>AP025040.1:515176-620641 GCA_036186865.1 Eustoma russellianum | reverse complement strand
ACCCCCCCCCCCCCCCACCGTAAAGATGCTTATACTTCTCTTGCTTTCTCTTAAAAAACTAAAAACCCTTTTGATAAAGAGTTAAAGAAATTATGTTCCTATGGATCAAGCAGCTGTCAAGACTTCAGAAGCTGAGAAGCCGTTGAATTTGTCAAACGGCGTCTTGAAGCGGAACCACCACGCCGCCTTTAACAACCACCAAGCTGTAGCTGGATCTGGATCCGCCGTGGTTTATAAAGAATGTTTAAAAAATCATGCGGCCAGCTTGGGAGCTCATGCGGTGGACGGCTGCGGCGAGTTTATGGCTTCTCCCACCGCTAATCCAGATGATCCTACTTCTCTAAAATGCGCCGCTTGCGGTTGTCACCGGAATTTCCACCGTCGGGAGCCTGAAGATGTTTCGTTTCTTTCTTCAAATACTATACCAGCTCTCGAGTACCAACCCCACCATCGCCACCAACCTCTTCCACCACCACCTCCGCCGCCTCACTGTGACGCCGGAGCTCACAGCAGTCCTAGCTCGCCTTCTCCTCCGCCGATTTCATCATCTTACTACCCTTCTGCGCCGCATCTTTTGTTGACTCTGAGCGGCGGTATGACGTCAGGGACGACAACAACTCCTCAAGCTCCGGCGTTTTCACAGCTTAACGGGAGGAAGAGGTTCAGGACGAGATTTACACAACAACAGAAGGAAAAAATGTCGGAATTCGCTGAAAAACTGGGGTGGAAAATGCAGAAAAGAGACGAGGAGCTGATTTCTGCATTTTGCAATGAAATTGGAGTGGAAAAGGGGGTTTTTAAAGTGTGGATGCACAATAACAAGAGCAATTTCGGTCGGAGAGATCAGCCTGTTTCTATTCCGTCCACCGGAGGGACTACGACGGCGATTAATAACGGTAACAAGGTTGAATTTGTTCAGGATCATGACAATGAGAACGAGGTGAACAATAATGATCATTTTCAAGAACAAAATGTGAACCGACATAGCGATAGTTTTAGCGGTCGGGTCTGGGGTCCGAATGGGTCTTCTTCTTCTTCTTGAATTTAATTTGATGGAATAATTTGTTAGGTATCAGGGATAAAAGGGAAAAGGAAGAAAGTTGTCATCTTTGGTGCCTTCCTGTTTTATTTCTCCTTTTTTTTTTGGAACTTATTTCTTGGTGGTGTTTCGATGTAATGTGAAATGGTGAATCCTGATTTTAGCTTCTGAATGATTAGTGGTTCATTAACTAAACTGCTGTGGATACTTAAACTTGAAAGAGTTCATGGAGCTGATAGTTTATGCATTTGTTTTCTCTTTGCTGCTGCTGCTGCTTCTTCTGTCATTTGGTGTCTTATGCTTTTATAATCACTTCGTACCAGAGTTTAGATATAGTCTAGATTCATGTTTTGTTTCCTTCATTACATCTCAAGATTAAAATGTTGGTTTGGAGATGATGATGATGATGATGATGATGATGATGATGAAAATGATGATGATGATGATACAAAATTTAGGTGATATTTATGCTATAATCCTCCCCAAGATAGTCGTTTACCTTTTGCAAGCATGGACTTCCAGTAGTGTGTGGCATAGCCCGTAGCCTTGTCTAGCAAAATAATTTCTTCCACTGAGATAAGTGTCTTCCTGTAGATAATTGGTATGTGTTTATTTAATTCTTTTTTGTTACGGAATTTCATCAAATTTGGAGTTATTTATCCGTTGAATTTAGAGAAAGAATTGTTTTGATTGATTATGAGAGAATAAACCAAAATGATTTATTAAATTGTTTGAGTTTATTATATTGTGAAGTAACATTTGATTGATACAGTTTTACACAATTTTTATTATGGGTCATCGGTAAACAACTTGTGTTTCTAACACATGGGTATGGGGTAATGTTGTTGTTGTAATGTTGTTGAATGGTTCTTATATTGTTATTTATACCTGGTTATCATTAGGTCTTAACCCCCAGTCTACTTCTTCCAGAAATTTTTTAAGATTAACAAATTGTTAAATCGCTTTAAGAATCTGCGGTTACGAGTCGGCGGCGGTTGCGGTGGGTATAAAGAATTAGCACTTTTTGTTAATTTCTCATATAATAATGGATACTTTACAACAGAGTTTACTTAAAGTAACTACAAGGATGACTTAGCATGAAATCTGGATTAGTTCTAATAATGAGGATCGGTTTCTAGATGTTTTTCTTTCCTCGCAAGGAATAAGTATGGTTGCCGACACGAGTATTATTATAATACATAAGAGGGATGTGATCTCTTCGCTTTTAAATCTCTCACTCTTTTTCCACCGTACATCATGTGACAGCATAGATGGTGAGGCTAGATGAGGGATGGAAAAGAAGATGTGTATGAAAGAATGAATGTCACGTGACAGACGGTCGAAAAAAGAAGAGAGTGAGAGTTTTAGGGGTAAAGATATCTCATCCGTAAATAAGATGAAGAAAGTAGAATAACGTCTTGTTTAAGAACCTCAATCTGCCGGTTGCTTCCCTTTTTCAGTCATTGGTCTCAAGTCACTAATCTTGTTTTCAACATAGTTGCGTATCATTGCTTGCACCGTACTCCGCGTTTCAGAGCCTCTGTCGCCTTTAGTGTGTGTCTCTCTATATTTTCTGTTTTCCTATTCATATTACATGTTGGATCATAATGACGTTAAAGTTATATAAACCTTATAAATCACTTTGACTAAAGTGATACAAGATCGTGATAAGTCTGTTGGACTAATGTTGTAACCAGTCAGATATGTTTATTTTTTTAAATTTCAATTGAATTGAGTTTTTCGTTTTCATTTGTTCAAAACAATTAATTTTTGTTGATATTTATTACTTAAGAGTTATATTATGTATCATGTAGGGCTATAAACGAGCCGAACGAGACAAGCATTGCATTGTTCAAGTTCGGTTCATTTAACTTAGCGAACGAGCCGAGCTTGTTCGTTTATTTAAACGAACATATTTAATTGTTTAATCTTGGTTTGTTTAACTCACGAACAACATTAACGAGCTGAACACCTTAAACAAACGGTGCCACTTACCGAGTGCGAACAGAAAAAAGTTGTTCAAGCTCTGTTCATTGACCTTTTATCCGAGCCGAGCTCGAACCAAATGAGTCAAACAACCGAACGGTTTGGTTCATTTACAACCCTAGTATCATGTCACACTTTTCTTTTTTTCCAATATGCGGCTTTGTTGAGTCTTTATAGCTCTACACTTAGCACTTGAACCATAATTTATACATTATTTTACCATTTTTTTCTTTCCACGACAAGATTGTTTTGGGTCTTTACATTTCATTCTCATTTAACATGCCAACGTCTTCGTCCCTAATAAGGGACCAAGATCCATCTAATGTCTCGTTTACGATCCTTTTGTCATGAAATGCTAGTCGGCTTCAATTACATAATTATAACGATTCAGATGCGTCCATACGATTTCAGATTTATAGTTTCAGAGCCTAGTATTGTCACCATTATTGAATGTCAACTGAATTGAATTTCATCTTCGCTAATCAAAAAAAAGATTAATTATTATTGACATTTAATATTTGGACTATAGTTATTACGTCACCATCTTCTTTGTTTCTAATGTGGAATTTTTTTAAGTCTTTGTACATGTTCTTCCGTATTTTCTCTTTTATACAATTATCTGTCCAAGAAATGTTATTCATTCTGAGCAATTATCTTTAAATTTGACAAATAACATAATAAACGAAATGACCTCATTCATACATTTGATTCCTTCCCTCCAAGATACAACAAGCATATTCAGTATATCCCAACAACATTAATATATGCCGTTAAGATCTGAGGAGGGTGAGAGACAAGCAAACGATACCTCCATCTCAAAAGGTAGAGAATTTGTTTCTAGTAGACCCCCAACTCAACATGTAACTGCATAGATGACATAATATGTGAATGAATTTATTGAACAGAAAGCTATCAAAATATATAACCATGTATATACGCACATAATGAAAGAGCAAAATAGACACAAAAAGTGTAAAAAACGCAAAGTCAGCCTAAAGTCTAGAGAGTATCTAAATGCCTAAATATACTCTAAAGTGTCATTATATCATGCTTAAACCTTCTTAACCTTAATCTTTTTCCTCAATAAACTCTATCCCTCAAAGATAAAAGATGCTTTATTGTTTTAGCGTCGATTGTAAAATGTTATGGGCCTGGGCGGTTGCCGACGGACGTTGTGTAGTATTTGGACAAATAGATTTACAGCCTTTGCTTTTCATCGTCTGCTGAAATCATTTTCAGACTTCTTCTAACTTTTTTGGGGATATTTATTTGCAAGAAATAATTGTTTAGATATAATTGCATTTAATCTACTTCATCTTTGGACTAAAAGGTGACGTCAACAAATCTGTCAATTTTAACATAAATTGTGAAAAAGACTGAAATGGCCTCTCCACTATTGATGGTCTCCGTCCTTTTCCCTTTTTTCCTTTGTCGGTTGAACAATAGATCAATTGTGATGATAAGGATCACAAGGGTTTTGTTCCGTTTCATGATTTTATGTGTTTTTACTGAACAGCACTCGAGATCAGATGTACGTAGCTATACCTATGTGTTAAAAACACACGGATATTGTTTCCCCATAATTTATAATAAAAATTGCGTTAAAGTGCGTCGATCAACTGAACAACATATCTTTTCCCTCTAATTCATTGGTTAAACAAAAAGTTAAATTAAAATTAAACTAACTAATAAACACTAGGTCAATGATCAACATGTCTTGTCCCTCCATTTATTCCCCTTTTACGTATTCTTTCCCTTCTCCATGTTGACCCTTTAGTCAAAGTTTATAAAACACGTTGAGTGGGGGGGAATACTAAGAAGAGTAATTTGTTATTTTAAGCACTGGACTTAGAGTATATTATTGTGCTTATAGGGAGAGAGGCAAGGGATTTGGCGTGGTTCATTAAAACAACGGGGCACAAATCTGTGAGAAAGTCAGTCTGTTGGCTCAATTAGTTCGGTTCTTTTGTCTTGGGGCTTTTGTATGGGTTACATCCTGTGGATGTTTTGATATCTTGGGTATTAATATATTTTTGCATTTTGCCCAAAAAAAAAGAAAATTGAATGTGCATAAAAAAGCGTATCAATGTATTTCACAGAGCATTAAATTGGCGTCTCAAGTACATAATCTTGCATCAAAAAGTTAAATCACTAGACAAACCCAGCCCAAAAAACATATATGTTAGGATGCAAATCAAGAGTCCAGTGATCTTCTATATTGGGTGAGATCTTACGTAATTATCTACATAAAGTGTCTCTTAAAAAACCAAGCTTTCGGCATAGCAACATAGGAACACCCACACCGTGTGTTGTTGGAATCGAATTCTTGACTTCTTGAACTAAATCTCAAATCGAATATCAACTGTACTATGCTCTGAATTCGTGTAGTACAAAATCTACGTATGCGGTTTGGAAAATCTTTCGTCAATTAGGCTTCATTTCCCGTGACCACCAAAAAAGGAAAAAGCTATTCCCTTTTTATCTCTAAACTCAGTAAATCTCATCCTTTATCGTGCAACTTGCGTTGTCGGAGATTCTTCTATAGTGGCCTATTCTTGATTACATCCTCCAGTCATTCTTTATCAAAATCCTACCAGCTAAAGCCTCCCATTCATTTTCGCCAAATTACGCTCATTATCTTGACGTCACGGGTTTGAGATGTATAAATAGTATCTTCTGTAAAGTATAAGTAGGGCTACGTAAAAACAGATAGCAAAATATCAGATTCTTTCTTAGACTCAGCGCAAACACGGAAACTTAATATAGAAGAAACGTATTTTTTCATCTTGAATTTCATGGAAATTAACTTGGACATGACAATGTTTGGAGCCGCAGAGGCGTCAGAAAGCATTGTTTACAAACATATGCATGTTTATGTATATATACTTTGTCACGTTGTAGCCTCCTGTAAGAGCCATTTTGTATTTCCTCGACATCTTAAAAGAAATTGATATCCCATTATTTTTCAAAATTATTAATTTACACAATATACTCAAATGAAAACGGAAGAAAATTAACATCTTAGAGAGGTCATTAATTTATCAAGTATTAATTTAAGGATGTTCTCGTATACCTTGCAGTATGTAAATACTGAACCGAAAGACCAACTCTTTCAATTAAAGCCCTATACTTAGTTTGGACTTTGCTATACTCTACACAAGTCAAATCTATCTCTGTATAAGAAAATCCAAAAAACCAAAAAAAAATGCTAACAAATTTGGCAGGTTGGGTCTGATAAAAATAATAAGCCAAAATCATATATAACTTGTAGAGGTGGTCGATCCTAGACACTAGTTACTTCTTTCAGGGTGAAAGAAACAAGTGATAATAGTAAAAAAAAAAAACATGCTTAACAAGATTATGATTGTCACTTTAAAGTAGTTTTTTTTTTTTTTTTGAAAGCGTCACTTTAAAGTTTAAACTAAGCTAACGATTTACATTTGCTTCCGACACATTAGAACCTTTTCTTTTTCCTAGTCACTGCATCTTAGAATTTAAAAAAGGACCATAATCCAAGATTACAACAAATTCATGTTGATGGCCATCGCATATTAATTACTTGCAGGTATGAAAGTCTATCGCCTATAATATTTTACATAATTATAAAGGTTAACTTTTCTGGTCATAAGTATAATTTGTATTCAGATGGTTTAGTAAAATCTATGGGTTCTAAGTTTAATATTGTTGTGGTTTAATTGCAGGAAGTTCCACTAGTCAAATATAACGGGCCTCTCTAATTGGGCTCAAGTGACAAGTAAGATCGAATAAGGGCAAATTTAGAGACGGATGAGATAATGCACCTCTATAAGCCCAGTCCAATGAATCTTTAGAAAATTTTCATGTTGCCTGACAAAATCTTGCGAATGCAACTTAACCAACTGCGACACAAACTTTTTTTTAGTGGACATAGTTCAATGAATAAGTATCGATATTTTTATAATAGCCGAAAAAATATCAAAATGTTATATTTGCGGACAAAATAGGCAATGAAGGGTTTGAAGATTTTATTTCTGATAACGGTTTTAATGCTATTGGGATATACTAGATATGATTGATTGATTTAATGGTTGGAATTACATCATTCATAAGTCTTACAGACGAAATAGCAGGGCTTCACTGGTTGGAGACCGTTCTTTTCCCTAAGGAGGGTATCTTTTACCCAACTGCAACACTCATTCAACCTTAGTTGAAGAAAGAAGTAATTGAATAAGCCAAATGGAAACTCTTATTTTCTTTTTTAGTTTACAATTTTACAGTTTTCCCCTGTGTTTCTTTTTTCCTTATTATGTATCTTTGTCTTTATATGTTGAATGAACTTTAAGAAAAATACAAAATAATAAGCAATACATAGAAGAAAACATGAAATCATATAGAAAAAACACAAAATTTACCGATAATACCCTGTCTGTGTGACAAGTTTTTTCCATATGTACAAAATGTACTGATAATTCATGTTCAATACTTGCATATACAACGTGGAAAGAGCTATACAATGGTTGTACATGTGACTAGGCTTTTCTATATGTACAAAATTTACCTAAAATATCTAGTCCAATACCTATACATACAAAGCGAGAAATTCTTACATAGATCATAGTCTAACGGACATGTTCTAAAATGAGCTATATAGGCATCATGATCCATATAAAAATTTTCCCATTGGCGCCCCATATCAACAAGAACGCCGTCTATGACACTTGAACAGTCAGTAGAATCCCAGAGGCAAATGAGGCTTCCATGTATCTTCCATGTTGGATTGCAAAATAAAAGGAGATCCCATCATTTGAACATCTAATTCCCAAGGATAGTTATTACCAACATAATCACTTTGTTGTTCTATTAATCCCACAAATCCTTGGTTCTCCTTAGTAAATCCTTCCGAATAATCCGTTGAGAAATCACTAAATTGTTGTTGAGAACTTTCAAAGATGCTTTCTGATGGAACATCCAATACGCAGTTGCTTGTCGGGTTTGATAAATCTTGCATTGAAAACTTAAAGTTTCCCTGAAGTTCTCCCAAAAAAGATGGCTTGTCGTCTATTGTATCTATGGTTTTTGGTGAATCAAAAGTAGTAGGATCGGGATTTTGTTGGAAGCTATTGTTATCAGAAAGATGGATGCTTGATCCTGTTTCTGGACTGCATGAGGGGTTCTGTGAGTTAAAGGTTTCGTAGTTTAAACCTAATTGAGAAAACAAATGGGCAGGTGTTTCGGATAATGGAGCTAGCCATGCATGAGCAAGAGCCTTTTGTGCACTTGAGCTGGTTTTCTTGAAAATCCTGCATATGGCCCATGCATCCTGCATATCCACCAAGAAAATCACCGCTTAGATTAATTTGAGTTTAATCTTTAGTATTTTCCTTAGGTCACTGTCAATAGTAGAAGGTGAAGGTTTTAGATAGGGATGTTCAACGAACCGAACAGTTTGCGAATTGTTCGAGTTCGGTTCGTATTCATTCGGTAATGGTCTGTAAACGAGCCAAATTCAAACAGCTACTTGAGTTCGTTTACTAAAACGAACCGAACTATTCGCAAACTGTTCGGCTCGTTTTAGTAATAAGACACATAATAATTAGAGTCGGACTCATTACTTTGCATATTCATCAGTGACATAGATTAATTTTTGTTTGGCTTTTTGATTCTTAATTACCTAATAGTCATTCATTGATCATCAAAAAGTTTGCTTGGGGAGACTTACATTAGGAGGAAGACTCTTTTCCAAGAACGTTTTAGGCGTTGATGCTGATTTAGAAGTGGAAGGAAGACGAAATTCATGCATCATCCAATCAGTTTTCATTCCTTTAGAAGCTCGGCCACGATAGAAGACAAGTGACTTCTTCAACCCTATGCACTTTGTGCCATCTGATGAGTATATTGGCCTATCAGTCCCTGTAGCTTTCCAGAAGCCAGATCCCGTTACACGGTTTGGCCTCGCACTATTTCTATATTTCCTATCTCTTGGGCAGTAAAAGTACCACTCTTTCTCTCCTGTTGATCCCAACTCTGCAATTCCAAATGGAGAGCACAATTAGTTACATTAAAAATTGTCCAGAGGTATAATTTAGGAAACAATAATCAGACACAGACCAACGAACTATCCATTAATATATTCTTGTGAGAAAAGTTTGCATAGATTATTGGTAAAAATTTGAGGATCTTTTAATAGTGTTTTATATTTAGCAACATAAGGATAGTATCTTCATTCTTGTGCATGCACTGGTTGAGTAGCGTTCGCAAGAAACAACATTCTTTCGAGGAAGCTACTCCAAATTAGTAATAATAGTAATAATTATTATTATTATTATAATGTCAATAATAATATAAATCACATGTCATGGCGTGTTTTATGTAAACCAATAACTCACATTTCATGTCATGGAGATTACACAGGATGTGCAGGAAGTTAGAATGATATGAAAATATAATTTTAAAATATCCTACAAGTAATAATTATACAATGATGTTTTGATGTCGTTGGAACTAGGTATGATTGTTGTTGTTGTTATTGTAATTATTCAATGACGTCGTGGACCAAGAACAAATGATAGTAGATACTCTCATGCGTCTTTTTCGCACATATATTTTTTTCACGTTATTTTACTGATCTTTTTAAATAACATACACTCCCATACCATATCAATGACGAATAATGGGCGAAATCTAAGTATCCTTTCAGAAGAGACAAGATTTTAAGGTTAGTTTGTTCCCTAAGACATCCAGGATACTCTATTTCATCTCACTATAATGAAGTTCAACATGAATTATAATTAAAAAAACTGTTAGACGTCAGCAATCTTTCATGAAGATCACGAACCTAAGTTGACAGTGACAAGAAGTTTGAAGAAAACCAAGAAAACTGTAGGTTAGGAAGAAATTTGATCTTACTTGAAAGATCCCAGGGATCATATTTGTAGATATCTACTTGCTTAATGAGTTCAACGGGCATCCGCCTCTGCTGAATCTTCCTCTTGAGATAGAACCCTACAAGCTCCTCGTCTGTCGGATGAAACCGGAAACCGGGCATCATGACCTCTTCCATCTTCTCTGCCTCATATTTCCCATCCATTTTTTACCTTTTACCGTCAAAACTAGGTAACTATACACTAGTCTACAACTAGTAGAATTTGATATGAAGTGTTCACTAAATTCGATGTTAGCACTAGCTATTTGATTGCTTCCTGAAAAGGGTTTTGCCTCCGGAGATTTGGCTTTTTTTTTTGGGTGAAACAATGAGTTGGGGTGAAAATCAAGATTTGTAGGTTGGTGTATTTGTAGAGAGACTTACAGGAATTTACACAAGTCAAGATGTTGGAGTTGGAAAACAAGTTTCGGCTCCATTTTTGAAGCCATTGGGAGTTGTTTAAATAATCCATTATTATTTTTATTGGAGATATAAATCCAAATTTATGATCCCCAAAAGACCGCAACATCATGTAAATTTTGGGATCTGATTTCACACCATTCTCGTCAATCTCTTGGACGTTTTCTTTTCTAATAAGTTTCTGGCGACAACGACAAAAGTGACAATGCATTAATCTTCTTCTTGTAGTCCCAGTTTTTGGCTCTTTAGGTTTTTAATATATTGTGTATTTGAATTTTTTTTCGTTAAACAATTCTGATGTGAAAGCTCACAAAGTTCATTCATTTGTTTATGGGTACTCAAGAATTTCTTCTTTAGAGTTTGGAATCTTATTGCGGTTTAAGTATTGCTTTTCGGAGTTCAAAAATTGTTTTTTTAGGATAAGAAAAATGCCTGCTATCTATGAGCGGGTTGAGATCTCCTCACTCCAACTTTCCTCACCCCCTTTGTGACCACGCGACACGTGGCACCAAGAGAGTGTGGTGAGGCTAGATGAGAGTGACCCTCATCTAGCCTCACTATCTCCCCTTGCTGCCACGTGTCGCGCGGTCACGCGTCACCGCAACCCCTTGCGGTGAGGTGATCTTTATCCCTCTATGAGCAGCCTGTATTCCTTTCATTTTCTTTGCCACGCACCAACATGTGACCTTTTGGAGTTAATGTCATGGATTCTTTTATTAATGTCAATCATTTGACTATGTGGCGGACAAGTCCTTTTTCTTTTCTTTCTTTTTTTTTCTTAAGTAATGAAGCGGACAAGATGAGAACACGATAATATTCTCTGGGTGAAAAGAAGGAATATGTGTCATACGCTTCGTATCCTCAGTCACACAATGATAGATCCAATCTGGACGTATATAAACACAGACATTACAAAAAGAAAAAGGTTGAACCCAACCAATAATAATACCTGTCACTTCCGGTCCCACAGAATGTATAGGGATGTAAATCAGGTTCTCAGGGCTGAGAAATTTGTCATAGTGCAAGGACACAACAAGGAGTCTATTGGCACCGAAATAACAACCGACGGACTGGACTGTTAGTCTATCAGGTTATTCCACGGGTCAATAGTGCTCCCACACTATGCAGCTAGCCTGGAAAAAGCTCAAACATTCTTGACTTCGACAAAGTTCAAACTCCTGACGTTTCTTTCAAAACCTTTTCCTAGAACCACTGGAATATGTCATCGACATTGGGACGGACATCACAAAAAGGTCATATGTGACGCCGTAAATTGAGTGGAAAAAAAAAGCAATCAATTATAGTCCTTAAAAGCGCACATACTAATAAATAAAAAGTGGATAACATATAACTGAGACAAAAGATCAAAATATTCATAGTTTGATTCAGAATCGAATGAAAGTGACAAATAATTCTTCCAATAGAACACGCAATCGATACAAAAATATCATAATTATGACTTCAGAATAGATAAAAAAGGGCAAGAGTTTAAAATAATACTCCATCAAACTCCATATTCCATTTTCCAACTACGCTCCAAGAATGCGGATTTCTGCAGGAATTCGAACTTCTAAAATCAAAAGAGAGGCAGCCCCTAATTATCAGTAAAAGACAAGGGAGTAGCCTTTGATCTTGACCCCACAAGAAGAACTTAAACTGTTGAAATACATATATAATTTGTTCATATAGCTCTTTTAACTGATTCCTCAACCTATACATTGGTGCTCCTATATTAATCAGACCCCCCCCCCCCCCAAAATATTAGCACATGTAGGAATGAGAAAAGAGGGTACTCTGCTGCAAGGCCAAAGGCTTGATTTGTGGAGGAGCAACTAGTGTGGGTAACTGTGTAAGATCTCACCCAATGTAAGAAGCCGTTGAACTCCTGATTTACATCCTCCATGCAGCTTTTTGGGGCTGAGACAGTAGGAGCCCTTTGGGTTGAGGTTCAACCTTTTGAGAACGAGAAACGAGGGTAATATAAACTCTTTGGTATATCGTTTACCGAACATAATATATTATGCTCTGTAAAAATAAATAGTTTTAATTACTAAATTTGTTATTCATATGTTATTGTCTTATAATATCTCCATTGTGCATATTAATAGTTGTCCATTAAATAAGTCGAATGCCATGTCAATAAGACCACGACGACATTACCTATTGCTTTAGAGTCTCCTGCTTATGACATGGTAAAAGAGGTCGAATGTACGTAACCATATTCATGTGTTAGAAACATACAGAGGTTATTTTCCGATGACTCATAATGATGCATCAAGCTGTGTCGATCAATTGATACTTCACAATATAAGAAGTACAACCAATTTAGTGAGTCAGTTTGCTTTATTCTATCATATTCTAAAGTCAAGGAAAAAATGTGTTTTTGGATATATTGAAATAGAAATGGTCATATCAATAAAACAAATGTGTTTAAAACATAATATCCTACTAACTATTTGTCTGTCTCGTAATAAATAAAAATAACTTCTAGAATAACCAGCAAATACTTCAAAAGTATTATAAAGTATACAACTTTCCTGAATGCAAATCAAACTTGAAACTTATTTTGGCTGATCCTGACCTTATTTTTTCCATATGAAAAGGTGGATGGGGATGGGACATGGCCTTCCCAGATTCTATAGGATGATAAAGACTGAGAATATGCACTTAAGCTCTTTTCATAGTATAGTTATTTGAAAAGTCGATTTTGTCATGTGATACGTAACTGAAAGCCCTAATTATAGAATTGATATAAAACAATTTTGCTAAAGATGACAAAATTAATCACTCATAAAGGAGATGTGTTGACGTTAACAGGAGCATTAATATTCCTATTCAACTTCCTATTCACATTCGTCTACATGGGCGAAGGCAAAACCCCTATACCATGTCAAATTAGCAACCTACTAATAAATAGCTACTAGTTTGAGGGTTTTATTTTTGATAACACTAAACTGGGATTAGTGAATGTAATTTACGCTCAATTTCCCGTTATTTTAATTTTTTTTAAAAAAAAATAAAAGTTGAATTGGTGAACTCAACTTTTAAGGATAGGAATTTAATTTCATCTATGAGTTATTTGATAAAGATGACTATATTTTGAGTTATTAACTCCCGTTTATGAATTATTTGATACAAATGTACATTCATTTATTAGTTAAATGTGCATTCGAGAGTGCACTCAAGTACTATCCATGACGATAACATATTAATTCTAGAAAAATCGGTTTGGGAGATTTATATGACGATTATTTTTAAAAATTAACAAGCACATAATGAGTGATGCGCTTATTTAGGTGGGTTGACATCAATACTAAACATGTCAATATTTTCGTTTTGATGGTACTATTATAAAGGGGAATTTAACACTGCAATTATACTTAAATATAGCACCAATTGAGGTATCATATGTAATTAAGTTATCATCTGAATCTATTTCATGAATAAATTCAGATGATATTTTGACTATAGAAAGTGTGATTGAGCTCAATTCATGTCATCGAGATCTAGTGCTCAATTTCGAGGGCTAACTGGGCTAGTAATTACTCGAATATTCAGCATTATTTCAACCACTTTAACTCGTGTCACAGCTCTATTTAGATTCATCAAAAATGAATGCCTTTTTTATCGAAAGAAAATAAAATAAAGAAACTTTATCAGCTTGTAACTCTAATTTGCTAAAAGCTTTCTCGTAAAGCTTCGGTTGATCATTCTCCAGAGAATTTGGAATTAGCCAAATTTTAGAAACTCTAACGATAGCCTAATAATCCAAATGCCTTATCTTTCATGGATGAACTACTGACTGATTGTTTATTCCTACAAAATTCTCGCAATCTATAGGCTTTCACTTCATCACCCAATGCCGAGGAAGGGATAGGATCAACTCACCACACTCCCTTGGTGCCACGTGTCGCGTGGTCACAAAAAAAGTGATGAAAATTGGAATGAGGAGATCTCAACCCGCCGAGGAACTACACATTGTGACGGAATTCTATGCTTGGATGACCCCACAAGCGTTTTTGTGTGTTAATTAATAGGATAAATATTAGTTAATGGATTACGACAAATAGTTCCTTCGGCCTACTTCATACATGTAGACCAACCAGTTCGGCTATTATCGTAATGATTCAGATTTGTCCAGTCAATTTTATACATGACGTCTATTTTAAACTGTTGTCGATTTGTCTGTTCGGGTCCGACATCGAGTTTTTCTGTCGATTTCAATTCTAAGACATATTGATTGTCAATTGAATCGTGCTTTCATTCTCGTTGTTCTAAAAAAATTAATTTTTGTTGACATTTAACACTTTGCTCATACTTACATATTATGTCACCGTCTTATTTTTTAATCTAGGATTTTATTTTTTTTTACCTTTACACTTGCTGTATGCCTCAATCTATTGACGACAATGTTCTACTATAGATGGGAGCCTCTAAGGCGATAGAGTAAGGTGGTTGTGGTGGTGGTAATCATCTGCGTAGCGAGAATTATCCAAAAGCTTCGATGTAGTAAGATAGAACTTCCACAAATAAAAAAGGGCCTTGGTATTTTTTTTTTTTGGGTCAGAGGTAGTTAACTTTGTTCGTTTATATTATTAATATAGATTGTAAAATCTACGGGCCAATAATTTTCCTCCATCGGCAAGCCCGTGAGAGCAAAGTTCGATGGATTAACGCCCACTTCCTCTAATGGTTTTCTACGAGTTGGGCCGTCATTTAACAACAGGCTTTCTTTTGAGACAGTTGACCGGTATATTTTTTGGAGCTCTATACGTCATTAAATTAGAGGAGGACAATAACAACCTTACATAACATGCAGCACGGAACCAATCTATAATGACTCTTTTGTCTTTTTTGCTTTGGTATAAACGTTTTTAAACAAATATTTTGCGTAGAAATTGTTCTCATTCTCTAAAATATTAAGCTCTATTCATTATTTTCTTACCAACCTCAATGGTCGTCTCTTTTATCTTTTCTTTTTTTTTTTTATTTTCAATAGAATTATTCAATTATTAACTTAACTATTTAAAAAACTAAAAAGTGTGAATGATAAAGTTTCAAAACGGAAACAGGAAAAAAAAGGAAGTTCACAGGAATTGACGGAAATTATTCATAGAATTTATTATTTAATTAATTGTAGAATCACGGAACAAACTAATGAACCTACTGCAGTTTTGCGGATTCAACAAGACATCAGAGTAGCATTGTCATTTGAGAAAATATTACAATACATTGCTATGTTTGGATCAAAATAGCTTTGTCTTTATCACTTTGCCTAAAAGAAACTGTAAAGTTAATATGTCTAAACTTTATAGATTTATGAACGTCCTGGTATATGGTAAGTGTATATATTTTTCCTTTATCATCTTCTGTTTCCGGATCTTTTTTTCCTGTCATAAAAAAAACGAATAGATAAAAAATTGTATCAGATGACATATGGTGATGGTAATGTACCAAGGCGTCCACATATTGCTGGCGTATTGAGTTTTGTATTATGCTTTAGAGCATCTGATACTGACCGCCAGCTACCTGCCTACTATATACGAGTTACTAAAAAACAAACAGATAAAGGAACCAAAATTCATTTTGTACCCAAAATAGCATAGTATCAGTATTTTCTAATACGATAATCTACGCATAACAATTAAAGCTTATTGCTCTACAGATTTTTTTTCATTGAAAATAGAGTGTATGACAAACTCTTTTTTGACTTTGGAATATAATGGAATAAGTCAAAATGACTTACTAAATTGGTTACGCTTCTTATATTGTGAATACAGCTTGACCCAATCATTATAGGTCATCGGGAAACGACTTCTGTATGTTTCTAACACATAGATATGGTTGTGTACATCCAACCCTTCATACCCTGTCATAAACAAAAACTTTTAAGACAATGAATAATGTTGTTGCTGCTGCCCTACAGATGTTCTTCAAGAAGCACAACTAATTCAGTTTACATACGTATTCAAGAAGCATAATCATATCATAAAAGAGCGACCCGGGGGGGGGGGGGGGGGATAGCACAACGTCGTATAAATCCAACGTCGTATTTTGAAAGAAGAAAAGCAAGGCTCATCACAAAATATGAAAAATTCAAACTAAGCGGTGGGAAAACATCTCATCAAATGTCACAACCTGAGACAATGTAGCATTGGAATTCCGTTAGCTATCGTCTCATAAAGGCTATAAAATTGAGCTCTTACTGTTCAACACTCATATCAAATTCTCAAACTCGAAAGTTTGCATAGTTTTTCACCTGACTGAATTATAAATAAAAGAAAGGATGAAAGGAGTTTCAGTTATTGCGACTTTGATGCTGGTTGCAGCCATGATTCAACTGATGTTTGAACCAAGTGAGTCTGCTCTCGGCTGCAGCCAAGTTACTAGTCCACTTCTGCCATGCGTACCGTACCTTACTAGCGGAGGAAGACCATCAGGTCCCTGTTGCAGTGGGGTGCAAAATCTTAACAACATGGCTCGGACTCGACCTGATAGGCAATCTGCCTGCAGATGTCTCTTGTCTGCTGCTTCCCGCTATCCTAATATCAGGCAGGATTCTGTGACCAATCTTCCACGAAACTGTGGTGTCAGATTTAACTTTCCTATCTCTCTCGGCATCAACTGCAACAGGTGAGATTTATTTCTTTCTTATTACCTTTTTCCTTATAATCAATTTGTGAATTACATAACCCGTATAGAATTATTGTTTTAAAATTCGTTACGTATGTGTTACAACATGAAAATGTTCATTTATTGTAATGTTTGCTTAAGGATTCAATAATTTTACTATTTGCTACTAACTTCTTGTACTTTTTTTTTGGCTATTTGTTTTTTTTTCATATATCCAATATAATAAATCCATTTTTTTAAGCAATATGCTAAATCTTGTATCTTTTTTTTTTCTTTTCCAGCATTCCTTGAAACAAGAGCTGCGAGATGAAAACCGGTGGCTAGAGGCGCTTGTTTAACTGGGTTATTTGTCTCTGTCCCTCACCCGTATGTGATATATTTATAAGTGTTGGACTTCTTGTTATGTTTTAAGGTTATGTAATCGTTGTGTATTCTGTACGAGTGTGTTATGTAACAATGGAACTCACGACCTGTATGGGGTGTTTGTTCCATTTGAATAAAACCTTTCACACATTTTTCTCGTTTTTTTAGCGCAATTCACATATTCAACGTTATATTTAAATTGTAAAAATATAAACCATCATAGGTATAGCTTCAGTTTACTAATCATTGAACATATCTTGAAATATAACATTTTCCTTTTTTCTAAATCCATGTTCATTGCTTAACATGGACTATCAGATCCTATTTCATACAACAATTATGGAGTAGTTACGTAAGAACAAGTGACAAAGTAATGATGAACGAGATCGATAGCCCCAATCATTATGAACACACAATAACTCAACAAACCATCCAGGCGAGGATGATGCATGGTGAAATGATATTTCCTTTGCATGGGTAATGTAGAAAAACACTAAAATAGTATTTTTCACACCGTTCGATTATTGATTAAAGAAAATGATGTTTCTGTGTACTATGCTCCTGCGTTTGTGCAGGGTTCGGAGAAATGTCGGATCTTTTTGCGATCTGATATCGCAGCTTTATCCTATATTTTGTGCAAGAGGCTGTTTCGCGGCTTGAACACATGACTTAATCAGGAACATTACTAAAAAAAACTAGACAATGACAGATAAACAACGAAAAATTTCGAAGTTAAAAGAAAAAAAATTTATGTTTTGGTTCAAATTACTATATAACCATTTGAAATTTACTAATCTCAAAAGGAAAAAAAAAAAAAACAAGAGTTCAAGTTCCCAAATCTTTCATCTAAAGGTGCTAACCCTGGAAATCCTAGATTGACATATTATATGAATGACATCATATCATCAACACATAACAACAACAATAATAACAGTAATAATAAGGGATAAAACATTTTCTTTGAATGGAAATTGTGGTTGGAGGTTAGAAATTCAGATGCTGAAGTTATTCCTGGATTTGACCATTCTCTCTGAAAAGATATATATTATGTGGTCCAGAAACTAACGACAGCTTTGAAATCGTTAAAATATACTGGTTTTGTGTTTATGTAGATTGAGTATTATGTGGGACAAAAGATGAAATGGCTAAAAGAGACTCTTGAATGTTTAAGCACAAAAGTATTAGTGTGTATGCGTGTATATGTATATATATGTATGTATGTGTATAATTTATTTTTGTGTGTCTTGTATTTATATGTAGGTATGTGTGTGTGTGTGTGTGTGTGTATATATATTATTTTTGTGTTTCTTGAAGACTTTGAAATTGATGATCAGTTATCAGGAAACCAAAACGTCGTGGTTGTCGAACGACGATTGATTGATTGATGGTAATAACTATAACAGTTGAACACAATTTTTCATGGTTAATTACTGTTTTTAAAAAAAACAATCAGAAATCTGGCTATCAAATAATTTGGTCACCAAGATTATTGTTATTGGTATATCAGGTTTATGGTGATTTAACAATTAATTACCCGGAACATAGTGAAACTATTAGGATTGTGATGGTACATTTGGTCACAATCAGAATGGTTAAAAATACTCATACGAGTGTGATGATAATTATTCGTCTAATCTGGATTCTGGTATTATGGTTACTGCTGCTAATCAAGAAAGCCAGAGCAGTAGTATATGCCATGTGTTCTTCTCTCTTTTTTTTCTTTTTTTTTTTTGATTTGGGCTGGAAGCAATTCACACGCAGCAGTCGGGTTAAGCCCAAATAAAAACCTCACTTGGGTTTCGGCCTAGTCATACAGCAGAACCCAGTAATTTTTGGAGCCCAATTTATAATTTCTTTACAAATCAGGATTTAGCCTTTGTGTATTTTATCTGTATATATTCAGCAAAATCTTGTCCGGAGCTATGGTGCACGTCAATTTCTACCGCAGCTGTAAGTCTCTTATATTTCCACTGTATTTCTCCGACAGGCATTAATTGTTCGGACTTCTACGCCTGTAGTTTACTCGAGTTAATTACACCTGGTATCCATTCTTTTCCACCAAGTTTTAAGTAGCATCCAATGTTTCATGAAACACACTTGCCATCCAGACTTATAGGGTTAATAGACACCTGGCATCCATGCTGACGTCATAAAGACAATTTTCATTTATTTTTTAAAAGTCTATAAAAAAAATAATTCAAAATTAAAAAAACCCCACCCTCACCCCACTCCCCGCCCCACCCCCACCCCCCACCATTGACCTCCCTCCCATCCTCCCCCATCTTCCTCCATCTTCATCTTCTTCTTCCATCTTCATCTTCATCTTCATCCTCCCCTACTAATCTACCTTCCTCCATCTTCATCCTCCATCTCCATCTTCATCTGTCAAACTATCTCCTCCTCTTCCGTCGACCTTCCGTTTTCCACTTCTCATGAATGCAGCTTTATATTCTTAACCCCTCAAAACTGTTTCCCAATTCACAACATCTTTTCATCTTTTACACTTAATTTATTGCTTCCATAAAAAAAATGGAAAAATGGCAACCGTTGCCAAGGAGCCGCCAAATCTCAAGCAAAGAAATATCCAATTCAGGAAGTTACAAGAAAAGGGTATAAGAACAGAGCAAAGAGAGGTTTGAGATAACAAAAAATGTTGCGTGATACAATATTAACTCAAATCCTTTACCCATTTGCTTGAATCAGTATAATTTTGGAAGGGCATTAGGGTCCATGTTCAGTGGAATATTTGATTGGAGGATCAAGAATCGCGTAATTTCGAAGAAAAATCTAGAAGCGATGAAAGAAATGACGAAGGGGAAGGAAAAGAATTTGAGTTCCCTTTGCTTGCTAAAGATTCTATTGCCTGGCGTTCTCCTGCTGATGAAATTTTCTACAACGCTGAAATTCTGCTAATTTTCTACAACGATGAAAATTCTGCTATGGTTGGAAAAAAGATGAAGATTAAGATGGAGGAAGAAGAAAAAGATAGAGGAAGAAGATGAAGATGGGGAGGATGAGGGAGGGAGGTAGATTGTGGGGGGTGGGCGTGGGGGTGGGGGTGGGGTTTTTCTTTTTATTTTTGAATTATTTTTTCTATAAACTTTTAAAAAATAAATGAAAATTGCCTTTATGACGTCAGCGTGGATGCTAGGTGTCTATTAACCATATAAGTTTGGATGTCAAGTGTGTTTCATGAAACATTGGATGCTACTTAAAACTTGATGGAAAAAAATGGATACCAGATGTAATTAACCCTAGTTTACTCTTTAGATTTTGATCTCCCGCCTATTAACTCTTGTAGCTTTAATGTATGAAAAAGAAAATAGTTGATCTGGGAAAAAAGTCTTAAAAGACAAAATTATCACTTAAAATTGACTAGTACTACGAAATCAGGCTGTTACAATTAACGATATCTGACTCTCACAAAAGCACATGCTAGCATTCTCGTCAACAGCTCAGGTCTAAATCTATAGTTAAATCGGCACGACCGATAGGCCACACGACACCTTCTCAGCATCGGTCAAGACTTCAACTCAGCATCAGCCAACTTCACTTAGAGACATCAACTGCAGACACCACTTCAGCCTCAGCTAAAGACATCATCCCAGCCACGGCTATTCATATCCAAGGAATTAAGATTTAACAACATCCATATGATTGATTTTAATAGCATACGCCATGCAGTTCTTAGAAAGAAGTCCTCTAGACAAAGTACTAGAAAGGTATTTTGGCTCACTTTTTATATGATAACATGGTATTTATTTGTCCCAGTTCTGGACAAGAAAATCACTTTTACTAATAGTTTTGTTAGCCTGTCTCACTTTCGTGAAATATTAAAAATTAACCCGACATGATGTATTAAAAATATTTCGGATAGTCTATAGTAATTAACGGAGACTATGTAAATAATAGTTTCCTGACTTGTGGGGTGCTTTGACATGTGACTTCAGGGGAGACAAAAGCACGATTATTTAGTTTAGTTTGCTTGTATTAAAAACCTCTTTCCTATATAATATAAGTAGTGCTTCGCGTGCCATGTCGATGATGGGGAGGGAAAGGCATGTGACAAGGAATTTGACAATCAAAGTTTCAAAAAGGACTCGTGCCTATGTCCCTTAACTTGGAGGTCACACAATTAATTTCGATGGCAATTTCGTAATTCCATTAATTGACCCTCAAGTCAAGTGGGATAGGATCCCCTCACCGCAAGGGAGATGCGGTGACGCGTGACCGTACGACACGTGGCAGCAAGGGGGTGGTGAGGCTAGATGCAGGTGACCCTCATCTAGCCTCACCACCACCATTGCTGCCACGTGTCGTGTGGTCACAAAAGGGGTGAGGAAAGTGGAGGTGAGAAGATCTCAACCCAAGTCAAATGCTAGCGATTTCTGGGAATTTCTACCACGTGTTAATCACGTGAGTTTCTTGTCCTTTCGACTCGAAGAAAACATGTGATTTCATTAGGTTGAGTTGGCGGAATGGATTTGTGGAAATAAGTACAGCCGGAGTGTGTCGAACTCAACGGAGATACATCGACCTGATTTAAGTTATAACTGTGTTGGAGAAATAAGACTAAATAAACAAAGTCAGTTAGTCGAGTTGAACTAAAAAAAGAATAGACAAGTCAAGGTTGTGCTGAACTGAATGAATGTGATTTCATTGGGTTGAGTTGGCGGAATGGATTCGCTAACAAAAATGAAATATAACGACAAAAACCCTTGAACAAAATAGACTAACGTATGTGAAATAACAACAATTGCTCTGATACCAATTGAAGTAAACAACGGATTCAAAAACACAACGCGTAAAAAGCACAACACACTTTTATTAATGTTCAGAAAATAACTCAAAACCGAACTACCACTCGCCGCCCTTTGTCAATGACCCTACCCTGCATTGACTCATCAATCACCTTATCCGGGATTGGTACTTGGCACTCTTGGCGCTCTTGGCGCTGGGCGCACCACCTACTATGGTTGTCTCTCCTATATATAGAGACACTAGTCTAAATAAAACCAAAACCTAATAGGACTAGATAAACACCAATAAGGAAATATACTAAAACTTAAACTCCTACAATTTAGGAGATTCCTAATCCTAATACATTAAGGAAATTAACCAACATTCTCCCCCTTAATTTCTGAATGTACCCTCGGAAGGTCTTCCACGCGTTTGACTTGCGGTGCTCACGGGCCTTGCGCTACTTTCACCGACTTCACTCATTGTGGTTGGATCTTTTCAAGAACTCGTTGATCAAAACTCCTGTTTGATCACCTTTTGGCCGTACTCCCTTCGGCCTTATTGGAAAGATTTAAAAAATTTCAATTTGAAGGGCCTGCTCCTTTTGGCCTTCAAGGTTAAAAAAAAAAAACAAAAATTTCCAGCCTGATCCCCTTCGGCTTTAATGGCGGCGGCTTCCCCTTTTTTTTGTTTTCGCTTTTTGCTTTTTTTTTTTTAAAATTAATTTACTCGTTGAACAGAATCCGGCCTTTGTTGATACGAAAAACACGGCAGCCTCCTCACGGGATCAACCCTAACACGGCAACTCTACCACGGTGGCTCCTCCCTCTTCAAACAACCTCGGCTCTGATACCAATTGAAGTAACAACAATTGCTCTGATACCAATTGAAGTAAACAACGGATTCAAGAACACAACGCGTAAAAAACACAACACACTTTTATTAATTTTCTAAAAATAACTCAAAACCGAACTACCACTCGCCGCCCTTTGTCAATGACACTACCCGGCATTGACTCATCAATCACCCTATCCGGGATTGGTACTTGGCACTCTTGGCGCTCTTGGCGCTGGGCGCACCACCTACTATGGCCGTCTCTCCTATATATAGACACACTAGTCTAAATAAAACCAAAACCTAATAGGACTAGATAAACACCAATAAGAAAATATACTAAATCTTAAACTCCTACAATTTAGGAGATTCCTAATCCTAATACATTAAGGAAATTAACCAACAGTATGGTGGTTCCGAAAAAAATAATAATAAGGGACTAGCTTATGGTGATGTTACGATATTACATTATTCACTTATATTCTTTGTAATATTAGATCTATCGTGATGTCTAATTATCATGACTTAATAGTGTAAAAGATATCAACAGACATTCTACGACGGAAATATCGTCGATTGTTAAATTCCTACATGACCAAATGTCACTGGGACCACTGGGCTATAACCTTTAATTTCCTCTATTTTATTATTCTAACGTTGAGGCCAAACATAAAATAATGATCCATGGACTATAACTTATCAATAAATCATTTTATTAAAGAAGCAGTTGATCAATTATCTAATTCACTAAACATGAGGTTATTATCACCATTTTTTATTGATACCAATTTTATAGTGGGTTAAATTTCAATGCACCAAGTGCTGAAAATGTAGAAAAAGATTATGAAATAGTCATTCTTATTGATTAGTTATCTCAAGGATTCATGCTATAATGTGATTCTCTTTGAAATAATACAAGGTAGCCGGTAAACATCAGTTTTTGACGACCTTAATATGATAGAAAAATGATATTAAACCATAAACCACTCTAACTATTTCGAAGATCCCTTGGTTTTGATATCATAATTGATACGTGATGTGTCACAATCAAACGCATGAATTTACTCAGTTCGCGAAATATCTTTATCTTAATTCTGTGACTAACTTGTTATAACATAATCATAGACTTATAAGTCCATTATATTTAGTCTAAAAGGCGATTAAATGGAGTATGTAAGCAAATTAAAGGAAGCTATATGGGTCTTCTCTCGACATTATACTACTTCTTCTACGTTTCATGTACTACTTGATGAATGTATATCAACTTCCACACTAGGTTAAAAATAGTTAAAACAATTCATGCATAAAATAAATGAATATCACAAATGTTATTAGACTTATTTATATTATGAATAAACTAATAACGTCATTAATATATATTATCAATGATGGGTCAATCTACGAACTCAATTAAAATTACAACAATTAACCCCATATAAACCTTGAAAACTTTCCATGATCTACGGAGATTGATCATAAATTTTCATACACTGGTCATGATTATAATGTCCACCATTAGTATGATATCCTATGAAACACGATTTTTGAGAACATTTGTGTTATAAAACTTTTACTGACAATAGTAAAGCAAACAATAATATATCTTGATACATCACGTTTCCATTTAACGTAATTTTTTTTTTCAGGGGGGTGAAATGTTAGAAGATCCGTATACATCTATTCAATGTCCAATATGTGACCTACATATACTTATGAATTTGGATCTTAAATCTGATAAAACATTGTTGGTACCAGACATCGACCTACCTCCTTAATATACCGAAAACCTAAGAAAGATTGTTCAGATTCACATTAAAATTGGCTTTGCTGGTCCCCTTGTGCTGGACCTCTGTGCCCTGGTCAAGTCAGCAACAAATAAGTGTCCACTTGGTATTGGCATACGAACTCTTATAGAAACAATATAGGGGAAAAGAATATTCTAACGCATAATTTATTATCGTATTCGTAAAAAAGACACTTAAGTCAAGTAACTGATTAGCATTTTTCAATTATTAGTACATGGTTTTAAGAATTCCTTTGAAAAACGAAATATATGTTATTGCATTCGTAAAAAAAAAACAAAGTAACATTTGCAATGCATTGCTATAAATAATTAATCGATTGGATACGTAGGGATTTAATTTCTTTTAACAATGTCCCTAAATGGGGAAGTGGTAAAGTAGTGTGGTATGTTGATAGATTGAAATAGGATTGGGTTTCATTGTCTGTGAGATCATTACTGTCAGACGTGATCTCCGTAGAATGATCACATGGTCATGTATTTTCAAACTTACACACAAAGGTCCACTTGTTTCAATTACTTAGACAATTACATATTTATTTTGTTATCAACCCAACTTGATGTTGGAACGTTTACATTAGTCTAGTAACTTCTTCATGTTTCTTTAGCAAGTTCTCATAGTTAGTGTAGCATTTTTTTTATGTGGAACCAACATGCTAGACCAGCAATAAGTATTGTCATATGACATGGTAATCTAAAAGTTGCTATAGTATATACGTATATATTTTTGAATGACATTACATAGGTTACATCTAATAAATATGGTTTCAGTTTGTCAAAAAAGAAAAATGTCACAACTGCATAGTTGTATCTTTTAAGAACTAGCAGACTTGACATATCGGGAAAATAGGCCCGTTGAAAGAGAATCCATCCCATTGGTGTCAAAAGGTCATACCATGGCTCTCAAGGCACATCGTCCCAACAACTAGAAGTATTATGGAAGATGCAAATCAGTAGTTCAACGGCCTCTTAGGTTAGTGAGGACCTTATGCAATGATCCACACAAGAGGCCCCCTGCAAACTAGACTTTTGGTCTAGTGAAGAATCCACACTATACGTGTTCCTGGAATCGACCTCTGAATCTCTTGGTGACAAATCTAACCTGAGTACCAATCAAGTTGTACCCTGGAGGCGAGAATCCACCCAATTGAGGTTGCATGTGAAAGAAATAAAAGAGATCTTCGGTTTCATATGATGTATTCTTCTCCAAAGTTGATATAAGTTTGACAACACGTTAATTTTTTGACATTGGTTGACATTGGTATTTGTCAATTCTTCAAAAAGACTTATTCATTAAATTGGCTGCGCTTTTTATATTGTGAAGTAACAGTTGATCGACGCAATTTTCATCATGGGTCTTCGGAAAATAACATCTGTATGTCTTTAACAAATGGAGATGGTTATGTACATCCGATCCTCCTATATTCCGCTATAGACGGAAGCCTCTAAGTCAATGGAATAGCGTCGTTGTTGTATATTATGCTTTATTTTGCTATTTTTTCGATGTAAAATGTGGTATTAGAGATGAGACAAAGGCCTAACTTGAGAAAAAGGAGTTTGGACCACAAATATCGCCTTATCTGCATAACCATATAATATGAGTCATGAAATAAACATTTAAATTTTGAGATTGGATCAAACAAGGTGATCTTACCTGTTCCAGTCGTCCTCTGTCAACTCTATTTAAAATAGAAGCCTACTCTATTGCTTTCTCCGATGAGATTGTCTTCATAGCATCCAACATCGCTGTCTTTGTTAATGTACCATCTCTTTTCCCTCTTCCTCTTGGTGTGGTCCTATTTCCCATTTATTTACACCTTTCTTATCAACTTCCTTCCTATCTATTCCTTATCTAACTCTCTGCTTTCTTCTTTAACTTGCCAACACTTCTTAACCTTCACTATTTCCCACTGTCTCACTTAACAATTTTATCAAGAGATTAGCATCTTTCCGTACTATACAGTTTAAATTATTGATACATTTCACACTGTAGATCTTATAAGGATGTCTAGCAGAAGATCAAGGCAGTCAAGTGGATCTTCAAGGATCACTGATGATCAGATCATTGAACTTGTTTCCAAGCTACAACAGCTCCTTCCTCATCAGATTCGTCGCCGTCGCTCCAGTAAGGTAAGATGCATGCTATGTGACATTTTGTATCATAGCCATTGTTAGTCAATGTTGCAGAAACGTCTATCAAAAACATGCCAATGTAGAGTATTTGATTTGTTATGGGAACGTAATTTCAGGGAGATAATTAAAGTTAGAGTTTTAATACAAAATTATGCACACATGGCCAGAGAGCAAAATATGTAATCATGCATGCGTGCTTTGTGATTGTAGAATCCATCTTTATAGCTGAAAATTTATGTATTGCGTGCAGTATGCTATTCTAACTTAGCTTTTCGTGGTTGTTTCTATGGATGATTAAGAGAAACGAAAATAGTTTCTGACACCACGCCATGATAAAGCTTCTGATTTTTTATTTTTTATTTTACCGACAAGAAGATAGAAGATTCCTTATTGACCTTACTAATTAAAAAATTTGTATGGGACACCAAGTGGTCTATTGTTGCGGATAGCGTAGACTTCATCTAAATACTTTATCCATAATGTCTCCACATACGTAACATTGTGTAAACTTCACGTATCATATACACAGGTAGGTGGGTGTCATCATGCACACATACATTCTATTGTCGAGCAATAAAGAATTTCTCATTGTCCATTGAACATATTTATTATGAACATAATTAACCACCCACGTAAATCTGGTATTTTTGTTTTAATTATTCTTTGTTCTGCGTATTAACACATTTTTAAGTGACCAAATTGTAGCTTTTGCAGTCATTGGGATATACTGAGTATGTGTTGTTGTTGTTAAGTCAACAAATTTATCATACTGAATAGTTGACTATAAATTTCTTTTTTTTTTCTTTTTTTGATTAGGCGACAGCTTCAAAGGTACTTCAAGAGACTTGCAATTACATAAGAAGCTTGCATCAAGAAGTGGATGACCTAAGCGAACGGCTCTCTCAACTGCTCTCTACAATCGATGAAGATAGCCCTGAGGCTTCAATCATAAGAAGTTTGATTATGTAACATCTATCAGCTGCTTACTTACAGCCACCTGATTACCTTTGTGCTCTAATATATACATATAATACATGCATATATGTGTGTATGTTTAAATTCTGTAACAAGAATTACTTGATAGATCTTTAATTAAACTCTAGAATAAAAGGAGTTGTTGCTCCTACTTAATTGTGTGCTTTAAGTGTAGCTATTAAGTATTATCAAGTGCTCCTAGTTTAGTGGAGTAATCCGTATTTGTAACTAATTCGGTCTATTTTGTTTTTAGTATTAATGAGTGTTTAGTAGCCTCGAGTGAACAAGTGTGCTTATACTTTTTGTATGGAATGACGGTTATATATCACGGAACGGTCAAAGACATGATTTAACAATCGACAATTATATATCATTAATTCATCCACACTTTGGTGGTAAAACATACTTCGCTCTCTGTTAATTTTGGGTTGAGATCGGTGGAGGCCTTAAGGAAGGTAGAATATTAGTACTCCAATCACGTCATGCCACGTGTACAAATTGGTCTGTAGTTTTTTTTTTAAAAAAAAGTCACTTTGCACACGTGGCGCGTGATTGAAAGCCTTATATTTTGTCTCGTTTGAGGCTTTCTTTGATCTGAACCGGTTAATTTTAATCCAAGCCCAGCTACCAATCTAAACCCTGAGTTCATGTGAGTAGTTCAGGAACAACCACAGTTGGCCGGCCTATTTTGCTGCCGAGCTAAGTCAATTCACATCTAGGTAGGCTGTTGGTGAGACAAAATTTGAACAGCTGACGAGATTTTACACATGACGGCACGTAATTAGAGACCTGACCAAACAGAATGGACATTCCTGTTTAAGAGACCCTGATCCTCAATCTCTCTTTATTTCCATTTGTTTTATTGATTGATAAATAATTTCTAAAATGCCTTTATGTTATAATTTATAGTGACTCAGACAAGATTCAGATTATCTGACTTATTGAACATAGACCCAACAACCTCGTCATATAGGCTTGTGTTGGAATATAACTGCCACGTGTAAAAATAGCTTAGGTGGTGACGTACAACACCTAGACACCGAAGTTGTATACTAGTGTGAAAAACAACCGTCCCCGGAAATATCCCAACTGGTTCCAAACAGGAGTTCTCGAAAGGAAAGTCGGGGTTCGATTCTTGTCATAGGCAAGAATGCCCATTCCTAACAAATGCATAGAGTGTGAGCTTCTTGTCCTGTAGGCTTACCTGCAGTGTTGGGGCTCCTTATGCAGCCTACTGTGTAAATGACCAAGCTCTTGGTACCGGACCGTTGGGTATCTGATTTACCTTCCTACACTATCTTTGGGATTGGATGTGGCATGGTCCTTATGCAGCCTACTGTGTA
This sequence comes from Eustoma russellianum, assembly GCA_036186865.1. Classification (NCBI taxonomy): domain Eukaryota; kingdom Viridiplantae; phylum Streptophyta; class Magnoliopsida; order Gentianales; family Gentianaceae; genus Eustoma; species Eustoma russellianum. The sequence continues at coordinate 591,473 of AP025040.1, read as the reverse complement.
AATGACCAAGCTTTACAAGCTCTTGCTACCGGGCCGTTGGGTATCTGATTTACCTCCTTACACTATCTTTGGGATTGGATGTGGCAGGGTCCTTATGCAGCCTACTGTGTAAATGATCAAGCTCTTGCTAACGGGCCGTTGGGTATCTGATTTACCTCTCTACACTATCTTTGGGATTGGATGTGGCAGGGACCTTACTCGTTGGGGTTCAACCTTTTTTTGTGTGGAAAACAACCATGACATTGAAGATGAGGCGGCATTGTGCTACATTACTTTCAAATACAATTTAATAGTGATCGATGAATAAGTTTTAAGCATTTTATCAAAGTTATCAAAATTAATTTTATTTGAAATAGTATAACAATATCTTATGTTGAATTTATCCCGGTATTTCTTTGTCGTGCAATATGATTCGTAAATAATTAAGATATAATGAAGATTTAAATTTAAATAAATTAGCACGCAAATCAACCAAATGAGTAAGTAAAATAACTGGTAAGTTGGTTAGAACGTCATCTACACTACCACGTCTTTTTCTTGAGATCAAATCTTCTTTCTGACGTATTTGGTCTCTAAACTCTTTCCTCAATGTGTTTGTAGATGATTTATTATGTGTCGCATGGTTGAATCTCACACATAATAAATAATAACATCATATAAAACAATTTTTTTTTAAAAAAAAAACTAAGGACACAAAACTAGAAACAAGATCATCATCTTTTCCTTTGGGAGCTAGGACCCTTCATGGTTTGGATTATTTTTTATTTTATAAATATACTTCTGCATCAACTGTCTTTACCTTAAAAATTGACCAATTTACTAAAGAAGAGGGAACAATGAATCGCTTTCCCTTCAAATATTCTACATAATCGGACAATTGGCCAATGATAATTGAATCAGGCTTTCACCCTGTGATAAGGACCATGATTATCGAGATCTCAGTCTTTGCCGTTTGTCAATCAAATCATCAAGAATAAGCATATCGACATAGCACTTTGAGTTGTGACGGGTCTGGATCACCTCACCCATATTTTCTTCGTCCCTCTCCTCACCGCACGTTACGTGGCAGCAGAGAATGTGGTGAGACTAAATGAGGAGTGACCCGTACATAGGCGTCGAGAGATGCTACCACGAGGCGTGCGGTGGAGAGAGGAATGAGGGAAATATGGGTGAGGTTATCTCATCTGACTTGTGACTACTTAACTAACTAATTATCCGCCTAAATTTATGGCCGTTAAAATAGTATTAATACCTCCCTAATCATCAACCTAAGCTTTACTTTACAATTTTGCAACACCTGGTTTGTTTGAGTCTAAACTATGAAGTTATATTTCGATCAAAAGGCGTATTTTATTGAAGTTGGCAGCAAGAACATGTTTGGTGTTGAAAGTTTCTGTTTTGTTGTTTTCGTTGACATATGTAATGGCAGCCCAACATGGAAAGAGAAGCTGTTCGGCTGCTTACTCTCAAGGACTGTGATGTCTTAATCAAATTAAACATTTTTATTTTTCAGATCTCTAATGAGATTATTTTGTTACCTTCTGGTCAAACAGAATACATAGATCTAACATATTGTCGCTACTTAAGAAACACTGAAAGTTAAATAAGTATGTCGTTTTGCTGTCATTATGGAACTAAATCTTATATGCATATCAAGATTTATATAAAGTAAAGGTTAGGTATATAAATTTCATTTGATGATTATAAGTGTTCTTTGTTTTTCTTGGCATTAAATTTCACTCTCTATATTTTAAAATATGATTGGTTGACTGGTAGATAAAGAATTTTATTTCAAATGTTTTCTTTCCCCTGTCAAATTAGAAAAAGTGCATGGACTAGAGAAAACAATAGTCTCAATAATATGATAGTCGTTTCCTGACATATCACGTGTCTAGAAATTTAGCGCATATATTGAAGTTGCTTATGTCAAGTTTTGCATTTTGAATGTATCTACTTCTTCAATATATCTAAAAAAGGATATCAATCCCTTCTAGTTATATCGCCTTTGTGGTGAATCATACATACATATACACGATTTTTTAAAAAAAAATATGTCTGTGAGTTAAACATATTTTTATCCAAATGTTTTTTATTTGTTGTACAAACATCTATAGTTTCTAACATTCGCAGTTTCTATCCAAACTGTAATTTTAAAAGTTTTAGATGTTTTGTGAAATAATTGAAAAATATCTAGATAAAGACAATGATTAACACTTTAAATAAAAAACGAATAAGTGAACAGAAAAGAATTTTAAGAAAATAGCGAACACATCTATTTTCTTTAAAAAAAAAAAAAAGGCAATCTATCCATGGTTTAATTCAGAAATGGGCTTTGAGTTCGACCGTCGCTTTTACTAAGCCCAAATCAAAACTGTAGTGGATTTTAGCGTATCTATTCAAAGAAATTAAAGCTCGTAGAATAAAAGCACCCTACCATATCAAAGCCTCAAATTTATTAAATGTCATAACTCACAAATGGAAGATGTGTAGGGACAAACAATAATAATATCAAGTATATTCCAACAATAGTAAAAATTATTGTTAGAGTTTGAGGAAGATGTGAGACAAGCAAACAATACTTCTGACTCAAGGGATAGAGAATTTGCTTCCAGTAAGACCCAGCTCTATATAATGAGAAAGAAGATGGATACAAATACAATATTCGACAAATTTTAACAAGTTTTATACGTAAAGTCGTAAATAAAATAAGAGATCGACCCCCACGAGAAATTTTCTTCAGAAATGGACTCCCACGAGAATGAATTATGTTTCACCAACTTTTATCCAAAATAAAAAATAAGAGCGTTTGGAACTGCCGGCCGTTCATGTATCGCACGGCAGGTTCGTGTATTTCTGTACTTTTTTTAAAAAAAATAAATTAATTTGATGGCCGCTTGCTCCATGGTGCATAGGACTCTTATAACAGAACAAATCTGTTTCATATGAGATATATGATTTACACACAAGTTCATTTGGACATTTACATCTCACCGCTTGCTCCATGGTGCATATAACTCTTATACACAAATACGCATACATATGTATGTGTGGGTATACACACATACATATATATTGATTATAGCACCTTATTCTTAGCCGGACCCTACCATGTTGGCTTCTTGATCTCATAGATGAAATATATGATACATACATATGTGTGTGCAATCACAAACATGCATATATATTGATTGTAACACCTCATTCTTGATCAGACCCTACCCTGTTGGCTTCTTGATCTCAAAAATATATGATAGTTTTTTCTCTACACCACATATCATTTCAAATCAAGCTTCTCTTTGATAACCATTAAATCAAGATTTCGACAATACTTATGTCAACCATGAACCTAGAAAAAAAAAATGTGATATCATGTGTATGTGTATGTGTATGTATAATAAACAAATGCCAAGTTTGGACATGTATGTATGTATATATGCGTGTATGTGTTCGCGTGTGGGTGTGTGCTAATACGCGTATGAAGATTTAAACTTTGTTTTAGTCACAAAGATAATTGGCTAGAGAAATTCTCTGTTTGTTTTTGAGGTTTAAGATGATTGATCATATATACACACGTGTCCTTGTACTCTCTCTTTTTCCCCCTTTTTGGGTTAGAGATTCACTACACACACTCTTATACACTCTTTTTTTCTTCTTTTTGGATTAGGGATTCACTCAACAAATTGTGAAACTGTGAAGGTTTATGTAAAGAACCTGAAACTATTTTGCTTGAAAAATGACGGCATATGATGCGTTTACTTTCCATATTTACGCCCGACCACAGCAGAATATTTCAACCAATTAATTTTCAAACTTAGACCTCTGTGAGATTTGAAAAAGTCGATCACCTCCAAACCACAGATAGAAAACAGAAAAAACTTTTGATTAAGTCAAAGAAATGGGACAGGAGACTTGACTCGTCCACTTCATCCTATAAACACTAAATACAACTGGACTTTACGAAGATATTCAAACCAAAATCTCTTTTAAAATAAAAGTTATGAATTAAATATTACGCAGTCCAAAAAGTTATGCGTTGCTTTCCTGTCAATCCCGGTTTTCAGCTCTTGTTGCCCACTAGTAACTTTTTATTTTGAAATAAAAAGTTAAATCCCACGCCTCGGCCTCAAAGAATATCGTAGAAGATGTTAATTAGGAGCCCAGCGATTTCCTAAATTAGATGAGTACTTACACAATGTGTCTCTCGCAAACTATACTTTCAGCCTAACATCAGTGGAGCAACACACTTTTTATTTTGATATGCTTGAAGCCATCAAAAGCCCCGCCATTCTCAAGTTTAAAGAATGATACTGAAAAGTAGGCCTATTAATTAATCGTAAAGAATGATACTGAAAAGTAGGCCTATTACTTAATCGTAAAGAATGATACTGAAAAGTAGGCCTATTAATTAATAGTAAAGAATGATACTGAAAAGTAGGCCTATTACTTAATCGTTTAACCAGCTTATACAACTTAATATCTTTTGAAAAAAATTTCTGCCCTCTTTGAATCTTTTCTTCCCAAAGGTGCTAAAACTATTCATAAGACAGAGCAGGAAGTGCATAAAAAGTTAGGAGTATAAGATTTTCAACGGTTTTACCTTTGACAATGGCACTTAAAAGCAGCCTGCTCATCTGAGGACAAAGAATGGGATAGGTGAATTCGGGCAGATGATCAGGACCCGCTCAAAAAGACAAAACAAAAGCTAATATATGTTAGTTTCCATGAAAGGTTCTAGTTTTATTTACAACAGAAGTAAAGAAGCTGATACTTTGATCCAATTAGTGAAAATTTTCAATAAAAAATATGTACTCTCTTACACATTTCACTGAAAGGACTTGACATTGGAAGTGTCTAAAGAGTGATTATATTCTCAGCATGCAATACAAAAGACTAGTTTCAAAATGAGTATTACATTCCTAAATCTGTTTATTTACACTCGAGCAAAGAGCATCCCGCCTAATATGGTACTTACAAACACTAAAATGCAGAAAAAAGAGGATGATTTTACTATGAAATGGACCATTCTTCAAGCTTTGCTTACAGCAACAATGATTTTTCCCACAAAGACAAACCATTCGGATGTCCAACGTCACTAGTTAAAACTGCATAACTCATAGCTTTTCTTGCAAGTACATCAAAGGGAGGGGGGAAGAAAATGTACCCAGTACATAAAAGGCTGTGTCTCTTTTGCCTGGTGCACAAGTTGCTGTAGAGAAATCAAATTGCCTTGCTTTCTAATACACTAACACGAATATACTGAATGATTCAGTACACAGAAACCCCCCCCCCCCCCCCCCCCCCACTTTTCCCTATACGAGGGACGGAAGAATTCCCCTCGATCAATGTATCAAAACTCCTTACTGTGCAGCAAAAAAAAAAAACAAACAAACAAATCAATAGAGAAGTGGTAACACCAGAAGAACAAAAACGTTTGCTTAAGGCATCGAAATTCTTCAATCCTCGCAACAGATTGGACAACGTATTAGCCCATTTTCGTTACAATCTGGACATCTTTGAAACCCATACTCAGATTCCTCCGACTCTTCTTCATCATAATCACCTTCGTAGTAAATCTTGCAGCTCCCACTACATGTATCACAAGGAACAAACCTCACATCACCACAGGCCTCACAAACATTACCAATGCCGCCTCCGCCACCACCGCCGTCATCCATCATCTCACACCCCTCCACAGCCTTCTCCAGCCGGCCCTCTTCGTGCATCCGCCCTATCTCCTCCGCCCCACCTATGTACTTCCTCCCTATAAACACCTTTGGCAACGGGCCGCCGCTAAACCATCCTTCTCCTAATAACTCTTTCAACTCATCTTTGAATCCAGAATGCATTGAAACATCTCTCTCATCAACTTTCAATCCTAATCCTTTTAAAATTACTCGAACATTGCATCCATCTTCGTATGTCTTTCTCACCCCTCTTAAGCTTGTGAAATAAACGATCACCTTTTCCTTGACTTTATTACATTTTCCCGAAATCCCATTTATCATTTCGTCGGAATCATCATCATTCACATCCAGGATTTGATCTTTGCCGTCCTGATTTTCATTCATGAGTGGCTCCATATGAAAAGGATTAGCCGGTGGAAGCTCTTCCAATGTTTTCCTAAACGAATCAATCACTTCAGGATCAAATTCTGATACTATAGATGTACCATTAGAATTTAAATTAGATTCATCATCGCCTGATTCTAACCACAATGGCTTAATTACTGCTTCTTCCCTATTTTCGTGCACTTTTCCTGTCGGATAATCGCCGAATGATCCGCGATTATATGATGCCAAATGGAAAGAAAAGCTACGAATCTTATTCAGGGGAGGCTTCAGAATCAAAGGGCTAGTGTTTTCTAATCCTTCCATTAATTCCCAAGCATCGATTGTTTCCGGCTCGCCAGGAGGAGTTCTAGTGGGAGTTTTAGGAACAATTTTTGGGATTTTTTGATCAATCATTTTAGACCAGGTCTTTGCTTCAACAATTCCCGAAGCAAAATCTTCTTTCCTCTGAATCGGAAGAACTGAGGAATCATTATCATCTTCTTCTTCTTCTTCTCCTCCTTCTTCTTCTTTGATTTTATGATCCGTCAAATCAAGCTTAAGAGAACCTAAAGTAGAGGAGGTAAGAGCCACAAGATGAAAGCTTTCTTCTTGTTTAGGAGATTGTGGCTTATGAGCATGCATTGAAAAGCTTCTTCTTACATGAGCATAAGGTGCTCGGCAATTGTGGCATACCTTTTGCTCTTTCTGCTTTGAAGTTGCACAACCCATAATTGGATGAAATTTTTTCCCAATTAAATGAGATTCAAATGTCAAATGAAATAAATGCAAACGGTGATCTTGCACAGAAAGAAGAGAGCACTGTTGACTCAAATTTCAGAAATCCCAGAAAAGTATTGTATTTTTAGGTGATATGGGGATTGAAGAAGGGTAATTATAGGAACATTCCGTAATGAGTGAGGAGCTATATGGCCATATGGACAAAGAAGGATTGGGTGAAGATTCTAAGATATATATATATATATATATATATATATATATATATATATATATATATATATATATATATATAGACACACACAAATCGAAAAACCTTTAGGTCTAGCGGTTGAGTAGCATTTATCCCAATCCCGGGTTTCGAGTTCGATTCCTCTCCCCAATTTTTTTTGAAAAAACACACACACACACAAAATAGGAATAATTTAAACTGGGATTTTTGGGCCTGTTTTTCAGATATTGAGGAAAACGAAGTGATTTTATTTAAATGATGGTGGGGAGGAGATAGGTTTGATGGTACGTTCTTTTGCATAACAGAACACATAGCAACGAAATTAGGACGTGTAAATCAAGAAGAAGACGACAAAAAATGGGAATTCGCTTCTAAAAAATATCAAAATTGAAAAGAAATCTGACAAGGTTGTATAAGAATTTGAAGCAAATGTATTGATGATGAAATCGTAATTGGCGTTTGCCATGTGGACGAAGCAGAACAGAAGATATATGATGAAATGAATTGTGATTTACTTCGAGGGCTCTTTTTATGAGAAAAAAAAATGTTAAAATGGTGAAGCGAAGGAGGAAGAAGACCGTTTCTCACCAAATACACGGTCACTTTTTTCTGTCTCTAGAAAATGATAGTCAATAAAAAGTAGATAAAAAGGAAAAGGGAAAAATCCTTCTTTCCAGGAAGTAATAGAAAAGTAGAGGGGGGACATACACAAAAAGATTTGAATAAAAATCTTGGGTCGTCGTCACGCAGATGAATCTGCGCCTTGATTGCACGTCGGAATTTTGTTGCCATTTTGAGTTGCATTTTAAAAGTTAATGTTGTCACCGTTTTGCATTTTACGAATTTTAGCCCAATATTTCATATCATTTTTATTTGATTAATGACTGATAGTGAATACAAGCTGGAGATCAATGATAATAAGATTGAAATGACGTGTCTTTATCCAGTTATGATGTGTATTTACTTAGTTATTTGTTTTTGAAAAATATTGTAGCTGCAAAATGAATTAAGTCTGGCATTTGCGTGGCAATTTTTCTACCAAGCAACTGGGATGATCTTGCTTTGCATGTGGTTTTTTTTTTTTTTTTGGGAAAAGGATAGTCACTTTTATAACATTGATCAAATATCAACAGTACATTATAGTATCCACGATACGACTAGCATCAACTAATTTCTATATCTACAGTATTTATACGTCGAGCAATAAGCAACTTCCTTGTCCTACATATAATCTCCCGACAAACATGCCAAGCGGGAGGGCGTTGAGCGATGTTCCCATGTATAACTTGATTTCGCCAAAACCAGATAGTATGTAAGGTTTTGCGAAAAATGTATCTCCATTCCATGCCCGTATAAGTGTGACGCTTGGAGCTAGTGATATTTTCCATGAGCCATTCTGTTGGGTCGACAACCCTCAGAAACGTCGGTCAACTCGAAAGATGCAGGATATGTCGCCATAATATACATGTCCAGAGACAATCTCGAAATACATGGAGTGTATCTTCTTTTGGGCTACCACAAATACGACATCGGGATTCATGCGCTATATGTCTGGAAAAGAGAAAATGCGCTGTGGGAATGTAGCCGCTGTATACCTGCCATAGAAACATATTCAAACGCAAGGATTCCTTCATTGCCCATAATGAATCACATACGCGACGTGCAATCAAGGCAAACTGAAAATGTCAGATTTCTATTTGCATGTAATTTTGCTTCTGTCAGATTTCTATGTGTTTGGCAAACTGAAAATGTCATGATTCCTTTTGACATCATTAAAACAACAAAAGAGATATTATAGCTTAGTTTCCAGTTGTATTTGATAAAATTCCTTAATTTGGAAGTTATATAATATCTAGTTATGATAAATGAAATATGTGTTTTGTATCTAAATAAAACGAAAAACGCTTTCAATTCATGTGAAATTTATCATGAACGTTTGTACTCGAAACTTGCTTCAGTCGGCATATCTTGAACTCAAGTACAATTTGAACCAATAGGCGTCAATTTCCTTTTGTATCGACCTCTACGTATGGTTTCATCATTTTATCAAAGAAAACCCTCTTTATATGTCAGTTTTGTATCAATGAAAATACTATTAGTACTGGCTCACTGTGCCAAAAACTTTGACTTCATGACTTGTTGTAACTAATAGAGTGAAAAAAGAATATACAATACACATAAGAAATAACACATCGTTTAACATTTTCTACATATGGATCACGCAAAGTAACATATTCACACTCTAGATCAAATATCAATGATGTTAGTAATTAGTGTCTAATATTAAAGAAAAAATTAGTCTCTATCTAATTAGCAACTGACATATAGAAGAAAAATTACCCAATATACGGGTGGACATAGTTTAAATTTGGGCCTATGTATGTGTGTATACACACATACAATTATACATATATATATATATATATACATATATATATCAAACGTTCATTTGTTTTCTCTCATTTAAATAAAGGTTAACTAATCAGATCATCAGTAAAAAGACTCGGACTGTAAAGGTTTCGTGTAAAAGTGTGACAGTATGCATTGAGTTTTAGAAAAGCTTACCTTCTTTATGCATATGTAAGAAGAACTCCTAAAATCATGTGAATCCAGCAGCACAAGACATGATGAGACCATCAAAACACATACTTTGATTTTGATTTGTCTCCTAATTGTAATAATAGAACTCCGTCTAACTCGGGCGATGTTTTTCTGTTAATTCTAAAAGACTTTATAAAATTATGAATCTTCTATTTAAAAATGTATAAAGTTAAAAATTCTCTGACGCGTCCTGAAAGTCGTTGGGATATGATTGTGCTAATTTGCACACGGGCTGTAAGCATTAAATACATTACAAACGCCAAATTCGTCGGATCCTCAGGGAGTTGAACCATCTCGACCATTCACCCGCAAAAATCATGTCGATTTTGGCTATTGAATCATGTTCAACAAGTTTATTCAATGCTGACGGACCACTACGGGTTAAGCTCTGAAGAAGTTATAGATGAGACAAAATATGAAGCCTCCAATCACGCGTCGTCACATGTAAAACAACAGCTTTTTTTAAGAATGGAATGCTGATCTTTTTTTTTTTAAAGAAAAAGTATATTTTTATACATGGCGACGCGTGATTTGAGTCCTCATATTGTGCTTCAGTTCTGAACCCGACCACTACAAATATAATTGCTTATTGAACTACTGACTTTCATCCTTTTTTGTTTTAATATATAGATATATACATATAGATATATATAAAATTATCATTAATTATTCAGACGGGCCAATACAACAACCGTTACGCAGAGATGATTCTGCACTTTGTTTGTTTGCATGTTATTGTCTATGCAAATGACATCTTGATATTGAAAAGATCGGTGGCTAAAATATGGAATTACAGCAATATTATTTAATATATTAGCAATATTATTTAATATGATGTCATTACTATATTACAAAATTGCACACGTCTTTTGTTACAACCGTGATTTTTTTTAAATAATAATAATAATAATAATAATAATAATAATAATAATAATAATAATAATAATAATAATAATAATAATAATGATAGATAATAATGGATGAAGATAAAATAAAAGGAAAAAATTATCTAATTTAAATCATTCAAGATAACTACCTTATCATATTCCCATAAATTATTCCATCAAATTCCTAAAATCTCTTCCCTAACCAAAATAAAATCCCCCAGCCCCCATACCCTAAAAGCAACGCTTATTTTTAAAAAAAAATGAGAGAGAGGAGAACGGCTGTTAGGGAGAGGGAGGAAAAGAGAGGAGAAAAAAAAAGGGAGAGAAGAAGAAGACTAACACGGTCTCCAAATCCGAGTTCCAATCCGTCTAAATTGTTCGTTTTAGCGTCAATCAAGTAGGTGCCTCTTCTCCCCTCAAATGGGTACAATCCATGCATGCTATGATGGTATTTTTTTATGTGATTCATTGTTTTTATTTGTATTAGATGTAGATTTGTATTTGTTTATATTCGAAAAAGCATAAGGTAATTGTTTTATTGCTACAATGTGCTTGTATGTGTTTGAACTTGGGTAGTAGGATTTGATTGAACCAAAAATAACCTTCAAAGAAATAGAAAAGTAGAAAATTTTCATATTGGGAGACTCTTAACAGTTGTGTTTTGGCCTTAGAATAGGTTCATCTAGCCCGGAATAGGTTGGGATTTGGTTGGAAGTCGAAAAACGGGTCTGACGGACGCGTTTCAGGGGCCCCTGACGGCGCGTCCGGACACGTGCTGACGTGTCCACTCTCGAAAGTTGCGTCTCGTTATAACGAGTCCAACGCAACTGGTTTGAGGTCAATTGGAGTTAAAACGAAGATTTTATGAAGATTAGAAGGAAATATAATTTAATATAAAAAAATAAAAAAAAGGAAAATGCTGTTGGACCGGCCTGGTAGCCGGACCAGGTAGCAGGCCGGCCCAAACCGAAAAAATAAACAAAAATCTGAAAATTAATTTCTGAAATGAATAAATGATAAATAATTAATTAAAATTAGTTTAAAATTCCAGAAAAATATATTTATTTATCAGAAAATTCTAAATAAATTACATAAAATATAAAAGGTTAAAATTAAATTATTCTCAATTAATTTCTGAATTTTGATAAATGTAAGTAATTAAAAATAATTAGCCATAAATGGAATTAAATAAGGGAAAATTAGTAGAAAATTCTACAAAATTAATAAAAGCTAAGGAAAAATAAGAGGATGCTAAATAACAACTTTTCAATGTTCTTAAAATTTACTAAACTAAATATTGAGTGCCGGAGATGGTGAGGATGGGCGTACAGGTCCCAGACGACTAAATATTGAGTGCCGGAGTTGGTGAGGATAGGCGTACGGGACCCAGGCGACTTTTGTTGTTGCATTCATGGCACGTGCATTGCATGAGGTATACTGCGTCTATAGGGCGTAGGTATCGGGATGACTTACCGTGTCTATAGGGCACCGGGGTCATGAGACATACTGCGTCTATAGGGCGTGGGTGTCCAAACGGCAAGTGGTGGCTAGAGACCACGACGCTGGATTTAGGACCCGGGGGCATGCATTGCATATAGGTCTAGGGGCATATTGCATGACATGATTCTTGTTGCGTGTGACACGTTGGTTGAGCATGCATCACGTACTTGCGCATTTTATGTGGAGTGCTTTACTTACCGCATTTACTTTATCTTATGCGTGTTATCTTATATTTATGTGCTATGTGGTTATATTATATCTATGTGATATGTGGCTATATCATTTCGGTATGCACGTTTTGTATTGGTTTGAGGCGGGCATCTACTGGGTGATTTTCTGTCACTCACCCCTACTTCCCAGGTGATCCGGATGAGGACTATAAGCACATCTTCGTTGAGGACGGGATGGACATAGCAGAGTGGGCTGGTTGAGAGCTGCAGCTAGGATAGGAGGGGACTCTGCAGCTGTTTTGTTCTTATTTATACTTTGAGGATTTTTCACATACTACTTTACTACTTTTATTCCCAGAATTTTTATTTAGCAATGTAATGACGGTTACTGGGGTTTAATATATGTTATGGTTTACGTTTCCGCGAAAAAATTTCTACGTCATTTTGACAAGTAAGAGATTGATTCGACGCTATGTATTCTCCTTAGTGAGATACGGCGGGTGCACTGTTCCCGATGTTAGAGTTCGGAAGCGGGGCGCTACATCTTTAGTATATAATGTTATGAGATGTGAACTATTTAAACGCTATGAGTTTGACGACAAAGATTTGGTTTTTTTTTTTTTTTTTTTTTAGTATACACATATATCTAAAGAAGAGATTAACGATTTGCAACGTTACTCTTAATGGGTAGTTTCCACTTTCCAGTGATATGGCGATGAGGGGACAGTTGCATTCCATAATCTTCTCTCTGCACAGTTTGGTTTCACATATTTATTTAATATTCCTTGTAATAATTGGACCTTCATTTTTGATACTCAAATAGTTGTATTAAGTGTCCTCAGTTGCAATTATGAGTCTAATTATTCTTGTTATTATTACTCTCGGTCTCATAACATAATTATACTTTGAATTTTTAACAAAGTATAAATTAATTTATTAAAAGTCAAAATGAACTTATATTTTAAAAAAATAAATACTTATTTTTTCTATACATAAGCACACAAAGCATGGATAGGGGTGTTAACGAACCGAGCCAAACCGAATACTAAGTTTTTGAATTCAAATTCATTTAGCGAAATGAACTGTTCTGCTCGGTTCATTTAGCTAAACGAACTTTAAAATTGGTTCGAGTTTGGCTCGACAACCTTATAATTGTTTAAACGAACCTAACAATTCGTGAATAGTTCGGCTCGTTTAACTAAACGAACCCGAATATTTGTTCGAATTCCATTCGTTAACAAATAATTATCGAACGAATACGACTGAACACGAATCGAACTCGAACAGTTCACGAACTGTTCGGTTCGTTCAACATTCCTAGTATGGATATATTTTGATTCGTGGTTTTCATCTGAAACTATGTTACCTTTTTACAACTAGATTAGTTCAAATTGTATGATATTGTTATTAAACAACTCAAGCAAACATATGTAGCATTGGCTTTTTAGTGTTTAGGTTAAGTTCTAATCCATTGTAAAAATATTGTGTTATTTTCTATTTTAATTTGTCTGAAAAATGTTGTCACTATGCAAAAAAGAAGTGACATTCAAAATTAAAGTCCTCACAATATCCATATAACTACTACTCTAATTGATGTAGGGAAGAAAAATAAAATTGGATGATAAAGATATAATAGGTACAATAAAATAAAGTAATTTAGCAACCACGGTTTTAAATAAGATCTTCTTAAACTATATTACATGGTCAATTAGGACCCACCTAACCGAAAATAATGGTTTCCCCCGAAATGTGACAACATATGCAGATCTTTTGTCCCATGACTAGATTTTACATTTTCAAGATATAGAGAATCAAACTAAAACAAAGCATGTCTATAACTCAAGAAAATGACGTTAACAACTCCAACATTTGTACTTGTTTTTTCTTTCTGTTACACCAATAGTTAACGTATGAAGACGAATTTAAATCAATCAATAGAAATTTCCTCATGGTGACATAATAGTGCATTCATGTATATATACATGTGTGTGTTTATGTGTATATACATATTATATATATGGAATATTAAAGAGTTTCATCATACTTTGGAAGAATAAAGATGTTTATTACTAAATTCTTAAATTAATGAGCCGTTGAATCAATAACATACAAGAAAATGAAACATGCCCAAAGCTGACAAAATGGATTTGTCAATGGAAAGAATAAATTATGTTCTCCAAAAGAATACCTACAACCTCCAAATGGAATACGTTCGGACATACCTTAGAAAATCCGACATCGATTCTTTAAAAGGATACATCATCCTTGAAATAGACAAAGTACGTTTGTTTACAGCTCAGAACACCATCCAACGTGAATAATGACTCTACTTAGCTAACTCCATATTTAAAAAAAAAAAAAAAAAAAGAGTGTTGTTGTTATACAAAGTAGGAAAAAAAAAAAGATTATATATAGCTGCAGCAAATGTTGGGAAGACCAAGGGGTACTTGTACCTAAATTCGTCCGCAAATTGAGGAAATAAAGGTTGCCTCCATGTTTGTACAAGACGACTGTAAGTATCTTACTTAATGGATGGAATGCTTCTTATTTTATAACTTCCCTTCAATTAGATGAGAATATTTGTTTTTATGAATTCTTCTGGACCAACTTCCACCGATTCCTGCTTTGGAATGAGTCATATACTATACTGATTTACATTAATTGCGTTAGTGTTGACTTTTACAAATACTATCAACGTTAGAATTATCAGATAAAAAAAAAGCAGAAACAAAAAAAGACTAAATGCAATATATACACACACACATATGTATATAACGTCACACAATTAAATACAGAAACAGTTTGTTGGTCTTGATGGCCGGCCCTGTGGCAAATGTCAAAGTAGCATGAAATGGATGGTTACGTTGGTTTTTTATTTTAAATTTGAGGAACGCGTTGGGTTTAATTTCAAAACCCATTTACAATAAGACCCATAACAGATGATGCATGCATTCTTTTATGAAATTTGGCATGTGGTATTAATTGACGTTGGTGAGCATATGGGTTTTCCGGCTGGCCTGCTCTGCAACCGATTAGATAATAGATAAACCCCAAAAATATGTTTATAAAAATATCTAGGCCAAAAAAGGGAACTGGTGAATGTCATGATTATAAATATATGGTGTTTGTTCCATGGTTATATCAAAAGTATAAAAAAGCTTATTACATAAAGTATAAGGTTTAAAGCTTACATCATAGTCAACACATAGTATTTTATATCGGTCATATATTATATCAAAATCACAACGTTAAATAATTTATAACAATTGCAATCTGAAGGTGAGTAGATAAGTGCTTTACTCGATTTAAGTTTAAAGATAAAGTAGTTCTGGTTGGTTGGTCCAGATAAAATTAATGCGTACATAAATTATCTACACATGAGAAATTAAAGTGAAAACCTTGTTTTGTCAAATCACAAGAGCGTGCCATTTGAATGGGATAAAAGAAAAAGATGATTGGACGCCACATTGGTAATGGAAAGGTAATGAACTCATGCATAGAATGCAATTGCGGTAATGCTTTTAGATCTCAAAAAGAATAATCACGGATCAATTAATACTGCAATAATATAACGATACATAAGATATATTTATATACAAATAAAAGGATGTTTGATCAAAACAGACTACGTACATATATCTTATACATTTGATTGATATTAGATCAATTAATTATACTTGTTTCATCACTATTTTAAACTTGACGGTGTTGGTTTAGGTTGTTTATTGTGTACGAAAATGTTATTTTGCTCGTGACTAATGCATACGATGTAGGATGGGCCAACAAATTGGATTTAAGAATGACAGTGAGCGAGTTGGGCCAGACTGCTATAATATCTAAACTTGTCCCAGTTCGAAATTTAGTCTGAGTTGCAGTTTCTGAGTGCGTTTGGTATGCTAATTATTTGGTTTACATGACAGGAAACTTCAAATGAATAAAAAATATTGGTAGAATAAATTATCAATTTATAGTATTAAAATATTTTTTCAAAAACTAGTATGTAACATGTTTAATATTATACTCATTCTAATACTTGTAACGATCTCTTTATCATAACGTAATCAATTATTACAAATAATGTCAACTTTTTATTAAAAAATTATTTCTTTTATATATTAAAAAGGATGAATGAGAACTTAAAAGTTATATTGAAAATATATATGTGTTTGTTGATGGTGTTTTAAAATAGGCTCCATCTTGTAAGAGGTTCACCATCAATCCGCAACCAAAGAGAATCGGTGTCTTGTAGCATAACAGTCACTTCACCTACAAGTGAAATGTGTGGATCTCCTATCTCTACCTTTCCGTAAACGCCATCATCAATGCATGATTAATCTTATTTATACGGCAAGTAATAACGTCCCATAATCCCACCGCCTCCATATGCAGTTTGCACCTAAGTATGATGTCTAAATCCTCATTATACATGTCTACCCATATACTAGCCAAGGTCTTATATTTATCACCACTCCCAAAGAAAAGTGTCATATGCTCTCTTAAAGAGTCAACAAATCAGTAATCTTAGGCATTAACTCCTCTATTTGTCCTATTCCACTACCGCCATCATGTGACCTCATAAGTATACTTATATTTGCAATCACGTAACGTGTTTATATATTAAAACATACCGCTTTAACTTAACGAAACAAAACATAACAAAATTAAACAAAAAAGTAACTACTTTTGCACGGTCAATTAATATAACTCCCAACTGTTCAAATTAAATACATGTATTTTATTCAATGTTACATAAATTAACATTAATAATTATAAAGTAATAATAATCACAATAACATGATAATAATATAACAAGAATAACATAATAACAATAACAGTATAATAACATAATATATACTAATCACAATAACATAATAATTATAAGGATAATATAATTACAATAACAGCATAATAATAACATAATAACGATAACACAATGAAATAATCACAAAAATAACATACTAACATAACAACAACAACAACAATAATAACACAGTAAATATCAAATTTAAATTAATTAAATAAACAAGCTCTTACTAGTTTGTCCGATTGTAGCCAATCATAGCTGGTCATAGCTTCCTTCTTGTACATTTGTAGCTCATTTGTCCGTCAAAATTTCTTGTTATTTTACCCACTTCAATGAAAAAAAAAAAAACACAAAATATTATGACATATGTGAATGAACTAGGACGCCGACCATCTTTTTATTTCTGGCGTCTAACATTTAAGACGGGCTTAGCAGTGTCATCTAACGTGTTGGACGTGGCTGGTAATGCTGTTTAGGCTCCAAAACATTGTTTCTTGGTCGAAAACAACGTATGTGTTGTCCAAGGGTGCGACTGACAGTACCATTAAGAGTCTTCTGAAACACAACTAACATTTACATCTTGATTGTTTGAAGAATTTTCTGAATTCGTATAATATTTTATGTTTTTCTTATTAAAAATCTAATATATTATGAGATTTTCCCCTTAAACCTTGTCAGTCGTTTCTTCTTCTCGAATTTCGGCTTCCTTCACCGCTTTTGACGCTAAACGGCTCCTTTTCTCCACTTATTCTATCTCTCTCATCGCCCCCTCCTTTGATGCGTGTATTATCGATTTACCTTGCACACACTAATACACACACATTTCGTCTCGAAAGCAACCCCATGTCTTGCTCTGTCCCTTTCTTGGAAAAATAAAACCCTTTTTCGCTTTTCGCAGTTGTCTTCTTTTAGTAGTCTGTAATTACAGGGGATAATATGTTTGATGAGGACATTTCGATATATGTCCATTTTGGTTCGTTTGCTTTTTGGTTTAATCTGGGATTGATAAGAAAAAACGGTCTGTAGTAGGGTGAGGTGTTGAACAGTTGCAAATGGATTTAGTCGGTAATCGCCCTTTGAACTTCTCTGGGGTCTTTCAGTTTTCTGATTTTTCAGTCTACACTTCCTCCAGAACACCCTTCTATTTCTGGGTTTATAAGTGAAACTTTCTATTGCTTTCAACAAGAAAACTTTCTTCTTTTATGTTCTTTGATCACATTTCAATTTTTAATTATACTCCCCAGATTCCTTATATTTGTGTGTCCTTTATTCACATTGATGTTTTTTCAGTTTTCTTTGGTGAGACTTGATAATTGTATCTAGCAGTCGATCTTTTTCCAAATTTGTAGGCGTGTTTGTGAATTTGGTATCTTTCTTCAAGAAGGCCCAAAAGAACACTCCGCATCGGAAACTGCAAATGCAACCTTTTTTTAATGGTGCCTGAATTTTAAAAAAAAGCAATTTGCTTCTTCGAGTGTGTGATTTTAAGACTGCCACCGAGGTTGGTGTGAAAATGGGGTTGCATTCTGCAAGTGTCGGTGGGAAAATGGGTTTGGGTTCTGGAAATATCTTCTTGGGCTCTTTCAGTTCGAGGAGATTTCATGATAGGATAAAGAAAGATGATAATGAAGATGTTGCTGAGACAGGGTCTAGGTGCTGGATGAAGTTGAGGCTTCTGGGGGGCTGCATTTCGCACAGGTCCAAGGTTGATGGCTCTATCAGCGACTCCACTTCTCAAATTGGTACTCAATGATGCGCTCTTCTTTCAGATAAATAAAAGAAACGATGCACTCTATTTGCTTGCTCAATTCGATTATCATTTAGTACTTTAAATTCTTTACAAACTGTTAAATTACCGCTTTCGAGGGATACCAGTGTGCAAATTGCAATTAAAAATTCCGCCATGGTGGACCGCAAATGAACTCAGTATCTTTGTCATTACTTTAATCTTTTTTCCTTATGCAGATCCTCTTTTTGACCTAATCAGGACGCTAATTTTAAATTCCCTAGCATAGAGGGAGGGAGAAGGGTTAGTATGGTGAAAGAGCTATTTTAAGCCTTTAGTGGTTGGAAAAGAGTCCCTCTTAAAAAAAGAATTTCCTTCTTGGGTGATACAGACAGCTAAAGGTGTTGACTATGTATCAAAAATGATTCTGAGCCCTTGAAATCTGAGTAAGTTGGGTTGAGAGTATGAAACATATTTAATTGGGGATGAGATCTACTCACCCTCAATTCCCTCACCCCACTCATGACCACGTGACACGTGGCAGCAGGGTGGGATGGTAAGGCTAGATGCAGGTGACCCTCATCTAGCCTCACCACCCCCCTTGCTGCCACGTGTTATGCGGTGACGCGTGGGGTGAAGGAAAATGGGTGAGGGGATCCTATCCCATTTAATTGTTGTGCGTATCTTTGACTTTTCTCTTTTCTTTCTCAATTAACTCTTGCTTTATTTTTTTTTTCATGTGCCTGCTGTAGCATTCTTGCAATGATACATGATCGTCATTGGGTTTTGTCAACATCTAATCTGAGGTTGCATTCTCCTAAGTCTAAAACAGATATCAAATTGATATTTCTTTCTTTCTTTGAAGATAATTTCAGTTCCAAAGTGTTGTTTACGGGTACAGTGGGTGACAATATCTACTGTTGATCCTTAGACTGATGAACTTCCCAGGTAGGTTTATAAAATGGGTAGAGCTATGTATTTTACTGCTTCTTTCTCTATTAACCTTAATGTGGCTTTACTGTTAAATTTAGAGCTTCCAGAGAGGACTTAGGCTAGAAGACCTGTTTTCCCCTTGCCTCTTCATCCTTGTAGTGGAAGGCTTTACATAGTTACTGGAAAAAAAAACCCTTTTAACACTCAGTTTTTCTTTCATCCTAGGCAAAAAGTTAAACCTCTCTTCCTTAGTCTTTGCAGATGATTTATTCATCTTTGCTAAGGCAGACACTCAGTCAGTCACAGTAATAAAGGATTCGTTAGAAGATTTTCAAGCTCTCTCAGGATTGAACTCTAATCTGCAAAAGAGTGTGGTTTTCACTTCAGGTACAAACTCCCAAGAGAAAACAGAGATAGCTCATATTCTGGGTATGCCTTTGGAGACTCTTCTTATAACATACCTTGGTGTCCCACTCATTGCGGGTAAGCTATATTTCTCAAACGTGGGCCTCTCCTAGACAGGCTGACAACTAGGGTGCAAAATTCAGCAAATAGGAACTTGTCTTATGGTGGAAAAGTGCAGTTAATAAATTCTGTGTTAACAGCAATTTGCAGATATTGGACAACTTCTTACGTCATGTCTAGAAAAATTGTTAAGGAGATAGAGAATATTATGAAAGGATTCCTATGGGGGAACTCAAGAAAGGCAAAAGTCAAATGGTCTCCAGTGTCTACCTAAGGATATAAGTGGTTTGGGCATAACTAATCTGACTTTGATAAACAATGTATACATTATAAAAAAACATTTGGGGCATTTGCCAATTGAAAGAATGTCTTTGGGTTAAGTGTGTCTACACGATGACGTTGTAAGGGAAATCAATCTGGGAAGTAAGGTGTAGACCCTCAGATTCATGGCTATGGAAGAGAACCTTAGTGGTGAAAGACAGATATGAGGATTGCGTATGCAAGGTGATAGGGAATGGTGATAACACTTTTTCCTGGAATGATCCATGGCATCCATGAGGAATTCTGATATTAAGACAAGACACTCGGACTTGAAAAGGAAATTGTCCATTGCTGATGATGCAAGAGTCTCCTCTATATTAGTAAGAAATGAATGGAGAATACTGTATGGTAGAGGATGAGATGATTAAGTCATCCGATTCCACATGACTTGTAGGAGTATAAACAGGAAGCAAAGAAAAGACTGTTGGAAGTAGAAGCCAATCAATAAATTCTCTGTAAAGGAAGCTGTGAAGGCTATTCAAATACCTATGCTTTTAGTAAATTGGAATAAAATTGTTTGGTGTATTCATTATCTTTCACCTTATGCAATGATCTTATAGATTGACTGTTGGAAGAGAATGAATACACTGGATAAACTATTTGATTGTAGTATGTCTTAAACTAATGTATGTGTCTTGTGTGACAGGTGTGTTAAATCCCATGATCATCTATTTTTCCAATGCTAATTTTCTTACCAAATCTAGAAATCTATCGCCACACCAGATAAAGAACAACTTTATGACGTTAGGATGACAAAACATAATTGATGGGCTCAATTCTAACACTTCTTGGCAATAAAAGTTACAAAAGAATGTTGCTAGACTCGGATTTTCATCAGTTTGTCTATCACAATAGAGAGAGAAGAATAGAAGAATCTACAACCAAACAGGAAGGATCACAAAATTGTCTTCAAAGAGATTCTGGATAGTATATGTTTTGCGACATTCACTTGGAGAGGGTAAAAAATAGCAGGTTCTATTGAAAGCTTGCTATCAACCTCGGATTATCAATGGAGATCTTTTACAAGCAAAGTCCAGCTACAACCTCATAATGGCCTCCTGATCATTATCGTGTAAAGCTTTAAAGCATGCTCTGCCTATTTGACTCAACTAATTGCTCACCCCATTCTCATCAATATCAGTCACTACTACTCATCTACTGTAATGAGGTAACTCTGGAGTTGCTATCTCAATTTTTGGCTTGGGATTGCAACTTCTTTGTATAAAGTGTGGAAAGCTCTGTAGATTCATTACCGTTTTGGTACAAAAAATTGCCACCCAAGGCTTGGAATCATCCACTCCATAAAGGTTGATTTTCAGATCCTTTACAGCTTGAATTTGAGTTCTGATGGATCTCTATAGTGTATAGTTTCAAGAGTGTCCTTCCCGAAATTGGAAGTGGTTTTGATGGCTAATTGTTCAGTACAAGCTTTAGAACTTGTTATACTTGTGTATTTTATAATTACTTACCTTCTGTAATTACTTATCTTAGTAGGGTTCTTACTTATCCTCTGCTGCTTTTATTGTCCTGGTTTGCTTAACTAGAGGGCATGGTTTAGATTTCTGTTTATGTAACAAAGCGGGAAATTTTTGGGCACGATTAGCATAGCTAGTGATAGAAATCAACCTTAGTGCCATTGTATTTTAAGCAGCGACTGCTACCCCAATCAATTTATAATGTAATTTCGCCTATTTTGGTTCATTTGTGAAAATTAACTTACCAAAAAAAAAGTAAATAGCATTATAAAAAGGAATAGCATGATTTCTATCTACCAATGCTTTTGACGATTGCATCACATGTGAATAATTTTGTAAAGTAGTGTTGCTACCTTCTCCTGCTTAAGTTTTAAGTTCTTTTACTTTTGAGTTGGAAATTGAATATTTACCATCTTCAGTTATAATCTATTTTCTAGTTGCTTCTGTGGTTTTTTTTTTTTGGCTATTGACGTTGCAATAACGTGGTACCTTGACTTGCATCTGTATGCACTGCTGCAGAAAGTAAATCTTCGGACGAGACAAGCGGGGAACAGCCAGTTACTTTTATCATATCATCATCAACAACTAGTAATGTTGGAAGCATGCCACCAACTCCTAACGTGGTAGAGGAATTGAAAATTGCTTCTCAGCTAAGGAAATTTTCCTTTCATGAGCTGAAGTCGGCCACAAAAAATTTTAAAGCTGATAATCTTCTTGGTGAGGGTGGCTTTGGTTGCGTTTTCAAGGGCTGGGTTGGTGAGAATGGTCCAGCTGCAGTGAGACCTGGTTCAGGGCTCACTGCTGCCATCAAAACCCTAAACCATGATGGACTTCAAGGTCACAGAGAGTGGGTGGTATGTGATGGGATAGTCATTTTCCTCTTCACCTTCCATGTCTATTTTTGATATTGTAACTTTAATTTGTTCTCGTGCAGGCTGAAGTGAATTATCTGGGTGAGCTCCTCCATCCTAACTTAGTGAAGTTGATAGGCTATTGCAGTGAGGGTGATCAAAGGTTGCTTGTGTATGAGTTTATGCCTCGGGGAAGTTTGGAGAATCACTTGTTTAGAAGTATGTTTTATCACCTTAATAAATTTATTTTGCAAATTATTTTTTGGTAGTCAACAACAACACTCAAGCCTTTTCCCTATTATACGGGGTCGGCTATATGGATCACTCATTACTCTTATGTTTTATTTTTTTATTGTTATTATTTTTGAGTCGTAACCTAAATCCTACTCTCTTTATGTCCCTTTAATGCCTAATACATAATATACGCGTATAAAATATGTCTCTGTCAAAATATCATATCTCAATCGTGATTCCATCCTAAGTCATCTACAAAAATAAAAAAAATGGTAATCTATCCTTGTATCGGATTCTAATATTATGTCTTTCGAACCCTACATAATGCGAGATTTACTGCATTACTTTGCTCCTTCAGATTCGGTTAGCGATTGAACAACTTGGGAGAGATGTACCTGGCTATATTTCAATATTATTCATTTTTTTATGCATCAGAAAAGAAAAAAGAAGAAGAAGAAGAACGAAAGAGGTCCTGAATGTCTGTGCTGTTACGTTTTCTTTTTTCCTTGTGTGTGTTTGTGTATTGTGGGGGGGGGGGGGGGGAGGCTTTTGTATAGTTGCTTGATCATATGGGCTAGAAGGCTGCTCCAACGTCCAAGAGGTAGATTTGGTTCTCGATATGACAGTAAAGGACTTATCGTTTCATTGAGAATAACAGAGAGTAAGGGTGCGTCCATTGTTGCAGAAAGTTGCAACTTCAAATGCTTGATTTAAGCAATTTTCGGCCAGGCTTCTTGTGAGGCTCTTTCTTCCTCCAACTTTCCCTTTTCCCAACGAAGAAAAGTAAAAAAATTTCTTCCCCTTGATTTGACACTTAGTAGAATGCGAATGTTTTCCTGGTGTTCTCCTGTCTCAGTTACTAGTGATATTCAGTATATGAAATAAAAGCGTAGATCTTCTATGAATTATTTGATTAGTTTGTCTATACGTCATGTGCTATGAATTATTTGATTGGTTTGTCTATATGTTGTGCTTTACAATGATGGTTTTCCATGCCCTGTAGGGTCTCTTTCTCTTCCTTGGTCTGTTAGAATGAAAGTTGCACTAGGGGCAGCACAGGGTCTTGCTTTTCTTCATGAAGAAGCTGAAAGGGCTGTTATATATCGCGATTTTAAAGCATCTAACATCCTATTGGATGCGGTAAATGTCTTCAACCTTCAAATTATGTAGAATACTATATCCATGTGGATACACATCTTAAGTTCGTTTTCTTAAAACTGCATTTCAGGACTACAACGCCAAGCTCTCTGACTTTGGACTTGCAAAAGATGGGCCGGAGGGAGATAAGACGCACGTGTCCACAAGAGTTATGGGCACATATGGCTATGCTGCACCCGAGTATGTGATGACAGGTCATCTGATTAAGTTGCACGCTGCTGAACTTACCTTTCGGATATTAATTTTGTTGCATACTGTACTTGCATTTCTTGTACGGACATCTTACTTTCCTAGAAAAAGGAGATGCAAGTCCTACATTTTCTTTCCTTGATGCATGAATACTGCTTGAGCAGCATATTTTAAAAAGTTCGGATTTTTGTGCTTGGACTTTTCAAGTATACTTCATTTGCTGCTTGTGTAACTTGCAGAATTATTTTCTGTCATTACCAAGTCCCAGTTTTTCTCCAGTAATGCTGATGCAGTTGATTGATTGGCAGGTCATCTGACATCAAAAAGTGATGTCTACAGCTTTGGAGTGGTTTTGCTTGAAATGATAACTGGACGACGATCGATGGACAAGAGCCAACCACTTCATGAACAAAATTTGGTAGAGTGGGCAAAACCGTATTTAGGAGAACGGCGAAGGTTTTACCGCCTAATGGATCCACGCCTTGATGGCCGCTTCTCAATTGAAGGTGCACATAAGGCAGTTCAGCTGGCTGCTCGCTGTCTTCATCGTGATGCCAAAACCCGACCTTTGATGAGTGAAGTTGTTGAAGCCCTAAAGCCTTTGCCTGACCTTAATGACATGGCCTGCTCCTCATCCTACTTCCAGTCCATTCAAGCAGATCGCATTGGCATAAATTCAACTTCCAGAAGGGCAATTAAAATGCAGACTCAGGGATCTTTATCGTTAAGAAATGGATCATCAAATCGGCGCCTTTCTTTGACAAAAGGACAGCAAGTCTCTTTATACAATGATCCAGAATATCCCCATCGAACTCCTAAACCAGAGTCTTAGTTTTATCATTTTGTCAAGTTGCGATTAGTTTTTGACATTCCATTTCTTGGTGCTGGTCGCTCATTGTGATTTTTGTGGGAAAAATTATGAAGATGAGACAAATATTTCCTTTTAGTTACTGTACATAATTAAATCCAGCTTGAACACAAGAAATGCTAGAAAATTTTGCAGTTACCTTTTCCTGTCATCTATTTTTCATTATTTCTTTTAAGAAACAGACCCATTATGTTCTATTCCGTTGCAATATCAGGTTAATGAAAACGCTCAATTTTCATGACAGAGATGTGGTATACTTATCATGTTAAACAGAATGTTAGCAGAGAAAGAAAAGAAGAGCAGAGGGAAAACAAATTGTATACGGTGGCAGAAGATTGTTTCTTTCTGGACAGAAGATCTTGACTGGTAAGTTCAGTCCATTGTTACTCTTCTTGCATGAGTTATCATTTGTTGATGGAGAAAGTAAACAGCATGTAATGCTCATAGATCTTTTCTGGGGTCACAATCTGGGATGGAAAATTGGGGTGATTCACAGAGTCTGGGAAACCTTGAGTCTCCAAACACAATGCCGAGTGAGGTTGATACAAGAATCCACCTTTCCCTGTGACATTCCTGACATAGTTAGCCGTGTAAAATTGCATAGCAGGCGCGTCTGTGTGCAATGTCATCCTTCTCCCAGATTTCTTGCTGTAAACTTTAGCGGCTAGCTTCATCTTCCGGTCACCATCAAGAACATAGTTGATATCGTATCCATTGGGTAGCATGTATATCTGGCTTCCAATAGTGTGGGGCTTGAGGAAGTCATATGGGGTGTTCTTCACTGAAGTGATCTCTCCAGTTGGGATTAGATGTTTGTCTACTGGAGTGATGTGTGAAGCGAAAATTTGGATCTTATCTGAAAGGATATCTCCACTGTCATGATTTCCAATGTTCCAGTACATGTGCTGGGCTAGATTTATAGGAGTAGCCTTGTTCAAAGCCTTTGCCTCCATTTTTACTTCAAGTTTGTAGGTGTGAATCAGAGAATAGGTGACTTTTGCGATAACGTCACCTGGAAATCCTTCTTCTCCGTCTGCGCTATCATAAACGAACGTAATGGAAGGAGTTGAACCACTTTTGTCATACTTTTCTACCTTCCAAAACCGCTGGCTGAATCCTTTTGTCCCACCTGTTTCCACACAGCAACGCAACAATTAAAATCAGCAGTCAAAATATTAGTGCTGTTATTTTGCTTCAGGATTATGATATTCCATGATGTTGTGAAACACCACTTAATGATTGTTGCTAAAAACCGCTAGTTGGGACTTTCTTTCATTGGATTCAAGATGTTCAGGTAGACGGTTGTGTATATTAATATAAACTCAAGTCATGAATGATGCTTTCCAGAAAAGAAAAAAAAAAGAAAAAAGAATATGAGAGACTTGCAAGCCAAGTAAATATTGAAGAGGAAGTATTGTACCATGAAGCGTGTTGATCTTCTCATTAGCATCCAGGTGATAAAGGGTTCCATTGAGAGTAAACTGAGCACCTCCAATTCGATTGGCAACACGTCCAACGATTGGTCCAAAGTACCTTGGGTCCTTCTGTTCCAATAACAACACTTTTAAAGTCGGGGATCATATGGTATAAAACTTCGGGACTTCCATATATATGAATATCCTAAAATGTCATAGCAAATGATAACGAGATATAGTCTTTTTCCGTATCGGTTGTCTATAAAAACTTGGATTGGTACATACGAATGGACTCGGATGTGTAATGTCAATTTATAATTTTCATTTTTTTAGCAGCAAGTTAGAACATAGTTTGAATTACTTGAGATCTGCTGCAAGATTGCTGCATCAGACCTAAATTTGGAAATGTAGTGAATTAAGTCTACCGTAGCCCCCTAATCTTTTTAATTACGGCCAGAGAATGGAGTAGGAAAATGTCAAGTGTGCCCTGCCTTATGCAGCCGGTAGCCTCGTAATTAGGTCAATTGTAATTATTAGACAAATATTTTTTTGAGGAAACTATTAGACATTTTAGTTTTTGTATATTACTAAGTACATATAACAACTTTATTGTGGACCAGAAGTATAATAAGCATATTAGTAATTATTCTTTATTGAGGATGCATGATAATTATTTCTTGACCATAATATATTTATTATGAAAAGCAGAAAATGACGATAATATATCTCGTTTTTAAGTATATTTATTTCGGCCACATGTCAATTTTTTGTGTATATTTTTATTAGTTATTCAACAATCTCTACAATTATCTATTAATTATTCATCGAACAAGAAATCATAAGGATGGTTCCCAACCTAAACCAAAGCCACTTTCCGCATAGTCTCGTCCACTAAACGATGAGAGCAATAGATTTTAAGGTTTAGGTGAAAGCCTGACCTACAAAAAGGGTGTTCGACTGGGGATAAGATCAACTCACCGTAAGGGGTGCGGTGATGCGTGACTGCACGACACGTGGCAGCAAGGAGGAGTGTTGAGGCTAGATGAGGGTGATGCTATTGTATGATAAGATATTACATAATCTCATTGAATGTGATTAATCACGTGATAGAGAACGTGATAAAAAAATCTCTAAACATATCTTTCGTTTCTTAGCACCTAGACACCATTTGCGAACAAAAATATTTTATAAATTGTGATCTTTTATAATGAAAAATTTGTAATTTCTTCCAATGCCTCAACGATATCGACTCCAACATGTTCAAAATTCTTCCTGGGCTTAAACTCCACAAACTCAACAACATAAACACATCAACGTCAAAAATGTATTGATCCAAAGAAAGAGAAACAAGGCATGATGTTTGAATTACTGACCAAGTAATCATTGAGAGAATCATAACCAAGAACTACATCTCCAAGTCTCCCTGCAGGAGGAAATCAAAAATGGAAGTTTCCAATCAGCAACTATGTTATTAGGTTCAAAATGTAAGTTTATTTTATAGATTATCAGGAAACAACCTCTGTGTGTTTCTAATACATAAGTATGGTTGTGTACATCCGGCCTTCCATACTTTGCCATAGACATGAGCCTCTAAGGCATGTGGTAATATTGTTGTTGTAAAATATAAGTTTATTTAGACTTTTTAACATATTAGAAAAACCCAAATAGACAAGAAGGGTAGAAAAGGCAAATAATAGGAGGTTAACAAAAAAAACATAAATGTATGAAACCCACCATTCTTGTCTGGGAGAACAACGGAGATGATTCGTGCACCAAAATCGGTGACATTCAAATAGAAATCTCCTTGGCGTAGCTCATACACATTCCCTGAGCCCTTCACCCCAGAAACAACGGCTGCAATTACCAAGCAACACGACAGCAAAGGAATCTCCCTCATTTTGAGACAAAAAAAAAGAGCAAAGGTCAAACTGTTACTACGTTAAAGATGTTCGGTGAAGAAATTGGGGTTTACGTTCATATTTCCGTGAGAAGGGACGAAGATATATATACACATGACCGCCTGATGCGGCGGGGCATTTTTTTTTTTTTACAGTTGGTGACAGATGGGATTAAAATAAGAAACAGCTTATATTATTTATTTATTTTTTATACGAGGATGTATGGTTGTATCTAACCATTGCTCCTCTGGCTTACATAAATAGGAAGACATGCTGGTAACTTAGACGTGTATCATATTGTTAATTATGCATATTGTTTTCGGTCAAAGAAAAGATTAAGGTATACGATCTAATTTAGAGCTTTAAGTATATTGAATGTGTGAAAAAGCTATATTTAGAGAATGTGCTGTTATATGTTGACATATATATATATATATATATATGTATGTATGTATGTATATGTATGTATGTATGAATGTGTGTGTGTGTGTGTGGGTGTGGGTGTGGGTGTGGGGGTGTGTGTGTGTGTGTGTGTGACGTATTTTATCCATCTCAATGTAGGCTAATATGTCTTAATATGCTACGTTATTGCTCTACACAACTTTGCGGGAATCCAAAGCATGAATTACAGATATCTAATATAAATAATTATACAAACGAATCAAATCACTAGATCCAACAAGAATCATCTTAAAAATTGCGATATAATGAAAATGAGGTAACAAAGATATAAAAACAATACTAATTCAAAAAAACAAAAAAAAAATTATCTCCGAGAGTGAGAGCTAATGATGCGCAGTAGAAATTTTTGTATGCATATCATGTTCCACGAAATGTCAGCACATAAACATGCAGAGCAGAGGGAAACACAATGGTACTTAGTAGCGAAATAAGTTTCTTTGTGGGCAGAAGATCTTTGGCGGTGACTTCACTTTGTAGTTACTCTTCTCGAATATGTTATCATTTTTTGATTGAGAAAGTGAACATCATGTTATGCTTGTAGGTCTTCTTTGGAGTCACAATCACTGATGGAAAGTTAGGGTGATTCACAGCATCTGGATAACCCATAGTCTCCAAACACAATGCTGATTGAGGTTGATATATAAATCCACCTTTCCCTGTTACATTCTGCACGTAGTTAGCAGTGTAAAATTGCACCCCAGGGGCGTCTGTTTTCAACGTCATCCTTCTTCCAGATTTCTTGCTGTAGACTTTTGCAACTAGATTCATCTTCTTCTCACCATCAAGAACATAATAGATATCGTATCCGTTGGGTAGCCCATGTATCTGGCTTCCAATGACATGGGGCTTGAGGAAGTCATATGGGGTATTTTTCACTGAAGTGATCTCTCCAGTTGGGATTACTTTTTTGTCTGTTGGAGTGATGTGTGAAGCAAATATTTGGATCTTGTCCGAAAGGATATCTCCACTGTCATGGTTTCCTATGTTCCAGTACATATGTTGGGCTAGATTTATAGGAGTAGCCTTGTTCAAAGCCTTTGCTTGCATTTTTACTTTAAGTTTATATGGATGAATCAGAGTATATGTGACTTTAGCAATAACTTCACCTGGAAATCCTTCTTCCCCATCTGCACTATCATAAACGAATGTAATGGAAGGGGTTGAACCACTATTCGAGTACTTGTCTACCTTCCAATATTGTTGGCTGAATCCTTTTGTCCCTCCTGTTTCCACACACCAAAAACAGCATTTACGGTGTGAGAATTCAGAATTGTTCCACATTAGAATGATGTAGAGAAAAAAAGTCATATAAAGATGAGGTATCAACATCCAATTACGTGAAAGTTTTAGATATATATAGACTTATCTCATTTAAACCTAAGTTTCATCATATGATGCTTCATAAGTATATATGGAATAGTAGGATACTTGTACCCATGCATGGTCTTTCTTTATCATGAATCACTATGTTCCATCCATAAGTTATAAGTTGAGAATTTCTTTCATTCGATCTTGGATGTTTCAAAAGGCAGCAATGGATGTTTGTGTTATATAAAAACTAGTTGATGAATGAAACTTTATAAAGAATGAGATAGTTGCTAGCAAAATATATGAGAGGAGGAGGAACTATCATACCATGAAGTATGTTTGTGTTCTCATTTGCATCGAGGTGGTAAACGGTTCCATTGAGTGTAAACTTAGCACCTCCAATTCGATTGGCAACTCGACCAACTATTGGTCCAAAGTACCTGGTGTCATTCTGTTACAACCACAAATCTTTCTTTCATCATTCACCATGACTATGAACTTTGAAGA
The DNA here is from genome assembly GCA_036186865.1 of Eustoma russellianum. Classification (NCBI taxonomy): domain Eukaryota; kingdom Viridiplantae; phylum Streptophyta; class Magnoliopsida; order Gentianales; family Gentianaceae; genus Eustoma; species Eustoma russellianum. The sequence goes on along the minus strand of AP025040.1, from coordinate 560,684 downwards.
TTAAATATGAGATCATAAGTCGCATCATATCAGGTCTTTGCTTTATTCACAAGATTGGTTACACATATAACTTGAGAACATGACACTGAGATGTAAAATATCGTAAAATCTTGCTAACATATTTATATCGTTTTCGCCAATTAAATACAGATGCATAGACACAGATGTCTAAAGGTGACGGTCTTGACCCTTGACCAAATAATTCTTTTTTTTTAATTAAATATTTGTTTGTTCCCAAAAAATCAGTAGATGAAGATAAGATGGGCATTGGCAAGAAGAGGGTCATTTTTTTGTCTAACAAGATGAAATTGCGTTGGAAACGCAGTCAAATATACACCATTTGAGAAGGCCTAACGTTATCATTCGTTTTATATTTTGTAACTACATTCAAATATACACCTTTCTGCCACGTGCCGGACGGTGAATAAGGGGGGTGAGGATGTAGGGGGTGAGGAGATCCGTCTCTCCAAAAGGAGCTGCCACGTGCCGGACGGTGAATAAGGGGGGTGAGGATGTAGGGGGTGAGGAGATCCGTCTCTCCAAAAGGAGCTCTAAGTGGACAAAGGAACCTATTTATTAGCCCCTTACCAGAACTAGTACACTCCTTTCTCTCTCTACTCCAAAAGGTCATACATGATCTTAGAGTACTCATTGTTCTAATCTCAAAAACTTCGTAATATAAATCAGAAATTTGACAGTCTCAGCAAATTGATAAAGTATTTTACTAGATAACTCACACAAGATGCTCATTAGTCCAGCAATTTTTTAACCTAATTGGATTGAGTATTATAATCTAAGTCAATATTGACCCAGATAGTTGTGTTGCAACAACGTTGCGAGTGTTCTAGTTTGAACCTACAACTTGTAATATAATGTCATAACCCCAATACAAACTGAGCTATGTCCGATAATACACTCATTTCTCCGACATATGATGGGATGAAGTGCTTTAATGCTGATACGATTGGACTCAATTTCTTCATAAAATTAAACTAAACAAACTCAACCTAACCAAGTTAACGTCAAGAAGCGGATATTCGTACAAAATGAAGACAGACAAAAAAAAAAAAAAAAAGGCATGATACGTGAGGTACTAACCAGGTATTCCTTGACAGAGTCATAACCAAGAATTATATCTCCAAGTTTCCCTTCAGGAAGAAACCAAAAATGGAAGTTTAATTACAATCAACAACTACACAGAGAAGGAACAAAAAGGAAAAACGAGAGAAAAAGAAACACAAATTAATATATGAAACTGACCATTCTTGTCTGGAAGAACAATGGAGATGATTCGAGCACCAAAGTCTGTGACATTCAAATAGAAATCTCCTTTGCGCAGCTCATACACATTTCCCGATCCCTTCGCACCAGAAACAACGGCTGCAATTATCAACAAACACGACGCTAGATGAATCTTCATCCTATCGGAACCCAAAGCAAAGCTCAAACTATTACTGTAAAAGATGACTTAATTTGGTCAAGATATGGTGGTTTACGTTAATATTTAGATGGATATATACACGTGACCACACATGGCCGGCTGCTCGGGCCACACATTGTTTATAGTTGGTCATGAATATGAGATTAGAATAAGAAGTAGCTTATATTATTTTATTTGCTTTGTTTGTTTGTACTAAAATTTTATCTCACAAATCTCATTTAGCTTGTGAATAATAAGACAGGCTGGTAATCGATTATAAACTCTAGCAAAAAAGATGCTTAGATTTGTTTTCTTTTGTTTATTATACGTATTACTGACGGCCAAAGAAACGGGATTTTTCCTCGGTCTTCTATTAACCTAAAACTTGTATGTTTTGGTTATTCTTTTTTTATTATGTTGAATATCTATGCTTATGTGCAACAAAAAAAATTGATAAACAACAACATTCTATGTTGATCAAAACATACAAAGAAAATCAAAATGTACATAAAAATCGGAATTAAACGAATGAGAGGTCACATTCTATTTAGCCGATGAAAGAAACGAAAACGATTATGTTGTAGTGTTAATGTAACTACTCGCATCTAGTTGGTTTCACGATTGACGTCTATTCGGATCTGGCTTCATCATTGTGAGCAACTACAATTGAATACCAATTGAATTGGATTTTTCATATTCGTGGGTCTAGAAAAAATTAATCATTGTTGTCATTTAGCACTTGGTGTATACTTATATATTATGTCACAGTCTCCCTTCTTTGCGATGTGGAATTTTTGGGTCTTTATATTTCACCCTCATTTGATGGACCAACGTACTCACTGGACCCACTAAAAGACCATGATCCCCCTGACATTCTACTAAAAGACCATGATCCCCCTGACATTCTAGATTTGGCCATTTTTGTACCGACAAAAGCTAATTAGCTCTGATATCGTAATTGTAACGATTCGAATTTATCCAACCGATTTAGTTGACATGCATTAGTACTTGTTCATAACGATAATACTGGACATACGTCATACTTGAAATCCGCTGAGCAAATCTAATCCGTGACAATTAAAATTTTGAGGTTTGCGATTGTGAGGATTTATTAAAGCTATAGTTATAGACTTTGTTGTTATGTATTTAGATATCGTAACTTAAAATGTCTATCCACTCAAAAAGAGGAAAAAGAAAAACTTGAAATTTCTATAATGTTGAAATTTGGGTTCACATGAGGTGAGACCCATATCCACTCAAAACCTTAAGGCAATGGGTGGTGGTACCTCATTCTCATATAAGCCATACATTTTTTCTCAAGTTAGACAATGTGGGATTCTCAACACCCGCCCTCACGTGACAACGTGGCTTGACATATACACGCGCCTTACAACCCGCCCTCAATCACAAACCACAAGGCATGCATGAACATCTGGACTTAGGTGAGGGAAAACATTAAGTGGCCAACCATGGGCCAGGCAAGGGGTGAGTCCACATTTTTAACCTGCTCTGATATCATATTGAAATTTGGGCTTACATAAGGTGAGGCCTATATCCACTCAAAACCTTAACACAATGGGTGGTGGTATCTCATCCTTATATAAGCCATACATTTTTTCTCAAGTTAGCTAATGTGGGATTCTCAACATATACTTGGACATTAGATCACGCACAACGAACGTGAGTCAGTTTGCAGTTATCAACTTAATACCCTTTTTATATTATGAGTTCCTAGATCTCTAAATCTTAAAATTTTCATTAAATAAAGAATCCATTGACCAAGTAATACAAAGGAACGTTTCTATCCACTAGAAGACAGATACACCAGCTGGACATCAGATCTTGTGCATCCAACGTGAGTCACTTCGTATTTATTATCTTAATATTGAGTTCATCGATCTCTAATTCTTAAAGATTGGATTAATAAAGAATTCATTGACCAAGTAATACACAAAACGATAACTAAAACGGCACTATCTTTTGTAAGTAAAACTATTTTAAGGCGGACAGATTTAAGAGTTTTGTAATGAAAGATATTAACAAAAACCGTCTTTAACAAGACAACTAATTTATATATAATTTTCATCAAATTTGGCGGAATGGTTTGTTGAGAAAAATGCATAAAAACGATTTAGAAAGTGCTCTAAATTTATATAAAAATATCTAAGAAGGTTGATTGGAGAAAGGAGCAAAACTTGAATGGATTAGATCAGTTTTAGCCATGACCCAGCGAGCTCCATATTTAGAGTGAGCACTCTACTTCAGAGTTCGATCTGTCATCATATCTTGAATTTGGAAGAAGCCAAATATTCGATGACATAGATCGAATGTTTGGTGATGAATTCAAAGTTCGGTCTAATTCTGAAGTTTTTTTTTTGACAAAACCTGCACCGAAGTGAATACAGCGTTTGGTTAAAGTGACCAAACGTTCGGTCGGCTGCAAACGTCATAATTTTTTGCCGTCTTTTGATGAAATAACGTAAATTTTGTAACTTGTGATATCTCCTTTCAACTTTGAATGGTCATAACTAACTTTGGAAGTTAAATTATGCAAAAAATGCCAAACTAACTTATGTCTTTTGAATTAAGGTTCATAAATACAAGGTTCAAAAAGTTTTGAAGATATACTTTTGATATGCCCTTTGGAAAGACTTTTTAGAAAAACTCTTTGTAGATTCTTGTGAAAACTTGCCGAATTTTTTTTTCCTTTTCTCTTTTCTTATTACTCTGATATTAAACATTTTAAATAGACAAGTTTGATCTTCTTCTTATAGAGCAAACAAAAAAGCTGTTATATCATGAGAGACATTTGTCTCGTAGTCTTTCTTGCTCAATTATGAAGGCAAATTTACTTTAAGAACAATAACATTTGTTTATGTCTCAACAATTTTTCTTTTTTTGTTTCATTTCTTTTATGTTTGTTTATCATATCTTTGTTATTTCTCCTACTATTTTGTACACATACAAAAGAAATTTAAGAATACTAGAGATTTATTATTTTGATGTTCTTTTTTAATTTTTATGGACTTTTATTTTTGTTTTATAAGTTTTTCCAATATTTTATCCTTTTCTATATCTTCCGAGCTTAAATCTTCAACACAGCTTGTCTGTACTCTGAAGTATAATCCTATGTCGGCTATTTTTGTCTCAAGCAGAAAAAGAGCAGCCATATGGCAAAAAGAACCGGATCAGATTCTCTCTGCTCCCTCGTGTTACACGGTGACGCGTGCGGTGAGAGAGTGGCGGTGAAAAGATCTAAACCCAAAAAGAACATAAATAGAAACAAGTAGCTGGCCATGTGGTTTTAAGGAAGGAGCATGATTTTCCTTACGTTGTTTTATTTTTTCTTAACAACCGACAAGTCTATGGTTTCAAATCCATTTTCCAAACTGAAAGAAACTATCAGTCTAGAATACAATAATTATATATCTACCTATTATATAAGGAAAAAATAAATAGTAGAATTGTTTGTGGGCATGTTATGTAGGTGAAGTGCTTCTTGTGAATTTTTTAATTGGATAAATTAGAAGATGAAACAAAAAAATTCACTTAGAATAGTTATATACTTATAACTTATATACCTATATAGTTAAATAACTATATAAGTATTTAACCATATACGTATATAAGTAAAACATATACTTGACCATATGTTAATTTAGTTATTTACTTATATGCTTATATATCTATATGGTTAAATAACTATATAAGTATTTAACTATATTGTTAATTGCACCGGTATCCATACTTTTTCACTAAGTTTTAAGTAGCATCCATTATTTCATGAAACTCACTTACCAGCCATACTTATATGTGAAATTAACACCTGGCATCCGGATGACTTGCTGGTCTACCGTTGACTGCTCAAATCGACCTTTTACCGGATTTAACTCTACTTTTAACCCGACTTTAACCACAGTTTAGGATTAATAAAATAATAAAGTAAAAAAATTAAAACTTTAAGAAAAATAATTCAAAAATAATAATAAAAAAAACTATACCTCACCTCATCTCCACCTCCTTTCATCTTCTTCTCCTGCCAAAATATTCTCCATTCATCCATTATTAAAAATTGAGCAACCAACCCCAACCCCCTCTGTATATCTCGAACAGCATCCCTACTTGTTTCCAACGCATTCACTATGCTTGCCAATGCCCCTGCCACAGTTGCAAGAATCACACCCCTGATTATAATACACTACAATAACAAGAAGGAAATACTCATACTAGCATGCTATTTAATTGCCAAGTTACATCTACCTAAAAACTCCATTCCTTAACAGGGAGATTAGTAGTTATCTCCATCCAATGCCTTTGGGCTTCAAAGTCCCCATACTTGGGAGGAGTTCCACCACCAGAATACGGATGCAGAGATACACAAAATCTGACAAGAATCGCAAATAGACTGATACATAAAAACGTGGTGGTCGTGCCCTTTCGAAGAATCCACCACCAGATAGCTTTCGGGTCGGCAGTTTCGGGTTTGGGTGAACTTTTTGAAGTCTTCTCCTTCCCCATTGATTTCTTGTCACCAAAGAGAGAAAAAGAGAACTCTGCTGAAACTAAGCCCCAATTTCTTTTATTGATTCCAACTCATGGTTTTTGAAAATTCCGCTCCTTTGGTTACCCTTTGAGGAATATATAGAACTCATCTCTGCAGCAGATCTCTGAACTTGCCATGGTGCATTTTTTTGGGCATTCAAATAACTGAATCTTTTTGACAAACTGTCTTTAGGGTCAGAATAGACATCTCCAAGAGACAGTTGAATTTCATCGGTGAAATTTTGTTTAGCAGCACTTGGTTTCGTCGGATTTAGCAGAGATTGGAATAATTGGGTTTGCAGAGAGAGGCAAAAGCCATGAAGAAACTCCCTTCTTCCAAGAATATACCCCATATAACCTCTCTGTTCATTCGAAGTTCTTGAATCGGAGCAGAGAGCTAATTAGGTCCGTATCTTGGTTTGATGGAAAAGCATAGGTATAAAGTTTTTGGAGGGAGGAATTGGTTGGAATTAATGGAGGGAAAGTGGAATTAACCATGGTTGAGAACATTTGGGCGCCAAGTGGAGGAAAAATGAAAAATAAATGGAATTTTGATAAAAACCGCCTACAGGTCAATTTCCCGTTGCCGGATGGCAGGTGTTAATTTCACCTATAAGTATGGCTGGTAGGTGAGTTTCATGAAAGAATGGATGCTACTTAAAACTCAGTGAAAAATTATAGATACCAAATGCAATTAACTCTTTAACTATACAGGTATATAAGTAAAACATATACTTAACCATACGGTATTTTATTTATTTACTTATATACTTATACATATATATGGTTAAATAACTATATAAGTACTTAACCATATAGACATATAAGCATATACGTACATAGTCATATAGTATGATGTATTAATAAAATGTTCGGACGGTGCCGCCCGTCCTTCATCTATAAAAAAGTTATATGCTAATTAAACTTATTATACACTTATTTTTATGGTTATACGCTTATTTCATATTTATTTGTGTATATATAAAATAATATATACATATATAGTAAATGTTTTATTTTTTCGGTTGGAACAGCTGGTTCAGATCTGGATGGTTTTGGTTGGTTTAGCCGGCAATTCTTGGACTGCCGGCTATGGTACCATGAACAGTTGAACCTCCAGTTAACCGTTACCGGAGGAACCAGACCGATGGTTCCAAGAGCTGCCTGTCCGGTTGCAATTGTAAACTGTCGTTAATCGGTTCCCGGTTCATTTTGAATACCTCTATGATGGTGGATCAGAAAGAGGGAGAGGCGCAGCAGCCTTTCCGGTCGAAGTGGGTCAGGAAGGAGATGCGATGGTGGGTTAAGAAAAGGAAGGCCACTTAGTATTATTATTATTTTGGTTTCTAAGTGTAAACATCATCGAGGAAGACGGTAGCAAGAATTCGTCTTTACATTATAAATGACATTTTCTAATTCATTTAAAACTCTTTTCTGACTATGCATCAAAATCTCAGTATATATAATAAATCCAAGTTTGCATTATCAACCAAATCTAAATTTAAATTTACGATATACAATGTCATGGTGTCTATCGCAGCATGACAATGTACATACATGGTGTAATCTTGGTAGGTAGTAAATCAAAGTTTAGATTTTTAACAAAATTCGAACTTGCATTTACTATGCACTGAGATCCCGATTGTTTATTATATCGGATACAACACGGTGGTACACACTTGTATCCCAGTTTATAGATATATCAAAAAAGACAAATCTTCTTAATATAGATAATTATCTCAATCTCTCCATCTCACTATTTAAATAATGACTTTATTATGTTATTCTTATTATTGCACTCTGCTAGTTCTACATTCAGTGTCTGATCAGCAACAGTTAGATTGACGAAAACGATTCTGGAAAGGAGTCTAATTATTTTTTTTTTCCTGAAGACATTACGTACGCGAGACAAAAAAAAACATCTATTTTTACAAAAAGTATGTGTTGTGATGCAAATATTTTTTAGGCCTGGAACAATATGTTGTTGGAGTAATTTGTCCAAGATTATTTGGTTTGGGGAAAAAAAAAAGGTCAGAAGAGCCTGAACCACGCGTGTCATTATGTTTTCTATTTTTCCCCTTTTCTCATCTTCTACCAGTCTTATCTCTATCTTTATGTCCGCATTACATTACAAGAAAAAGGAATCAACCATCTGTCAATTGTTATTAAGATTAGTATAAAAACAAAAAAGAAGAGGAATGGCTATGGTCAAGAAGAACGGCAATAGATTAATTTTCCTCAAGAATAAGTCTTATATTGAGTTGACTGTACAATAAATTCTGCTAGCAAATCTTCTGCTACACGTGTATTAATAGCTCTTAAAAGTCAACCTATTTTTTTTTTTAAAAAAAATTGAGTCAACCGGTGTAATAAAACCTAGATAACGGTGACATGAAAACATTACTAAAATAATACATAAAACTCTGTTTCAGAGGTAACGATGCGCTGTGCTGCTCAATTATTAATTTCTTTAATAATAATAGCTGTCCTAAAATGCCTCTTGTTGATTTAAATAAAAGGAAAAAAGGGGGAAAAAGCCTTTCGTACTTGCTTTTGTATATTATTTAGAACTGAATGGTTCTTGCAAATACAAATTAATTAAATAAACAATAATACGGCCAATAATGAAATGAGAGTATACCCGAAAAGAAAAAGTCTCATAGAAGAATTGATAAAATTGACTGGCCGAACTCACACACACGCATATGTATGTGTGTGAACAAATTGATTGAAATTTGTTTGAAAGGAATTTCAGTCCAATAATGAACCAAGCCGTTCGACTATTCGACTCGTTTGGCTCGAGCTCGAGCTCGAACTCGGCTCGGATAAAAGTTTGATGAACAGAGCTCGAACACTTTTTTCTGTTCGAACTCGGTAAGTGACACCGTTCGTTTAAGGTATTCGGCTCGTTAATGTTGTTCGTGAGTTAAATGAACCAAGCTTGAACAATTAAATATGGCTCGTTCGCTAAGTTAAATGAACTGAGCTTGAACAAACGTAATACTCGGTTCGTTCGGCTCGTTTACCGCCCTAACCTCAACCCACCAACCTTGTATGTGTATCAAGAAAAATGTCCATGCTGAGTCTATATTGGCACTCAATATGAGCTCTGGGAAAATCCAGTGGAGTAGGCAGCTCGGGGGACTACGACATCTGGTTATATGTATGTCTATTCCTATCCACCCCAAATTGTCCTGTTGGTCCAAGCCCAGATGCCGATTTTGGAGAAGCACCAATGATGTTAAGCATACGCGTTAACAGAACTAAACTAGATGTTGTCACAGCTGTACAAAAAAAGTGGAGTTGCTTGGACTTTGGATCACGAAAATGGAAAGATCCTCTGGTCTACTGTAAGATTGATAGAGTTTATATTTCATCAATCTTCTATGAGGTTATTTTTTGCTACAGAAGGTAAAGATTGTTGCAGTTTGCTGGTCCCTGAAGGACTTTCAGGTGGAGGAACCTGGGGTGCAGCAAACGATGGCAAGGTGATATACACTATTATTGCCGGCAGCAATGGGGAAAACTTTTTTCTTCTACCATCAAATAAAGTCACAAGTGGAGGAGGATGAATAGCAATGACAGCTAAATCTGGCAATATTTTATGGTCAACAACAGTCCCCAACAATGCCACAACAAACCAAGTGACCCTAGCCAATGGTATGTTCTTTGCTGGTTCAACATACGCAACAGGACCTATTTATGCCATCAGTGCAAAAATTGGAGCAATATTTATAATCATGCAGATAAAAAGATGAAACGAGTCAAGATTAAGATGGCATGGACATGCGTCTTGTAGATACATTTGTTAAATGGTGCGAGACAATGAATAATGTGCACGTTAAACATAGGGCAGGAAGACCAAAGAAGACATATAGAAAGATAATAAGGATATGACTTATATATAACAATTAAAAAGCATATAGTTAATGATAGAGCACAGTGGAGACAAATAATTCATGTAGCAATGTCATGTAGAAGACATAAGAGTTAAATGAGAATTTTAAGTACTTATGCAGGAATCTTGTAGAGATAATATGATATTTTGAAAGAAGCATATTGTAAAGGCACTATTATGTATTAAGTATTAAGAGACACAAAAAGAGTATGATTTAAGACTACGATTCAAAAAAATGCAAAAAAGAAAAAGAAAATGAATAATCCTATAACCGACCTTGCGTAGTAAAAAAAAGGGCTTGAATAGCGTCCTGTTGACATTGGAGCTACTGTTTGTTGGCCACTGTTTCAAGGTAGGCGCTGGAGTTGCTTACAAAACACATTTGGAACACATCTTTCCGCCTGCTGCGTCGAACGAGTTCCAAGGTCTCCAAAATTAGCAACCATCAAGTGCCCAGATTTGAACTTCATAACAAGCAATGCAACATGTGACAAACTTGTCCGCAACTTCAACTCTGTTTTATCATCTTTGGTTTTGTCGGAAAATGGTAGTAACTTTCACACAACGATGTCATATCCAAAAGCTAATAAGACAATCATAAAATCTAACAAGTTATTCTGTATATATGTTCAAACGAGCATAAACATCATTTAAGATATTGAACACGAAATAATACAGCAGACAGACGCATGTCACAAGAAAGCGGACTCTGGACTGGCAACTATACATTCCCTCGCAAAACAAAAATAAACAGGATAAGAGAAATGGACAAAACGCAGCATACAAGTACGGATCAACAAATGTTTCCGATTCATTTCCTTCCCAGTATCTGGGGAGGAGTTTGTGAAGCAGTCGCACGCTGCCCAGCCAAACAGATGCATGGACTGCTGAGTTCATCTCCTCCATCCAGGTTGAAGCACCCTCTCTGAAACCACAAAACAATAAAGATAAAAAAAAAAAGACAGATTGCACAATACATCCTGATAGTGCCAAAACAAAGCAAAAGCAGACAAAGCAACCGCCACGACATAAAACCCCAAGAAATCCAAGAGTAACTTGCAAATCCTATTTTGCTTTCTCTTTCCAGTGATTGAAAATAATGAAGAACAATGTTGACAGATTATATGTTAAACTTTATAATTAAAAAAAAGAAGAAGCGGGGATCCACCAACTGGTCAACCCCTCCAAAAATAGGGATATGCCACTAAATGCAGCACGCTCAATGTATTCTTTAGTAAAAAGGTGAAATAATAGCTAGCTTTGTGTTCATTGCGTGGCTGTGTTAATTACATGTTATACTTTCTATTTGAATAATAAAAAAAAAATTTAGCATGAATTGAAGAGGAAGCTAACTAGCCTACAGAGGGAATGGTCTGGATAGCTCAGCTGGTAGAGCAGTTTAAAATTAACATATAAGCTATGTCTTACCATCACTAGATGATGATAGTGACTTGTTACTCTTGATAACTCCTTTGCTATTTACTTGAGCTGGCTTTTGTAGCCGAGGTGAAGATAAACTAAATTTTCCATTTGTTGAGACTGGCAGAGATTGAGGTCTGGCAACACCTTTTTCAATTCCGGCTTCACTTGTCTTAACGGAGGCTTGCAGTCTAAGTTTGGCTTTTGCTGATTCAGTTGCTGCCATGTAACTTGGTAAGCTTGCGGTATTATGGGACATGTTTTCATTATATTCATGCTTTGCAGGTAAAGATCTTCTTCTGAGGGTCTTTTGGTTTTCCTTTTCAGTTTGATCTTCCTTTTTTGTCAACTCCCCGTTCATTGTTCCGTCAGTTTCAGCCTTTGTACCATTTTCCAGAGAATTCGGCTCAGTGACCGAGTCATCAGAAGGCAATAAATGTATAGGCTCATCCACCTCCAGCGGCTTTGATATATTTTCTGCCTCAGCCAAGTTGTCAACTACAAAATTTGATTCAATTGGTTGCTCAGGCAGATTAATATTTCCTGGTTCAGACAGATCAACAGGGGCAGGATTTGATGACTTTCCAGGGGTTTTGAAATGTTTCTCACTTTGTGCTTCAGATTTCTCAGCACTAGAAGTAGCCGACGCGGAAACTTTTCTCAAACTGCTCTTGACCTTCTCAAGTTCACTTTGTGGTTGCTCCTGAGATGATTCCGTTTGATGGCTTGCAAGTCTCCTTGGATTACGTTTAGGCTTGTCAAGTTCAGAGGAAAGTAATATGGCATTTTCACCAGCTGTTCCACCAGAAACCTTCCTGAAAGTTCTCCTTGATTTTCCTTTTTCCCCCACAACAGTCAATGTTCTTACCTGCTTTGCTGGAGCCTTGACATCAAATATAACTTTTGAAGGTGCAAGAGGCTCCCAAAAATGCAGCAGCGACCAGCGCTCGAGCCACATCCATGCTGCGTTTGGCTCATCTGGACCATAATGCAGGCTAAGGACCATGGCTTTCGGCAACAAGGACAAAAGCTAACCAAACAAAAAGAATACAAGGCTGTCAAGGATACAAGGGATTGTTATAAACTGCAACGGCATCTACAAATTTCAACACACTGCAGCATTCAATCTGATTGGTAAAAGCAAAATGCTTTCCTATAAAATATTATATCAGTAGTAGGACTCCAATGTTTAAAGAAAGAGAAAACAAATAAGCAGATAACTAAGACTCTAGAAGACATTAGGGCATTCCCGGTGCACTAGGCTCCCGCGTTTGCGCAGGGTCCGGGGAGGGGCCGGATCGCTTCGCGATCTGATATACGCAGCCCCTACCTTACACTTTTATGTAAGAAGTCGTTTCCGCGGCTCGAACCCGTGACCTCTGTTATGCCCCGCACCCTCCGTAGGGTAACTTAAAAGACAAAGAAGAATTTTACGGGAATTAATGACGGTCAACTGTAACTAATGACGAAATAAATATAGGATTAATGAGAATTAAATGAAGGATTAAATATTAGGAATTAATTTGTATTTAATTTTCAGAATTAAATAATTAGGATTTACCCTTTAAGGTAAATAGATAATAGTATAATTTAGAAACACCAAACTTTTCCCTCCCCATATAAAAAAACTGACAAAGCGTCAGTTTTCTACAGAAAACAACGACGCTCCTTTTCCTTTAACCCTAGCCGTTTCCCAAGAGAAGGAGAAAGCCCCAGGAATCAATCCAGTCTTCATCCGTTCTTCGTTTCCCCTCCGAGTAATCAAAGGCAAGTAATCTGTTTATAAGTTCCTACGTTTTGCGAAAGAAAATGGCCTATTTTGCTATTCAATTGGATCACCATGCAGTAGATTCGTTCTTTGATTATTTGTTTATGATCTATGTGATTTGTTTTCGTGATTTGGCCAATGTATATGGAAAAGCTTTTGTTGTTGTTGTGGATTATGTGAAATCATGCAAATCCCTACCCTTGAATCCCTTCTTGATGTGATTGCGTGGTTGTGGGTGAACGAAGGGAAAAGGTGGGATTTTTAGGATTGAGAGAGTCGGAGATGAGAGTTTTAGGTTGAATCATTGTGCGATGAGTGTATAAGCGTTTGAATTTACAGATTTAAGCATGGATGGTAGCCGGGATTAGGCCTGGATTGATTGGGGATGAAGGTTGGATACTTGATGTTCTTGGTACTGCAGATGTTGCAGGAAACGAAGAGGAATTGGGAAAAACGCAGACATCGATCGATCTAAGTCAGGGATCGATGTCCTCAGAAGGACATCGATCGATCGATGTCTTGGTGGCTGAGAGATCGATGTCCTCAGAAGGACATCGATCGATCGATGTGTTGATGGCTGAGAGATCGATGTCCCCAGAAGGACATCGATCGATCGATGTGAATTGAGCCGGAGAGATCGATGTCCTCAGAAGGACATCGATCGATCGAAGTGAGAGATCGATGTCCCCAGTTGGACATCGATCGATCGATGTATAGGGGATGATGTCCTGAAATTTTGTGGAAAATAGAGGAAGAAAGGAGGACGTTCGGGGAACCTTTGGGTGACGTTAGTGACTTCTTAGGTCATGATTTAAAGGTAGTCTAAGTCTCGGGAACGGAAGTTAGGAAGGTGAATCAACTTGGTGACTTCAATGGGTTCTCGAACCGAGTTTCACGGGAATGACTTAGTAGGGTTAGGAAATGAACGTACAAGGTGTCTTAGAGTTCAATGAGGAAAAGATAGGGATACTCTCCTAGGTTGTGAACTTTAGAAACAAGGTTAAGTGTGGACGAGCTAGTTGAGGCTAAGTGATTGATGAATAAGCTAGTGTACTCTTGAATGCTACTGGTACTTGCGCATGTGAATGTAAAGTGTACATGTGAACGTGAAGTATAAATGAAGTAAGGAGTCTTGCATCATGGCACGTGCATTGCATAAGTTTTTGAAAAGAGAGGTGCTTCGGCACTGATTTGCGAAGGTGACCTACAGTGTTAACCGGGATGGAAATTTAAGCCGGGGTGCACTGTAGGGCACAAAAGACTGTAACGTTAACCGGGATGGAAATTTAAGCCGGGGTGCGTTACAGGGTATAAAGTCCTCTACAATGTTAATCGGGATGGAAATATAAGCCGAGGTGCATTGTAGAGTTTTACGAGAGCTGTGATGTTAATCGGGATGGAAATATAAGCCGAGGTGCATCACAGAGCATATGAGCTTGTAACGTTAACCGGGATGGAAATATAAGCCGGGGTGCGTTACAAGGTGATGAGTTAGGAACCGGACATCGTGTCATGCATTGCATTGATTTGAAAGAAATGGCTCATGCATATGTGATTGTGTAGCGTAGTGCATTATTTTGACATGCATCACGAGAGTCGTGGTGGTATGTGTGCTTATGATATTTGATCGACATTGAATTGCTTACTTGCGTTTCCATTTGCTGTACTTGATGTATTACATGTTCCGTTTATATATTTGAAAATATCAAGACATGTGCCCCTCAATTCCCTCAAGTTATTTATTACTCATGTCTTGCCATGTGATGATCCCGTATGTCTTATAAGTGGGTTACTTGCTAGCGTTTTTCGCTAAGGGTACTGCCTTTGATCTTGCAGATGAACCCAGTTACGATATGATATTCATTGAGGATGACGGCGAGTGGGCTGAATGGGACGTTTAGAGTGCATTTTGAGGAAATAGTTGAGACAGTGTTGTTTATTTCAGTTATTTCATTCGTTTGAGGATTTGAGTTGGTGAACATCATGGCTAGTTTGTTGGGATTTTAGTATTCTTTGATGTACGAGTTGACGGTTGACATTCGTTAGATACATGTTTCCGCTTTTACTTTCGTACGTCACTGATGATGTGTACACGAGAGATGAGACGTCTTGTAGTCTTCTCAGTAAGCTACGACGGGTGCACCGGTTCGGATTCCGCTGTCCGGGTCGGGGCGCTACAACCTCAAAGTCACAAAGCAGTAACTTTAACAGTTACTCCAAGGTCCGCCCTCAGACTCTAGAAGATAGACGAGTTAAATCAATTGTAACTTTGATTGCACCAGCATTTATGGGTCCTAGAAACTTCTGGCTTTTTTTTTTTTTGGGGGGGGGGGGGGGGGGGGTAAGTCAATTTACGTGAAGTACAAGGCAAGAGGAAAATTTTCTTCACCAACCTTTCTAGCAAATGTGTTTGTAGATAGCTTTTGTGATCTGAAGGCTGCAATCACCCCTGCTGAGGCCAACAATGCAGCATCCTAAGTAAGAGGGGTGCACAGAGCAACACACATGAGATTACAACATTTTCCAAAATCTTGAGAAGACTGACCTAAAAAGAATTTACTAGCTTTCTCCATTACCAGAAGCACTCATACACAAACAGACAGAAAATAAATTAAATATGTTAAAGAACTGAAACAGCTAATAGAAGAACTTCAAAGCCTGTATCTAGGGACAAAGATAAAGGATATGGCTCATAAAGGCCACCCAGAAACACACACACGCACTGGCACTGAAAAGGAACTCAAAAGAAATTTCTTGTCATCATTTTACCCTAGATTTCAAATGTACGTGTTTCTTTCTTCTTCTTTTTTGTAACTTAAATTTTCATTAATGTAAAAAAGTATTACATAGGTAGATCTAGCAAGTTATACTTGCTTCAAAAGTCAAAATACATACGTTTTTACCCCTTCATTTGAAATTTTTTCCGCTTTCACCACAAAGTTCTGAAATCATGTCCCTAAAACTTTTTCCCTACCTTCATACATCCCCAATGAATGGATTCCGGTTTGAGAAACATCCAAAAATATTCCAATTAGAAAGTTCACACTGGAAATAGCTTTTTTGTGTTTTTTGTATATGACAGATGAAATTCATATAAGTAGGAGACCTAAAAGAAAGTCAACAAACAGGATACCTGAATATGTTGCAGTCTTCCCTTTGTTGATAGCTCAAGCCCAGGATAAGAAATCCGGACCTTTCGCCCCCGAGCCAGCGCCTGCAATCTTACAATACTGTGCAAGCAATACAAAGTTGCAACAGCCTGCCTTCTCACCAAATGCCCACGAATAAGTGCTTGTAGACGTATGATGCCCTTAAGTGCCCAGAAAGCCCGACGAGCCTTCACATGAAATGAATAGCAAGATAACTGTCACATAAATTAACAGGCAAACACAATATTTTGGTTATCAAGGAAAGTGAATGAATAGACACAAGAATGAGGTCAGCTTAAAAGAATATTATTTACTCAAATCAAATAGAGAAGTTTCTGCAATGAGTTTTATCCTATTTAACACAAACTACAAGCACATGAAGACCTCACCTTGAGCCAAGACTCTGTCAAATGCTTTATATCAGAACGGAAGATATCAAAATGTATTTACTGTGACATTCACACGGGATACAATCAGACAAAAGGATTGGCCTTGCACTCTACCCACCCCCACTTCTAGAGAGGATGGTGAAAACAAAAAACAAAAAAATTGAAGACAACCCCATTTTCGAATTCGTCGTCTAAGGTTTAGAAAACCGCTATTGACAAACATACGGTAGAAAAATAAAAAGCTTCCTAGAAGAGAACGTGTTGAGAATTCAGCGGTAGTTTATTACCAAGTAGCCCCTAAAAGCTGCTTGAGCTTTTGTGGCAGCTTGCTCTAGCTTTGCAGTTTCTTCTTCGCCAGAAGACCTCAAACCAACCACACTGTGCAATTCTGTTTGTTCTTGTACAGGCAATGAAGCAGCTGTCTCACATGACACACTAACTTTTTCTGATCTTGTGTCAAAATCAGATCTCTCGCTGCACAGATATGGTGTGTCTGCAACAACTGAAAGGCCCAAATTCAGATTTTCTTCGGGTTGCTCAGGACATTTTTCCACTTTGACACCCTGCAGAAGTGGGCATAGTTTTACATCAATAAATTAATTTTTATATTTTTCCAGGGAACCACTATATATATGACAGAGACATCAGAAATGTGAAGCGCACTCTAGTGATCCAATGCACTCTTATAACAGGCACTAAGCTCAAGGGTAGTCACATATAACACCCACATCATCAGCCACGGAGAGTCGGAGACCTATGATTTATAATTTCAGACTTCTGACCAACAAAGTGAGAATAAAGCACAGTGATTCAAGTCGGAGCTAATACTTTCAAACAATCAAGTCAAACCACAGCCATGCTCAGGAAGTGCAATTAGTTCCCGAAACAGCTAAAGATAGAAAGAGCGTTCCTTTCCTACAACAATAATAATGATAATTTTTAAAATCAAATCAAAGTCAAATAATTGTTTTACTTGATTTACAAATGAAAAGAATAATTGCAGCAGAGAATACAAAACAGACAAGAACACATGAAAGCAATTCTCAAAAGAGAGTTTATGTCACTTAAGAACATCAATTACACCAGAAATAGTAGAAGTCTCAATCATTGGGCTAAAATTCAGAAAAGGTACAAAGTAAACTGCATTTTCTACAAGAAGGTAATCGGAAAGTCATCTATATATCTCATCAGAAAAAAAAAATAAGGTTAAATGCCACAAAGATAAAAACCAACATGTCATAGAGCATTATGCTTGACATTCATGTGCAGGAAAAAGTTGAATTAACAGCAGTTACATACAATCAGCGAGTACTCAGTTATCAAGAGTCAACTGCAGGAGATAATTCTCAGTAAAATTCAATACAAAAGGCAATTTTTTTTTAATTCCTGAAACTTAACTTCATAACCGAGGAATCAAAACACTTGAACACGACCCAATTTTGTAAGTATTGTCTCACAATCATTAGTATGTAACGAAGACAAAAAGACAACAGGGACGGAAAGAAGTTATCCTACCTTGGATAAATTAGATTTGGATTGCTTCTTCCCCAAGAGCACAGTCTTGATCCATTTTCCAGGAGATTTCCCCATTTTGGCGGTTGAATAAAAGTTTGCCTGCATAATAGACAAGGACAAGCTTTAAACATCATCAGAATGCAAGAACCAAATTGCCTAAACTCGGCACTGATAGCTAAATATCGGTGATACAACAAAATAAAACTTGATATAACACTTTCTCATTTTGACTGACTTAGCGGTTGATACAACAAAATGAAACGAGCCACCAATAACAAGATGAAAAATTGGCATATCGGTGCCTACAGTAATAATTCTACCCCCACCCTACTCTTTCTACCGCTAGCTAAATACATACCTACATTCGAATAGGATCGGAACAACCAAGATTCCTTCTCGACACCACTTAGCTGGATCAAGTAAAAGCTAGGTGAGAGTGAAGAAGATGACATGAACTCCCCCCCCCCCCCCCCGACTTAATTAAACATCATCTTCATATAGAAGGCAGTAAAATTCACATAAACGAAATACTCAAAAAGAAAACGAGCAACTGAAAATGTGGAAGTTCTGCAAGATCTGTGAGAAATTCAAGCGAGGAGTGTAACAGGTAGATGTAGACATTCAATGCTGACAATTAACTCAGTTACAAATGAGAATGTACATCAGATGTGAGATACACCTGAATGATTAAAAGCCCACTGGCAGAAATTCAAGCTCCAAGAACTTGAATTCCCGAAAACAGCCGCATAAATCAACAAACGAAAATTGCATTTGCAAGAGAAACAGCTTGCTTGATACCTTACAACAGAAACCAGGAACAGAAAGTTAAAAAAGCAGCAGTATCTAAAGGAAGAAGAGTTCAGGGTAAAAATTTGATTGAAAATGAGAGAAATAAATAGCGGCAAGATTTCTGAATAAACAGTACTAGCATAAGTTATGAAAACATTGATTTGACAAAAATCATGAGAAGAAAATGGAGCTCCACTGCCTAGAGAGAGCACGTACCGCTTAGTTCTTGAGGGGAAAGAGTGTGTCTCCCTCACACATAGACACGCAGTCAGAGGCAGAGAAGGGCAGACGGTGGTTGCTTCATGCTGGCGGTGGAGTGGGTGAGCAGTGTAACGAGTAAGTAAGACACACGTACTGCTCTGGTGCTTAAGGTCATCTGCAGTGGGTGCACAAAACACAGCAAAAATTCACTCCAACCAACCATCAAACCTTGAAATAAATAGTTGTTGCACCAAATCACTTATTTATCCGCCACATCATCCATTTTAAGCATGTTTAATAAAATTTTAATTTCGTTAATTTCGTTATAATAATTTTAATTTTGTAAATTTCGTTATAAAAAATTTTAATTTCGTTAATTTTGTTGTAAGAAAAATTATATACAAAGAAATGATAAATAAAATAAGATTCATAACTAATGAAACTTACGTTAAATTTATATGAATGTTTAAATCTGCGTTAAAATTACTTTATAATAATGAATTACAAATAGAATGATAGAAGAATCTTTAAAAGAATATTTTATTTGGTGCTGAATTTGTGTTTGTGGTTGCAGTACTTTTTATTGTTTATTGCACCAATCGGTGCAAAATTTGGTGTTTTGGATTAGAGATTGACCTAAGAATCGCTTTCAAATTCTTTTTTTTTCTTTTTTTTTTTTTCTTTTTCCCCTTTTTCTTTTGGCTGTGGCCGAGGGCGAGGGGTTACCGTGCAAAGAAACCAAATGGGTCGTGAGACGATCAAGTTCGATTTAAATTTTGTTTGATTACCTGGGTTTAATAAATTTTGAGATCAAACTACATCGACTCGAATATTTAGCGAGTCAATCTCAAACATATTGATACTTGATTTATTGACTTGTGAGTATTTTCGAACTTATAATACATATGAAAATTATGCATGATTTAATATTGTATTAGTATATTTATTTGATATGTAAAATAAATTAAACATGTTAAGCGGCCGTTATTTTAATGATAATAAATTTTCATAAAAAACTAATAACGGTTCAATGATATCAACTAAAATGCATGTTTTTACCGGATATATGCAATTTTTAAAATAAAAATGCATTTATTTTGGTTTAAATATGTTCGAATAATGTTCTACTTTGACTTGAGTTCGAAGATGATAGAATTTTAACTTGAAATCGAATTATGTTTGAGTTTGTGCCGGATAATTTAATGCTCGGATCGTTGCAACGGTGGGGGATTTTCAAGGTCAAATTTTGGAGTCTTCAAATTGAAGAAAACAAAAAAGGAAAATTAGGAGTGTCTTGTAAGAGGTTAGTGCAATTTTAACCACGAGGCTTACATTGGTTTTTCTTCTATTTTTTGACAATAACAGATTTTTGTTTACTCAGCAAATAGCAGTGACATAGACAAAGAACCATTTGTTTTCAACCTCTTTAATGAATATTATCAAGAAAAGTCCTTAGACCTTTCAAATCTATAATTTAATAATATACTGAATCTTACTCTTCATGGATGTTATGTCTGTGGCCTTTCAAATATCAATGAAAGTGGGCTTCGAACTCGTGAACTTCTGAAACTGGGCTTCGAACTCGGCCTCAAGCATTGTATTATAAAGCTCAACCAGCCGAGGATCCTCTTTATTCAGCTGGGGGGCGACCTCGGCGTATATATCAATGGCCCTTGTCTGGCCCATCTGCAGAACTGGGCCTTGCAGCAAGCACCATATTCTCTTCAAACAGCTCTGACTTCTTGAACTCGGCCACGGCTGCTTCAGACTTGGCCGCAGCAAGTTTAGCAGAAAAATTTGATGATTGCTGCGCTAGTTTTTCCTGCAGAGATGTGATCACGGCATCCTTCTGTCCGACTCCGCCATTACCTGGTTATAACATTCCTCCAGTTGCCAGCTGACTCTGCAACTCTTCACCCTCGACTGGAGACAACGTGATCATCAGATTAGCCTGCCCTTAGCTCGGCCAGTCTAATCTGGGGGGGCGATGATGATACCAAGAAATTCACACCCGTTAGTTAACAACGGTCAACGCAGGAGTGAGGCGCAAAAATGGGTAAGTATGGTGGGTCGGGCCCTGAAGCTGGTCGGAACACACGGGGCTAAACAGTTCATCTCGTCCAGGCACCCTCATCTCGGCCATACAGTCTCAATGTTCCCTGGGGGCTAAGGATCTCACCTCGGTCCCAATGCCTCACTTGGGCTAAAAGCAAGAGTATAGAAATGAACTAAGTACCGCTGTCGGCCTAAAGACTGACCAAGTCATATGCGGACGAATATTCCGTCTACGGCCACGGAGGCCCCTGTCATCTCGCTACATGGTCAGCACCTACTGAACTAAAGGTTTCCACCTCGGCCTAGGGTTCCACCTCGGCCTAAGGGTCCACCTCGGCCTAAGGGTTCCACCTCGCCTAAAAGGGTCCACTCGGCCTAAGGGTCCACCTCGGCCTAAGGGTTCCACCTCGGCCTAAGGTTCACCTCGGCAAATTGGTCACCTCGGCCAAACTGTCATCTCGGCCAACATGGGGTCAGCCCAGCCTCAGGAGATCTCGGCCATGGGTCTATGACTTGATCTCAGCCAGATCATAGCTCAGCCACAATACCCCTTGCTACGTGGCCTTCATGCCAGCCTCATCTCTCCAGCTGTCAATCATACGGAGGGAAGGTGCAGCACAGACAATCCTTAGCAGTTGCACGGCTGCCATGCAAGCGGGACAGACGTCGTAATCTCATCCATCTGAGACACGCAGCTCCCAGCTTCGCCAACTATAAAAGAGCTTCTTCAACAGTAAGGAAGCCAAGTCTCGGTGTGAGCCACCGCATACTCCATCTCAGCTCGGCCCTACACTTGGCCGACCTCAAACAGGTTTCATCAAACCTCTATTTCAGTTAAAGCCATACGCTATAAATGTCCAGAACTGACTTGAGCGTCGGAGGGTTTCCCCGGGACACAGCGTCCTGGGACTCCTAACGCTCTCTTTCCTTTCTCAGGCTTCCTAGGAGGACAAGTGACGGAAGAGTGATGGCCTGGACCCCGAATATTTCGACTTTTACCTTGGCGAGACAATCTACCTCGTCATATAACTTTCACGATAAAATTACAAAACAAAGAATCCCAAATCATATACACATATAGTTTGACTAAGAGATTAGAACAAGAATCCCAACCTTCTTTATGATTTATCTTGAAACTCAATCCCCAACTTCTATCCTTGCTTCATTCTTCTATTTCAACTCATTTTCTGTTTTGTATGTGTTGTTGCAACATATTTGTGTACATTTCGGTCCATTCTCCCCCTCCAAATAATGGAATTTCATGTTTTCTTTCTATATACTTTCTTGGCCCTTTAGGATCGATCATGTAACAAAGTTAATCCAGCAAAAGATAAGATTACTTAAGGTTGTTTTATATAAAAGAGAAGATTAGTTTACTATTCCATCTCAAGTGAAAAGAGCTATACGTTAGGCTTATAAGTTTTGCTTGTAAACCTAATATGATACAAGATACTATCCAATTGAGGGAAACAATTAATGTAGTGATACTAACTTTTTGTTTGTTTAAATGCTAATATATTAATCAGAGCGATCAAAACATCATAGAGATGTAATTCATACAATAGTCCTAGTGGTCTACGTGCACTAATCAGCAATGTAAAGCATTCTTAAACAATATGTGGCATAGCGCCTATGTCTAAAAGTTGTGGATATAGCCTATATACACAACTCTTGTACACATGTTTGCATATTCTATGTGTGAATGTTTTTGTCTGGGAAGATTGTAACTAACTCACTTTGACAAATACATCTAAAAAGTTCGAATGCTTGAAATATATCTTGGTTCAAATTGGCAAAAACATGTACTGCTCCATGTGTGGCATATTTCAAAAAGAAAGTTTTTTAGTCCTCAGAAATGAACAACTAATCACTATTCTAAATCATGATCAGGATATCATAGCACAGACAATATATGATCTCTTGGCATTTTATGATGACAATTAGACATATTAATTATTTTTCTTAATGACAACTAACAAAAAGCTATTAATACTGTGTATGCTGTCAAAATTTCAAATTCACCAATGAAATTTTGGATCACAGATACGATATACAATGGTAGCAGAAAATTCAAATTCATATGTGCTAAGTTAAAGAAAAAGAAAAAACAAGGAAAGAGAAAGGCAGAACAGAAGAGTTGTACAACTAAAAGATTGAGTGGTGTAAAATATGAATTGGCACTTCAAATCTATCTTTCTTATTCCATCACCTCAAATTTATAGAGTTACCAACGAAAAAATAAGTTCAATATAATATAATCACCATTAATGCTAATCCAATCAAATAATACCAATCAACGACATTAATGAGATAAAGATAGACATTAACAATCAGATCGTCTAATCAGATAAATACAGATTCGGCTGCGATCTTTATCCAATAGCCGAGCTTGACTGCTTCTGGTCAACCTTTCATGGAAAAGTTGCATTCTTTAACATAAAATTAATGCAATTCATAGGCACAGTTGTATTGCGTCAGAACTACTACAACGTTTACCAATTGAGCAAGATACACTTCCGCATTTATTTATTTTTTTGTGTTCTCTTAATCGACTTTCGGATAAGGGATTTACTATGTAAATCTAACCTTTAAATCCCTTAAAGACTTATGATATGTTTGCATATTTGTCTCGTATTTGACGTATTTAATCCTAACACCTAGCACAAATTTTACGATGGTTGTTGATCAAGTATGATTAGTTGGTCAATGACCAATGAAATGTGTAGAATATTTTTGGATCCCTTGTTTTGGCCAATCACCCTTTACTTGTATGTAGATAAAACTTATTTGTCATCATTTTATTAGGTCACTAGTTTATCAGTGATCACAATAAAATTTCTTTAACAACTAGGACTCGGAAGGTGTAGGATGAAATGTCACATAATAAGTTCAGGTACTCAAACTATCATTATTTTTAACACATTAAAAATAAGAGACTAGGAGACCTTATGGTTTACACGCTCATCTAATTCAAGGAGATAGTCTTTAGTGGATCTTTATTCGGTTCCAAGCCCATCCACTTGAAGTATGCCCAAAAAGTATACGGGTTCTTGGTTACTCTGAACTGTCGAGTCCATCTTCTCAAAACTATTCTTGACCTAAAGTGCCGTTTCCAGAGCCCCGCTCCTCCCACCCCTCCTCTCTCCTCTCCTCCTCAACGTTTCTTCCCACTCCTCCCTCACATCAACTATGTGATTTTGCATGTTTCCCACAGAATCTTTGTTTTGAAGTGCATACATAAGCAATCGGAAAAGAGGAAAGGGGTAAAAAGAGAGCAAGAATTACAATGGGTAGCAAATCTTGTTTGGCGGGGATGGAAGTTCCCATTATCGGCAGCGATTCAGTCAACTGGTTTCAAGTCTCAGTCCCTTCTTCCATATTTCCTTCTTCATCTACTTCGTCGTCTGCTTCTACTCTTAGTAAAGACTTGGGCTCCTGTTCTGTTATTGGGAACCCTCCTACTTATGTTTTTTGGAAAATTGGCAAGAACCAACCAAATGTGGTTGAGATAGTTGAACTTGAGAGTTCTGGAGAATTTCCCAAATGTGGATTGCAGATCTGGTTCCCGGAGGCAATTTTTCCATATATATTCATATGCAAGAATGAGGCAAAATTTGGTGCAGTCTACCCATACATGCTTTACACTGTTACAGTTTCTGGGGTAGCATATTTAATCAGACTGAGAAGTGTCTACTATTATGCATCTTGCTCTTCTTTTTCATCAAATGAGGTTCTTGAGTACAACGCACAACATAATCCTCCACAAGCAGATAAACAGCTGTAGCTGCTTCTCCTGGGTGTCTTACAGTAGGGAGAAGTGATGGATCCGCTAGTTGCTTGCAACTTGGTTTGCTTGAGCCTTCTTCTCCAGGCTTTGTGTTTGAACTGCGGGATGACGTCGGTCTTAGTCGATTGTGGGGCATAATGTCAAGGTCTCGAACGTCTTCCGCCATACGAGATTTAGTGATGTCAGAGTTGTTTCAGAAGAAGTTGCTTTTCGTGATTCATTGTGACGGGATCTTCAGACTGTGGGACATGGAAACCCATAGCAAAATTTTCAGTCATTCAACAGGATCTACATATGTTAAATTGTGGGTTGGCGAACCTAATCCTGAAAAGAATGTCATTCCCTTGGCGATGCTACATGAAGATAGTTCAGGAGATGATACCAAGATGATATCTATCTATGGCCTAGGATATGGAGTTGGGGACAAGATGCTGTTTACATTGGAACCATCAATAATAAGCATCTCTGTGAATAAGGATGAACTTATCGATGTCAAGCTTACTTCAGACAGAGCTTGGATACTCAAAGATGATGGTTTAGTGATGCAGGAGCTCTTTGTAATGGATGGAGTGGCACATTGTTATGCTTTACAAGAAGCATTTATTGCTGACCAGCTGTTCCAAAGTTCTGAAAATTCTTCAGATGACATTCTTTGGCTTGCTCACACCGTTTTTCAATTCCCAAAGGATAAGATTGCTTCAGTTGTCTCCTCTATCTTCTTACGTAGATTGCTTCTTCCTGGGGTTTATCATTATGCTGTTCTCCGGGCGACACTTGAAGAATATAATAAGCATTTCACTGATGCTGAATTTGATTCTTTTACTGCGGATGGGCTAAAAAATGAAATTTTGAGAGTCATTGAGCATGAGGTTGTCTCTGGAAGTCCCGTTCAAATGCTCAATATCTTGAAATCCTTCTGCACCCGGTATTGCTATAATTGGTGCAAAGTAAATGCACCATGTGGTTTGTACCTTGATCCATTGAGTGGTGCTGTTGGCTTGATCAGAAAGAATAGTTTCTCACTCTGCAGATTTTTGGAGGATATCGAGCTTCTTATTTACGGTTCTTGCGATGAACTTGGCAATAGTATGGGTACTTTGATGGATTTCTCTTATGATGAGCTAGAAAGAGGTATTGTGTTTGAGGTACTACAGTGCATAAGTAATGTTAGCCAGCAGTTAGGAAAAGCAGCTTCAGCTGTATTTTATGAGTCGCTGCGTAACACACCGCAAATATCGTCTGAAGAGCTTCTTTCACGCTTCTTGAAGATTTTAGAGGTAGGGTATGGTTCAGCATTTACAGCTCTCCACTTGTCAGAACTTGGCACTGATATTGCCTGGGAGAAGGAAGCTTTATCTCACCGAAATTTAAGGAAATTTTCTATGGATCTGTTTCTGTCACTTCATTCTCTGTGCAGTAGAGCTGCCTCATGGAATACAGTTTTCGATGTGATAGAGAAATATCTCAAATTTTTAGTGCCTCGGAAAATTGAACAGAAACTGGATTTTAGGGGACACATCACTATCAGTGCTCCTATCGTGGTGCAAGCAACTTCACAAGTCGCTAAAACGATGTTCGAATCTGCATTGGATGTTCTCACGCTGCTGAGCTACATGGTTAACAGAAGTGGGCAGATACACATGTCACATGCCGATGTCTCCAAGATAAAGCTTGAGCTAGTTCCAATGATTCAAGAAATTCTTAGCGAGTGGCATATCATTAACTTTATTGTGACGAGTCCGACAGAGTCTCCTGCAATGGAGGATTTTAGCACTCAACTCTCCTCCCTTCAAATAGATGGACATACGCAAAGGAGAACTTTGAATGAAAAACTTGGTAAACGCGACTTCACACTGGCTTTTGTCCTAGTACTTGCAGAAGGTCAGAGACACACCTCTTTACGCAACTTACTGATCCTAACGGCATACTTACTCTAGTTCGAGAATTTACCAGCTGGGTAATATGGGGAGGAACAGGAGAAGAATCTTCTGATTTCTTCACCCATTCTGTTAATATTGCTTTAATCCTTTTTCGACATGGCCAGTACGATGCCATTGAGTATCTGCTCAAGTTTGTTGATGCATACTCACAAAAGGAGAAAATATTTGCTAGTGTACAGAGTGAAGATGGGAGATGGCCCATTCTTCTTCATCTTCTTGGTTGTTGCCTTGTGGCACAAGCGCACTGTGGATTGCATGGAGTGATGAGAGAAAAGAAAATATCTGAAGCTATTTGCTGCTTTTATAGAGCTGCATCAATACAAGGGGCTTCTGACGTTTTGAAAAATTTCCCACCTGAAGCGGGATGGGCCCGCCTTGATTTCAGCAGTTGTTGCTCAGCTGCATCGTGGAAGCTTCATTATTATCAATGGGCAATGCAGATTTTTGAGCAGTATAACATGAACGAAGCTGCTTTCCGATTTGCGCTGGCTGCACTTGAGCAAGTTGACGAAGCTCTTGCACCAATAGAAGTCAGCTCTGGGTCAAATATTGTAGATGAATCAGCAACTGTTATTAAGGGACGACTTTGGGCTAATGTATTCAAGTTTTCTTTGGATTTGAGTTTATATTTTGATGCATATTGTGCAATAATCTCAAATCCAGATGAGGAGATCAAAAGTACTTGTTTGAGGCGTTTCATAATTGTTCTTTGCGAGCGTGGCGCTATTAAGATTCTATGTGATGGCCAGCTACCTTTTGTTGGTTTAGGAGGAAAGGTAGCGCAAGAACTTGCTTGGAAGGCAGAGCGTTCCGGCATTTTAGCCAAGCCAAACTCTTTCAAGTTGCTTTATGCTTTTGAAATGCACAGGCATAATTGGCGGAAAGCTTCCAGTTATATGTACCATTACTCATATCAACTTAAAACTGAGGTGGAAATGAAAGATGGCGAACATAGATCGTTCGCTTTGCAAGAGAGGCTGCATGGAATTTCAGCTGCTATCAATGCTCTGCAACTTGTTCATCCTACTTGTGCTTGGATTGACAGTACACATGAAGTTTCCTCTGCCGTACAAGAACCCTATCCGAGTAAAAGAGCTAGGATATCAAAGCAAGAGTATTCTCCTGATGAAGTTGATGGGCTCAAGGAATCAGAACTTTGTCTGGACATTGAAAACTTGAGAATGAATATGTTCTAACATCAGCAGAATATTTACTCTCATTGGCAAATATCAAACAGACGTATACTGGATTTGACAAGGCTTCATCAAACTTAATTGACTTGTTGGTGGAGTCAAACTTGTATGATATGGCGTTTACAGTCATTTTGAAATTTTGGAAGCATTCAGAATTGAAAAGGGAGCTTGAAAGAGTCTTTACTGCCTTGTCATTGAAGTGCTGTCCGACTGGATTAGCTTCCTCTTTTAGGGATAATAGAATGCAACTCTTGATTCCTTGTCAGAACAATGAAAATTTACTTGATTTGGGGCCTTCAGCACAGCAATCTGTAGGCACCAGCCAGTGGGAAACTCTCGAAATCTACCTGAAAATGTATAGTGGATATCATCCAAGATTACCACTAGTTGTTGCAGAGACTCTTTTAGCAGCTGATTCTCAAATCGAATTACCTCTTTGGTTGGTTCAAATGTTTAAGGGTGTATTACAAGAAAATGGTTTTGGAATGGCTGGGCCCGAGTCAAATCCAGCATCCTTGTTTCGTTTATATGTTGATTATGGGCGATATATAGAAGCAACTAACTTGCTGCTCGAGTCCATTGAATCTCTTTCGAGAATCTGTCCAACTGATGTGATTCACCGTAAAAGGCCATCTGCACTTTGGTTTCCATATACTGTAATTGAACGTTTGTGGTGCCAGCTTCAGGAGTCCATCAAATTAGGCCACATGGTTGAGCAATGTGAGAAGCTAAAAACTCTCTTGCAAGGAGCTTTGCTGAAGCATGTTAATCTTGTAGAGACGGATTCTGAGGATGTTTTATCATATTGAATCCACTAGGTCAGTTTCTTTAGGACCTACTTCTTTATACAAAGTGGACTTACTTCTTTATAATACTACAATGTTTTTCTTCTTTTCAGACAAACATGTAGATGCTTGGGATTTAGAAAAATATGTGATCAAATGCCAAGGATCGTATTGACCTGTATTTATGTGAATATTTACGGCGGAGTAGGGTCCTAACGTTGGAGAATGCGACTTTAGATGAGGGTGGAATATATTTAATTCGATTTTTTTGAAGTTTATTAGACCATCCATTTCTTCCTACCCTTTACTCGCATTTCGAGACTGAGAAATTCTATTGTTTGTTCATGGAATTTTGCAGCGGTGGAGACCTTCATTTGCTTAGGCAACTCCAAGTTGGCTGGCATTTCTCAGAGCAAGCAGCACGGTTAGCTTGTTAACTTCTTACTTATTTATGACACTCTTGACTTTGTATAATATATCTGACAGAATTATCAATATGAGTCAATATTTCAAAGTCATATAACTAATACTTCACTTTAGACCCCTTTATTATAACGCTTATACCAAGTTAACAAATCACTTAGTATTATGTTTAATGTTCACACATTAAACGCTTGTCCTTTCTTAGACATCGAATAGGCTGAATTGACAGTTCAAAATTCTTTTCTTATGAACACTCTATTCCTCCTGTATATGTCCTGATGATTTCGTGTTTGTGACTTATAATTCATGTCATCTTTGGTTATTTTATGTCATAGGTTCTATGCTTCAGAATTGCTGCTAGCCCTGGAATATTTGCACATGATGGGAGTAGTGTACAGGCACTTGAAGCCAGAGAATGTTTTGGTGAGAGAGGATGGTCACATTATGCTGTCAGATTTCGATTTGTCAATGAGATGTTTAGTTAATCCAACCATGATCAGTTCAAAGAATGAAACTTCTTTGAACTGATCATGTATATGTCCTGATCATTTCGTGTTTGTGACTCATAATTCATGTCATCTTTGGTTATTTTATGTCATAGGTTCTATGCTTCAGAATTGCTGCTAGCCCTGGAATATTTGCACATGATGGGAGTAGTGTACAGGGACTTGAAGCCAGAGAATGTTTTGGTGAGAGAGGATGGTCACATTATGCTGTCAGATTTCGATTTGTCAATGAGATGTTTAGTTAATCCAACCATGATCAGTTCAAAGAATGAAACTTCTTTGAACTGATCATGTATATGTCCTGATCATTTCGTGTTTGTGACTTGTAATTCATGTCATCTTTGGTTATTTTATGTCATAGGTTCTATGCTTCCGAATTGCTGCTAGCCCTGGAATATTTGCACATGATGGGAATAGTGTACAGGGACTTGAAGCCAGAGAATGTTTTGGTTAGAGAGGATGGTCACATTATGCTATCAGATTTCGATTTGTCAATGAGATGTTTAATTAATCCAACCATCATCAGTTCAAAGAATGAAACTTCTTGTACAAATTCTTCATACTGCATTGAACCAGCATGCATTGATCCACCATGTAGACTACCTGTCTGCGTGGACCCATCGTGCTTCCAACCCACATGCTTTAAACCACGTCTGTTCAGCACAAAACCTATTAAAACTCATTGTGAACGCTCAACCATGGTCCCATCTAGCTCACTCCCAATGCTCATTGCAGAACCAACCACGGCATGATCCATGTCATTTGTTGGGACACGAGTACTTAGCCCCTGAGATCATAAGAGGAGAGGGTCATGGAAGTTCAGTTGATTGGTGGACAGTTGGGATTTTTGTATGAGTTGCTATATGGAAAGACACCATTTAAAGGAAATGGAAATAGGGAGACATTGTTTAACGTTGTTGGGCAGCCATTGAAATTTCCTGAGAGTTCGAATGCTAGTTTTGCTGCTAAGGATTTGATTAGAGGTTTGCTTGCAAAAGATCCACAACAAAGATTAGGATATAAAAGGGGTCCTACGGAGATTAAGAAGCATTTTCCCCCCTATAGATTTGACTGAAGTGCTTTGTAATCCTAGTGTTTTCAGCCAAGAAAGAAAACCAAACATAAAATATCCCTTGTATTTTGCTATAATTCAAAGGTACACACTTCTTGTCAACCTCGTATAGTTGCTTCCTTTTTTGTTTTTCTTTTTCTTTCCTGATTTAAGCCTCGCTTTTGCAATCTTATTTTTAGTTATGTTTTTTACATATGGTGTTCGATTCGATATAGTCGGAATCCTATATTAAAATCAGATAACACGTTAAATAGTAAAAAAATAGTACATAAAGGAAAAGGTAAAAATAGAACTTGTTATAGTCATAAGATTCATACTACCGACTAATTAATGTTTCATTAATAAGCTAGACGATCGAAACTCAATGCCCATTTGGAACGATTGATGTGGACATGTCAACTAAGAAGTACTTCACTTCAAAAATATTGATTATTTTCACTTGAGGTCATTATTTATCCACGTCTAATTAGTCAATAAATATAGAAAAAACATAACGTGTTAATTGAAAGGTGTATGAAATTTAAGTACTAATAAATTACTATTCTAGAAAGTTGATAATATTTTGACACAAGACAAACTAAAACATAAACTAAGACAATATTTTTGAAATTAAGAAAGTAATATTATCCATGTTGATAAAGACCGGGATGAATTAAACGTACCAGAAGCAGTTCCAAAAGTATTTGATGAAGCAACAAAGTTTAGCATAGGTGTAGTGCTTGAAGGTGGTCTATATTGCCCATGATGGAGTAGTGAAAGACGATTTTCCTTTTTTTTTGGTCTTTCTAAGGTTTAAACAATATAACCTATTCTGATACCATAAAGAAGCCGAACAAAACATCTGATGAAGGTGAATATATTTCCAATAATTACAAAAAAAAGTGTTACATAAGATTTATCCTTGTAGATTCACAAGAGATAACTATCTAAAGTGATGAGCTTACAGATTCGAATACAAACAGACACAAACATGGTTTGGCTAAAATGGCCTGGGTCATTTTGTGCATTCTATGAGACATCGTGTTCATGTGCTAAAAGCATATTAACTAAAAGTAGTTAGTTGTATATTATAGTTCAGTTTTGGTAGCTGTTTTATAGTCTTGTAAATCTTTTATTTTGAATAAAATATGATCGAAAATTCCCAAGATAAATGGCCCGGGTCAAAACTAATCATCACGATCCAAGGTGTAACTTGAATATTCAAAAATATTATCTCAAGAGTATTGGACTAAAACTCACAATTATATGCAACTAACTTTTGTTGATTTACTTTTCTTCATCTTAATGTACAACAGCCACCTATCAACAGTGGAATAGTTTGTATTGGCAACTTTCTAGGAGAAATCACATAAAAGTGCTTTAGATAGTGTTCTAAATTTATATAAAATATGTAAAAAGGTTGATCGGAGGATGAAGTGAAAATTTGGATTGGATGGGCGAGGTTATACTCTGATTCTGAAGTGATCGAATGTTCAATGAGTGAAACCTAACATTTGGTGACGAGCTTAGAGTGTGGTCCTTGAATTCGGTCCAATTCTGAAGTCTATGTCCAATCATCTAATGCTTCACTGAATGTTTGCTAAAGTCGTTTATAGAACATTTGGTCTAGAATTCGATGATGAGCTCTGAGCTGTAACGTTCAAATCCAACATTCGGTCAAATTGACCGAACATTCTGTCGGTGCAGACAACAGAAAACTTTTGTTGTTTTTGATGAAATGATGCAACTTTTGCAACTTAGGCCATCTCCTTTCAATCTTGAACGGTTATAAACTAACTGTGGAAGATAAATTCTACAAAGAGGTGTCAAATTAACTTCTTTCTTATTAATAAAAGTCTATAAATATAAGGATCAAAAGGTTTTGAAGTTTAAGTTTTCTGACACACTTTGAAAATGATCTTTGAAAACTCTTTTTGAAGTATTCGTGAAAACCTGCATAATTTTTGTTTATTTTCTTTCTTCCTATAGACAATTTCAATTTTTGTACGATTGAGTATCGAAACGAATAAACCGTCATATCATGATAAACATTTGTCGTATAATCTGTCTTGCTCACTGATAGAGGCAAAATTGTTTTTAAAGACTCTGCTATTCTCATTCTACTTGTATAATTATCTTTATGTTTGTTTAAGATACATTTGTAATCCTTTCATATAATCTTGTGTTTTTACAAAGGTATCTTCATCATTTTGAGAACTACATCATTGATGTTCTTTTCCATCTCTTTAGAATTCTATTTTGTGTTGTTAGATTGTCATTTATCAATTTTACTCTTTTAGTTACTGTATTTACCTAAATTTCCAACAAACTTCTCTTTAATTTTCTTCTTCTTAATAATAATAATGTATTATTATTATTATTATTATAATAATAATAATAATAATAATAATAATAATAATAATAATATAATAAAATAATAAAACATGGTCTCAATAAATGACACTCGTGAAATGTTATTTTCACTAGTCAACGAGCCCCAACACAAAAATCGATGCCACCGATAAGCGGCAGTGACCGATACGCAAGCAGGCATGCAAATTTTCTTTTATAAATAAAAAGATTCGCCACGTAGTTTACCAAATCATCTAACTTAAAAGCCCACTTCTACTAAAAGCCATAACGGTAATTATTTATTTCAGAAATTTCATGAAGATTAAGACGGTAATATGAATTCGTCAATGCTTATAAGATGCATGTCATCTGATTTTAACATAAAATATAAATATTTTTTGCTTTAAATTTGTTTTATATATTAAAAAAACTTCATAATAGAGTGACATGATATTGTTAGTCTTTCTCCCGTACAATATTTATTAGTTTGTACTTATAAGTGCTTTTAGTTAGTTTTATTATTTGGTACGTAAGTGCTACTTGATGAATGTTTTAAAAATAAAATAAATGAGACTCAATGATGATTAATTTACGCTTATCAAATATAAACTGTCTTTTGAATATTAGAACTAAACAAAAAAGAACGCGTATCTTGAACTAAAAAGCTTTCCTATATTTGAATTTTCATGTATGCATGTCGTATACGAGTGCATGTGTTGTGTCATGTATATTTATTTGATGGGTTTGTGCTAGTATAGTTTTCAATTTCTTTTCATAAGCTGAATCTGTTCATATCATAATATTAAAAAATTAATTGTAAGATAAAAGTAAAAGTTGAGCTCTTTCACAAAGAATTTTTCATTCTCGTAAACCAGACTAATATGTATATTGTCTTGTAAAATATTATATGAAATATATATGTTAAAAGACGAAATGCATATACGTATGCTAATCCATAAATTAAACTACAGTTTTATACAAAGTGACATCATCTTCTAACTCGAACTATTTCTTTTCCTAATTTCTGTAAGGCTAGATGATGCATTTTCCTTACTAATTACCTTTTGACTCATTCTGCTTCGGAAAATCATTTAAGACATGTAATGGGGGTATAACGTAGCTGCTCATAAACGTAATTACGTTTGGTCCAAAACCATATGGAAGTAACGGCCGGAAAAAATTCTTTCGTTAAACCACTAGAGGACAAGAGGGTCAAAAAAGGAGAAAGAAAAAAAAAGAAAGCTTTTTCAACGCCACTCTTTAGATTTTTTTTTTTATGCGGATAAGCTTTACATTTTATGTATACTTAAAAAAATTAATTCTCTGTCAAAAAAAAAAAACCCACCACCTGTACTATCATTGTTATATGGAAGTTTCCTTGGTCCTATAAAGCTAATTAAACACTAAATAATTCTTCAACATCAATGCTTTAAAAGCTTCCGACTATATCGATTACCCATGTGTTACGAACACATAATTCTCCAAGCTACTAGTAAATGGAAGAGTCAATTACGAGTGCCTTAGTAGCAGGCTGGACGTCCATAAACATTTGTCCCTTTCCTAAAGTACTCTTCCTAGACTTAATCCTTAGCCTGCGTTCCTTATGTTATATGGGTGTATATATAACATTCAAATTTGCATCAAAGTATAACGAAGATCATTTTCTCCCAATGGCTAAAGTCCATGCCTGTTCTCCTTATGATTTCCCCAATGTAGAGGAATGCAACTCCAATGGCCGCGAAAATCATACAGTGGTAGCTGACATGGACGGAAGTTTACTGATAAGGCGTAACACCTTTGCATATTACGCATTGATGGCGTTTGAAGCCGGAGGAATCCTCCGGCTTCTATTCTTAACGTTGGCATCCAATGGCGGTAATACTCCACTATCTCATCTCAGAATCAGCAGGCATTCGCGTTCTTATATTTGTGACATTTGCTGGAATGAAGATGTCTGCTATTGAGTCTGTGGCGCGTGCTGTTTTTCCAAGGCATTATTCGACAGATTTGCATCCAGAGACATGGCGGGTGTTTTCTTCGTGTGGGAAAAGATGTGTGTTGACTGCTAATCCAAGGATAATGGTGGAGCCCTTTTTGAAGGAGTATTTGAATGTTGATGTGGTTTTAGGAACTGAGATATCTGTGGTTAATGGGAGAGCCACAGGGTTTGTAAAAAGTCCAGGAGTACTTGTGGGAGACTACAAAGCTGAGGCCCTTCAAAAGGCGTTGGATTGTGTATCAAAACCACCCCAGATCGGTCTTGGCAATCCAACCACTGATTTTCCCTTCATGAATTTGTGCAAGGTTTGTTTGCTCTCACCGTGCTTTTCATTTACTTTCATTTCCACCGTGTCAGAGTTCAACCAGAAATTTTATTGTAGTCATTAATCAACTAGTGATTTGTCAAAACAAGGAGTCCATAAATTTTTTATATATTTCATTGGCCAATGACCAACTAATCATACTTGGTCATTGACCATTATAAAGTTTGTGATAGTTCACCACCTCATGTGTAATATTATAAAATTTATTTCAACCGCTCCTAAAAAAACTGCCGTGTGTTATGGTTCAGGAAAGCTATTGTGTTCCTACAAAGATCGGCTTGGAGCCAGTGAGCCAAGACAAGTTGCCGAAGCCTGTTATCTTCCACGACGGCCGGCTCGTGAAGAAGCCAACACCTCTAATGGCGCTTTTCATCATTCTGTGGATTCCCATCAGCTTTCCCTTGGCATGCTTGCGAATTGCCGTCGGATCATTTCTGCCAATACCGCTTCTGTATTATGCTTTCTGGGCACTTGGTGTTCGGATCACCGTCCGCGGAAACCCACCCCCGCCGGCGGAGAAATCCACCGGCCAAAAAGGAGTCTTGTTCGTTTGCTCTCACCGAACTCTCTTCGACCCAATTTTCCTCTCCATAGCCCTCGGCCGCCCCATCCCTGCCGTCACATACTCACTCTCGCGCCTCTCGGAGATGATATCGCCGATCAAAACCGTGAGGCTGAACCGGGACCGGTTCAAAGATGCTGAAATGATCAAGAAGTTACTAGAACAAGGTGACGTGGCGATATGCCCAGAAGGCACTACATGTAGGGAACCATTTTTGCTTAGATTTTCAGCTTTATTTGCTGAATTAACTGATGAATTATTCCCTGTGGGGATGATAAGTAAAATGAGCGTTTTTCATGGAACGACGGCGAGAGGGTGGAAAGGGATGGATCCTTTCTATTTTTTCATGAATCCTAGCCCAGCTTATGAAGTTAATTTCTTGAACAAATTGCCGCGTGAATTGACCTGTGGTGCTGGAAAATCAAGCTATGAAGTTGCTAATAATATTCAAAAGATGATAGCCAAAACTCTATCATTCGAGTGCACCGGCTTCACCCGGAAGGATAAGTACAAATACTGGCCGGAAATGATGGGTCCGTCGGGAAATGAAGTGTGATTGCTCCCATCACTTTCTATTGACTGTAATCGCGTTTCCATTTTTTCCATTCATCGTTTAATTCAACGAGCTTGAATCATTATATCATTTTTCCCCCCGAGAGATTTGATGTAAGTGCTTTGTAATCCTAGTGGTTTCAGCAAAGAAAGAGAACCAAACATAAAATATTCCTTGTATTTTGCTCTAATTCAAAGGTACCACTTCTTGCCAACCTCGTATGGTTGCTTCCTTTTTTTTTCTTTTTCTTTCTCTTTCCTGATTTAACCCCCGCTTTTGCAATCTTATTTTTAGTTTATATTTTTTACGCACGTGTTCGATTCGATATAAGTGTCACAATCTTTCCTAATATTAAAATCAGATATCACATTAAATAGTAAATAATAATACGAAAAGGAAAAGGTAAAAATAAAAATAAAACATGTTATAGTCATAAGATTCATACTACGGATCAATTGATATTTCATTAATAAGCTTGATAATCAAAAGTCAATTCCCATTTGGAACGGATTGACATTGACATGTCAACTAAGAAGTAATTCTACTTTAAAAATATTGTTCTATTTTTACTTGAAGTCATTATTATTTACATCCACCTTCAATTAGTAATTGAGATAAAGTAAAAAAATCACGTAAGTATTAATTGATGGTTAGTATGCAACTTTAACTACTAATACATTGCTTTTCTAGAAAGTTTATAATATTTTTGGAACAAAACAAAATAGAAACTAATAGAATATTTTTTAAGATAGAAAGAATAGTATTATACAACTTGCTATTTGATCACTGTTGAACTACTAACTCCTCCTCCCTTTTTTGTTTTTTTGTTTTTTGAGAAGTTAGTCGAAGTCTCAGTTTCGCTGTCTGTAGCAACACACCTACGTGGAATCGGGTGAGATCAGAGGAGGTTGGAAAAGAGGCAAAATATGAGGCCTCCAATCACGTCCCGCCACGTGTAAAAAACATTGTCTTTTTTTTAAAAAATTTGAATGTGGTGGGACCACTGACAATGTTTTTACACGTGGCGGGACGTGATTGAAGGCCTCATATTTTGCCTCCTTTCCAACTTCCTCAGATCTCACCCCACGTGGAATAGCTGTTTTGAGAACGGTCTTGGTCAATGAACTCGTGAGTCGTGAGTCGTGATCTAAGTAACTTCTTCGTTGGACCAATAATCACAATACAATATCGTTGCCACCAATAACCACTCAGTATCCAAACGTGATTCTCTGATCTATTCGTGTAAGAGAAAAAAAAAATCAATTTCACTATCATACTTTGGATTTTTGTGAGGATAGACTGTGTCGTCAAAAGTTCATATGTGTATCTTTCAAACAAAACATATATTTGCAATCTTTTGATAAAGTTGATTATCATACCTTTCTGCCAATTGTCAGTTGCTGGTTCAGACAGGAGAGTTGTGCCCCAGGATATAGTCATATGAGCCGGGTATTTAATTTTAGGTCCGGGGTTCGATTTGACATGATTCTTTCGAGGTGGGATCTTTTGTTTTGTTTTCTTTTTTTTTTTTTGAAAAAAGATGATTTGTCTTTTCATCTCCATAAAGGCTGAAGTTACAAACCATGCAAAGAAACTGCCAAGATTACATGAGCAACTCACTCAGCTACAGAGTCATTCCATGACACAGGCTAGCCTGCAATCGTTTAGCCCTAACTGCCATGGAGTACGCAAACACCATGGTTTAGCCCTAACTCCCCTTTCGCTGAAGAAAGAAAACGAAGTCCGGAATTTCTTGGACTATCTCCTTAAAAATATAATAAACCTTATATTGAAAAGTCGATTACAGCAATAATTTTAGGATAAAAAGAGCATAAAGTAGCACAAAAATGTTAAGTATACCATAGGTACCGCAGAAGCTAGATACAACCAGAAGATATCTGGCCGGAAATGATGGGTCCGTCGGGAAATAAAGTGTGATTGCTCCCATCACTTTCTATTGACTGTATTCGCGTTTCCATTTTTTCAGTTCATCTTTTAATGCAACGAGCTTGTATCATTATAGCATTTTTCCCCTATAGATTTGATGTAAGTGCTTTGTAATCTGAGTGTTTTCAGCCAAGAAAGAGAAGCAAACATAAAATATTCCTTGTATTTTGCTCTAATTCAAAAGTACCATTTCTTGCCAACCTCGTATGGTTGCTTCCTTTTTTTTTTTTTTTTTCCTTTCTCTTTCCTGATTTAACCCATGCTTTTGCAATCTTATTTTTAGTTTACATTTTTTACGCACGTGTTCGATTCGATATAAGTGTCACAATCGTTCCTAATATTAAAATCAGATATCACATTAAATAGTAAATAATAATACATAAAGGAAACGGTAAAAATAAAAATAAAACATGTTATAGTCATAAGATTCATACTACCGATCAATTGATATTTCATTAATAAGCTTGATAATCGAAACTCAATTCCCATTTGGAACGGATTGATATTGACATGTCAACTAA
Organism: Eustoma russellianum; assembly: GCA_036186865.1. Classification (NCBI taxonomy): domain Eukaryota; kingdom Viridiplantae; phylum Streptophyta; class Magnoliopsida; order Gentianales; family Gentianaceae; genus Eustoma; species Eustoma russellianum. The sequence goes on along the minus strand of AP025040.1, from coordinate 521,595 downwards.
GAAGTACTTCCACGTTAAAAATACTATACTATTTTTACTTGAAGTCATTATTTATATCCACCTTTAATTAGTAATTGAAATAAATTAAAAAATCACGTAAGTATTAATTGATGGGCAGTATGCAACTTTAACTACTAATACATTATAACTCTAGAAAGTTTATAATATTTTTAAGATAAAACAAAATAGAAACGAAGACAATATTAGAGCGAGTAGTATTATACAACTTGCTATTTGATCACTCCTTCGTGGAATAGCTCTTTCTTGAGAACGGTCTTGGTCAATGAACTCGTGAGTCGTGATCTAAGTAACTTCTTCGTTCGGCAAATAATCACAATACCATATCGTTGCCAACCACTCCGTATGCAAAAGTGATTCTCTGATCTATTCGTGTAAGAAAAAAAAATCAATTTCACTATCATACTTTGGATTTTTGTGAGGATAGACTGTGTCGTCAAAAGTTTTATTTGTATCTTTCAAACAAAATATATTTGCAATCTTTTGATAAAGTTGACTATCATATCTTTCTGCCAATTGTCAGTTGCTTATGACCTTAAGCTGGCTTGAAAAGGAAGAAAACACGTGGAAGAAGGTTCAGACAGGAGAGTTGTGGCCCAGGATGTAGTCATATGAGCCGGGTATTTAATGTAGAACTATTCTACGTATGTGTTTGTTGGGATTTTGACATGATTCTTTAGAGATAGGATCTTTTATTTTATTTTATTTTAATAAAAGATGATTGGTGTTTTCATCAAACCTCCATAAAGGCTGAAGTTACAAACCATGCAAACAAACTGCCAAGATTACACGAGCAACTCACTCAGCTACAGTCATTCCATGACACATGCTAGCCTGCAATCAAAACCAACAAGAAGCATACTTAATATATCACAACGACAACAAAAATTATCGCTAAGATCGGAGAGGGTGAGAGACAGTCAAACAATACCTTCATCCCTAGCCTGCAATCGTTTAGCCCTAACTGCCATGGAGTGCGCATCACCATGGTTTAGCCCTAACTCCCCTTTCGCTGAAGAAAGAAAACAAAGTCTGGAATTTCTTGGACTATCTCCTTAAAAAATAATAACGAAGTCTGGAATTTCTTGGACTATCTCCTTAAAAAATAATAACGTTATATTGAAAAGACAATTACAACAATAGTTTTAGGATAAAAAGAGTAGAAAGTGGCACAAAAATGTTAAGTATACTATAGGTACCGCAGAAGCTAGATACAACCAGAAGATATGTGGGTATCAGTATGCAGTTCTGGTTTGGTTACAGAAAAAAAGATAGGAATGTAAAAAATGAAGGCTTTGTTATCCTGCAAAAAGATTGTAATCTAAAAGTATATATATTTTTCCATCATTCTAGCCATCATCGAATCTGCCCCCTTCCTCTTGAAGGTACACATAACTAGGTTGCTGCTTCTTCAGACTCTTCGCTAGCATTCACCATGATTTACGCTCATCTTGCTTCCAATGTAAAGATTCTTTGACCCTTGTATAATCTTTACAGCGGGAGAATGCCTGAGAATACAGCACGCAAAAGGCCGCCTTTCAGGCCAGAAAAATTGTTATTTGCTAACTAGGACTCCCACGACATGTTTGTGTTAGTCCTCGACATTCAATGTCTACGTTTATAATCAGATCAACCTGATTCTGATAGAAATGCAACCAAGCAAAGGAGGTGAGAGATTGGACGCAGGGGATGTGTGTTGTAACCGTAAACTGTAAAAAGAAAAAAAAATTAATTAATTGAACTAGGTAAATTTAAAAGTTGAAATTTAAAAAGAAAATAATAATATTAATCATAATAATTAAAAAAAAAGAGGATAATGAGTTAATGGGGCATTAACTACTCCCATTAACTCCCAAAATCCCTCCCACTATCTTTCCCCATAACCGATCTCAACATCTAATGATTTTAAAAAAAAAATTATTAAAATACAATTAAATGGCTCCATAAAGGGGCAGCCATTGCTTCAACACACACATTCACACATCACTTTTCATATGGCAGATCTCGGGTGAGGCAGAGAGAAAAAGAAAGGAGAGAGAAAGAGAAAAAGGAAAAAGAGAGAAGAGAAAGAAGAGAAGGAGAATTGACCACCCACATCAAATTCAACACCCATTTTGATCAGTGAGTTCGTGTTCAAGAGGTAGGTTACCCTCCCCTCTGTCGGATTGCTTTGGATTCCCTCGCATTCTGTATTGGGATATTTTGATTATCACTGTATGTTATTTTTGATATGTTTTTCTTGTGATTTCTTCATGTTTTGGTATGTAATTGAATGAATGGCCTTAGCAATAGGTCACATAGTCCGGTAAGTAAGCTGGAAATAATTTTAAAATTGAAAAACGTGGCTGGACAGTAACGTGTGTGTGTCACGCACGCGTTTCAACATTATATATTTACATATACTAACTGTTTTAGAAAATCATCTTCATATTATGATTGGTGCAAATACTTTTAATATATATGCTGCGCCAGATAAACAATGTACTGAATGTCTATCTTTTATATATATTTAAACTATCTCATTTTCTACATATTGACTTGATTTATTTATATAGAATTCTCAGTTAACGGAATTTATATGAATATACATAAACAGTTTCAGAATATTATTTGCATGCATATGTATACGTAATCTATTTTTTTAATTATACACACTCAGTTACATATATCATTCTCGAAATTTATACATATATACATGTGTCATTTTTTTTAGAACCGCATAATTATGTATGTGTACTGTTTTGGTTAAAATTGTTAATATATATATACATATATGCAAAAAAAAAATCTGGTTTATACTAATATATGTATATATAATAGATCTGTGTTCTCGGTAGCTAATATGAAAGTGCATTTGTAAACCTTTTGAATGAATTTAGTAACACTTACACATGGCGGAATGCGCGTACAATTGAATTCAATCAGAGAAGTTGTTTTCTATCTTTTTCGGATTAAGCATATAACATGTTAATAAATTGGGTTTTGTCAAATCACCGTTATATGTGTATATAGTATTTTCTTTTCGGACTTGCAGATATATATAACTATAAGAATTATTTTCGGATGGGGATTTATCTAGTTATAAACTTTCTTGATTTTTCAAACGCATATAAATATATAGATGGTTTGGAAGGATATATATGTGTGTGTGTGTGTATATATATATATATTCAATGAGTAAAAAAAAAACCTTATATTTACATAAGCTTACTGTTTCGAATAAATTAATGCTACATATATGTGCTCACAATAGTGTACATCAACACAAAGTTGTTAGTCTTTTGGTAATTAGGGTAGAAGTACGAAAAAAGGTTTAATCTAATATATTAATATTATTTAATAATTAAGAAATGTAGAAACCCATTAAATAATTAAAATAAAATGAAATAAAATGAAAAAAAGAGGAACAAAGGAGAGAGAAGTAAAGAAAATTAAAGCAAGAGAAGAAAAATAGTAGGGGAAGATAATAAATAAATAAAGATTTAAGTGCTTGAAAGCCTAGAAAAAAAATAAAGTGTAGAAACCTAAAATAAAGTCTAGAAAGATAAAATAACGGTAGAAGATAAAATACAGTAATGAACCCCACGCAACATAGGGTAACTACGCAATATAGGTAATACGCAACATAGAACGGAGCATGCAACATAGGACAAACGGAAGTGTGCAAGTGTGACGCATTCATGGCACGAGCATTGCATTTGGCCTATGAGCCGTGTGGCCTGACGAGGCGTGTGATGGGTGTTGGTAATAATGGTTACCTTCACTCGATAGGACCCGGGACATGCATAGCATATCATGGAAAAGGAAGCATAGCATGCGATACTAAGTGACTGCGTGTGACACGTATATAGAAGTGCATGCATCATGATGTTGTGCATTGCATTGTTATTGTTGAGATTATCGTTTATCTTGTTATTAATTGTTTCAGTGCTATGTGTTGGGATACATCGGGTCGGGTATGTGTTATTTCATTATTTATGCTTTATTTGCTTTATTATTTATTTGTTTATGCTTCATTGCTTTATTTATCTGTTCATGCTTTATGTGCTTTATGTGTTACCCGACTCAGTATGTGACAGTCCCTTTTCGGGAGAGACGGGTAACCTACGAGTGACTCCCATCACTCACCCCCCCCACCACCCCTCCACAGGTGAGCAGGATTATAGTATATAATTAACGAGGGTGGGACAGATTACACAAGCTGGGACTAGTGAGCTGGACTCAAGAAGGGATCTTGTTGACCGGGAGCTTGTTACTTGGGATAGTCGGATAGACCTCCATATAGGTTATTATTTTGATCTTAGTATTCATATTTGACTTAGCGGGTTTCGTCAACCCTTGTACTTGATCTTATTTTGATGGATTTAATTGACTCAAGACGTTTATTTCTTTAATTATCGTTTCCGCGAAAAAATTTCCACGTTAGTTCTGACGTGTAGAGAAGTTTGAACGACGCTTTGTAGTCCTCTTAGTAGGCTACGGCGGGTGCACTGTTCCCGAAGCTAGGGCTCGGGAGCGGGGCGCTACAGGTGGTATCAGAGCCGAGGCTTCAGATCCGCCTCGGAAACGCAGGATTAACTAGATCACTTAGACTTAAGCTACGATCTTTTCCTAAAATGACGATTTTACGCTTAAGCAACAAAATAGGGTTAAGTGATGACCTTAGACTTAAGTTATGATCGGGTTGAAGGGTACAAGATTGAGCGATCGTTTCCTTACTTAATTACGATTCTGCCTTTAACTTTTAACATGAATTCTGTAAACGACAGAATTTCCGAAATTACCCCTGAACATTTTCATGCAACCCATAAGTTGTTAGAAATTCCCAAAATACCCCCTAACCTTGCATGTACTTAAATAAACATATTCTCGACCGTTCTAGATTCAAAAAAAATGTCAGCAAGGCGTGAACAAGTTGGTAATAAAGGAAATACTGGTAAGAACCAAGAGAGTGAGGGGATCATCCCAAGCACTTGAAAATGCCATAGTTATCATGACTAACACCTTAGCACAGTAACACCATTGTTGAACTAGCAGGCACCGCCTCCACCACCACCGCACTCGGACCGGAGATTTTTCGACAAAGAGATGCGAAAGAATGGTGTCACAGCACAACTGACACCACCGATCACTTGGATCTGACGTCGGAATGAGTGCAAGAGGTACTACATGCCGAGAGTACATCTTCAAGACATGGATCTAGACCCATGACAGAAATGTAGATTTGGACCATGATATTAGAAATTAAGTTACGATTTTACTCCTAAGTCACAATCTTAGACATAAGTGATGATTTGAACATAAGCGAATATCATGAACATATGTACTGCTCTCAGTTATAAGCGGTGATCCTTAACATAAGTTACAATCGTAAACATAAGTAACGATTCCGTTTAAGAGGTGATCTTGGACATAAGTACTGAATGTAGTCATAAGCGTTGATTAGACACTAAGCATGATTTTAGAGATAAGACATGATTTTAGATTTAAGAAACGGTGATACTAAGAACACTCCTAAAACTAAGTTATGACCTTAGCCGTCAAGATACGATCAGTTACGAAACACGTGTGCCTAGGGTATCCAATACAATTTTACCTTATCTAAGTTAATCATAATCTTTTAAGCCGTGATCTTAGTAACCCTAGTCGAATACTATATAATTAATTTGAATAAATCAAAATGTTAACCAGAACACCATACTGTAAGCGCTAGTGGAATATTAATAGGTCAGGCAGTAACTCAGGCTGCTTCACCGCAACAACAGCATGAGACTCAGTACCATTAAGGTAAAGTAAAATGAGTCCATACCCTACTTGGACGGTAGCATCAGAGCAGACTTATGTCTAAGTTGAGACAGTAGCTATTAAGAAGTGAATTGATATAATAGATACTAGATAGAGAAATGAGAGGAACTAAATAACGATTCACAAGCAGTATAATCAGTAGCGCTTGGTAAGAGAACCTTATGAAGGAATTATAGTCTAGGGTAAAGATGTTGAAATAAGAGTTATTAAGTAGCACGACGATATTAGTTTCATTAGAGATATTGATCAGTAGCAAAAGGCGAGAATTGGCTATAACAAGTATATGGGAATGATGAATCGTTACAACTTTCTAGTTAAGTGTTAACATTGAGACATTTGACTTAAATTTAGTAGGCTTGAATTAAAACACGGCGGGCATGAGCAAGTAGTGGCTACTTTTCATATGAAGCAGAATAAGATTAGTGGTTCAAATAACCAAGTAACGAGGTACAGTGGAATAATGTGGCGCGCGGAATCATGGTGAATCAGAACACCTTAAGTCGATCAATAATTAGCGTGACATGCTAGGATTGGACCAATTCAAGGTAAAGACTTTATCGTGAGTGGGCAAACGTTAGACTTATAAGAAACTTTAC
>AP025040.1:233398-511929 GCA_036186865.1 Eustoma russellianum | reverse complement strand
TCGGGAGATATTTCCATGCAACAGATTTGACAATAGAATGTTAAATTACAGTTGAAGCATCTTCCTATAACACAATGCTATTTCACAATCTACAATGTATTCAGAAATCTAATAGAAAAATGGATCTCTCTCAAACTGCATTAAAAAAGCACCAGGGAACTTACCCCATAGAATACAGCAATATACTCAATGCAATGTGAGTGTCAAATTTGCTTGCTTCTTAACTTTCCAGAGTGAGATGGGACTAATCCAGAGTGAAATGGGACTAATCCAAATCCTTTTTGTTAAAAAGTAGTGGAAATTCATCATACTGTTCTGAAAATCCTTGTTTCTCAGCCATGCTCTTCAGCGATTCATACACTTGATACATAGACCACCTATCCTTTGGCCTAGATATCACACAATTACATGAAATCCTCAGAAATTGCACTATTTCCTCATCATGACCTTTACCGTGTAAATTTACATCCATGGCATCTTTAATTCGACCTGTACTAGCTAACTGAATCACCCAGTCGACCAAGTTTCCTTTAAATCCTTCTTCAGCAATTGCAACTTCAAGAGGTTTTTGCCCACTAGCCAGCTCCATAAGTACCACTCCAAAACTATAAACATCCCCTTTTAATGATGCAACCATTGTGCCGGAGTACTCTGGGGCTACATATCCAAATTCTCCCAGATCCCCATTAACAAAACTACTCTCGTTTGAATCTGAAGAATTCATTAGTCTGGCCAAACCAAAGTCCATTATTCTGGAATCATAATCCTCATCTAGAAGAATAACATTCGAACTAATGTTCTGATGCAGAATTGGAGGGTGACAACCATGATGAAGCCAAGCAAGTCCCCTGGCAGCACCCAAGCCAATCCTAAACCTTGTTGGCCAGTCCAATGCACTAGGGTTCCGATTCAACAGAGAAAACAAGGTCCCATTAGACAGGTGCTTGTAAACCAAAAGCTTATCCTCTTCTACCATACAATACCCCAATAATGGAACTAAATTCGGATGCCTAAGCTGCCCTAACCGGTTCATTTCAACGCGGAATTGTTTGTCCCCCATCTTGCAAGTGCTAAGCCGTTTAACTGCTAGTGCAGAACCATCTCGCAAAATAGCCATATAGGTGGTTCCTGTCCTTGTAGTGTTAATGACATTGTCTGCACTGAAATTGTTCGTCGCAGTTAACAAATCAGCCAGCTTCACCTTCACAAGGGGCTTTTGAAAAAGCATAACCTGAGTAAGCTTGTGAGCTCTCAACCTATCAGCCCAACTATCAGAATCAGCTCTTCCAATCCCATAGCCTCTCTTTCTCCTCTGACTCCCTTTGGAAAAATACCACCACCACGCCCCAAATCCCAACAATAATGATGCAGCAGCGCCAAACACACCGGCAGCAATAATAATCGCCAAATTTTTCTTGTTCAAGCCCCCGCACTTCCCTAATGAACCACCACAAAGCCTACCATTTCCAGAAAAATCAAGTTCTACACCAACAGCTGTGAAGGATGGGACCCTACCGGACAAATCATTGTTAGACACCGTAAATTTCTTGAGCCTGCTCAGACCAGCGAACTCAAAGGGAATGTTTCCAGCCAACTGATTATTGTCAAGAACTATATTATTTAAATACGCGCAATTAACAATATCCACCGGGATCGTGCCAGTCAATTTGTTGTTGGACAAATCAAGAGTAACTAAATAAGGCAACCAATCACAGATTTTAGGCGGGATCGGACCAGTGAGTGCGTTACCGGAAAGATCAAGGGTTTGCAAGCTGTGACAGAACTGCAAAGCGTCGGGGACTTGACCGGCGAGGTTGAAATCTTGAAGCTGGAGGCTGATGAGCCGATTTTCTCGGTCATTCCAGCAAGTAGCCCCAACAAAGTTGCAGATGAAAGCAACGGATGAGTTGGAAAAGTTCCAAAAGCTGAGCTTTCCATCTGGGTCTTGCAACGAACTCTTCATTCCCTCCAAACACTTGACGTCATCCTCCGAAACAACTTCACTCACAAAGCTGACCAGCAGAAAAAGGCTGAATAGACAACCCAGGAAGTCTAAGCTGAGAAATTTGAACTTCATGGCTTTGTGAAGTTAAAATACAAAAGCGATTAGGGTTTTTGAGGTGCAAAAAGCAAAGGGGGGAATGGGGAGTTGGTTGAGGTGGAGAGCTAGGGGAGAGGTTAGCGGGTGAGCATTGACTTTTGAACTTTGAATAGATACTGGTAAAAGAAATACACCTACAACAGAAGACTAATTACGAAAAAGCGCAAAACCGTAACATTAAGGAAGATGATAGAGTTTTCCCAAAAAAAAAAAAAAAGGAAGATGATAGAGATGTTTTCCGCAAATTTTACTTCCCTACCCGAAAGACAAATTATTTTTTCAACTATTTAACTAATTAAATATATAAGATAAATGTGTTTTTTCGTTAATTAATTGTTGTTATTTATATAGATAAATTTTAATAAATTCTATACATCATTTTATATAACTAATTGTTCATAGAACAACATAAAACTTTTCCTATTTTCGTATTCTTTCATTTAATGAGCGACTATGTTTTCAATCCTATTTCCAAAAATCTACATATATGCTTATAAGTTCAAACATGACATCATCTCATGTCACTAGTTATTCGTAAAACAGTATAAAACCTCGGCTGTTTTTGAATGGGAGAATCTCACTTATTAGCCTAAAGTTTGGCTCATTACTTAGCTAGCAGCCTAACGTTAATGAAACTCAATTAACACATAGTCTTTGTCCATAATGGCTCACTTATAGCCAGTTGACCGTTGACTAACGGTTCAGTAACCGTTGACTTTCTCATATCAACCAGTAGTTGACACGTGGCGGCCCTTTTTAATTAAAAATAAAATTGTATTTTTGAATAAACTGATTAAAAAGAATTTAAAATTTCTAAAAATTGTAAAAATATATTAAAAAATATTTTAAAAATCGAAAAATTAGGAAAAAAAAAGATAAGAATAATAAAAAAAAATTACCCCCGCCGCCCCATCCCCTCGCACGCATCACCTCCCGCACTACCCTTGCCCCCCACCACAGGCCAAAAAAAATTTTAAAATTTTTTCTAACTCACCCATAACGCTCCGATCAATCCCGTGTCCTCCCCCCACCCCCCACCCCCACTCGCCAAAAAAAAATTTAATTTTTTTCTAACTCACCCATAACGTCCCGACCACCCACACAACGCCCCTCCCCCCTCCCCGGCACCCCAAAACCCTGTCTAAAAAAAGTCAAAAATTATTTTCTCTCTTCACACCTCGTGCACCCCCACTCCCGGGCATAATTTCAAAAGCATCTCCAATATCGTGCATGAGATATTGTAGATGTTCATGCACATCGTCATTTGTGTTCCTCCAACATTCAACACACAGAAGAAATTCTCTTAGAAAATTTAACCCTATGATAAACTAACAAAACATTGTCATTTTTTTTGGGTCGGGGGGTTGGGGTGCCGAGGGATGGTCGGAGCTTTGTGGTGAGTTGAAAAAATTTTAAAATTTTTTGGGGGTGTGCGTGGGGGGTGGGGGAGATGCGGGGATGGTCGGGACGTTATGGGTGAGTTAGAAAAAATTTAAAAAAAAATTTGGCCTGGGGGTGGGTGCACGGGGGGTGGAGGTGGTCGTGGGGGGTGGGCTGGGTGGGAGGGTTAGGACATTGGGGGTAATTTTTTATTGTTTTTATATTTTTTCCAAATTTTTAGATTTTTAAAATATTTTTTAATTAATTTTTACAATTTTTAGAATTTTTAAATTCTTTTTAATCAATTTATTCAAAAATACAATTTTATTTTTTTTAATTAAAAAGGGTCGCCACGTGTCAACTACTGGTTGGTCTAAGAAAGTCAACGGTTAGTCAACGGTCAACTGGCTACAAGTGAGCCATTATGGACAAAGACTAGGTGTTAACTGAGTTTCATCAACGTTAGGCTGCTAACTGAATAATGGGCCAAACTTTAGACTAATAACTGAGATTTTTCCCTTTTTGAATTCTTTCATGTTTTTAATGAGCACTCTATTTTCAACCGAGTGTATATATTCATCCACTTCCAAATCTCCTTATATATACTTATTCGTTATAACATGCTATAGGTTAAAACAGCCTGATATATAAATATGAAATGTTGTAGCTTGCTAAATTCATACAGCAGTGAAATAATTAGTCGCATCGGATCGAGAGAGCGTCTACAAATGAGTCACCTCTGGCACTCCTGATACTTGATCGACCTCGTATTGAGCGCGTAAACGATGACGGTTTCTGTGGTTCCATAGCTAGTCTCATGCGGATGATACGTATGCATATTCTTTTTCATTTAATTGTGTCAGGGTTAATTAAATTACATGTGTTTGTATATTGAAGCTGAGGTAAGAGCTGAAGCAGTCATGGAAATTGCACCGCAGAGGCTCTGGATGGAGGGTCTCGTATATCTTCTTTTGAAGACACCTCCTATCACATCCAGCTAACAAACTTGTGATGTATATTTTTCTTATTTTGACAGGTCTCTGTAAGAGGGTCCATCGTCGGCACATGATTGCAGGGGTATGCACAAACATCTGTGAGTTCTTGTACCCGAACGAACATCTGTCGCAATTGCCCGATGCAACAGTTTTTCAAAAAGTAAAGTTGCTACTAAGTCTGGTGATCCTCCCACCAAAGCTAAATCTGTTGGCACTGCTGAATCTGCAGCCCGATTGAAGGAGAAATTGCAACTCCATGAATATCCTGATCTTTCTGTTGTCCGCAGAAGTAGTAGGAAAAGGAAAATTAAGCATTTAGATGGCCATTGTATCTCTGGCAGGAAGCAGGACATTGAAGAGAGAGAATCTTGTAAGAATAAGAAACTTGTGGAATGTCAGGTCAGAAAGTGTTGGAATGTCAGGTCAGAACGTGTGATGTATTAAAAGTAGAAGATGAAGGTAAAAGCAAGGAGGCCATTCATGTCAAAGAAGCATTTGCAAATGCTAGCACACCGGTGAAAGTTGTGGGAAATTGTACAAGTTCTGGGAATTTCCTAAAAGCTGATACTAACTTTGTTGATGTTTTGATAATGGAAAAACAAGACAGACTCACTTCACATATGAAGTCAGAGAAAGCATATGTTGTAGCTAGTGCCTGTAGTTATGCTTTAGAATCTTGTAAGAATAACAAACTTGTAGAGTGCCAGGAGAGGGTATGCGAAGATGTGCTGGAAGTAGAATATGAAGGCAAGATCAAAGCGGGCATTCACATCAAAGAATGGTTTCCAAAGGGGGGCATGCTTGCAGAAGTCGTGGAAGATTCCCTGTGTGGTGGGAATTCTTCAAAAGAGGATACTAATTTGATCGATATCTCCATAATGGTACAACAGGAGGGATGTCTTGTATATGCTGCCCGCAGTGATACTAGTGAATTCGGTCAAATTAAGAAATTTGTGGAAGGTCAGATGAGAGCGTTTGCCAGATGTGCTGGAAGTGGTATTTGAAGGTGAGAGCAAAGAGGGCATCCATGTCAAACGTGCAAAAGTTGAGGAACATTCTACACATGGTGAGAATTCTTTAGAGGATGACAGAAATTTGATTGATATTCCAACAACAGAACAAAATATCGGACTTGCTTTAGAGTCTGCATGTCTTATAACTGTTGACTGTAGTGATTCTTGTTGTAGCATTGAGTCCAACCCATTTAGTTGAGGACTTATTTTGTGAAGCCCAAATGGTTTGGGTATTGATAGCTTCTCTTAGAAGCCTTATAAGGCTTTTTTTGCTGGCTGAAATAAAGGGGGACTGTAGAACATCTGAGACACACAGAAAAACAGAGAGAAAGAGAGAGGGGCAGTTTTCGCGTGTGTGCAGATTTTCTGGGCAGCCTCTGCTATTTTGACGATCGCCGGAGATCCAACCTTTGGATTTTGCTGAAATTTGGACAACTTCTTCGAAACACACAGAGCTACATTCTGACCGTTCAGTTTTTGAATCAGAGCTCTGGATCGGTTGTAATCGCTGCTGGTGTCAGCTACGATTTTGGTGAAATTTCTGCACTTTTATTCTCTCTCAATTGTTGACTCTTATGTATGTTATTGTTGGTGGGCTATAACATCCTTGTAGACTGATTTGGGTGTTTTTACCCTCAATTTTTATAATAAGAGAAGAAGAAGGGTGGACTCCTTACAAGTCCCGTGGTTTTTTATCCTTCATATTGAAGGGGGTTTTCCACGTATAAATCTCTTGTATTGTTTGAAGCTTTATCCTTTCATAATTTGCTTATGGTTTTGATGTGAGATAGATCTTTGCTTGGTGAATCAATTGTGATGAATTGGGTTAAGCCTTTGGTTGGTTGTCTTGAAGTTGATCCTTGTAGGTGTTGTATCCTACTTGTTGCTTCTCCCCCTACAATTCTAACATATCTGAAAGTAACACACCCACAACAACAACAACGAATATACTCAGTATATACAAACGACAAAAATAAATGCCGTTAGGTATGAGGAGGGTGAGAGTCAAGCGATGATATCAACTCATCTGAGAATGCTCACCGAAGAAAAGGTCTGGAGAAGGAAATGACATTGTGTTTTTGTCACGCAAATCGAGTTTTGCTGGTTAATTACCCAGTAACAGCATGTGACCAATGCAGGTTGCTCATCAGTCTTGTTGATCTTTTTCAAAAGCACGTTGAAAAACAAACGAGTGAAAAGGTATTCGATGTTTGACACATGTAGTTAGGTATATGTTTACGAGGTTATGGTAAATGATTAGATGCCTGTATGATCAGTTTTATTTTGGCTGTAAACTATCCAAATAAACTTGTTGCTCCCGAAGTTTTCACGACAAAGTTTCTAGGTTAGAATCTTTTGGGCTTGAAATCTCATGTTTATCTGGAGCTAATTGTCGTCGTTGACTTTTCTTTGGATTATAGCTCCACTGTTGAACAGAGCTTCTTGTATTTTAGAAAAGAACATTGTTACGGTGTTTCTCTATCTTAATCTATACAATAATATTATAATATACCTGATAAGTTCATCATATTGTAATTATAAATCCAAAATCAACTATATTTAATTGATATGATAAGTGTAGAACTTGAAGGATAAGTTTTGATCTAATAATAACAAATCTTTGTAAGAGACATTGAAAGTGCCCCTATGGATGGCCACCGACTATTTCCATGAACTAATATATTTGTCCATTTCATGAAAATGATGGGTAAGGATATATATATATATAACAAATCTTGGTAAGAGACATTGGAAGTGTCCCTATGATGGCCACTGACTATTTCCATGAACCAATGTACTTGTCCATTCCATTTCATTCCATAAATCTAAATATATATAATATATGCACTAGTGTGTCTATATGAGGATATTTATGGTAGTAAGTGTTAAAAGACCAAACTAAAATAAATGAGATCTTAACAGTATTCCTACACAGCCTCATACTTCTCACTGATTATTTTTCATTAAGTCTCAGACTTTTTTTTACTGTCACGTGTTCTACGATGATTTTTTCATCATACATCTGCTTGTGAAGAGATTCAGGCCGAAAATAAAGGAGTGGCCAAGTGTAACACTAGCCTAGTGCACGTCAGTGGAGCATCATGATTCAGGGGCCGGCAACCCACTGCTGCGCACTATCGACAAAAAGCAAGCGGACTTGAGCCCAAACTCTAGTTGTTTTTTGTGTTTTCTTTTTAACCAATAGGCACGCATGCTTGTTCATGAAATTGTAGTTAGTAACGGATTCGGATCGCCTGACCCCTCCTTGGGAGCGGTAACAAAAGACCTGCTGCCACGTGTCGGGCGGTCGCGTGGAGGGTGAGGTGTTTGGCGGTCAGAGGATCCGCTCCCGTTAGTAACCCCCTTGAGAAAAACAATCATTGCAGGAATTAACCATGATCAGCCACGGCGGCCGAGAGTACATGAGGCGAGAGAAACGAGCCTCAACTAGTCTATGCACATTCATTAAAGTTAATAGAGGTGCATACATATTACAAGCTTCTCTTTCATTAGGAAAAAATGTAGCAAATGTCAAATTATATTGTAGTATTTAAAAAATCCAAAATACATTATGAATTAGAAAAGATTTTAAAACAATTGGGACGCAACTACCGTCTTAAGTGAACTTGAACGGCACTACTAGTTGCGTCCAATGACTAAATGGTTTTCGGTCCATAAATCTAGCTTAACCCTAACCTTAGTCATAACTGTAACCCCCACCCGAACTATAACATAAATCATAACTATACCTCTAACTCTAATTTAGCTGCAACCTTAACTTAAATCTAACCCTAAGGAGCAGGACGCATTAGTCAATGATGTACAAGACGCGTGGTGCACTTGACAATATCGTCCTAGCCTAAGTAGTTTCGAAGCATCAAAAACAGTCTTTCTTGATCGAAAATCACTCAGTCGTTGGTTACATTTGCTTGTGTCGTTTACGAATGATCTCTTAAATGCAACTAGCACAGCTGTATAAATTCACATTAGACGAAACTAGTAGTTGCGTCTTAATTATTCTTAATTATTCTGACAACTTTTTTATTTACACAATTTTTTTTCTTTTCATTTGAAATTTCTCCTTAAGGTTCATGTCCGCATAATTTTCAGTGATGGTTAAAAAGTCTGCTCGCATATTTTGGTTTTGTTGTTTTTGTTTGTGTGTATAGTTTATGTTTTGTTATTGTTGTGAAACATTTGGCTAAGATAAGAGGAAGCAAAAGGACAGGTGGCGGTGCAGAGTGCCGGGTGCACGCCTGACCCAAAAGACCCACACATACAAGAAACTGACGAAAAATCAGGCGACGGCGTGAGAGCCAAAATGGCAGTGCACAGTGAATGTTTCCTTGTCCCATAAAAGCACACCCTTCACTCCTTCTCATCAATCATTGCAAACCCACACCATTATCTACTATCTATATAAATACTCCTTGGATTCCAATTGATTAATCCAAACACGAAACAAAACAGAGAAAAAAAAAAGATGAACATGGCCCAAGGGAAGAAACGAGAAATTGAAGTGGAAGCCATGTGGTTTGCAGCAGGAACAGCTGCGTTCATGGCGTGTTTCGAAAGAGGCATTTTAGTGCTTTCTTTTTTCGAGCAATGGCGAATGTTAATGTTTCTTGCGCTCAATCTTTTGCTTCTGGCTATTCTTTTTACATCAACTCGAACAACTAAAGTTGTTGAAGATGGGATCTGTGCTGATCGTTTAAATCCAACGGTCGATGTTGAAATTGTGGATAAGGAAAACAGGAAAGAGCGTGCAGACGACCTTGAGGATTTGATATTACTCGAGAGTAGCAGCGAAAGTGAAAAGTACCCAGATACTGGTGAAGTTGAAGTGAAGGAACTGTCGGAGAAGGAGTTGAATGAGAGAGCGGAGGCGTTTATAGCAATGTTTCGCCAACATTTGGCTTCGGACGGTAAGAGAAAGAACTTCTGCGACAGGATTAATTTCGCAGAGCCCATGAAAAGAGGTGGTGATTACTGTGGTAAAACGCAGAGGAGGCTTTGAAACTCTGCTGCACAAGTTCATTCCCTCTTCATTTTTTGAGTCAAAATTGTTTCACGGACTACAAATCTCCTAATACCATTATATTATTATTTTCTTTTCCTTCCATTTTTCTTGGTTTTTTTAATTATATATAAGAAATTTATTGTGAGTTCTTCACGCGCTACATTTTCATTTCTGTTTATGATATATGCAAAGAGCCTTGCACATTATTTCTATTGAATATATGTATATATAGATGATCTATATACATATAAACGTAAATATATATACACACACACATGTATGTTCAGGGGTGTGCGTGTGTACGTATTCGTTTGGCAATTAATGTAGGAGACTTTAAATTCACCAGTTACTGGTTACGGGTTATTGGAAAACAATCTTTATGTATTTCTAACACATGGATGTAGTTGCGTACATACGACTCATACCCTACAACTTTAAATTCACCGGTTGTACTCTTTCTAGACGATAAAATGGTTTCGTCATTTGGCAAATTTAAAGAGCATAATACTTTGTCTAAATGAAAATCGGTCTGCCAAGAAATATTGGTCGTATTTGTTTGCTAATTAGTGTATGAGTCAAATTCGCCGATGTAGTCGACTTTTCTTTTTCTTTCTTTTTTTGTGTGCGCGTGCGTAAGAATGACCCTATTCGTTTGGTAAGTAGTGAATAAGACTTTATATTCAAACATTGTATCTTTTTCTTAAACTTGTTCCATTCTATTTAAATGACACATTTTTTTTACTTTAAAATATAGTAAAATAAAACAAAACAATCCACTAAATTGTATGGTTCATGCAATTTTTCCAATATATGGGTAAGGTTGTGTGATGATGTCGGATTATCACCAAGCAGTAAGTATGATCCGAATAGGTTACGCCGTTAACTCCCTGTTAGTTGACCAAGGGTAACTCCGTCCGCTGACCTGCACAGATAAAGACGTTAGAGGATCCAGGAACTAAAGTCCTGGGTAAAACCCTCCGACGCTCAAGTCAGTTTGGGCCATTTATGAGGGAAGCTTAAATGCTAAAGAGCAAGTTTAGGTGGACCTTTCGGTAAACCTGGTAATTTCCCCTTGTTTTTACAAAGAGGAAGATGACTCACAGTAAGTCTTTTTGGATTCGACTTGTCTTTCTCTTTCTTATTTTCTGCCTTTTATATGTGTGATCTGGCCAATGCATGTGCAAAAGTGTGGAGGAGAGGACATGCAAGGAAGTAATAAGGGTGACTCTTGTTTCTGCATGCCTGCCATGTGGCGCGGTGCTTTGTTGGGTTGGGTTACAATGGACACCTGGAGAAGAAACTCACCTGGCAAAACTACCTAAGGTAAACTCCAGGGGCTTAAGGCCGAGCTTGATTCCTTAGGATAGTTATAAACTGAAGTGCCCATGGCCGAGGTGCAAGTGGCTGAGGTGGACTGGGCAAAAGTGCCCATAGCCGAGGTGTACTGTCTTTCCGTCAGTTGACCGTTTATTGTCCCGAAGAAAGGCTGTTGTCGTATTTAGCAGCTGATACCTGGACTCATCATTGTGTATTTAGTACGCTGACGGGTTGTAGATGATCTTCATTCTTTTCTGTCATTTTTCTTTCATTTGAGGAAAAAAAATCATTATTTTCTTTTTTGGTGGTTAATGTTTAGATACTTGAACAGGTGAGGTCCCTGATAGGGGATCGGATGTCGCACCTAATTCAATGCATTTCATCAGTGACAATCGCTGGCATACTAGGCCTTGTGCTTGCTTGGAGGTTTGCATTGGCCGTAATGGCATTGGAACCCCTATTTATACTAGCTTGTTACTGTATGGGTGTTCTCTTACAAATCATGTCCAACAATCATCAACTTACAAGCCGAAAGCAGCAAAATTGCAGTAGAGGCTGTTTCCAATATTCGAACAGTAACCGCATTCAGCTCTCAAACCAAGGACCTCGAATACAAAACCTTCACCAATCTTGGGTTGTTGGCCTTGGGCTCGCACCTTCTCAATCATTAGCCATATTCTCCACAGCTCTCAACTACTGGTATGGTGGCAAACTCCTATATGAAGGCCATATTGGATCAAAAGCCTTCTTTTAGACACCATTCATCTTGATGGGAACCGGAAAAGCCATAGGTGAAGCAGGAAACATGTATCACGATCTTGCATAAAGTTGCCGATTCAGTTAAATCTGTCTTTGCGGTTTTGGATTGTTACTCTTCTATCGACCGTGAAGAACCTGAAGGGACAAAACCTGATGAAATAACAGGCCATATTAAGCTGCGACGCGTTGATTTCTCATACCCTGCTAGGCCAGACCGTGTTCTTTGAAAAACAGGCTCCTCCACGTCTCTGATCATCGTATGTAAAGCTGGAGCATCACTCAGCAATTAGTTTTCTTGTCACTGCTGGTTTTCCTCTGCCATATGCATATAATCACTGGATTCAAATTGATTGACCCAGCAAAAGCAAGAGCAGGAGACCACAAAAAGATCAGTCGAAATTCAACTCAAAGCAATGTGGTTTGAAGCAGAAACTGCTTTGTCCATTTACGAGCTCCAGACGAAGTATTTCAACTCTATAGCTTCAGGTCCAAGTATCCCAATTGAATTTGTTACTTGCCTTCAATCCTTCTTCTTGAGAATACTCCTTAGTTCAAGTAGTCCAATTGAAGTCGAAGTCTTGTTTCTGAAGTGAATGTCCTGTCTACATGTTTGGATCGACTATAATGATCAGAAATAACTAGTAATACGTGTAACGTTAGTCGGGTGATAGATTGCCTTCAAAATTATCTGTTCGAATCTTGATAGCCACGGTATAAATGTTTAGATTCTGACATAAGTTTTTTATACTAGAGCGATTTTGAACTTAGACATGAATACGACTTTTTTTTTTTCATCCAAGAAATAACTAGTACACATATTTGCTTGTACAGCTTATAGTTACGTGTCAACTAGTAACAGAGTTTGCAGCTTATTTTGATTATTTGCTCGTACAGGTTTTTTTAGAATCTAATATTGAAGTACAAATCGAAAAAATTTAAATAGTTGAGAGGGCCACTAGGTCGTCTACTTTGCAGAAATCAACACCTATGGTAAAATTTTCATATTATGTAAATTTACCATAGTAATTAAGGAACAGATACAATTTCACTGTCTAAATGCGCATAATATAAATAGCGACGAAACTTTGAAGGTTGCAGTGTAACTCATACCTTCTCTCTCTCAAACCTTTTTTCTTTTTTCTTTTTTTTTTTAGAAGAAGACTCTTAAATATTAGCTGTAACCTGCTTCTTTTCTGTTTTTTTTTTTTTTAAAAAAATTGAAAAAAAAAAGTTAACTTGCTTGAGTTTTTGACTTTATGCTTACCGTATACTTATGGAATTCAATTTCAGTGTCTAACGGGTTGAGATCAGGAGAGACAAAAAGTGAGGCAAAATATGAGGCTTCTAATCACGCGCCGACACGTGTACAAGTAACTTTTTTTTAAAAACAAAAAAAATTAAAACCTCTTTCCTTTTTGTACATGTGTCAGCGCGTGATTGGATTCCTCATATTTTGTCTCATTTTCTGTCTCTCCTGATCTTAACCGGTGTCTAACTGCATATTTTAATCGCAATTAACATATCATAAATAAAAAAGTAAGATGTCACCTCTATTTTAGATACATCCTTGGCTCATGGTATGTTATTATTATTATTTTCTTACAACTGCAAAAGATTTGTTATTTCACATTACACAGTAAATTGAACTGTAAATTTAGGGAGACTTTTGCTTTTGTTTCGTATGGACGATACAATTAAAACAACATAGACACAAAACAAAACCATCCGCCAATATAATTCGACCCAATATTTTTCTAAAACATATCTATTCATCGATAAACTATAAATGAAATAAAAATTATTTTTGTATATTCGGAAATTCTTGTTGTCTATTATAATAATGTTATCTATGATCGACCGTACACGCGCATACCTCTTGCGTCAAAAGATGATCTTAAAATTTTATTTCTTCTTTTACAAAAGAAAAGTGTATATATATATGTGTGTATGTGTGTTTTTTTTTGTTTATTTATTTGTTTCCTTCTCGCTCCTCATGAATAATTATATTGAAAAGGACGTCTGAACAAGTATTTACGAGTTATGTCAACTTTTTATAGTTTTTATTTACCTCTAGAAATTTTAGTAATCAGATGTGTTCATGTTCTACCCTTTTGACTATGTAAATGATCCGAGTCGTTTGGTATGTTTGGTTCGTTCAGTTCGAGTTCGGCTTGAGCTCGGTTTGGTTAAAGCGTTAACGAACCAAGATTGAACAACTTTTTTTTTGTTCCAACTTGGTAGTGACACCGTTCGTTTAAGGTGTTCGACTCGTTAATGTTGTTCGTGAGTTAAACGAAACGAGCTTGAACAATTAAAAATGTTCGTCAAAATAAATGAGCAAGTTCGGCTCGTTTGTTAAGTTACATGAACCGAGCTTGAACAAGGCGATGCTCGGCTCGTTCGGCTCCTTTACGGCCCTACTTTTAACCCAATAGATCATTAGTGTTTCATTACTTTGCTTCACTGTCATGCTTGAGAATTAATTTCAGTATTTCATAACGTGGCTCATTATTATAGTCTGTTTATCGAGTCAACTTTCTAAAGATTAAAATAAAATAACTTCTTGAACTTTAGCAGACCAAATCTATTTGATATTTATCAATTCTTGACAGATACTCCACTAAAGTCCACCGATGAAATTTTCCTTAAAAGACATCTTGTGAGAATAAAATATACTATATATACCTTTCTGTCAAGTAATTTAACACAATTACTTTCATTTTTATGATCAATTATCTACATAATTCTACGCTTTAAATTTCTCATCGACTGTGTATATAAAATTTGTTAAAGCAAGTATAACGCAATAAATTGGCAACGAAAATATAACAATTCTTTAATCATTGCTTTAGCATGTTATTACATAGTCAACGTACAAAGGCATACAAGCTTGCTTATTATAGATACAAATGTTTTTGTTTTCATTTTCTCTCTTGAGTAACGAGTGTCTAATATTATTACACACGTGATATAAGTTTTACTGAGATTTTGAAAAGGAGAATCATAGTCTAAAGAGCTTTTTTTACTTCCACATTTGTGGTGTTAATTTCGAACGTGTAATTAGTTTCTGAGGCTTTAAAAGTGTATGATTTTAATTACTTTAGGGGACTGGGTATCTTGATATTTTGTAACATGTCAAATTAACCTTCATAAAGCAAAAGACTAAATTTTACCAAACCTTTTTTTTACTTCATCTCTATATCGTATAAATTCATAAAATATCATTTAGGAGTGTTTGGTTGAGGGTTATGGAATAGGAGAGAATGAAATCATTTCAAATAATTTCTATTTAAGCTGTTTGTTATGGGTGTATCGGAATTGTTCTGTGCGAAATACTGAGAATCCACCATTCCATACCCCTATTTTAGGTATCAATTTTGATTCTACTATACACACACCTATATTCATACAAATATTCTCTCTCTCACACACATACATGCATATATATATATATGTGTGTATATATATCTATATGCATGCATGTATATGCATATGTATGTATATGTATACATATCTGTGTACACACACACACACATACACATATATATATGTAAATGTATATGTATATACATACATATGTGTAAATATGTATACATATATATGTATATATACACGTATATATGTATATATGTTTATATTTATATATATATATACACACATATAAATACACATACACACATATGTATTATATTTTTTTAAAAAAATTGGGAAGGAGAATCTAACTCGAGACCCGAAAATAAGATAAATGCTACTCAACTGTTAGACCTAAAAGTTTTTCGCACACACACATATGTAATATATATATATGTGTGTGTGTGCGCGCGCGCATAGACACATATGTATATATGTAATGAATGAATAAATAAATATATATGTATACACATGTACATATACATATATTTATATATACATACATATACATGTATATGTTGCACATATATGTATGCATATCTAAATATGTGTATGTATATATGTGTGTGTATATATGTATATGTATATGTATGTATATATGTATATGTTTTGATTCCCATTCTGATATCAAATGTGTTTCAACCAACATCTTTGATAATAATGTATATTCCAATTTTTGTATCAATTTACATAACAATTCATTCCGATTTTGATACAAATTTTTAAGCTTATACCAAACGCCTTGTATAGTTTACTTGACCGGTATACTTTGTTTCCAGACCCTAACGACAGTTTGTGCTATCGTTGGAATATACTGAGTATGATTTGATTTGATTTGATTTGATTTGATTTGGTCTGATCGGTATACTTTGTTTCCATTGGCCACACAATCTTCACAGCAGCAGGGCAACTAGGGTAATGTAAGATGTTCTGGGCCATAGTGTATATTGCTGGTAAACTCAAAAAGCCCAGTCCGATGAAAATATAGACTCCGTCCACAGATTCAGGCGCTGATCTTTAACTTGGAAACCAAACTTCCTTAAAAAAGGAAGTAAATGCACTTTCCCTTTTGAATTTCTGAATTCCGTTTTAATCCCTCACGTAGGGTTAATCAGGAAAAATAACATCATAATATCTGTAATTTTGGTTAATTTATTTTTATAATTTGTAAAATTTATTGCAATAAAACCTCATCCTGTTAGGATTTCTTAAGTTAGTTTTCATTTTCCTGTGATACACACAAATAACATTGCCTCCTTCGCTTTGCATCCTTCTGCCCATTTTTGTTCTTCCTAATATTCTGCTGCTGTTTTCTAACGTTTGTAGAAGGTAAGAATAAAGCAAGAAACAGAGGTTTAGGGGGGCTTGGCGGAAGGAAAATGTTTGGGAAAAGGAAAGAAGGGAGAACTCGATGTAGGATTTTGATCAACTACTGAGTGATTTTTGGTTCCATTTTCTAAGTTAGATCTACTTTGAGTTGTTCTCTTCTCAGGAAAATCTGGGGGAAACTTTAGAGGTTGGTTAGCTTTACGGGTGATTTGACAAATTTTGTTGTTTTGTTAGGTTCTTTCTTCTTCTTCTTCTCACATATCTTTTGGTTTTGATTGTTAATTGGTTATCAGTGGCGGTCTATTGCACAGATGAAGCGCTTGAGAGAAGATGCTAATATGAATCCTCAATTTAAACGGGCAATGGTGTCTTCACATAGAGAATCGTACGCATTTTTTTTATTTTTTGAATTTTCAAAGTCATGTTTTTATCTGGCTAGCGGTTAATTTCTGTGATTATTTTTGGTCCGTATCCCTGTAATTAGCTTGATCCTGTTGATAGATATATCATGCAGTCCTGATTGATTAAGTATATATGTTCGATGGCTTATCAAGTTTGCCGCTTAGATTAATAAAAGTTCCGCTGATCTTCAGCAAATTCACTGATATGTATTATTAGTTGTGGGTTGTTTGCTTCCCGATAGTGGAGGGTTCGGTTGTGTGGATACCATCTTTTGGCCAACCAGAAACCTTTAAAGGGTTTTTCTTACGTTTCAAGGCTGGGTTCGCTTTGTTGATACATTTTATGCCCAACTTTCGTTTAAAGTTGGATCTTTGGTATTCTCGGCAGATTTTCTCTTCTTGACTATTTTCCTTGATAAATGTTTGAGCATGTGATGTTCTGGCAAACCTTATTTTGGATAAGTTTGCTGAGGGCTTTGCAAATTATTGCATCTGGGATCATAGGTTTTGGTTTGTAGCATCCCTTCAGTTGTTTAAGTAGGCTGGCATTTTGATTGAGTTGATGAGATCTTAAAATGGATCTTATATCAGTGCAAGATTGCTATTCATTTGTTCTTTGGCTTGAATTTTCTTATGTTTTCTTTCTTTTATCCTTTACTCGGACTTTGAACTTTTCTCTGTTTTGAAGCTATGCCCAAACACAAGTACCTGCAGTGAATGGTGGAGGAGTAGGAGCAGTAGGAGGTGCTGTTGCTGGCCCTGGTGGAGGTGGGACTGCGCCAAAGCTTACTACAAATGATGCTTTGAGTTATTTGAAGGAAGTAAAGGATATGTTTCATGATCAAAAGGACAAGTATGACATGTTTCTCGATGTTATGAAAGATTTCAAGGCGCAAAGGTAGGTCAGCTTCTGTAAAGGAATTTGGTGTTATGATTGTTTTAATCCCGTGATTAGGATTTTTCCTATGTGTTCTTGGGGATAATTGATTTGTTTATTGCAGAATCGACACTGCTGGAGTTATAGGTAGAGTGAAGGATTTGTTTAAGGGGCATCCTAATCTGATCCTTGGTTTCAACACCTTCTTACCCAAGGGATATGAAATCACCCTCAATGACGAGGAGGCCCCACCAAAGAAGACGGTCGAGTTTGAAGAGGCAATCAGTTTTGTGAACAAGATTAAAGTAGGATAAGTGTACTCTCTTGGCATTGAGTACATGATTCTGATTGATGTATATATCCTTGTTTCCGCTTTCTCTTATTTTGGTTTGATTTCTTTTGCAGAAGCGCTTCCAAAACAACGATCACGTCTACAAATCTTTTCTGGACATCTTGAATATGTACAGGAAAGAACACAAGGGCATTACCGAGGTCTACCAGGAGGTAACTTGTTGAATAACCCTTTTACTGATAAGTTTTTTTTAGCATTCATTAGGGCATACACTCACCAAAATTTTCATGTTTCTTACCATTGACGTGACCTTTATAAATGCAGGTTGCCATACTTTTTGAAGACCATGCAGATTTACTAGATGAATTCACTAGATTTCTACCTGATACTTCAGCATCGGCATCCGCACCTCATGCTTCTTTTGCACGTCATTCTTATCAACGCTATGATGAGAAAAGCTCTGCTATGCCCAGCTTGCGTTCTGCTCAAATGGAGAAGGTTTCTTTGTTCTAGTGGCATATACTTGTTAGAATGTGTTATTATGTTTTTGACCTTGAATATCCTTCTGAGGCTCGGTGCTACCATCTTTATGCATTTCCTAACATCACATTTCTTTTTTATAGCCACGTTTCCGAAGGGATAAAATTGCTAGTCCTCATGGTGATCGCGAGCTTAGTGTTGAACGTCCCGATACAAATGATGATAAAACAACCCTAAGGTTGCATAAGGAGCAGAAGAAGCATTCTGAAAGGGATAGCCGGGAGAGGAGAAACCATGATCAGGATTACAGGGAATCTGAAAATGAAAATAATGGGGACGCACGCATGCACCGACTGCCAGAGAAGAGGAAAGCTACTAGGAAGGCAGAAGAATTTGGAGGGAATGCTGTTTCTGCTTCTTATGATGATAAGGATGCTTTAAAGAGTGAGTTATTGACATAGCATAGGAAATACTTTGAGCGTTTTCACTAATAAGTGCTGACTATTGTTTCCTTTCGAGTCACCATATATTTTTGGGAGGATATCTATGAGTATCGTATTCAAGATAATAGTTTAATTTATTGCTAATAAATAAACACGTAAAGTTTTATGTGTGTATATATGCTTCAAGATAAACTTTCTGGGTCCAGCCAGAACCCCACAATTCCCACCCGTTTTTTTCCAATTTTTAGTAGTGTACCTCTTCTGGTTTCTCAAAGGGTGAGATATGGTGTTATTTTGCCTACTCTCATATCCACTCTGTATTTGTGTTGTCTTTTGCTTCCTGCGCAGGCATGTACAGTCAAGAGTTCTCTTTCTGTGATAAAGTAAAGGAGAGGTTGCGTAATCCAGATGATTACCAGGCGTTTTTGAAGTGTCTTCATATTTATAGCACAGAAATTATTACAAGAAAGGAGTTACAGGGTCTGGTATGTATTGATGCTTCTCTTTTAACTCCGTTAGGAGGTGGCTGTTTTCTTGGCTGTGACTTGTTTCCTCTGAAAGCCTGTCTGTTGGGCTGTTCAGGATTTCTTTTTTTTTTTGGGGTTTTTGTTCGGAAAAATTCCTAAAGGATGAAGATGTTAGTGAGCATCACTAAAAGTTTGGTTCTTTCTGGGAATTGCATGCTATATCAATCGATGTCCTAGGTATCTTCAGACCATTAAGAGTAGAAGGTGCTATTTAGTTTGACTATCTTTTGCCATTGTCAGGCCACTAGATAGGGCCAGCCACTGCCTTCCATAAATCTGGAGAGCATGTATAACTGACGGTTAGGACTCTATGGATTTCATTATTTCTGGAAGGGGTAAAAATCTTACAAATAGTCAGGTCCTCTGTGCAGACTCGTGCTTATGCATGTGTCTAAAGAATGAACTCTGGGGTCTTTCTTTCACTCTGATCCCTGGAAAGGCCCACTATGTAAATGTAGTTAGCATTACTCTGTGTTTGTTAGTGTGAGGATATTATCAATGAGATCATATGGCAAGCAAAGTCTAACACTTAAGCTTCCACGCACGCTGTTGGGCTAAGGTGGTGTTAAATTCACGAGTGGTTTCTGAGTGACTAGAGGTCTCTGTAAACTCCTTGAAGCTCAAATCAGGTGATTGAGTGGTTTGGGATTATTTCACTAGGCCATTATAGGCATTATACTGAATTTTAGTTAATAACGTCTGGAAAGTTATATCACATAGATTAAATTGGACTATTTCCTTTGGTAATAAAAGCCTTCAATGGTCATGAACTGTTGCCGTGTACTGTATTTATTTCTAGCTGTTTTCCTTGCATCTTGTGATCTATGTGATCGTAACTCTTAATGACAAGATTGGTATATTCACTTGAGCCTGCGTTCAGGTGCATTGGCACTGAATTTATGAAACTGAAAGATAATGAAGTTGTGGCAGACATGCCGATTTTCAAAATAATAATTATGTTCCCCAAGACCATGTATTTTCAGCAGTTTCTGTCTGGTACATATGTCCTGGTAGCCTGGTGCGAGATGTTTATACTTTCGACTAGTTCTACTGCTGTTCATAATAGCTCGGTTGCTTTCTACTAGTGCTACAAATTGTGAGGCTTTTGTTGTTTTATTCTTTTAATTAAACCCCTTTTCTGTCCAGGTAGCTGATCTACTAGGAAAATATCCTGATCTGATGGAGGGTTTCTATGAAGTTTTAGAGCGTTGTGAAAAGATTGGTAATACTGTAGTTTCTATTTATGTCGTTTGATCTGAAATTGAGTTTAGTTCTCACTGGAGCCTTTTCTGCAGATGGGTTTCTTGGTGTTATGGGCAAAAGTAAGTGAACCAACATGAAAATTTGATATCTTTCGACTGGCAATTTAGCTACATCGACTGCTTCCCCCTTCTTTTTCTTCCAAACCTTCTATTGGGAATTGCTTTTCCTTAGTTTCTTTTTGTTTGTTTCCTGCTATTTCGGCAAATTTTGAAGCGTTATGTTTAGTCTGATGAAATGCTAACGACTGCAGAATCTTTATGGAATGAAGGGCATGGCTCAAAACCTCTCAAAGTAGAGGACAAAGAGAGAGATCAGAAGCATGACACGGAAGCCGGCAAAGAAAAAGATAGATGCAAGGAAAAATACTGGGGAAAGTCTATTCAGGAGCTTGATCTCTCAAACTGTGAACGCTGCACTCCAAGTTACCGGCTGCTTCCTGAAGATGTATGAAAATTTAGATTGTCCTTTCTAAACATGCGTGGTTGCTCAGTTCTTATTTATCCCACTTGCGTTGACACTGAAGCATGGATGTGTCTGTTTGCAGTATCCAATACCTTCTGTTAGCCAGAGGTCTGAGCTTGGGGAACAAGTCCTAAATGATCATTGGGTATCTGTGACATCAGGAAGTGAAGATTACTCATTCAAACACATGCGCCGGAATCAGTATGAGGAGAGCCTCTTCAAATGCGAAGACGATAGGTAAATGTCTACTGAAGCTTGTACTCGTGAAATTGGAACTTTAGCTTGAACGTATAGATATTCTGTGATCAGAAATAAGGATTAAAATTGTGGAAACAGCTTCTCATAAAATTTTTAGAGAAGATTGGTTGTGTAAAGCCCAAGGTAACCCTATTCTTCTATGACTCCACGCAGCAGATACTTAAGTGCATCTGGTTGCCCTTTAAAGCAATTTTGAGGCCTTTTTCCGTGCACTGAGTGACAGTTTGGAAAATGTTTTTTCTTAATGGACATATTTAGGTTGCATTACCGACCCTTTTATCTTTTTACGCTTTAATTCTTCTTTAAGTAAGGTTGCAATTCTTTTTACTACTTTCAATAGTTCCTGTTTTGATATCGTAGTGTATTCACAAATTTGGAGTATTGTAGAAGATGATGTTTAAATGTGGTTAGGCTCTCAATTCTTGAAGTAATCAGCCATCTTTTCTTTCTTACTATTATTTGTAATATAATAATAATAATATATTATTATTATTATTATTATTATTATTATTATTATTATTATTGCCTTTTCTATTTTCCTTCTTGGGATTGAGACTCACAGGTAATGTTTTATTGCTTTAACACAATCTTGGTTGTCTTTTTGAATTCATTTAGGTTTGAGCTAGACATGCTGTTGGAGTCAGTGAGTTCAACAGCTAAGCGCGTTGAGGAATTCTTGAAGGCAATCAATGAAAATCCAGCTGCTGCCGATGGTCAACCTCGTGTTGAAGATCACTTTACAGGTTTTTCAATATGGATTTCAGGGTGTTCCTTAATCACCTTCCTAATTTTTATTTTATTTCATCCTCTTTAAGAGCCCGGAGCACCTAATATGTTCGTATCATAAGTTGGCCTTTTTATTGTTTCACGCAGCTTTGAATTTGAGATGCATTGAACGCCTATATGGGGAGCATGGCCTTGATGTGATGGACATTTTGCGTAGAAGCCCTTCACTTGCTTTGCCGGTCATATTGACTCGCTTAAAACAGAAACAAGAGGAATGGAGTAGGTGCCGTTCAGATTTTAACAAAGTGTGGGCTGAAATTTATTCTAAGAACCACTACAAGTCACTTGATCACCGTAGCTTCTATTTCAAACAGCAGGACTCGAAGAATTTGAGTACAAAGTGTACGTTTACATCTTCCCATATCTTGCCATATTCTTCTGCTTCCTTGTTTAGTGACGGTGTTTTCTGAGCGAACCTTCCTACGGCAGTTTGACACACTTCACTGCATCTAGGAAATGCTTCATAGTGTGGTAAATCTTAGAAGCTTCTGATGGAACATAAGCTGTTTGTTCCTTTATATACGTTCCTTGTAAAGCTTTGATCTATCTTTGATTATTCCTTGTCTTCTTCTGGGCAGCCTTGGTAGCAGAAATCAAAGAAATCAGGGAGAAAATGCTGAAAGAAGATGATGTGATCATTTCTGTCGCTGCAGGAAGTAGACATCCTATAGTAGCAAATCTTGACTTTGAATATCCTGATGCTGAAATTCATGAAGACTTGTATAAAATTATTAAATATTCTTCAGAAGAGGTCTGTTCTACTAAGGAACAAGTTTATAAAGTTATGAGGCTTTGGACTACCTTTCTTGAGCCTATGTTAGGAGTCCCTTCTCGATCTCATGGATCAGAGATTACAGAAGATGATCTGGCAAGCAAGCCCCGTGCTAGGAAAAACAGTGGGACCAGTGTTGTCGATAGTGATGGGAATCCTGCAGTTGATGCTACTTTCATGACTAACTTTAAGCATTCTAAAGCAATATGTAATGTGAATGAAAATAGTTCACCACAACGACTGCATTCTTCTCGAACTAATTTCACAAGTACATATGCTAAGGTCAAAGAAAATGTTCTTGGTTCCATTGATCAGTTGACTGGTTCTGATGCCGTAGCAGGAGCAGATGGTCTTCCCACAGGTTTGTTTGGTTGTGTTTGCTTTTTGTTTGTTTTGTTGTTGTAGGCTGGTTGCTATAAAACGAAAGTAAAATGTTATAGGCTGGTTGCTTTTTGTTTGGGTTTGATTAAGGTTATTTTTTCCGGCCGCATATAATTTAGTAGTTACTGTTCTTTAGGCCCAGGTTTAACTCCTTTACGTCCTAGTCACGGTGGAAGCACGGTGGAAAGTCATGGAGCGAAAGCAAATGCGGTGGATATGCCATCATCAGAGGTATGCCATTTATTTTGCTAATAATTGTGGTTTGGGTGGAGACCTTATTTTATGTTCATAACGTGGGAGTTTCCTTTACTCCTTCTTTAACCGGAGGGTTTGGAGATGGGTCGAAGTTATGATATATTTTTTTGCCATCCTCCTATGTCAAGGCTAGGAATTGACTTCTTCCCTTTCCCTTTCTTGCTCCCCCTTCTCTTGAGGGCTTCTTTGTGTATGTTGCAAATTCTTAATTATGTGAGGACTAAGTGAGCTTGAATTTATCTTTGTAGGCTGATGATGTTTCAAGATCGATTCCTTCCGCTAATGGTGTTTTTACCGAAGGTTTACCTAATGGGCACTGTAAGGATTCTGTTGATCCCTCCAAGATTGAGAAAGAGGAGGGGGAGTTATCACCTAATGGTGATTCCGAAGAGGAAATTTTTGATGGCTACCAAGATGGTGGATTACAAAGTAACGCAAATAATGAAAATCAAGTATCACAGTTTCAAAATGATGAAGTTGAAGAAGGCCGCTGTCAGGATGCTGCTGCTGATAATGATGCAGATGCAGATGATGAAAACAGTGAAAATGTTTCAGAAGTTGGTGAAGATATTTCTGGTAGCGAATCTGCTGCTGATGAGTGTTCAAGAGAGGAGAACGAGGAAGAGGATGCAGAACATGACGAGCATGAAGACAAAGGCGAGAGTGAAGGTGAAGCCGAGGAAACTAGCGAGACACATTTTGTGGATGGAGATGGGACATCATTGCCTGTATCTGAACGGTTTCTGCTAACCTCTAAGCCCATGGCTAAGCATTTAGTTTCATCGTCCAGTGGAATTGGGAAGCAGCGCCCACGGATCTTCTATGGCAATGACACTTTCTATGTGCTATTCAGACTTCATCAAGTATGTATATCTCTTTGTTTATTTGCATGAGGTCAGTAGCTTTTGGAAGTTTCCAACTGTTGCATCCTTTTCTTGCATGAGAGAGTGATATAGAGCTATTAATGATAGTTCGCTTAAATATAGCTTGGAAATTAGGCTGCGCTTAAATATCTTGGAAATTAGGCTGGTAGTAGGAATTGGCTGGCTTTGAGCCAATATAGGATCCACCGGAGCTTCTTGAGCAACCCCGTTAAAAGTACATGCATCTTTCCTGATTTCCCATTGTATCATAGGAAGCTTGAATTTGGTCCATATTATATCTACCTTGATCCATGTTTTCTCAGACACTGTATGAAAGGTTGCTGTCGGCTAAGCAGAATTCCTCGTTATCAAATGTGAAAAAGAGAAATGCAAAGGATGCTGATTCTGATCCCTATGCCAGGTAATTAACAAGGGCAAGGTTTCTTATTGGAGACCAATTATGGAGTTCCTTATGTTCTGGTTTGAATTCTCAAGGTGTAAAATTTGTTCACAGGTTCATAAGTGCATTGTATAGTTTGCTTGATGGAAGTGCAGATAATACCAAGTTCGAGGATGATTGTCGATCAATAATTGGAAACCAGGCCTACGTGCTGTTTACATTGGACAAACTGATTTACAAGCTTGTCAAGCAGGTATCCTTTCTACTAATGTCATTTTCCATCAGTTTCATTTCCTCAATTTTGTTGTCTGACTGCACGACTTTTACTCAGCTTCAAACTGTTTCAAGTGATGAGCTGGACAACAAGTTGCTTCAATTGTATGAATATGAGAAGTCCCGAAGACCTGAGAAATTTGTTGATTCAGTGTATTATGAAAATTCTCATGTCCTCTTATATGAGGAGAACATATATCGGTTTGAGAGTGTACGTCATCTGAACAATATTCTTCTGTTTTGTGCTTCCTGCGTGCAAATTGAGGGTACAAAAAAGTATGAAATAACCTTTTTTTTTTGTTTTTGTTTTGGCAGAGGTCCTGTCCAACCCGTCTTACCATCCAACTGATGGATGATGGGAGCGACAAGTGTGAGGTGGTTGCAGTCTTGGTGGATCCTAACTTTGCCACCTATCTTCATAATGATTACCTTTCTGTTGGGCCTGGAAAGAACGAGTCGACAGCTGTAATGTTGAGAAGGTTCTCAAAAGTCTTATATTTCACTTGACATTGAAGTGGGATCTTAGTATATTCACTTTAAGCAGACTGTTAGAGAGAGTGGGAGAGAGTGGATGCGATATTTGCTCTTTTGGAGGCCTCTCACGGTTTCTTCTTGGTGCAAAATGTTTAACAATGGAAAAATCTTTTGTAATCCTTAACCAAATAGATCAAATTATGAGTGCTATTACCATGCATGTTTATCTATTACCATTCTCATAAAGCTATATGAATGTATGCCTCAAAAGAGTCAGAAACCGACCATGATCATGTTCTGGAATGGTGCAGAAATATGCGGAAATATGCAAATCTTGATGAAGACACTGCTGTTTGCAAAGCAATGGATAATGTGAGGCTATGGAATGGTTTAGAGTGCAAGATGGCTTCTGTTTCATCCAAGGTATGCATCTATACATACGACGATGTCTTCATGTCCTGTAGACGTCTAATTTAAACCTATACAATAGCTATTTTACTTTATATTTATTTTTTGGGTGAATTATATGTCATATGCATGTCCATAAACTATTCTTAGAACACAAACTACCATGGTTGCTGCAGATTTATTATGTCCTTGACACGGAGGATTTCTTCTTTCGGCGGGGGAGGAAAACAAAGTTTACAGCACAGGACAAGGAATATTATCGGACCAGAGCAACGAAGTTCGCACATTATTGGAAAACGCTATTGCAATCAAGGTTAGAATATTCTCCGTGTATAATATAATTATATAGATGTTAAATCTTTTGTATCTTTTATCCCTGAATCCTTTTCCATCCTCCTCTCAGTTGAAACTGTGATGTTTTCTTGCAATGAAGGGTCCATTGACAGATACATCTTTCCTTATTTTGTTTTCCAGAAGTTAGCTGCTCAAGCAATTTATCTTGATTGCATCTTCTGTGCAAGCGTTGAGATTCTCGAGATGCAGCCTGCGGGTTCTTGTCAGACTCAAGTTGACGCATCCAAGCGATTGTTCTGTACATAACAAGCTTAATCCATGACCTTTTGCATAGAGTTGTATTCCATCTGTATTTTTCATAGGTTCACAAGGAACCTGCTGCATTTTGTTTACGCACATTTGAGTGTTTTTTTTCTCCTCCTTGTAGTATCCTTGTATAAAAACCAAGCCTTGTGGCTGAATTATTTGGTGAATGATGTAAGAAACCCGATAAATAGAAATTGTACTCTTGAAGATGCTTGACTTCTTGGTCATATCAACAATGATTTTACGAACGACAACATTATCCCATTCCCTTAGAGGCTCCCGCCTATGATGGGGTATGAAGGTCAGATAAATGCAACCATACTCATACGTTAGAACCAACAGAGGTTGTTTATCAACAATCCATAATGAAAATTGTGTCTGTTATTAACTGCTACTTCATAGTATAAGAAGCGCAACCAATTTAGTAAGTTATTCTGTTTAATTCTATTATATTCTAAAGTCAAGGAAGAATGTGTCATTGACTCTATTGGAAATAGAAAGAATTTTTTTTTTTACTAACAACAATGTTTACTTATTGTTTATGTCCCTGAACATACATCTTGCCATTTGTCAAAAATAGAAATGCTCTTTGCAGGCAGGCAGAGCTGAATAACGGAAGCTAGATTAAGCCAGAGGAACAATGAGACTACAATGATATATTTAAGTGTTGAAATCTGTACATAATTGATAAGTACAAAACTGGGGATTAAAAAATTTCTTTGTCCAAAAAAAAAAAGAAGGATTGCAAAATTTCCAATTTCAAACTCCAGGACTAGTGAAGAAAAGCATAAAATCGTTACGTAAGTTGTGGCTCAGATGCTTGTCTCTCTTTCCTTCTCGAAACAATCCAACCTTGTCCCAGGAGCTAAGATGTCGTTGATCCAACCTTGCCCATGAACACGATACGGCGTTCAAGGTAGATATATAACAGCGGCATTCATATCTCACATCCGACAAACAATGAGCCCCAATGATATATGTCAACACCTGAAAATGAACTCGATTCGCCTATCATCATTACTGATGAAGAGAGCCATGAATTTGAGAATTGAGGAACTGATCTCTGGCCTCTTTACTTGTTCTCTTCACCTTTTGCAATTGTAATCATGCCTCATGATTGGCTTGAGTCCATATAAGCTAAAAATGACGAATTTACAGAAGGGATTGCCAATAAAGGACAATAGCAAGCTATATAGGTAGCTACAAATATCTATCCATAATCTAATACTAACCTTGAAACTACCACATTTTAACAGCAGAAGACCCGTATGTCTAAGTAGGGAGTCCAGAAATCAATAAGATACTACCTACAAGTGATTGAATCAAGATTATTCTCTATATGCAGCTTTGCCGCAATTCCACTTACAAGGTCCAAAATATCCATGAAGCTTAAGGTTCCATATATTATGTAACTTCATACCCACAGAGAGATGTATAATGTTTTTCAAATAATTGATAAAAAGAGCAAGGAGACGGATGTACAAGCCTTTCTAATCCTCTGATTACAGCAAACCCACCGCACAACTAAGATGCAGTCTGTTCTCCAAACTTCTCAAATGATGGCCTAATAACATACACCTGTAACCAGAAAACGGTTTGGTCATACAAACATCCGATTTTCCATAAACATTTCCTTTATTGGAATTTATACTGCTATGTCCCCCATAATGAGGCCACTGACAACCAAGAAAAAAGAGTAGTGGACAACTCACCAGAAAAGCAACTTGGCCAAGTAATCACGGGATGTTCCAATAGTATCACAATAATCCTCGCCATGACTGGGATACTTTGGTTTCCCTGGATAAGCTTCCGGGATAAAATCTGAAGAAGCATCATCTCCGACAATACCCAGCACAATCTTGTCAGCAAGTTGGTAAATAACTTCCTCCACCTCTGGTGTAGATGGCTTAGCGAGTTCGGCAACCTGTAAAAGCAAAATACATTTCATATAGCTGATGGTTAAACTTTACATGTAGAGTTATCAACAGCATGCTAAAGAGTATATGTAATTACCATATCTGGTTCTAAGGACCTCAAGTATTCTAACACATCATTGTCGCTATCTTTGACATACTCCATTTGCAGATTTTCCTGTTTCTGGTCATGGAGTTCCTGAGACAATAAAATTCTCAAGCTGAAGATATGTGACAATATAGACACAGTGCCAATACATGACATGCAATTACTAAAATCAACACATGGCTTGCAAGAGTGCCATACTATCCCAGCAGATTGAAGGAATAGTACCAACCAGATTTCTCTCAACACCTAAGACTAATAATATGCATCATAACTGATAGACAGGACAAGCACAGGCCACATTCTCTACTCTTCTTGCCAGATACATCCTAAGAATCAGTCTCCGTGACTCCACACCGACGAGCAATTTTTTATGCTGTCACCATTTGAACATCCATCATAGATGAATAGGTCAAGAAGCATGGCATTCCTTAAATTATAGATAGGGTTGGCTATCTTGCAGATAAAGTAGTAATCAACTAATGAAACTTAAATCTTAAAAAGGTAAACTATCTTCCCCTGTAGGTAGAATTTGTAACTGGAAAAATATTTTAAGACTTCATCTCTAGAATCACGGATTAGGAGACTTGTGAATGCCTTGGTGGTAATCGACGATTGCAGAGGTGACATCATGAACCTAAATGGCACTTGGCACTTGTATCATGGAATAGATCAGATTACGCAATTAGCTCTGGCCAAGAGAAGCCAAAATATCTCTTACTTAGCTCGTATCACTGCAAAGAATGTCTAAAAAATGTAATCATAAGCGCAAGTCTGTCTCTAAAACCTTCAACATCTTCCCATCAGTGACACTGGTGTAACACACTAGATTTTAAAGCCTGGAAGGCATAAAATCGACTAAGATAAGATTTCACATGCAACTCCCAAATGCCCTATAAAGTTATGATGAACGATATCATTTCATATCGATGCCAAGCCACACCATATTGAACAACATATGAAGGAACTTCTTTTTGTCATGGGGGTTCAAACCTGCTTGACCATAGACAACTCGGACTCCAATTGCTGAATGTAATTCAAAACTTCAGGAGATAAATCCTGACAAGCCAAGCTTTCCACATCTTCCATGCAACTATTCGGTCGGCTTTCATCGCCCTCAACTTCACACTCTTCATATTTCATGTCCGAAAGCCCATTATATGGCCTTCTTGTAACATCTAATGGCAAATCGAAATTCCTAATCAAGGATATCCTATATTCCGCATTCCACAAAGTATACCTGCAATCAATTTATTAAAATAATCATCCTACACATCATAAGGTATGGGAAAACGAAAAATCCAAGTGGTCAGATAAAATAAGGAAAACAAGCATACTTACCCAGTGATGATGGAGGAAGTCACGAGATGATAGAGCGGACCTTTAGAAAAGCTAACGGAAACGGAGAACTGATCAGACGGTAGCAATCCAAGCATACTAGATATAGTCTGCTTCATGGAATCCTTAGCAGAGTCAGGGACACCTTTGGAGATAACGAAGGTATCCAAAGGCTCAATCCGCTTAAGCATATTAGCGATAACGGCGAATTCACGGCTAAAACCGGACTTCCTGATGGAGACAAAATCGTCGGAAACTCCACCGCCGTCGACACCAGGTATTAAACAGTTAACAACAGCTGGAGAAGAGAAGCCTTTACGCTTGGAGATTGAGATCGCCGGAAGCCAAGGTCCGGCGAAAAGATGGTGGGGGTGAAATTCTTGGTGACAGGACTTGAGGAAACGGTTGGGGACAGGATAAGCTAAGAAAGCCGTAGCCGGAGAGGTGGCCATGGAAATTTGATAATGAAGAAAACAGCTTGAGATTGAGATATTGTCAGTCCAGTGATAAAACTGAGAGGCGAGAGGAATAGCTCCGGCGAGGCGATCAGCTCTCACGTCGCTGTTTCAGATTTTCTAACCATCCTGAATTTCTCTCAGCCTCCCGATTCTTTTCTTTTTCCATTTTTAATTTGGGTAGAGTTGTCTTTCACTTTGTTTGTATTTCCGGCAGGTCGCAATTAATACAAAAAAGAGCTCTTACAATCCAAAAACATTTAAATGTAAAACAAATAAAATTATCGGAAACAGCATTTTGGTGGCAAAATTTGAGGTGCAGGTATATCAAACTCTCCTCCTTTTTCCTTTTTTTTCTTTTTGAAATATATCAAACTCTCCTTGCTAAACTTTTTTCTACGCCCAAAATATCTTCTGATACAATCTAAAGTGCGGGATCACTGAGGATATGAAAATCATCCCATATCAAAATTTTAGTAATCGCAGCAAAAGCTTACATACAAAATCTTGCCTCCTTACACGCATTGATGATCCACGACCAAGCTTCTACAGAATTATAAAATCATGTATTGAATCTAATGACAAAACATCAAATTAATACAACCTATAAATTATGTTTAAGGATGATGACTAAATCCGTTTAGTTCAGAACAGATATGAAGGACACTGGCCAAAGTAAAGCTGCAGGACACGTGGCACCAGTGACTGACTGATTGCCTCCCTACTTAAGATATTCAACTTCTCAGAAATTCCAGATTCTGACATACTGTGCTACACTGATGACTCAATTTGTAACATGGCTTCTAATTCATTCAGCTCCAATGCAGCAGCGAGCAAGGAGCTTCAATTAGCCACGACTTCCAACAGAGTATGCTCCAATAACATGTCATACTTGCAAGGTGATGCTGTTTTCTTGAGATATTTTGGCACTTGGAAATCACACTGTACGCCTGAAACCGATACAAGGAAACATTGCTTCATGGAGATATGAAACCCGATACAAGGAAAAAAAAAATCTTGTATCTGAACAATGAAACAAAATGAACGAGCCACTCCCAGCTGGAACGGTTCAATCTCAGTGCACCAAGAAGAGGATAGCTTTATGCTTAAGAACAACATGCTGATTAACCTTTTTTAAGTCTCTGTCCAATTTCCAATAGGTTACGACTAACATCAGTTGCAAAACACTTTTTGCCAGACAATGAAGTGCCATGATTAACTGGAGATGTTGCTATGGAATAGATTAAAAAAAAAAACACAAGACATAATCTCCCACATATCTTCCATTTCTTCTACAAGAAGTCCCTCCCATCAAGGGTCAACCAATGGAATAGAGTTGTCTTTCACTTTGTTTGTATTTCCGGCAGGTCGCAATTAATACAAAAAAGAGCTCTTACAATCCAAAAACATTTAAATGTAAAACAAATAAAATTATCGGAAACAGCATTTTTTGGTGGCAAAATTTGAGGTACAGGTATATCAAACTCTCCTCCTTTTTCCTTTTTTTCTTTTTGAAATATATCAAACTCTCCTTGCTAAACTTTTTTCTACGCCCAAAATATCTTCTGATACAATCTAAAGTGCGGGATCACTGAGGATATGAAAATCATCCCATATCAAAATTTTAGTAATCGCAGCAAAAGCTTACATACAAAATCTTGCCTTCTTACACGCATTGATGATCCACGACCAAGCTTCTACAGAATTATAAAATCATGTATTGAATCTAATGACAAAACATCAAATTAATACAACCTATAAATTATGTTTAAGGATGATGACTAAATCCGTTTAGTTCAGAACAGATATGAAGGACACTGGGCAAAGTAAAGCTGCAGGACACGTGGCACCAGTGACTGACTGATTGCCTCCCCACTTGAGATATTCAACTTCTCAGAAATTCCAGATTATGACATACTGTGCTACACTGATGACTCAATTTGTAACATGGCTTCTAATTCATTCAGCTCCAATGCAGCAGCGAGCAAGGAGCTTCAATTAGCCACGACTTCCAACAGAGTATGCTCCAATAACATGTCATACTTGCAAGGTGATGCTGTTTTCTTGAGATATTTTGGCACTTGGAAATCACACTGTACGCCTGAAACCGATACAAGGAAACATTGCTTCATGGAGATATGAAACCCGATACAAGGAAAAAAAAAAATCTTGTATCTGAACAATGAAACAAAATGAACGAGCCACTCCCAGCTGGAACGGTTCAATCTCAGTGCACCAAGAAGAGGATAGCTTTATGCTTAAGAACAACATGCTGAT
Source organism: Eustoma russellianum (assembly GCA_036186865.1). Taxonomy (NCBI): domain Eukaryota; kingdom Viridiplantae; phylum Streptophyta; class Magnoliopsida; order Gentianales; family Gentianaceae; genus Eustoma; species Eustoma russellianum. The sequence goes on along the minus strand of AP025040.1, from coordinate 479,299 downwards.
TAACCTTTTTTAAGTCTCTGTCCAATTTCCAATAGGTTACGACTAACATCAGTTGCAAAACACTTTTTGCCAGACAATGAAGTGCCATGATTAACTGGAGATGTTGCTATGGAATAGATTAAAAAAAAAAACACAAGACATAATCTCCCACATATCTTCCATTTCTTCTACAAGAAGTCCCTCCCATCAAGGGTCAACCAATGAACAAGTAAAAACAAGTAACTTCCTCTATGAAAACATAAAACCATTGACAGCATGACAAATGGCGGGTCAGAAACATAAAATAGAAAGCAAATCAGTTAATAGCATGTGTTCGTGCACATATCTGAAGCTAAGTAAGTTTCAACAAACAAGAAAAAAATTATCAAGTATATATAGGGGTAAGGGTACCAAAAAGTTCAGCAACAGCGCTGTCCCATTAAATGCTTTGTGAGGGCCTCCAACCTCATCCTCGCAACATCTAAGCACTCAGGTGCAGTCAGTCAGTCCATGTTTTTAATTGTTTTTTACACACTCAACCTGCAACGTTAAATCCTTGATTCCGGCATCATTTAATAAATGGGATACACGATCCTTTGCAAAAGCTTTGTTAGACTCATCCGACAGTTGAAGATGTAATGTGCCGACCACATCTGCGTTCGTTAAACTCCAAAAGTGAAGGTTTTGAATTCCACGCACACCACTTATCTTTGTAACATCAGTTAAAGCTGCTTTTAGATCCTGCTCAAGTGCTCTAGGAACTCTTTGCAGCAATATTTCAGCAGAATTTATTAGCAAGGGTACAACTGAGGATACAATCAACACAGAAATGAAAATCGAGCAAGCAGGATCCGCAATAACCCATCCTTTATACTTAATCAAAAGGGTTGCAACAACCACCCCGACACTTCCTAGGGTGTCCGCTAGAACGTGCAAAAAGATGCCTTCCATGTTATGGTCAATGTGGTGATGATGATGCCCATCATGTCCAGTTCTGGTCGTATGATCTTGGTCATGGAAGTCTTCCCTGACATGCAAGCACTCAACTGGATTAATTTCATGCGATTCACCAGCAAAACTCTTCAACAATTCGTCCGGATTATCATTAAAGCTGTGATGATGATGATCATGGTGATGGTGTTGATTGGAGTGCTGATGTCCATGATCAGAACACTTCTCATGACTACCGTCAGAATGTGAATGGATGTGTGCTTGAGCATGTTGTTCCTGGCCTTTTAAATGATGGGGGTGATGGTCATGAGAATGAGAACCAGATTGGTGATGAGAATCTGAATGGGAATGGGGAGGAGAACACGATTCAGGACCACCATCTATATGATCCTGGTGGATGCGAGAATGAGAATGGGAGTGGGGCGCGACATGAGAACGTGAGTCTGCACCACCATCTGCATGATGCTGGTGTTGGTAGTGAGAATGAGAATCAGATTGTCCATCAGGATGTGAAGGAGAGTAGACTTGAGAATATGAATCAGCATTACCATGCATATGATGCTGGGCAGACTGAGAATGAGAGCATGAGCCCGCGCCACTATTTGGATTATGCTGGTGGTGATCATGTGGATGATTAGATTGGCCATTAGAATGTGAATCGAAGTGAACATGAGAACATGAGCCAGCACTACCATGCACACGATGCTGACGGTGGTTGTGAGAATGAGAATCAGACTTTGCATGAAGATGTGAATTAGAGTGGGAGTGAGAGCATGATCCAGAACCACCATGTGCATGATGGTGCTCCTCATGGAAAAAGATTAATCCCACGATGTTCACAATAAGGCCCCCAACAGAAACTGCCAACAGACTGCTTGTAGAAATCTCTTGAGGTTCCAAAATCCTTTCCAATGACTCCAATACAATTAATACTCCAACAAGAACCAGAAGAACAGCATTTACATATCCAGATAGTACCTCGAACCTTCCCCGACCATAGTTAAATTGATTATTTGCTGGAAGACGAGATATATATGAAGCATACAGTCCAATTGCTAGAGCAGCGCAATCAAACAACATGTGGCAGGCATCTGAAATCAACCCAAGACTGTTGCTCAGAAAACCCGCAATAAACTCAACAAACATGTATGCAGTGTTGATCAAAAGGAAGAGAGCAATCTTCCTTGACTTCCTTTCGCTCAAAATGTGACGAATGGGCTTCATAACAGATGCAGTAAATGAATCAGATGAATCAACACCTAACTCAGGGTAGTATGAAGTCACAGGATCCAGTTCTCTTATAGCAATCCACAAGAAGAATCCACATATCAACAACCCCCAGAGAGAAAGCTCTGGAAAATATACCAACTCCAAGACAAGCGTACACAGAAAGGTCACAAGATACTCACTTTGGAAATCTTTAGATGCAGCAAACTTCTCGTTACTGTAATTCTCACTCAAAAGAACTCCAAATACAACAATGTTTGCCAACGGCCAACCGTAATTCATGATCAGAACAGTGTCTATGTCTCCTTCGAAGATAAACATATCGATCATAGCCGGAAAGAAAAGCAATATAGTAGTGAAAAACAAGGAAAGAAGCCGAACTCGTTTATGACCAAGTTCTCCAAGGTTTCCCCAATTTATTGAAACCTGTTCATAAGACCCTAAAAACCCAGAAAAGAATGGAAGCAACATTGGCCAAATCCTCAAACAATTCCCACCAGGGAAAATTGCAAACCCAAACTCATACACATTAACCGAAGACAAAGGGAAGCATTTTAACCGATCCCAGCTAATAGACAGCAAAGACAATCCCAAAAACAAAGCGATAAATCCGCGAACTCTCGGCGATCGAAACTGCTTCTTATCCCCAAAGTTGCCATTTTTATTCTCTGCAAGAAATCTCGCAGCTACATTACCTGATAATTCAGCCAAAATCAAAGCTGCGGTCCCACAATATTTGAGAGCCTGGAAGCGGAGCAGGAAGATCACAGCGAGAAGAATCGATTTAGCAACAAGAAACTTGTATTGAGGTTTCTTCACTGAAGCAAAAGGGGAAAAAAGCGTTCTTTGCTTCTGATGAAAAGGTTTTTTACTACCCGATGAACTGAGCAAATTGAAGAAGAGAGTAAACAGAAATGATAGAAGCGAGACCAAGAAAGAGAAAGGGAAAAGGGAGAAAGAAGTAGGGAAGGAGCGGAGAAAAGGGAGGAGGGAATAAAGAGAACGGAGAGAGAAAAGCAAGAGGAAAAGAAAAGAGAGAGAGGAGGTTCTGGAGGTTGAAGATTTGGAGGAAAGTCGACGCTTTGAAGGCGTGGGAGTGGGGGTTGAAGAATAAGGGAAAGCAGGATAGGAAGGGGTGGGCCTTGAAGAGGGAAGTGCTGTGGTTGGAAAAATGTTCCGAGGAGGGAGGGAGAGCCGTGTTGGGCGGTGGTGACGGTGGAGGTCGGCCATGGGGAGGATCAGAGATTGAAGCTGCCGGAGTCTTGCCCGGAGTTCAAGAGTGGATTGGAGTAGGACGACGTAGCATCGTATCGTCCTTTTCTTGAAGTGGTAAGCTGAAATTTTAAGACTTCGTTAATAAGTGCCCTTCAGAATAACTTGCCATTGTGGGGCCCGTGTACGAGGTCAATGCTTAACTTTGGGCCTGGTTCATGATTGATCTGTATGCTAAATTGGACCAATTGTTGGCACGAAATTTGCTCCAAACACAACACATCGATAATAAAATCACTCTTTTTTTTTTCCTATTTCAAACGAAAATGATGAAATTTACATCAAAATATCTAGAGAGAAAGATCTACTACTATGTCAACTGTATAAGCATCTCTATATCATTGACCTCAAAAGCCGATTGCATTATATTAACGTGTCTCAAAACTTCGACGGTAAAAATCCATAAAGGTACCCGTCCTGGCCTTCTCCCATGCAGGTAACCATTTCGCTAAAACCAAATTTCATAAGAAGCCTCACGGAACACATAGTCCCATCGTAATGAAATCGACTGACATGATAAATTATGAGACAGGTTCAAGTCCATCCAGTCCGACACAGATGTAGACGCAAAAAAATTCCTCCACTTCTCGCAATGGACAAGCTTCTTCCATACCTTCGCTGCCCATTTGCAGTCCCCGAATTCGTGTATGTCAACATGTAGCTGGCCACAAATAGGGCAGGAGGATGACTGACTAATATGTCTCTTGCACAAAAAATTGCTAGTCCGTAGATAATATCACTCTTTTTCGGGGTTTAATAAATTAGATACATCATCAACTATATGTTTAACCAACCGATGATATCAAAAAAGACTTCTATAAATACAGTCTACTCTGAATTGTGTCAGGGTGCCTCGGATCGTCAGTTGCATTTCTGGGGTTGTATTCTTTGTTTTAATTATTATTTAACCACTACGCATCGTCAGTAATACCATATTTCATCAGATATAAAACAGAAGCATATGTCTGGCTTTTCTAATGAATTAAAAGACAAAACACAAGATGTAAAGAAAGACGGAAAAACAAAGTGACGAAACATTTGAATCGACAGTGCCGTTCTGATGATATTACTTGAAAGGAGAGTAACTTCACAAATAATTCTCAGACATATACCAGTGGGATAGTATACATTGATAGGACGATTACACCCAGCGTAAATTTCAAAAAGCAATCTTACACATGGGAGCAGTGCACTTAAAGAAAAAACTCATCACTGCCTCACATAATTGAATGTTAAAAAGTCAGGTAGGCCATTATATAAGGCAACACATGCGATGCATAATAATATACACTAACTGGACCTCGGAACGCACAACTATCAAATACTTCTGATCATCAGCAGTTCTGCTTCATGTAGACTCTGAATTTTATGGTGTCGGACATAGTCATTCCTGAAAGCTCTTATTTGCTCTTGGAGTAGACACATTCCTAAGCTAAGAGCGGAACATTTGGATCCTCTGATGAAGTATCAGTAGCATCATCGACCGTTTCTTCTTGAGATTTTCCCCAGACCACGATGTAGAAACCACTAGATATGATAATGGCTCCAATGATGCTGGAGAAATACAATGTCAGAGATAAGCTTTGGTATGTTATGTGATTTGTTTTATATTTTCCCCCTCTTTGTTGCATGTAGATGAAGACACGACAACAAAATGGCAATATTATTAAGTACCTGCCCAGATAGAGATTGTCACCAAGGAAAATGACACCTAAGATGGCTGCAATGGCAATGGACAAAGGTCTAAAAAGAGCAACATAGACGGGTCCCTTCACATGCAGACCCCAAGTGTGAATCACTGTCCCGAATCCTGATCCTATTATTCCCTGGTTAAACAAATCCAAAATGATTTCTGAGAATCATCAACAGCTATTGCCAAGGCTCTGCAGTTTCGTAACCTCGGTGATTGCATTTGAGATTTATGTACATGCGTATCTTTTCCTTTCTGTAATTCGCATATTTAATAGTTCTCATTTGTCTTGAACTATCATCGAGAATTTAGTTTACGTCTTTATCACTATCTCCAATTTGAATCACTTCTGTGTTGTGCTTTCTTCATTTTGTTTATCTAGTATATATTTGCATCAAACATAGTCCAACTGTTTATTTCAGATAATTACGCCAATTTTACTAGTGGAAAATTAGATGGTCGTACCGAGTAGAGGATGGACATCAACCGCACATCTGGTGTGAGTATCCATGCATTTAAATTTGGCTCTGTGATGAAACAAACCGGCGTTGCGATGATGCAAGAGAAAAGATTATAGAAAAACACCACCACTATTTCTGCTGGATACTCGTTCACCGCCTTGGCCTGCATCATTGTCAAAATTAAGACTTTTTTTAAAACATTTTCTTACAACAATATACTGTCCAAACAAATGTTACGTGCATTAACGAATGAAAATACTTCAAACATAGTAATCTAAGAAAACGTGCAAAAAAAAAAAAAAAAAAAATTTGTTTTCAACTGTTTAGTGACAGAAAGAAACAAGTGATAGTAAAGTAAGCTGGTACCTGAAAAATATACCAAACTGAGACAATCAAGTAATTAGCTGCAAGAAGCACACCACCCATGACCCAATCGGATCGGGCATGATCTGTTGGTGCATTAGTTGAAGTAGAAGCAGAGGAAGATTGGATGTCTATAACCACTGGCCCCTTATAAAGAACCACCACGAAGGCTCCTGCAATCGTTATGATGGTACCAATAGTCTTGAGCTGGCTTCTGAGTCTGTTCAACTCTAGCTTTTCCATCCTGCAACCCGCACAACATTTTTAATGAACACAATAAGACAAGTATTATGGAAAAATAAAAAATAAAAATCAAATTTACTGTTTTAAACTATACATTATGTATAAAAATTGCACCGTAACTATTCAGTTCCCATGCTATTGAAACTTGGGCTAATGAGAGTCATATCCACTCAAAACCTTATGTCAATAAGTAGTGGTACCTCATCCTCATATAACCCATATATTTTTTTCTCAAATTAGCTAATGTGAGATAATATTCTCAACACACACTCTCACGTGACAACGTGGCTTCACATACACACGCGCCTTAGAATTCGACTCCAATCACAAGCCAAAAGTCAAACATGAATATTTAGACTTGAGCGACGAGAGACAGAAATGCCAACTATAGGTCAAGCAGGCAAGGTGTGAGTCCACATTTTCAACATTGCTCTGATATCATGTTGAACTTCAGTTTAACTGAGAAAGACCCATATTTACTCAAAACCTTAAGGTAATAGGTGGTGGTAACTCATACTCATATAACCTATATATTTCTTTACTAAATTTGCCAATTTAAAATCTTTAAACTTGTTCTATTTTTAATCAGTTAACATTTTTCCTTAATATTTGACGGAGCCACCGTTGGCGCCGCCACATCACCACCAAAAGTTCAAACTGTCCCCTTCCCCACCACCCCAATCACCCCAAAGTCGGAACGCCAGTTAACTTTCTGTTCTTTCAAACTAACTACTCATCCAACATCGCCCCCAAACTCAGCAAACTCTTCAAAGCTTATATAACCAGTTCCAAAAACTTTCAATTCCGATGGTAATTTGTTAATTCAAAAAAATTAAAAAGCAACAACGAATTAAGGAGCCTAGCCTCTTGAACCGGTAATCTGGAAATGAGATAAAATGCTCCGGAACCGGAATGTGCTGTGCACTTGCGTTTAATTGTTGTAGGCGAGATATAAATTAAGCGTTTATTACACCAAGTTATATGTACATATATTACTAGTATGTATATACTGTATTTGTTTGTGTATTTATACAGCAAGTACAGTGTATTTTATATTGTATTTCTACAGATGTTCCTATCCTTTTCGCTGTCTGCGGAACATGTGATTCTCATCTTTCTGCGTCGTCTATTTAATAAAAGGCAACAATAATAGCAATGGGGATGTGATCTGTCCTCTGTCTGCATCGTCTATTTATCCAAATCAACAATACTAGCACGTAACTGATGTCATGGTTCTACTAACTTATGTTTCTGCTAGTTATGTTTAATTTTCATTAATTATACTACTAAGACCTTATATAATTATTTTTAGAGCATTCTAAAATTTATGAGTTTTGTATGTTGTTACGACCTTCTATACTTAAATCGCACGGAAGAGTTAAAGATCATCTCGATTTGTGCATACTTTTTAGGATAACGAGTTTCTATTTATTTAAGACAGAAAAGACGCGTTATTATTTATTTGGTCATTTAATGATTTTTTATATTGTACGGTTAAACATATGCATGGCTCTTCCTATAATATTCAAATACAACTGAAAAGATTTCTTTAAATTAAGTGCATAATCGGGGTCCCAGTTTCAACCTTCAAAATCGATAATGGCTTCTTTTATCCCGAGATAAGTTATACATCTATTAAACATATGTATGGCTCTTCCTTTAATAATGAATTAAAATACGCCTGAAAAGATTTCTTTAAATTAAATGCTTAATCATAGTCCCAATTTCAGCCTTTAAAATCAATAATGGCTTCTTCTATCCCCGAGATAAGTTACACCTCTATTAAACTCAATAATATGCTTGCGGAAAAAAATCAATAATAATTTAAATTCCAGTATCAATTTATACCTTTGTCCCCGAAAAGAGAAAAGGAAAAAAGCGAAGAAATGGTCGTATATCTTCTGTCCTTCGCATGGCAATGGAACCGGTACCGGAGATTTGGTCTATAACTAGAATAAAGGGCAAAAGGGTGGGTGGGCTGCGTGCAGGGGAGCGGTGAAACTCGGGTCCAATCAGGACTTTTTAGGTATTACGGAGAGAATCCACTATGCCGGGAAAAAGTGTAAAATCTTCTAGGTGCTTGTCATTTTCCATTTTAAATATTTTTTTTATATTTTACAAATTGATAACTATAAGAGTGGGTATAATTTCATTATTACCAATATATATGTTTCTCATGACAAATATGACCCTCTGATTTGCTTGATCATTAATCATAAAAAAATAATAATATAAAATTAGTAGGTAAAATGCAAGAATGTATTTTTTTAAATAAATAAAATGTGTGTATCTATCTTTAGTTATATTCAGGTGTTAAAATGGTTTTTAATATTTTATTTCTGAAAGACATGGTGTTTAACAAGTGTTCCATATTGACGTATAGCATTACCAATCAAAAAAGAAACCACAGCTTAGAACAAAAATAAATAAATAAATAAATAAAAAGGAGGAAAGGATTGTATGACTGTGAAACTGTGATGGCAGAGAGAAAGGACGGAAGCAAACCTGAACAATACGGCCAAGACGAACGTAGCGGCCGGAGCTAGGGTGCTCATGGCGGAAGCAAGAGTCGGCGAACTATACTCTATTCCTCTATATCCAAGATATTGAGCACTGAAACTGCCATTTTAACCACCAAATTTTCATTAGCTTTCGTCCAAAAGACGATAACAAACAAAACGTCACCAAAACGACGGAAACATAAGCTTTACCCCATTATTCCGAGCGAGAAAAATCTGGCCAAAATCTGAAAAGTCAACGGCGGAAGCTTCATCTTTCTGCGCAATTCCGGCTCCAATTAGCCATAAATAAGGAACTAAACCAACAATATAGCATCAAGAAATCTCCGATTGAGTTCAATCTAGAGGAAAATCAAAATCAATAGGATGATTAGGAAATCGTCATTATTACCGGTAGAATATCAAGCAAAGGGGGAGGAGGACGAGAGCGGAGACGCCGTAAGAATACACCATGAAAACGTGGTAGCTCAATCCTTTCAACGTGGCGGCTTTGAAGATAGTGCTCAAGCCGACGTTAGTGCACTCGACGGCGAACATGGCTCCGAAAGGAAGCAACTCCTTGTAGCAGTATCCTCTAGCTTTGCCCATGGCTCTGTCGTTTTTCTCCTGCAACACTCTGTATTCTGTATTCTAGTGTTTCTCTCTCTGGATTGGGGATGAAAATCAAGCTTTTTATTGGTTGAAGCCTTGCCTTTCTTTAATCTTAAATTACATTTTCAGGCCTCATCTCTCACTAATTTGCATTTTCCTCCAGGATAAAGTAAACCAACTGCACACGCGACCTGCCAGGTAAAGGGGTATTGTATTATAAAATATTGACTCCCAATCCCGGACTACTTTTTCGTATAAGGGATCCTTGTATTTCATTGATATGTCAAACTATAAAAATATGTACATCATATTATGACTTCTAAAACCAACAACATCTACTGATTATCGTACATGATTTTCTTCCAAGCTCCAAGCTATTCTAATGTTGCGTACTCTTTCAAAGATGGCATCAACTATTATACAATTCGAACTCTTATTGTAGAGTTTACTAAGCTTTGGTGGTCTCTCGACAACTATGTTGAAATAGTTGGCAACTTTTCTTAGTTAAGAGATTTAGAAGTTAAGATTGTATCAATCAAGATCACAATTAGATCCCGTAGATTAGGAACTGATTGGGTATTTTGTACTATAAATCAAGTATGATGTAAAGTGATTGAATCAATGAAACGAAATCAGTTTTCATTCAAATTTCTTAAAGTATTCATGGTATCAGAGCAAAGTGTTGTGATTCTCAAATAAGATCAAATACGAAGATCATCATCATTAATAACTAAAACCGTTCAAAATAAAAGACACAGCAACCAGAATTCTCAGAATACCGTAAGACAACCCCAAACCTGTAAAAAAGGGTGATATAAAAAAGACTGGAACTCAGAGAAAGCCTCATCACTATTCCATACACCTTGTTCTTGACCTTCTGCCAAAAATCAGCACATCAACCATTAAACAGCCACCTGCGGTGAAATCAACAGAAAATGTCAGACACCAGAGATAACAAGCCAGAAAACAGTGAATTAGCAATCCAATTAGCTATTCTGCTCAACAACTTCAATCTTCAACCATCAAGCCTAAGTCCTGATAATATATCCATTGGGATCAAACTCAGTGGGGACAATTATCAACTCTGGGCGACCTTGATCAGAAGAGCTGTAGGGGGTAGGGGCCGGAGTCATCACCTCACTGGTGTCCCTCTTCCTCCGGCTCCCACAGATCCGAATTTCTCCAAATGGGAGATAGGGGACCATTGTGTATTCACATGGCTCATACAGAATATTGAGCCAAGCCTAATTAACAATGTATCGCAGTACCCAACAGCAAAGGTACTGTGGGACGGCTTCGCAGTGACATATGGCACGGGTTCAGACTCTTTGCAAGTCTTTGACTTGCACAAGCGGGCTAGTACCATCAGACAAAGTGGCAATAGCTTGGAAGAAATATGAAATAATTTTCAAGGAATCTGGATGGAGATTGATTGATAGGACCCCAATCCAATGAGGGATCCCGGAGGTATCACCATCTACAACAATAAAATTCAAGAGCAGTAGTTATACCAACTATTGATGGCTGTGGAAGAGAGATTTGACACGATCAAGCGAGAACTACTGAAGAGGAAACCACTGCCCTTTTCAGAAGCAGCCTATGTTGCAATCAGAAGGGAGGAAGTACGAATAACAATTTTGAGGGGAGGAGTCCCTTTAGATTTAGAAGAATCATCATTAGGGATAAGGGTCGGACTTCGGGTGCAGGGCAGGCCAGAAAACAGAGTCAGCCCCATGCTCAAAATCATCCCAACAAGGAGTTGATAAGGAAGACAAGATGAAGCTGATTTGCACCCACTGGTGGGGCAGCAATCAGAAGATTGATGCCAACAAAGCCGAAGGAGCAGTAGGAGAGAAGTTGGAGGAGAAAAGTTTGCATATCTCTGAGGACATGGTCCAAGATAGGAGTTCATGGAGGCAAAGGATTAAGGTTAACGAGGTATAGGCGAGATATAGTGACACCCTAGATTATATTTAGGGACGTAGGCAGCGTAGACACTATCTACGCTTTAGATTGACTTTGCACTTGTTTGTGTATATTTTGCTGTTGTTTTGCATTATATGTACATATACACATTATGAGTATTTTAATATCGACAGTCTCCTCTTTGTATTTCCTGAATTCACACACTAACACACTAGCACATCATATCCCTATGATTGTGTCATTTATGTAAGTACATATAGAGTCGGAGGTCTCACTAGAAGCAAACTTTCTATCCTTTGAGATAGAGGTACTGTTTGCATGCCGCTCACCCTCTCCAGACCTAGCGATAGCGTTTGCTGTCGTTGAGATATACTGGGTATGATTGATGATAATGATGAATGCTTGAAGATAAAGTAAATTTTGAATTTCTCAATTATGAATCTCCGATTCAACATCTGCAGGAATACTAGATATGCCAGAATAAACCTAATCGAGTTAGAGGGGATTTGAAGGAGCCAAATTTCATACTCCTCCAAGATCAGGCTCACAAGTCTAGAAAGAGTCAGCCTAAAGCCTACCTTAACATGCTTTTCAAACACCGTTTCATAGTCATCAAAAGGATTATAGGGATTGTTTCCCCTTCAAGACAAATTGGTTTGTAAATTTCCATGCTTATTCCAAATTTACCAAAGATTAAACTGGCCCTTTCTCGAGGAAGCTCACTATGCATCACCTCTACGAAGAGACAAGGTTCTCCTCTAGAAACCCCATGCTATTCATATATGTGCGATAAACTAAAAGGATAAAGCATCGCACAGCAATCGCTCCATCCAGACATCCACTAATCTCCTTCAGCCTGAGTCTGATAGATTGGGAGGTTACTTCGTTCGAACTTAATTTTTGTTTACCCGTCTTCACGGGGTTGCGCACAGTTGTGCCTATCTTTTCATAAGATTCTTGGTCGAGAGAAGTTTTCCTCTCACTACTTTCAGATTGATCAGACCCCGCATCTTGGTCATAGTCTCAGATTCTCCAACATCAGAATCATGCTAAAAGGAGACATACTTATAGGAAATAGATGACTTACATGAATTTCTCTAAAAGCTCGAGGAAGTCCGAGGCCAAATGGCTCAAAAAGCAAATATTTTTGTGAAATAAATTGAAGAAAGAAGAAGGTGTTTAAAGTGATAAAGAAATAAGGGTTTTGATTGTATATTTATGGACTTGGGAGGATAAACTGATCTTGGTTAGTTAGATTTATGATGAACATAACTGAAAAACAACACATGCAAAAATTTGCGAAAACATTTTCAAGGGTGACCAATAAAACATTTGAACATGGGTCAGACAAGTCAACATCTCGGAGATCCGCTATTGCGTTGGTCTGCAGCATCGAATATAGGGACATTTGACAAGGGTTAAACCCGCTCTCCACATGGTACCTTTTGATTGACTTAATTAACTACGAGCATGTACCAACTAATCATTTGAAGAGTGATAGCAAAGCACGAAACCTCGAAGGCGAAAACCTCTCAAAACTGCGTAATGGACATGCCTTCATTACCATTCTTACAAATCCTCCATACATAATAAATGAACCTCCAGCTAAGAACTCATCATGTAGATGTTAGCTAGGCTCGGAAATCAATAAACGATGCTAAAATAAGCCAGGGAACCTTCGATACGTATCTTAAGATACATATGTACAAAGAGGATCATAATTCAGACACTAAAAGCATATCTCAGACATGACACGGCGCTGGAGGACAAATTCACACAGGCGTTGCTGCCTTGACCATAACTTTTGTCGGCCTGCACGTCAGTTCATCTCCTACACAGATGACACAGTTCTAGGAGCCAAGTACAACGCCGACTTGATCTAGGTCAATTCACAGCTGAATCCCAGATCAGTTCATGTTCTCTTAGTTGGACTCCCATCAATTACCTATAAATACAGCACTTCTGCTAATATATAAAAGATCTGAATCTAATATCATACTTATGGACCTGTGAGCTCTCCCAATGTCTGTTAATTCCTGATTCTTTAATTGACTAAAGCATTGAAAGATTTTCGTATAAAAACTCCCCTCTAAGTGATGTATGTATTGTAAGATTCTTCTATTGAAAGGTTCATTCAAACATACATTGAGTCCACTTTCACAATCTATAGCATAAAATATATGTATATGTATTATTCTTAGTTACCGTCAAGAAGCAAATAACGGAAGATCATTTAAATGGAAGGAGGTCAAGGATAGAACCCTATTTAGATGGCTCTCCATTTTACTTGATAATCTCAAGTTCGCGACTAAAAAAAGGGCTAAACAACAAAGGGAACATGACTATATAGAGTTCCTTTATTTTATGAAATGGGTCCAGGACATAGCCCAACTGGTTACGGACAAGGGTTCTCAAAAGGGAGGTCAGGGGTTCAATTCTTGCCAAAGACAAGAATGCCCCTTCCCAGCAAGTGCATAGTGTGGGAGCTTCTTGGCCTGTAGTATTGTCTGCAGTGCTGGGGGCTCCTTATGCAGTCTACTGTGTAAATGACCAGCTAGCGGACCGTTGGGTACATGATTTACCTTTCTACACTACCAAGCTCCTGCTAGTGGGCCGTTGGGGCGAAATGTTTGTATGACGCGATGGTGGAAGATGTGATTTTGATGCGGCCAATAATAGGCCGCCACGTGGCAAACATTTCCAGCTTTTTATTCTTTTGATTTTCCTTTTTTTATTTTATACAAAATATAAACAGTGTAATCCCTAATTGTTATTTTCCAGCCTTCTTTCATCCCCTGCATCTCCAACCCAGGTGAAATCCCAAATTTCGCGTCCAAGCTCCACCGTCCCTCCGGCGATTCAGGGAAATTTAGGGTGAAATCCGAACTCTCCCTCCGGTGACAGCTCTTTACTGGTAAGTCTCTCTCTTGACACCCAAATTTAGTGCGAAATCCGAACTATCCCTCCTTGGTCTAATTACTTCAAATCCTATTACGGAAGAAACACAGGTACAAGAGAGGATGGAGGAGCATCGATTTGATGAAGAAGAAATTGGACCTCTACTTTAGAAATAAAATTGAAGTCCTCAATGTATATTTAAAATCACGGGTGAAAAGCAATACTCTGCTATAGCAATAGAGATATGTCACCGGAGGGAGAGGTCGGAAATCGCTTCTAGCCGGAGAAGAGAGGCTTTTGCCGGAAGTCAGCCTTGCTTCTCGCTTTCTCTGAGTTGCTGCAGTTTTTTAATCTGAAAATTTTGGGAAATAAATTTTGGGGAATAAAGGAAAAACTGGACTAAATCAAAAAAATAAAATAAAATGTCCGATCTGCCACGTGTCACTCGTTTATTGGCACGTCATGACAGCGTCACAATGTTCCGCGTCATGCAAACACTTTCCGCCGTTGGATACCTGATTTACCTTTCTACACTACCTTTGGAGCTGGATGTAGCAGTGACCTTTTACGAAATGGAATGAAATATCAAACAAGTACTTTTATTAGCTTGACAATTATTGCCATGCCCTTCCCGACAAACTCACAAGTCATAACCACAGAAAGTAAAACCCACTTACAAGACGTACGTAACTTTTAACTGAACATACACTCTCAACAGAAACCACTGGATGATGCTGTTACCCAAATTGTCTTTTATTTCAAGCCAAAGATATCTGCCCATACACTCCCATCCCCAGAAAACAAAAAAGAAACAAAATAAAATAAAATCTAACAAACACCAATATTTCAATCTTAATACTATATTCAGACGTTTTCTTTATTCATATATGAATATCTGAACAAAGTTCGTCTGATAATAAATAATTGATTGAATGTTTGTTTGTCCATCAATGTTAAACAGTTTCAAAATAAAGGGAATTCATCTAATAGGTTGGAAAAATATTATGATCTTTCCATATCTACAGAAATACGAATGATAATTTAAATGAAAGATAGACTAAGACTACTGACTTAAAAATGTAGCCTGGGCTTTAAATTTTATTTGGACATCAATAAATCATATTAAAACTATTGATGGGCACTTGACATGTTTTTTATTGCTTTTCTCGGGAAAAAAAAGGAAAACTGAATTTCGGATCTTTAGAATGTATACGTCCTTTTGTTACTTCATGTAGTCTTCCTTGCTCAATTATAGTCCTCTAGTCTTCCTTGTTCAATTATAAAGGCAAATTTGTTTTAAAAACAGTAACATTTGTTTATGTCTCAACATTTTTTCTTCTTTTTGTTTCATTTCCCTTATGTTTGGTTATCACATCTTTGTTATTTCTCTTCTTTCCATTTTTAATAGTGTCAAAGGCACATTCTTCCTTCACTTTGGAATATGATATAATAAAGCAAAATGATTCACTAAATTGACTGCGCTTCTTATATTGTGAAGTAGTAGTTGATCGACATTGCTTGACGTTCATTACGGGTCATCGAGAAACAACCTCTATGTATTTTTAACACATGGGTATGGTTGTGTACTTTCGACTCCCCATAATCCGCCATAGACGGGAGTCTGTAAGACAATTGGGTAATGTTGTTGTATCTGATTTCATTAAGGGTATGCACCAAGATAGTGTCATTTCCGAAATTCGATTGTTTATCGACATGCAATTTAGAAGAAAATTTCTTGTAGCTTATGCTTGTCGTAACTTAAAAGCATATCTTTGTAAAAAAGTGTCTTTAGAAAATTGTATATATATATCTCAAACAATTTATTTGTAACTGCTTCGCTGTTCTCCATAAAGCATATCTTCGTGAAAATTGCCTTTAGAAAAATATACATATATGTCTCAAACAATTTATTTGTAACTGCTTCGATGTTCTCTAGTAATCATAACATTCTCTTTGAAATAACTTTTGGCGTCAATGCATGGCTTAGAATCAATAAGTAATTCCTTTTCTCGCGCCTAAATTTATTTTTTCCAAAAGCTTTTGAAGTATTTAACAGAAATTATTCAATTATATACATCAACAACAACAACAACATTTTCATATACTGTTTAAATTTGGTGCACTTTATAAAATATTTTCGCGTGTTTTTTTCCAACAATCCCCACATGATCTATATTTATGTAAGAACATTCATGAACAATTATAAACTAGCCTCTCTCATATGAAACAAAGATAATGACACATAATAAACTTGCGTCTTAAATCATCACTTAGTACAAAGAGAAGTATATAAATAGAAATAAGATAACAGAGACATCTTAAATCACACTATTGTTTGTATGAACAATTAAATGACTTGTCATTTTCTATTTCATACAAGTTCATGATTTGGTGTGAATTTGGCCATGCATCCAGTCTCAGGTTTTCATAAGCGATCTACTGAGTAATTCCAAACTCTCATAGGAAACGACAACATCTTCACACTTATATAGGTGACATTCATCAAGTGCATATTAATCACACCATCATAAACTTGACGATGAATTTCATTAAGAGATTATTAAAATCTCACTATCAAGAACTTGCAGGAAGCACTAGCTACACCAACATCATAAGGAGGGACAATTTTGATAATGCTGATTAAACTCTTCAATAACGTGTTCTTACCGATTGAACCTTATTTGTAGGATCTCTACTAATGGATGTTGAGTTGCCATCACAGATAGCTCACATCACTCATCTCCTTCGATTTCACGAGAATTAACTTACACTTAGTTCTTTTAAACCGGAGTACTGTGATAGACCTCACATTGTCTGCAATTTACACTAAAGAAACTCATGAGAAATTCGCAATGTTGTATCATTCATCAAGTGCTAACACATTCTCAAGTCTTTGTCTTTCATCGATTTATGTCAACAAATCATAAATTACTTGACAAAACACCTCATTACTCCATAAAGTTTAACTCGGAATTTATAAAAGGTTGACTCCCGATAGCGGACTACTTTGATTTCGTTGTTATTTGCACATGACATAAATCGAAAGAATATTCATAACACAATTCGAACTCTTATCGTAGAGTTTACTAACCTAATATTGACGATACAATTCGAACTCTTATTGTAGAGTTTACTGAGCTTTGATGGTCTCTGGATACCTAGACCTTTTCTACTTATCAATGCACGTGCAATGTACTAAATTGCATTATATCTTCTATTACAAATTTTAAGATGATTGCGAAGCATGGAGTTTTGGACGACGACGAGAATAATATTATCTTTGTTGCCTTATAGGCTTGTGCTTATGGCGAGACGTACGGGATTCAGATGTACGGTAACCATATCTATGTGTTAGAAGCACATAGAGGTCGTTTTCAGATGACCCATAATGAAAATTGCGTCAAGTTGTGTCGATCAACTGATACTTCATAATATAAAAAGCGCAACTAATTTAGTAAATCATTCTGCTTTATTTCATCATATTCAAAGTCAAGAAAAAGTGTACTTCACAATTATATTATCATACAACACTTTTGACAATTATGCTATCAAATCTATATTTGTCTCAATCAACCCTTGGCTCCAAAACATAAAAAGGAGATGTTTTAGTGGTCTTATTTAATGAAGGATGATTCATCTTACAAATTCTATTTCATTATTGAGTCACCTTGTATTTGATCAAAACCTACTTTCCTTCCTCATTATTAGAATTGATATCCATAGAACAAAAACCAGTAAAAATTGAGGTGGCGTTTGGTTCGTACTTGGGTATCGGAATCAGAATCGGAATGAGTGTGACAGGATATAGGTTTGGAGTATATGTGTTTGGACCTAAAAGTGATAGTTGTTTGATATTGAAGTGGGAATGAATATGATAAATATTGATGGTGTTTGGAACGTATCGGAATTGAAATGGGTATCGTTAGTAGGATGGCAGAAAAAAATTGACCGGCCGAAATAGTGACTGACCTGCGGTGGCGGACGGTGTCCGGTGGCGTTGACCGAGCATACCCCTCATTCCCCATATTAATATCCATTATCAAATAATTAGATATCAAACCGAAACTCATACCCCTATTTTCCCAAATAAACAATTTTAATGGGTTTGGATTCCCTTAATCCGGAAGACTCCAACCAAACACCTTCTCGAATACCACCGCGACAGCATAGTAAAGCATGATTCCAAGCCGTACAACAACATTGCAGCTTCTGATGCCAAATCAAGGTTTGTCTTCTTTATTGGAGTTCATCGGTGTGCACATGTTCTAGCCTTATAACGTTACAAATATTTTTATTTCTCCCCTTACGAAAAAGGAGAAAGAAAAATAGCCAGGTCCCAAATATTCAATTGACAAATGACAGCCTAACAACTGATCCGAAAAATCAATTTACCCCACGTGGACCTAGAGCAATCACGCAAATGGGAATAAATAAGGATGTAATATAAACATGTTCATTTATAATTCCCTGGATTATTGGGGACACTTCTTTTCTGCGGGGAGGGGGGGAGAGAAGAGGGGTGGTTGGTTCGGATAGGATCACCTCACCCAAGAGGGGTGCGGTGACGCGTGACCGTGCGACACGTGGCAGCAAAAGAGTGTGGTGAGGCTAGATGAGGGTCACTTTCATCTAGCCTCATCACCCCTCTTGATGTCACGTGTCGCGTGGTCACAAAGGGGTGAGGAAAGTTGGGGGTAAGGAGATCCCAACTTGGTTGGTTCATACTGTTAAAGGATTATATTGATGTAATCGAACATCCTGGTTAGACCGAGACGTAGTCTTACTGTATATATCATAGGGATGTACATTTATTGATGAGGATAACAATAACAACGTTACTCCATTGGTTTAGAGGCTCTTGTTTATGGCGAGTATAGAAAGGTCGGACATACGCAACTATACTCATGTGTTAGAAGCGCATAGACCCGATAACCAATAATGAAAATTGCGTGAAGCTGTATCTATTAACTGCTACTTCAAAATATAAGAATTACAACCAATTTGATGAATCGTTTTGGTTTATTAATATATATTGATGAATTAACACAAACCCATCCATTCTCCGAAAAATAAAGAATTAATGTTCAAATTGTAAAATTAACAACGTGCAACCTACTCAACCCATACATTTGTGTTTCTTTAAACAGTTTTAATAAAACTGTCTCATATCCATCATACAAGAATAATAACACCCCACATAATAAAGACAATACTTATAAAAAAATTTATCTTATATAGAAGTGGACATTAGAGATTAAAATATATCATATAAGCTATTTCGCAGTATCGAATTAAACAATCAAATCAAATTTACTCTGTCCTATTTTAAAATAACTTAGTCAAAACATGATTTTAAATCAAATAATTTAAGCCATGATTATTATTCATTTATTCGTCTCCCTAAGAGACAACATTCAAAACCCCCTCCCACCCTGCAGCAAATTCTGCAAAACTTACCTAAACCATTGACAAACTGGAAAAAGAACTTGGTGCTAATTTTAAGTAATTGTAGCTATCAAGCTTTCCTCTTTTCCCTTGAACTTGGCAATGCACGCAAAGATCTAAGAGGATCATCGATGCAGAGATATGGAACGTACCATAAATCCGGTCTTTACTGCTGTATTTGGAAGGCTTAAATGTATTCTTAAATACGCAAAGATCCTCGTCGCATAGTCTTAATGCAGAACAATTGAGCTAGGTTTAGGTTCACTGAATCTTATAGAGAACTCGAATGAAGTGAAAAATAAACAATAGTTCTTAGACCGTAAGTAAGATATTAAAAGCGAAAATACTAGGTTAAGTATGACATTAGACTATGAAAATGGAACATTGAAACTCTAACGGGGGAAGAGAATGAAGATAGTGGACACGGTGATAAGGAGAAAAATAAATATTTTATTTTTGCAATAGACAAAGTGGATAGATAAGAAGGTTGGAATGTTGGACAAGACAGGATTTAAACTCTGGTACACATGAAAGAATAAGACAATGAATGAAGTTGGAGTTATTCTAGATGCCTCATTAACATGTGTTACTAAAAAACGAGATAGAATTATAGACCTTAAGTGTATGATTGAAAAAGAAACAATCAATATTATTATTGTATATGTCCCTTAAGTGAGATTTAAGAAGGCTATAAAGGTTTCACTTTGAGAAGATTTAGAAGACTTAGTGCAATAAATTTCAACAGGCAAAAAGATCTTTATAGGAGAATAATAGACATATTAGTAAAAAAATAAAGATTACCATGAGTTACACAGTGGATTTGGTTTTGAATACAAATGATTTTTGATTGCCATAAGACAAATATGTAAGTCTTCCAATTCACGTGGAAATCAAAGTTAGAATGTACTTCAAGATCATCTTTGATTTCCATAAAACAAGTGTGTTGTTTTTCTTAATCATCGATTAAAGCAACACATCATCTTCACTTTCTGATTCAGAAAGAAGATCATAGTGATTACTTTCGCATTAAAAGTTTTCTTTTTTTTGAAGAAAGTCCTTTTTATCTTGCTTTTTTTACTTCTTGACGTGATAATCCACAATGAAGTAATCTGATATATCACATCTATAACATTTTCCACTATTTTCTTTGTTTTTGGGTGAGTTTTGAAAAACTTCCTATTTGTTTCTAATTACAACCCTTCTGAACTCTCAAACTAAAAGTGCAACTTCTTTATTCGAAGTATAAAACAATCTTTTTTATTCTTTTTCAAACGTCTTTTGAACTCATCAAAGCATTCATGTTCGAACACACACAACAAATCTTCATGAAGTACGTTTCGACATATTTGTGATTGTCAAAGATATTCTTTTAAACCCTTCGAGCCCCAAACAAGAATGCATCCGAGTCATCAGTGACAAACCCATGAACAAGACTGGTCAATTCCATCAATGCACATTGAGCTTCAGCTTCCGTTGGAGCAATTACGTACGATAAATTTGAAGCAACTCCTTGAAAAAAAAAACCACAAGGCATGCATAAGTTTCTATCATAGGACACAAACACATCTCAACTCCAGATGGAGAAAACTAAATTCTTCCTACAAAATCCAAACCAAAATAAGGATGAGAAAAGTGGGCATACTAATGAACCACCAACCCCTCCACGCCCCACATTCACCCCACCCCCACCCCCTACCCCCAAAACAACAAAAAAAAGAAAAAAAGAAAAAAATTATCTCATTAGGATACTGTAACAAATAGCATAGGCATACTCAAGCAACTGTTCCAGGGAAAAAACTAACAAAAAAACAATTTGCTCAATTTGGATATACTTGTCAAAAAGGAAGATAGACACAGCAAAGTCTAATCACCAACCCAGTATTCTCCGGCACAAAAAGGTGTACTCATCTGGGGGCTGGTAGGATTCCACTTTGAGTATGGTGTTCCTCCTCAACTTTCAATACCATGTTCTCTTGTTAATCACTGAATGCACAATTAATACATATTTGGTGTTACAAGTAATCGCTAATCAGTACAAGTTTTCCTTGAACCAGTCTGTCTAAACTACGCAGTCACCAGAAGCCAGGATATAGCCCTCTACTGCATTTTCAAGATTACTTAATCTAGACTAGATAGATATACACTTTATCCATGAACTTTTGATTTTGCTGCAGCCTAATTTGTAAGTCCAATTATTCGGCAAATATTTCATTGCTTACTGATTCAGCATTTCGCTCGAGCCTTTTTTGTTCATCTCCTAGCTCTAGTTGTTGTTGGCTTAACATCAACATTTCCTCCAATCTAGCTTTCACAACTTGCTTCTTGTCCTCCTTTCCTCCCAAATAATCTAAGTTCCAAGGGGTTCCTCTCTTTCTGCTTAAGAATGAATACTGGATCCTTCATTAGCTGATTCCTTCCCAAAGTCTGTTTCATTCATTGCATTTCGCATAGAGATGTTCCCACCACTGCAGTCTTATAGGGAATGCCAACTGATGCATGAGACTTTTGGAGTGTAAGGTCATCAGTCAAGCTCTCAAAAATTAGATCAGTATTTAATGAGGCATTAGGATTACTCACAATGCCATCACCTTTGCAACCAGAGGTGTCCATCAACTGGTCTGTACTTTGGTAGACACTTGTTCCCTGCATAGGAAGAACAGATACTATAGGTGCTCCCGCCTCCACAGTCCCCACCGTGCTTGTGCCTGGTACTGAAAGATCTATTTTTGGAGAGCTCTGGCAACCTTGTTCGGTCACAATCTCGATCTCGCCAGAACTCCCTTTGAAGGTAATGCTGACTGCATCTCCAAGAAACTTTGGGCATGCAAGCTAGTCTGTTAGTCCGTAGTATCAAGCATCTTCACCATTTCTTATACTTGAAAACGTGATTCAGATCTACCCCCATTTGGTTCCCTACCTCCGTCAAATCTTCTTTATGAAGAAACCGACTATTTGTGCTTTGAAACGCTGTTTCTGTACTTTTTCGACACTGCAGACCTGGACAGGAGGCAATCTCAGATTTCTGAACCCTCGCATCCTGAAGACTTCTTCTTATTGCTTCTTGGAGATCAGCTTCTTCTTCCATATCGCCTTCAGAAATGTTCTTGTAGTCAACTGAATAAGGAGAGTCACTCTGTTTGAGATCAAAGGACCCTTCTTCCCACTCCAATTCATTGTCATCCGTCGAGTCGCCATTCGTGAAGCACGAGCCGCCATTCACTTCAATGTTATCGCTCAATTTATTACTTTCTACTCATTCCATTTCTGAAGCATTATCTGAAGCTTGCTTCCTTGGAGAAGAACTACCAACAGAGAAACCAATTATTGTATCTCCAGCCACAAGACTAGCAAATAAATCAGCATCACCAGATTCATGCTGATCATTGTCCTCAAAATATATCTCTAGTGCATTTCCAGCAGTCAGCAGCACCTCCCCATCTTTGTTGCTTCCACTAGCATTTCACCAGTATCGAGAGTAGAACTGTCCATGAGCTGGGTCTTTTTTGCACCCTGACCCAAGGCATCAACTTCATTTGGACCAACAGAATGTTCCATCTCTAAAATCTTAATTGTGACCAGCCTCTCTCTCTCTCTCTCTCTCTCTCTCTCTCTCTCACACACACACACACACACACACACACCAAATCCAAATTTCTTTGCAAATCACAAGTCATGCGAATTCCCATTGCTATGACTCTACTGACTCAAAGCCGACCCCTCTCATCCAGATATGACTCCACATCATTTTCATTACCCCCTTGAGGTTCAGCCTTATTAGATACTGCAACAGTTTTTCTCTTTACCAATGACCCGTTATTGACTTTATGGTTGGAAGAGTTGGCTATTGGTGCTGAGACATAGTCATCACTCCCTCTCCCCTGTCCAGCAGATGTAAGAACTCTAAACCAAATCAAATATTAGTCAGAGTCAGCAAAGACATACTCTAAATTATCAACGGGTGTTCTCAAGATAATTCTGCTATCTTAATACATGAGGAACAAGACACGTGCAAAAATAGACTAACACTGAAGAAAGGTATTTACGCTTACTCTGTCTCCACTGAAGGATGACGAAAAGATAAACTCTCTAGTGGCCTCTGAGGCAATTCGTGAAGTCTGTACCCCACTGATTCCCCTTCCTGCAGCGGTTTTCTGCACCTCATCTATCTCAGGCCGCAAAGCAACTGTCTTAAGATAAGCCTCTATCTGCAATTCTGAAAACCGAGATGGTACCTGAGTATTTAGAAGTGTAATGAATGATGAGTACCTAAAAGCATATCTATGTTCACCATCACAATGTCATGCGATTGACATTTAGCCATGTGTATGAATCTTATATTCATCAACAGCTTGTACCTAGAGAAGTTCTAGGTACCAAAGAGATGAAAAGAATTCACTTATACAAACAATAGACGGATAAGATCATAATAAGGAGCCAGGCAAAGATATAAACATGGTCTCATGCATTGAGCTATTCAGAGCATACCTTCTTTACTTTTTGATACTTCTGCCGGTTTTCTGCCATCGGCCTCTCTCTCATCTGTAATAAACTAGATATCAGAAACTGACGATCCAACCTAACAAGAAACCCTCACCAGTATCAGTTCTTCATCCTCATAAGCATCCTCGTCTTGATCTTGAACATATGCACCAGAATATGACTCACCAGCAGCAAAACCTTCCTCCTCCGCCAAAAGGGATGCTGCCAGACTGGATCAACTTATCAAAGCTAGAATGAGACCTTTGATTCAAAACCCAACTTAATAATAAACTCACATTTCATCAAGCTCTTCCTGACCTAAACCATCATAATGCTTCACATTTCCTCCTGACATCTTTGGCCCCATCACTGCTTCATCAGAGACAAATTCTTTATCATCAACAGCAAGTAGACCGACTCAACTATAACCTTTTTGCCCTTGGTCGCACCATTCTTTCTCTGTCTTTCAAGTTCTTCAGCAATCTCTTTTAGTCTCATTTGCTTGAACTGCAAAGGCCACAATATAACAATACATGTATCAAACATAAACTTACACAGGTAATTTTGTAGCAACCCAACCTGCATCACCCAATATCATGGGAAATCATATAGAGCACGGCTCAACTGAGGAAGCATTGCCAGAACCCAGAAGTCTCCAAGTTCTTAGGATTTTCTGCTTAACATGGAACCACAAGAAATGATTTAGGATAACTAAAAGAGACTTGCTCATACTGCCTTGTAAAGGTAATCATAGTAATTCCCTTACCCGAGTAAAGATTACTTTACATCCTCCCTTAACTTTCAACAGTAAAATTTAGGTCTCTCTGAGTGCATGCTCTTAGCAAAACAAGTATTATTCAGACTAAGAAAAGAAGCAACATTTATACCTACTAAAGAGCAGAAAGTTCTGATACAAAATAATGTGAATGCAAAAGAGAGAAATGCATCTTTAGAATTCTTCTCGGCGTTGCAAAGCAAGATGAAAAAGGAGGAAAAAAACGGATGCAAGAGTTAACAAAGATATTTCTTTATCAGGTAGAATAACCTACTTGGTTGAGAAGCAGCTTCTCCGCAGTCTTCCGAATCTTGGCCTGAGCATTCTCGCGGTGAAAGCGGCGAGCATCACCTTCGACGCTTAAGTACAGGTGTGCCCCCGTCAAAAACAAACACCGGCTTGGTACAGAGGAAGAGCAATTTAAGAACCCAAAAGATGAGCATCCGCACCATCCCTCCATTTTCATTCCTCATCGCCTTCATAAATTGAACCATCCATATCCTTGCATCTACAATTCAAGTCAAGTATATTGCTGTACATCATAATTACAACGAAGACACGGCGGCAGAGGGAGCCAAGAGATCCCATAGTCCGTGAACACCCATTTGCTACAGATTACAGGAGAGATCCACAGATTACAGTATCGCTTATGCAGGCTTAAAGTTCATATTCTACAGAATTGCAGATTTATATTGGAATACCAGGTCATGGCCGCAAAATTCATAAGTCGGTGGTTCTTATACTCTGCATTTCCCTCATTAACTTTGACTAGTAGGCCGCATCGTGGAAACGGAAAATCCACTCGCTAGGGCTTTTTTTTTTTTTTTGGGAAACTAGTAAGGTTTATTTCGGAATGTTTAAAATAAAAGTGTGTATATTTTGTTTTGTCACTATGTTTTCTTTTTCGAACCATGTTACTACGTATATTATCAATGAGTAAAGAGAAAATAATTTTTCTTATTTATTTGTTTTTGTTATAAATATAATTTTTTTAAACAACTGACTTGTAATAAACCGATATCAAATAAATTACTAATTAAAATTAAGATTGATCAACTTTTATTAAATTAAACACTTTTTGAGACGTAATAAGTAATATAATTTTTAATATTATCTGAATGCTTTACTGTGTCTTACACAGTATACACGCATCATATATGACTTATAGTTTATTTGTGTTTCTTGTGTTCGAAGGTGTACGTAAATATAAACACTTGACATATTAGTGGCACTCTAAAGTATATAGTCGGTCTAAAGGCTTTTATATGTATCATATAAAGCATAACTTACTATTTTTTATTTTATGTATACATAATTACTTGTACGGTGTATTAAAATATTGTTTATTCAGTTGTTAGCTTCCTATAAATCTTGTCACGAAAAAACTTTATATGGTTGCTACTTTCTTGCTAATATAAGTAGACGATAAGTACAACTAAGATAATAACCTGAATAAAAAGTGCACAATAAATTTTACTGCATTATACAATAGTAATGTTTTGTAAATTCCTATTCTGGCATTTTTTTGGGTATTATCTGCGTTCAAAATTCATATTTTTCTTATATTTTAAAAAAGAGTTGAAAGGTAAAACAAAGACACTGACGATACTATACCCTCTTCTTAGATTTTATTGTTATAGACATGAGTACAAATGAGTCAAAATGTTCGTGAGATTGAGATTGACTTGAGTTTTTATTCATTTAGTTCATTTTGATAAAGTTTGAGATCAAACTCTGTTTGACTTAAACTTTTTATGAGTCAATCTTGAACATATTACTGCTTGATTTGGTAGTTTGTGAAAATGTTCAAACTTAAAATATACATAAAAAGTATGTATGCTTTATGTTACATTATTATCTTCATTAAGTATAAACAATAAATTAAACGTGATAAATACCAATTATTGGATCACAATAAGTTGTTCATGTAAAAGATTAATAACGATTTCAATAATATCATTAATAATGAATGTATTTACTTGTATATGCAATTTTAGAATAAAAAATATTTTAAATTTTTGCTTGAATAGGCTTGCGTTCCGCTCAAGTTTGAGGACGGTAGTTCTTGTGTTTGAGATTGAAAAGCATCTAAAAATCATGATCAAGTTTGATATTGATAAATTTAAAAAATGTTGGACTCGATAATCTGGTGATCGGTAGGCGCGGAACATTTACGACCCCAGTTCTAGATGAAGGAAATTGTTAAGTTCTAAAAAGATTAAATTTGACCAATAATGAATACATATTTTTTAGTATATGTACATTAATTGATTATTAATAATGAATGATGAGATAAAACTAATGATACGAAATTAATTGTATTAATAAAAAAGAGGTGTTAAGCCAAAATTATTAGTCAGTGACTCAGTATTGTCAAATTTATCCGACATATTTTCTATTAAAAAATATGATTTGAAAATAAAAAAAAAATGAAAAGGAAGAAGAGCGGATCGTAGACGGTATACGTAAGTGAATTGGGGCGACACGTTTAGGGAAGCGGTGGCTGTGAAATTAAAGGGGTGATTACGAAGTTTGAATCTTGGGGGAAGGGAAGTTAATGATCTTTGCAGTAGATGGGGAAGATGGGCACTGTGGATGGGGAGCTGGAGCAATTGTTCGAGAATAAAAAGCGTGCTAGAAACCCTCTTGTACCTATCGGTATGCTTCTCCGCTTCGGCTTCCCTTTTCCTATTTCATATCCTTCCGTAGCTTTATGGATGTGTTGTAGATAATCATGGCTATTCATGTTCTTTTTTCTTCCTATTTGCATTATTAGTCTGTAATAATAGCCCAATTTCCCCCCCTTTTTTTGGGTAATTACTTATGAGGAATTGAGGATTGATAATGGTGCCGTTCGATTGCAAAAATCAACATGAAAGCCCTGCACTTTTTCGACCTTTTTTTTTGTTTGTATCTGACCCTCAGTTCTTATTAGCGACTGCTTGAACTGTTGGTATCCCAGACAGCTTTATTGCATGGATGATGAGATAAAACTAATGAAATAAAATTAGAAAAAGGTCGAAAAAGTATTAATTACAAAAAGAGCTGTTTGTATCCCAGACAGATTTATTGCATGGATGATAAACTAATACAGATGCAAGTGGTAGCGTTTCTGAAATATAAATGCTTTCAAGATGTGTGTATGGTAGGATAGTCAATATGTACACATTTTCTAAGTAGCTATTCACCAAGGTATCGTCACCTTATACTTTTGGAGGGGCTGGGGCTTTCTTTTTGGTTGCGCAGGGGGAAAGATCTGTGGATGACTTTCTGATGACATCTCTAGGAGCATTTCAAAGTTCAGAACTTTAATCTGGAGTTTGCTAACCGATATGCTTATTTCATTGCGATACTTGGCAATCGTATTTGATTAGTAGGTAGACATTGTTGTGACATCCCATGCGTAATAAAGGATCACATTGGTATACCTAGTGAGATGCCTATTGTTACACTTGACCTTGTGAGGTGAAGAAGGTAGATTGGAGCATAAATACATACAACTGAGAGTTCTGTGCATTTATGGTTCCTTGCAAAGAAACTGATAATAGCTCGATCTTCCACCATGGATATCTATCGAGAATATAGTAGTCGTGTAACTGTTCAAGAACAATCATGAGTAAGTGAATTTGCTTGGTTCTCACACCATTTATGTTATGTGCAAATTCTTTGTATACGCGCACCTGTCAAGTAATGGAGTTATAGGGCTGGGGTAATTCCATTCTTGCTGAATGTGTTGAAGTTCTGTCTACTGTATTAGTCATGATGGGTTTCTGTTCTTGGTGAATAGGGAAAAAATGACAAGTCTTAATAAAAATGAACAGCAATAGAAAGTCAGATGATTAGCTTTATGTGATGTAACCTTAAACAGGTTGAATCTTTTATTCCTCTTAATTTCACTATGTGCAAAACATTGAGATTCTCCATGTTCATAAGCTGTCATTTTACCTGCTGGGAAAAAGTGCAGAGAAAAGAGCCGGTATCCGCTGCCTTTGTTCCGTAGTTCTCATAATTAGGATCATGTTGCTCGCTTGAAGTTATGCTGATGAGAAAATTTGTTGCACTGTTTGTCTGTGGTGCTTTGGATGGCAGTGGTTGTGGAAGGGGAAGAGTTGACTCTTAGATACTATGTTTGAGAGTGTTTCCTATCTTGCTGAAAGCTGTTGGCGATCTCTTCAATTGTGGGCAAAAGCTGGAACCAAGGATTGATAAATTCTGGATGTGACATACTTGGACGTCTTCTAGCAGGCATTATAGAACACATTAGCAGCATTTAGTCAGCAACCTAGACTGTTTGGAGCCTTGTTTCAATCTTTCAAACCTAGGTGCATTATTGGCATATGATGGAAATTATCCTGCAAACTGGTGTTAAACTTTTTTGTATGTTGGAAGAAGAAGGTAACAATGTCATTTTCTGAATCTAATTTTTCTCTTTTGCTTTTGCTTTAGGTGCATTTATCACAGCTGGAGTTCTTACAGCTGGACTTATTAGTTTCCGACATGGGAATTCTCAATTAGGTCAAAAATTAATGAGAGCTCGTGTGGTAGCTCAAGGTGCAACCGTAGCTTTGATGGTTGGGACTGCATATTACTATGGAGAAAAACTGTAAATGCATGTTTGGGTAGCATGCCTGCCAAATCGTTTCTCTTACTCGTGATTCCTAAGATCATTTTTTTCCTCTTTCCTCCTTGGTTGGGAATCATATATTTGGTCTTTAAAACTCTATTTGATGTTGTTAGTATCTGTAATCTTCAGTTGATGTCCAGGACATCACTCTGTTGGCTTTCTCTAGGTTGGACCCTGCCTGTTCTTATAGAGGATGACGCCCAGGAAGATGAGGAGTTTTCCTTCTCAGAATCCTTCACGTGCGCTTCATTTGATAATAAACAGAAAGATCGGATAGAAACACCATTTTTTTTCTTGCCAGTTAATCTGAGGTGTTTTGTTCTTGAAGCTGGAAATATAGTGGACTGACCTGTGGTAGTTGATGGTATTCGTTCTTTCCAAAAGCATTTCGCTTCACCCAGGTTGAAGTGATTAATTGCATATAAGAAACGGACTTAAAGAATTTATAGATTATATGCTGGAATCATTGAAATGATTATGGTACTTGATTTGCGTATTGAGTGTGTTCTTCAGGATAAGCTCTTGGAATATGTAGTTTAACTGCACTATATCTAATAGCTGTTTCGATTCAATTTGGTCCATCAGTTGATTATTGATAATAAATGGAAGTACCTTAGTTGCCTTGAGCATCGCAGAGCCCAGACTTAATATTTAGAGTTGTTGCGGCATCTGCAGTTAGGGAGCATTTGTGTTTTACAGACATTCATATTGATTTTCGTTTATTTTGATACATAATTATATAATAAAATGTACCATTTTCTTTATCAGGATTTCTGAATATAATACTGTTCAGGGACTAAATGAAGAGTTGCAGTTTAGTAGTTGCTAACATGTGTGCTTGCAGTTCCACTAAGATTGAGCATATATATTACAATACACATGTAAAATCCTTCCATGTCTGAAAAATAATCATTCACCATGCCTGAACTAGAGAGGATGTATTCCTATGTATTCTGCACCCTTTCCTTTTAATGTTCCACGAGTTTAAAATCACAGTTTTATTTTACGGAAACATACACTAGAAGATGCCAGCATGTGTAAATTTCTTACACATGGTATATTTTTTTGTGTATTTTTAAGTAAAACTATATAGTTTTATACGTTCACAAGAATAGTGTGGAGGAAATGTGAGCGGAAGATTTGTGCCTGTCTGAATAGTGTTGGTGGTATCAATAAGAAGGAAGAATTTGACATGTATATGTATGTATATGTGTGTGTATTGTGTATGTACATATATATACACTTGCATATTAATAAAAAAAGAAGGAGCTTTATGTTTAATGACATGAGAGGTTACATGCATTTTTTGATTGGTTAGAGAGTGAAATGAAAACTTTTGTACTTGAATATGTTGTTGAATAGTCAGACAATACATTCGGAATTGAGGGAGTAATCTTTTGTACGAATTTGATTGCCCAGATCCTATAGTGGATTGATACATATGTTGCAGTAATGAGATTCGAAAAGAAAAGGACAAACGAAAAGAAACAATGTTTATCATATTTCAGCTGCATCAATTCATGCCATATGTGCATATAACATAATATTGAATAGTATTTGTGATCTTAAATAAATCCTTTATCTAATTTACGTGTGTGTCTGCTCTCTCACTCACATTCTTATATTCTTATGTGCATCAAATTTGACAGTCTCTCTCTGTAACTGTAAGTAGATATATATATATATATATTCAGTTGCAGTGTCTATTGTATTGTTTTTATCATCACGTCAATTAATTACAATAGCTATATGATTTAACGGTTAAAAAGATATTGTGCTTGACTTATTAACCAATAATCAGGTTAAAAAGATATTGTGCTCGACTTATTAACCAATGCTTGTGATTTTTGATAATATTATGCAGTAGATAAATTTAACAAACTCAGTAGAAATCTTATCCGGCAATCTTTATTTGTGGTTGTCCCGGAACCTTCAATAAGTATGACATGGAGATGAAGTTGATGCTAATTAGAGAAGCAACTCCAAAGCCTGTAACACCAAGGAGAGTCGGATGGGATTTTCTACCGTTCGGTGTGAGTTACTGTGTCTCTATTCAGTCTCATGCCTTTTTTTGTTAGTCATCTCTCATTTAACTTCACCATTTTCTGTTGATACGTGTCGACATGTTACGTTTCATATCCCATTAAGATGAGAGGATTCAGACTCAACGAGGGTGATGTAGCTAAATATTCATTGCATAAGCCTACACCAAACAAGCAAAAGATAAATTTCATAGTAGTCAATAAGTAATTATTAGCTATTATACTGATTATGGGTTAACCAATAAACCATACACAAGCAAAAAAGATTGATATGTTAATGGAGGTAGACGTACTTAAAACAAGAAAATATATCTCTTTTATCCATGTCAGGCTTACGCATTTTCAAACAAAAAATTAGTTAAAGTAATTTAATGTTAGTACTTTTCAAGTTGTCGCTAAAAAAATCTTTTACATTTAAAATATACACAATTGATTATGCCAAAGTAACAAAACCTTTAAGGAAAGCGTGTAAAAATGTTCTTACAAACACAAACAGAAACGTGAACTTTTTTTTTTCATTTTTTTAAAGTAGGTGTTAATACTTGTTTACCATAGTATATTAAAAAAAAACTTAGAGTTAATTGCACCTGGTATCTATTCTTTTCCACCAAGTTTTAAGTAGCATCCAATGTTTCATAAAACACACTTGCCATCCAGACTTATAGGGTTAATAGACATCTGGCATCCATGCTGACATTTTTCATTTATTTTTTAAAAGTTTATAAAAAAAATAATTCAAAAATAAAAAGAAAAACCCCACCCCAACCCCACTCCACCCCCCACCCCCACAATCGACCTCCCTCCCCATCTTCCTCTTCTTCCTCCATCTTACTCTTCTTCCTCTATCTTCATAATCAATGGTTCCATGTCCAGCAAAAACAAAGAGAAGACTATCGATCTGTATAGCAGCTCCATCCAGACGAGGAACCGGAGCAGGGGACATTTTCTCCCATTTCAACTCGGGACCAGGCAAATCAGCAAAAGTAGCGGATATCACTCGACTTTTTCCACCCTGCCAAATACCCAAGCAAAGTAAAACAGTTACACTAGAGCAATTTATTACATCTATCAGAAGAACAAAACTAATACAAACAAAGAAAGCACACGAACATTGGTTGTATTAGGAATGGGTGAGAGGGTTTTGTTGCGGTGATCTTCCGATTGAGGATAAAATATACGGGAGGTAGAAGAAGAAGATTGGAAGAATTGATAGGTAGAGGAAGACTTGGATGAGGCCCAAAGCAGATCTCCGATGAGAGCAAAACCCAAAAGCCCGACGCATACCAACACCAGCTTGCCGGTGGTGATGGCGCTGGTGGTTTTGGCTCCTCCTCCTACTGTTCCTCTAACCATTCTAGCTTCATTAAAATTGAATTTGCACCTGCTAATTCAAATCATTCCTCCATTGGACAACAATTACGGTACTCAACTCCCTTCTGATTATCAATCAATCAATCAAATCTCATTCGTTATAGCGTACTGAGCACCAATTTTAACAAAATTAATCTTCTTCGTGCGGTTCCCAATAATATGATTCTTCAGGTCTCTCAATGCTTTAAGCTTGGTAGAATCGGACGCTGTGGTCGAGCTCAACCTTCCGATCAAATCCTCTGGTACTGGACGGAGGCTCTGATTATTCCCTGGCGGTGCTGAAACTGATGCAGAAGATGACCATGGTTGGAAAAAAAATGAAGATGAAGATGGAGGAAGAAGAGGAAGATGGAGGAAGAAGAGGAAGATGGGGAGGATGGGGAGGGAGGTCGATTGTGGGGGTGGGGGGTGGGGTGGGGTGGGGTTTTTCTTTTTATTTTTGAATTATTTTTTCTATAAACTTTTAAAAAATAAATGAAAATTGCCTTTATGACGTCAGCATGGATACCAAGTGTCTATTAACCCTATAAGTCTGGATGGCAAGTGTGTTTCATGAAACATTGGATGCTACTTAAAACTTGGTGGAAAAGAATGGATACCAGGTACAAATACAATTAACTCAAAAAACTTATATACCATCTTAAAATTTGCCGGACCGCTCTCCATTGAATATGGAATTTTTATTTCTATTTGCAATTCAAAACAAACGCACGAAAATAATAGCCAGCACTGATTAATCTTCCACAGCCAGCTCCACAGTTTCCCCCGCAAAATGCATACAACTTCAATCTTCATATCTGTTTTCCTCCTCTTGCCGGTAGGAAAATCCGACGAGGGAGAAGTTAAAAACGCTCTGACAAATCTCATGAATCAGATGATTTCCAACTGCAGTTGCAGTCCTAAGGTAAAGTCACCCTGGAACTTCACCACCTCCTCTAATCCCTGCAAAGATAACTGGGTCGGCGTCACCTGCGATTCCCATTTTTCTCTTAAGAATCTCACTCTCGATGGATACAGATTCTCCGGCGTTTTCAATCCCACCTATCTTTGTGATGTACAATCAATTTCTGATTCCCTCGCAGTCCTCAGTCTTAAGGACAACAATCTTCTTGGAGAAAGTTTGGACAAGATTTCAGAATGCAGACAACTTACGAAGTTGTCTTTAAAGAACAATTCTTTTTCTGGAAAACTTCCTACGTCGTTTGAAAGATTGAGTAATCTCAAACGGCTTGATATATCAGGGAATAGTTTTAAAGGGGAACTTCCGGACTTGAGTAGAATAACTGGACTGGTCGAATTCTCTGCGCAAAACAATCAGTTTTCTGGGACTATTCCTGAGTTTGAATTTTCTAACTTTTTAACTTTCAATGTGTCGAATAACAATTTTCGTGGAGTTTTACCAAATGGGGCAGCTCGTTTTTCGGTGACTAGTTTCTTAAATAATCCTAAATTATGTGGAAGTCCTCTCAAGAATAACTGTTCTTCGTCAAGACATGGGCTTTTAATTATTCTCATGTCTGTCGGGTTTAGTCTTTTGGTCCTGATTTTGCTGATCGCCATCGGACTTTCTATTTTTAAGAAGTGCAAGAACAAGGGACCACCGGCATCGGTAATAACGCCGGAGATTGCCGTTGTGGTTCATGAGAATTCGACCATGTTTAGTGATTTGTCACCTGAAGATCAGCTCAAACTTGTCGTGAGCAAGTCAGAGTTTTCAGGTGTTTCGAGTGATCAAAGTGCGGCCTTTTCATCGTCCCTTGTAATGACAAGCCCAAGGGAGAAAAAATTGGATTTTGAAAAATTGCTTAAGGCTCCGGCTGTGTTAATTGGGAGAGGAAATCATGGGAACACGTATAAGGTGGTGAGTGAAGAGGTGGGAAAGAGTTTGGTTGTGAAAAGGATCAGAGATTGGGGAATATCTAGCCATGATTTCAAGAAAAGAATGGAGAGGTTAGGTCAGCTGAAGCATCCCAATGTGATACCTGCCATGGCGTTTTACTCCTCCAGACTAGAAAAGTTGTTGATCTATGAATTTCAAGAAAAGGGCAACCTTGGCAGTCTTCTCCGCGGTAAATGCCCCCTTCCCCCCTCTCTCTCCCTTGTCTAGTTGCTTAGTCTATAACAATAATATGATCGAAGTCTAGGACAACTATATGAGTTCGCATCTTGGTAGTTACTCGTAAAGAATTAAGAGAGGTGCAAATGGCGCGATGGACACCCCCACTGACATGGACCATTTTGAAACCTGTGAATAGTGTACACGATCATGCCTTTGCCTTCATCTCACGTGATCTATGAATGAAATGTTGATATAAATGCACCATGAACTTCCCAAAACATTTAATTGCCATTTTGATGTTATTAGAAAGAATAACTGAGGAATTCTGTTTTGTTCAAGTGGTTAATTCTTGGAGTGTATTGGGATTTGAAGTATGGTACAATGTCCTTTACAAGAAGTGAATACAACTATCCTAAGAGCTAGTTAATAGTTATCAAGCTTACCCTTTGTAAGATAAATTAGTTTCCACCCCCTTCTCTGCCTTAAATGCTATATGACTGATAATTCTACATGGGACAGGGAGGTATTCACGAGTTTCTTTGCCTTCTTAATCAAGCAGTAAGTTAAGTAGATATAGGATGTGAGAAAATTTTGCTTGCTAATGTTAGGATTTGCAACGCTGAGTCTGATGAAGAAGAGGTCTTCTGTTGTAAATTTTAGGAGCTCAGGAGGGAAAACCATTTGGCTGGGGCAGCCGGCTCAGGGCTGCTGCTATAATTGCAGATGCCTTGGCCTTCATGCATCAGGAGCTTCACCAATACGGGATTGCACATGGTAACCTAAAATCATCAAATATATTGCTGAATAACAACATGGAGCCATGTATTAGTGAATATGGACTCAAGGTTGATCCTCTAGATCCCTCATTTGTCGCCACTTCAAATCTTTATGAAGCAAGGGGAGAGAATAAATTTGCATTCAAGGCAGACATCTATGGCATGGGGATAATTCTTCTAGAATTACTCACAGGCAAGAATATGGACCAAATCAGCGGGTTAGACCTGCCCAGCTGGGTGATTTCTGTGGTTAAAGAGGAGTGGACAGTGGAAGTGTTTGATAGAAGATTGACTCAAGAGGGCGCACACGAAGGAAGGATGGTTAGTTTACTACAGATAGCCATTAAATGTGTTAGTCCTTCACATCAAGCACGCCCCAGCTTCGATCAAATTGCCCTCATGATCAACACTCTCAAAGATGAGGAGGAGAGATCCATGGATGTGTCTGGCATCACCAGCATGTACTTCCAAGTTTGAAAAGGAAACTTCTGGCCTAAATTTGGGCCACTCGTGTCAGAATTCTCGTTTGACAAAGGAATGATAACTAACATACATTTCCTTTCACATATGCTCTTAGCAGGGAAGTATGCAACTGTTTTAATATCCTTACCAACTTGTTTTTCTTCCAAGCGAAGGCCGAAGGCAGAGGAGAAACTCTGATGTATATCTCTTAAGTGACAATATCACGTATACACATGCAGCATTGATGAAGTTCATAGTGTATCTCATTCCCAACTGGAGACTGGTGAATTCCCACAAAGCACCAGTTATTGCCATGGTTATTCGATTTTGGAAATTAGGCCGAAAAGGCTGCCTAAAGGCAGGCCCTGCCCTGAGTTTGTACGGTGGTTCATTTTCCCATCTTATTTTTTATGCTAGAATGCTAACTAGTTTGATTGATGATGTACTCATTATATGAAGCAACTTATTGCAATGAATCTTTATCAAGCTCTGGACATTCATTTTCCATCATTGGTGTGTTTCCTCAGAGAAAATTTCAGGTTATGGTTTCTCTTATTTACTTAACTAGTACAACACAAGGAGCTTGAGAAAGAGCACAAATCCACTGTCATAATTATGACATTCAATTTTCCACTTGTCACCATAAAATCTTAAAGTTGGAATTTTTTGAAGAGTATATACTATAAAGCCGGTATCATATCTTGAGATAAAATTATTCTGGAAAATGACGATGAGTTTCATTAGTATTAGATTTTGTTCTTTTATATTTCTGCAGGCTCCCTTCCCAATTAGAATTACCAAACAAGTTCCTAAAAAAAAACACGAGCATCATACGGTTCTAACTCATGCTGAAGTGTTATAGTGATTTATTCATCTTTTTCATCTAGGACTAGGAGTCATGAAAACTAGCTAACAACTGTACAAATTGTGTTGACAATTCAGAAAGCCTATTACATTAAAGTTCCTCTATCTTCTGATTCGGTCTAAGCTTACAAAAGACTAAACAACTAGAAAGACTTAGAAGAATGAGACTGGCAAAAGTATTTAAAGAAGCATACAAAGCAGGCAATATTCAAAAAACATAGGAAACTTGAAAACTCTGAAAATGTACGCAAGTTTTATATGCACACACCATGCAAGCTGCTGCCATTTGGAACCCCATTATGACCGTATTTAGAGGGTCTAGACCAATTGGTAACATTGCTTTGTGACCTTGAAGTTACGGGTTCGAACATATAAACAACCTCTTGCAAAAAAAGATAGGTTAATGCTAGATACATCAGATCGTAAATCGATCCGCCTCTCTCCAAACCCTGTACAATAGCAACAAAAACGTCCTATTTAGTTTGAATCATTTAAGTTAATTATTTTGATTTCATAAAAATATAATAAAACTATTTTGTATGATGTTCATCTTAAAATATTTGTAGGACGCTGTTTAATATAACATAATCAGTTTTAATAAACAGTGCCATTAATTAGTACAAAGCTATATTTTATATGATAAAAGAAGAATAAAAAGGAACTGAATTAAAAATTTTATTAGAAGTATATTCCAACTATAATAGTGATTGTTTCCGCCAAATGGTTTACACAAAAACAGTGTATTTGCTTAACTTTGTTTTTTAAAGGTAAAATAGCTTTAATCCCCAAAATACTTTGAAAAAACAAAAATATGACAATCTTTTTAGTGTGAATTTTATAATTAATATTCTTTTGTTAATTTTTTAATAAATTATTTGAAACTTTAACCAAAAAGATAAATTGATCTTTTAGTATCTGAATTGCCACCTAGTCCCTTACTAACATTACTTTGTAGATGGTTAGTAGAATTTATTATTTGTTATATTACGACCCTCATCCATTTATTTACGACGATTGTTATTAAATATTTAAATGTAAAATAAAATTAAGATGACCCTAAAATGACCACCAATAAAATTATTCTGAATAATTTTTAAAATAGTGTAACCTGAAACTTTAACTGAAGCATAAGATAATAAAATTAAAAAGAAGGGCTAAGGAGGTAAAAGTTTGGTCACGTCAAACCTGAAAGGCTAAATATTCACTTCAAGGGCTGGGACTTCATAGTTCATATAGGTATGGTATACTAGGCCTATAAATGAACCGAGTCGTTTGGTATGTTCGACTCGTTCGGTTCGGTTAAAAGGTTAATGAACCGAGTTTGAAACCATTTTTTCTGTTCGAACTCGATAAGTGAACCGTTCGTTTAAGGTGTTCGGCTTGTTAATGTTGTTCGTGAGTTAAACGAACCGAGCTCGAACAATTAAATATGTTCGTTTAAATAAACGAGCAAGCTCGCTCGTTTGCTAATTTAAATGAACGGAGTTTGAACAACGCGATGTTCGACTTGTTCGGTTCATTTACATCCGTATGGTACAGTTCTTGAATTCGTCCTCTCTAATGCATTGGTATTGCATGAGGTTTGAAGCTATGCAATTTAGTATTAAATTACATGCAATCTATGACTATAGAGACGTAATGTTCATAAACACACAATACAGAGTGCGAACTATTCGAACATTTAAATTATAAAAAAAATCCCTTTTTTCATATAAAAAAGTCTGCAAACGACCTGAGTCGATTTGACATTTGAATTATTGAGCCGAATATTTTTAAATTTTTTGAACTCGAGCTTGAGCCATATCTTTAAATTCTATTCAATCTTAAGTTCAAGATCAAGCGTCTTCGAACTTGAGTCGAACTCAAGCAGTATTCAAGCATATTCGAACAAAAATAAATATAATTTTTCTTATTTTGAAATTTGTGCGTGTCAGGAGGTATTTTTAGTTGATAGTATTGAACCGTTATTAGTTTTTTTACATAAAAGCTTATTATTATTGCTAAAATAATTGATAGTTAACATGTTTAATTTATTGTGTGTAATTAAACAAATATACTAATACAACACCAAATCATGCATACTTTTCATATATATTATGAGTTCAACCATGCTCACGAGCTAACGAGTCAACCATCAATATGTGCAAGATTGACTCTGCTAAATGTTTGAGTCAAGTTGAGTTAGATCTCAAGCTTTATCAAGCCAAATTAGACGAGTAAAAATCTAAATCAAACTTGATCAGCTCACGAATTGCTTGACTCATTTATATCTCTAGTAATGGTGAATTAGACTGATTGACAAGTATTGCCAAATTTTCGTTGCAGTGAGCATTTTATGTAGGTTTTTAGACACATTTTTCTAATTTAGAAAGTTAGTTGAATTTCCAATTTACATATTCTACCCAATTCTATGAAACTGACACTATAAAAAAACCCACAAGGTC
The DNA here is from genome assembly GCA_036186865.1 of Eustoma russellianum. Taxonomy (NCBI): domain Eukaryota; kingdom Viridiplantae; phylum Streptophyta; class Magnoliopsida; order Gentianales; family Gentianaceae; genus Eustoma; species Eustoma russellianum. Next base: position 439,838 of record AP025040.1, on the reverse strand, counting down.
AGAGATTTGGCCTTTCAATGCTACAATTATTGCCAAACCTATTTTGCTTTGTGCAAGTGATAGAATATCACAGGGCACTATATCTTCGCATGAGATTCTAGGAGGCTAAAAGTGAGGTCTTCAATCACGCGTCGCCACGTGTACAAAATCATTTTTTTAAAAAAATGACATCACCCCCTTGCTTTTGTACATATGGCGACGCGTGATTGGAGGCTTCAATTTTAGCCTCCTAAGATCTCATCCGCTATATCTTATCACTTTGTTATGTCGTCTTCAGTATGTCCTTGCCAGTTTTCCCCCACCAATTTTATGACTTCTGTCTTCAGTATATGGAATGGCGACTACGGACGTGTTTCACTTTTTCCCCCCCTTTCTTTTTCTTTGATGGAAGTAGATCTTTATTGATCAAATTAAAAGGATGAATAGTGGCAAAACAAGCAGCCACACAAAATAGATTTTTAATGTTATGCTTTCAAGGTATAGCTCAGTTGTTATTCAGTTTGGATTTATTCTAAGAAGTGCAGAATTCGATTCCAAAAATACGTACAGTGTAAGTGTTTCACTGATGCTGAGCCAAAGACCCAATTTGCAGTAGATAACTTGTGTAGGCTCATTGTGTAAGACCTAATCAATCTAGAAAACACTTGATCTCTTGATTTGCATTCTTTACAATGTTTCTTGGAACTGGGACTGAGACTGAGGATTTTTAATGTTACAAATGACAATTCTCTCCCTCGTGGAAGCCGTGCCATTTGACCTTTTTCAGTACTCTTGCCCATCGATTGATCCATTGCCATCATATATTTACTTTTTGAGGCAGTCCTAAAGGTAATGTAGGGAGGTAAATCAGGCATCCAACGACCCGCTAGTATGAGCTTGGTCATTTACACAGTAGTTTGTATAAGAAACTCCCAGCACTATAAAAAAGCTTACAGGCTAAGAAGCTCCCATACTACGCATTTGATGGGAAGGGGTTTTTTGCCTTTGTCATCATATATTTACTCATGAACACAAATTCTATGCCTGCTCATATATTTACTCATGAACACAAATTCTATGCCTGCAGTTGGGCCATAGGATGCCGTCAACCATAGTCCACTACTCCTGACCCAGATATGTTAGGATGATATTCTTTCTATTCTTTCCGTTAAGTCGGTATTTTGAAATCCGATGTATTCCATTGTAGTATAAACTGAAACCCTTGTAGTTTGGTTCGGGCTGAATCATGCTTTCTTTGACCACTAGAATATATTTTGTAATTTAATTTTTATTTATGCTAAAATTGGATCAACTAACCAACAAACAAGTCCAGGCATCAAATACAGCAAACATCACTTAATCAAATAACGAACACAATCGAAAACAAACGAACAGCAATTGAAAAATGTGAGAAACGAAGAGAGAATTTCATTGATCAATCTGGAAGAAGATAACCGCTATCTGACGGTTAATCGTTACAAAAACTTGTGGATTCGCAGCTGATATGCCCCTTTTATACAATTCAACTAACTACATTCAGTTAGGAGAAGAAGATAAGAAAGTTACGCAATTGCCCTTATTTACAAAACTGTATTACTTCATTAAGGAAGGACTTTCTTGTCTTTTCACCAATTTAAAATACTGGCGCGCTATTCCTTTCTCCCTCCTGCGTTCTGCACCACCTCTTCTCCACAATTACTCCTCTATCTCTAATCACAGATTCCTCTTTCTCATCCGAGGCTAACGTATCCCTCAACTGATCTTCTACCAATTCTCCAACATCCCCCCTCAATTCTGACTGAGGGAATATGTTTTTCATCCCTAAGGACTCAGTCAGGATGGCCATTCTTCTAGAATCTAATGCCTTTGTGAAAATATCCGCCAATTGAAGTTCAGTCCTCACAGGCATTGGAATGATCACACCTTCCTGGTATTTATCCCTCACAATATGACAGTCTATTTCAATATGCTTGGTTCTTTCGTGGAACACCGGGTTCTCCACTATATAGATGGCACTCCTATTGTCACAGAACAACTCCACTGGACCCGTATGAATTACTCCCAAGTCTTTCAACAGATAGAGAATCCATTGGACCTCGCAAGTAGCCGAGGCAAGAGCTCTATATTCAGCCTCCGAGGATGACTTAGAAACAGTGGTCTGTTTCTTAGCTTTCCATGACACCAACGCACTTCCCAGAAACGTGCAGTATCCCGTTATGGACCTCCTGGTCTCTGTACACCCTCCCCAGTCTGCATCCGAAAAAGCCTTTAATTTCAATGAACCTTTACTAGGGAAGAACAACCCTCTGCCTGGACTGCCCTTTAGATACCTTAGGAGTCTGTTTGCAGCTGCCAGATGCAATTCAGTAGGTGAATCCAAGAACTGACTAAGTTGTTGAACCGTGTACGTAATGTCGGGTCTTGTGATAGTTAGGTACAATAGCCTTCCAATGAGTCTCCTATAGGCAGTCACATCTTTCACCAAGTCTGAATCATTGTGGGAGAGCTTCAGATTCTGTTCCATGGGCGTCTTGGTTGGCTTAGAAGCCAGGTATCCCGTGTCCTCAAGTAATTCAAGAGTATACTTCCTTTGGCACACCATTATGCCCCCTTGAGACCTGGCAATCTCTAAGCCAAGAAAGTAGCGTAAAACTCCCAAATCTTTAATCTTGAACGTTTGATGCAAAACAGACTTGAGTTCTTGTATGGCATCAAGGGAATTACTAGCTAGAACAACATCGTCAACATAAACTAGCAATACCAAGAAGTAAGTGGCTGATTGTTTTATAAACATGGTGTAGTCATGTTTGGACTGCAAGAAACCAGCAGATATCAAAAAGGATGTCAGTTTGGCATTCCACTGTCGACTGGCCTGCTTAAGGCCATAGAGTGACTTGTTGAGCTTGCATACGGTGCTAGGGCTGGTCACTTGGACTCCCTCTGGTACAGTCATATATATATCTTGATCTAGATCTCCATGTAAGAATGCGTTGTTAACATCCAACTGATGTAAATGCCAGCCCTTGATAGATGCTAAGGCCATAACTAGTCTCACGGTAGTCATTTTTGCAACGGGTGAGAACGTGTCTTCATAATCTACTCCTGGTACCTGGGTATACCCTTTTGCTACCAAGCGGGCTTTGTACCTTTCGATGGTGCCATCAGCTCTCCTTTTGATTTTGTATACCCATTTGCAACCTATGGGCTTCTTGCCAGAAGGTAAGGGTACCAGTGTCCAGGTGTTGTTGGCATCCAAAGCTGCCAACTCCTGAGTCATGGCCTGTTGCCAATGGACTGCCTTGGATGCCTGTTGATAAGATGAAGGTTCCTGCTGCAAGCTAACATTAAGCACATAGGTTTTATATTCAGGGGTTAAAAGATCCAGAGAGTAATGATGTTCAATAGGATAAGGAGTATTGTTAGGAGTGGTAGAGTAGATTACAGAGTGTGGAGTTGTGCAACTGATTGCAGTGATAGTCTTTGAGGTAAGAGGGAGGTTGTCGATGTCTGTGTGGAGGATGATGTGAAATCTCATGGAGGGTAGACGGAGATTGGGATGGGACTGGTGTATGTGTGGTTGTGGGCGTGGTAGGTACAGAAGGGGAAGAGGGAATCACAGGGTCAGGTAGAGGCATGGTATGTGCAGTTGAATCTGTTTCTGGTGCAGTGTCAGCAGACTGGTGAAGTTCAGGCTGAGAAGGGGTATTTGGCTCATGGTATATCATATGGTCAGTGTAGTCACAGGCTGGGAAGAATGGAGTATCAAGTGACTGAGTAGGAGTGGTGGGAGGACATGTTGGATTTTTGGAGTGAGGAAACGACAGTTCATGAAATTGTACATCTCTGGACACAAAGATATTGTTGTTCATCAGATTCTGCAGTATATATCCCTTTGTATGCTGTGATATGCCCAGAAAGAGACAAGGGACAGCCCTTGCTGAGAACTTGTGCCTGTGGGGATCAGTGTTATACGCATATGCTTCGCAGCCATACACTTTCAAGTTTTGATATGGTGGGGGTTTTTTGTAAAGTAGTTCAAAGGGCGTTTTGTGATGAAGTACAGGAGTGGGTAGTATGTTTATAAGGTGGGCAGCGTGAAGGATGGAAAAACCCCAGTATGGCATGGGTAGGTTGGCTTGGAACTGCAAGGACCTGGCTACAACAAGCAAGTGTTGGTGCTTTCGTTCCACTAGTCCATTTTGCTGTGGCGTGTAAATGCAACTAGTTTGATGCACAATGCCAAGTTGCATATAAAAATCATTCATTTTGAACTCATTTGCATTATCTGATCTCACAACCTTAATGTGCCTTCCAAACTGCGTATGAACAAACAGGCAAAAACTCTTCATAATGCGTCTAGTTTCTTCCTTGGATTTCATCAAGTATATCCAGGTAAACCTGGTACAGTCATCTACTATGGTTAAAAAATACTTCTGGGCATACAAAGTAGGATATCTATTTGGTCCCCATACATCTACATGCACAAGATCAAACGGATTTTTAGATGCAGAATCTGATACTGGAAAAGGAATTCTTTGTAGCTTGGCTAAAGGACAGATAGTACATGGCTTGTCAAGAGGTACTTCTGGAATTGATGGTTCCTGTTTTTGAATCTCCTTTATTCTGGATTGAGAGGGATGCCCAAGCCTATAATGCCAAAGCAAGGACAGTGAACTACACATAGAGGTACATGCTGCAGGTTGTGAGATCATACCTTCACCATAGAGATAGTATAGGCCATGGAAGAGTTTAGCTAAACCAATCATCCTCTTGGACAATTGATCCTGGATTTCACATAAAGGACCATGGATTTTAATAAGCATATTTGGATCAGATGCAAGTTTGCTCAAGGACATTAGGTTGAACGAGAAAGAAGGTACGTACAGCACATCGTATAGAGTAAGTAGCGCATTTACCTTCACTGTACCTTTGTGTGTGGCAAACACCAGGGAATTATTAGGCAGCTTTATAGAGACTTGATTAATAGGTGTTGAGGAATCAAACAAGGCTAAGCTATAGGTAATATGATCAGTTGCCCCTGAATCTAAAATCCATGAACTTGAAACGTTAGTTGTAGAGTTACCTGTCACCTTGCCAACTTTGGCAGACAAGACTGTGCCATGGCACGCAGAAGCTGAGCCCCCTTCCTGGTTGTCTTCAAGTCTGTTCAACCATGCTATCAGCTTCTGATTCTGTTGAGGAGTTAACACCAAAGACTGCACTTCCCTCATCTGCTGCTCAGGCTGCAATGTCTGTGACTCCACTTCTGCACTATCAGCCAGATTAACCTGATTCTTCGGCTTGAACCCAGGCGGATAACCATACTTCTTGTAACATCTTTCTGCTGTATGTCCTATCATTCCGCAGTGAGTGCACTGAAATCTCTTATTTCCATCAGCATAAAACCTTCCATTCCCCCTCCTATATCCTCCTGATTGCTGTCTTCCAGAGTAGGTGTTTGCTGCAAATACTTCACTCACCTGATCCTCAGCCATCAATGCTGTGGGGTTATTGTCAAACATCATTGCTCCATTATCAGCTGTAACTTTTCTCTCATATTTTAGGGCCATGGAAAAAGTTGTATTGATGTCAGGTAAGGGCGTCATCACGAAAACTTGGGATTTAACTGGATCAAAACTTTCATTTAGACCTTTTATGAATTTGATCACATAGTCACTCTCAACGAATTGTTTCATTTTTCCTGCCACATCACACCTGCAGCCTCTACACACACAAGTAGGAATGGGCCTAACTGACATCAGCTCCTCCCACACAACCTTCAACTTCGTGAAGTACTCATTCACAGTCAGATTTTCTTGCCTAATTCCATAGAATGACTCTAACAGATCCGACAACCTAAAAGGATCAGTACTTCCATATCTAAGTTTAAGATCATTCCAGGCATCCAACGCAGTATCAAACCACATAATACTTTGAGCAATGGAATGTGAAACAGAATTCATGATCCAAGATTGGACCATGGTATTTACCTGCCTCCAAAGGGGAAACTCAGGGTCTGAGGCAGTTGGCTTTACAATTGTACCATCCACGAATCCAATTTTATTTTTAACAACCAAAGCCATCTCAAAAGTTCGACTCCAAGTGTGATAGTTATGGGGAATAAGAGGAGGTTGCGCTAGAACGATGGCGGGGCTATCGTTAGGATGCAAGTAGTATGGATTTTGTTGAGGATTATCATTCAGCTGAGGCTGATTTCCTCTGGACGTGGAAGCAATTGAGGTTGGATTCATATCGTAACAAACTACTACAGAAATCACCAGATACCACAAGCACTTTGGCAGAAATGAAACTACGCACAAACAATTTGAAAATTCTTACAGATCATCCGTCAACAAAGCATTGGTGAAGTATCAACAAAGCATTGGTGAATTCGGATCCAAATACTACAGCAACCTGGATCGCTCTGATACCATGCTAAAATTGGATCAACTAACCAACAAACAAGTCCAGGCATCAAATACAGCAAACATCACTTAATCAAATAACGAACACAATCGAAAACAAACGAACAGCAATTGAAAAATGTGAGAAACGAAGAGAGAATTTCATTGATCAATCTGGAAGAAGATAACCGCTATCTGACGGTTAATCGTTACAAAAACTTGTGGATTCGCAGCTGATATGCCCCTTTTATACAATTCAACTAACTACATTCAGTTAGGAGAAGAAGATAAGAAAGTTACGCAATTGCCCTTATTTACAAAACTGTATTACTTCATTAAGGAAGGACTTTCTTGTCTTTTCACCAATTTAAAATACTGGCGCGCTATTCCTTTCTCCCTCCTGCGTTCTGCACCACCTCTTCTCCACAATTACTCCTCTATCTCTAATCACAGATTCCTCTTTCTCATCCGAGGCTAACGTATCCCTCAACTGATCTTCTACCAATTCTCCAACAATTTATAGCAAAAGACATATGTGCATACATGTGCTTTTACCTTAAGACAAAACCTGTAGACTTTCCTGTTATCATTACCTCCTATTGGTGGTAAGAAACATATGTGTGTACGTGTGTTTTTTATTTTGTTAGGTTTTATGAACCTAAATACATTATAAGTTGGTATTAGTGACAGTGACAAAATTATATTTCCACTGAAGACTTTATCAAATAGACATGTGTCGTTGCAGTATGGTCTAATTGGTGATTATTATTGAGACACATGTCAAGCATGCACAAAACTTTATCTTGAAGATTAGTATCTTATGTATCAGTCAAGAGAAGATGACAAATCCAACACATCTGTTAATTCTTGATCATTTGGCTGGCTAATATCTGTTTCTATTAAATCCTAAAAAAACAGATATTTGGTATAAAGTTAAAATTACTGTAGAATTAGAGACAGAGATTTAGGGTTATTCTTTTCATTATTTCAGAATATTAATTCTTTTGTGTAGGAGGGTAGCATGATTTTGATAGAGGCCAAAGGAAGTTTGGTAGATTACTGTACAACAAACAGAGTGGATATTTAGAGGGTTGGATTAAGGGAGAGATTTTTTTTCTATGTAACCTTATTCTCTCGCGTTGTGATAATCTTTATTTATAGGTTAAGTCTTACATATGTAAGTGTGGTGTACCGAACTGCTATTGTATGTCGATGTTGAGTTCTCTAGTTTTAACCTACTTTTCCGACAAACCTAGAGATATTCAAATCTACAATTTGTAATGAAAACCTTTTTTTTAAAAAAAAAAACTTTCTATTAATTTAATGAAGAAATTCATTACTTTATTTTCATTTCTAATTAGACACTCATACTTCTACGTATCATGTTGGCATCTGAACATGAAAAGCCGACGTCTGTACGATAACAAAGGAGTATACTTGTAGCCATCTTGATACATTCTATTTCGAAAAGCTGCTTCATAATTTTGTACAATTATGAATTAACGCAATGTCGTTTGCAAGTGCTTAAATTACTGAATTATGAGCATCTAATACGTTGAAACTTGTAATATTGGATAAAATCGTTCATTACTTTATTGGATAATAATGATGCATGTATACACAGAACCGCGGTTTTTACCGACATCGGGTTGAAGTTTATGGATTAGTAGTAGCTCTCCCAAAAACAGCAAATACAGAAATATAACAAACATACGTTAGACGATCTTATAAGGGAAACTTTGATCAAGGCTATTAGAGTTTTAAAAATAAAAATCAGGATCATTTATTTTTATAATTATAAAGGGCAAAAGAAAAGTCTAAAATCTGAGAAAAGGGCTAAAGGCCCTTGACAATAAATTTCTGCTACCACGTTAACTAAATACTAACATTAATTAGATACTTTTCTGAACACTTAATAAATAATACAAGTTACATTCTAAAATTAAAATTTTATGAAATGCAAGCTTCGGTGAAATAGTTTAAAAAATTCCTTGTAAAATTATGTAAAAATTTCAACTTTCGGGAAAGTTTTTAAAAGGAATTTTTTTTACAAATAGTGAATAACCTCAACCAATAAGATAAAGAATACATGACATGTTTCAATGATGAATGTGTAAAACATGAGGTTTATCTTCAATTATTATATTTTTTTAAATAATTGAATAACTATTTAAATTTACTCAACTACCAACATAATATTTGGAGTGTTAATTAGGAATCCATTAAGCTTTCCCGAGAGAGGGTAAAATGATAATAGCTTCTGGTCACGACAGCGGAAGTGGGAAATAACAGCCCTGAAAGTTTATCTGGTACTCGAATGATAGATTCTATCTAATATTACCGGTTTGATTCTTCGTTGCTGCATTATAAGTGTCTGGACTTTGCCGTTAGGATTTTGATTCAGACATCTTGTGAACACTAAATTCTCCGTCTCTCACCTAATAAACAGTTATGATATGATTTAAAATTTTCACAAAGTTTTTCAGAGCTTAAACAGAAAGGAGGGAAATATATATTGGACTTACCTTTACACTTGGATTCGTATATAATAGATAAAAAGGTTGAACCTTAACCAGTAAGGGTCCATGACACACCCAATCTCAAAGGTAGTGTAGGGATGTAAATCAGGTACTCAACAGCCCGCTAGCAGGAGCTTGGTCATTTACACAGTAGTCTGCATAAGGAGCCCCCAGCACTGCAGGCAAGCCTACAGGCCAAAGAGCTCCCACACTATGCACTTGCTGGGAAGGGGCTTTCTTGCCTTTGGCAAGAATTGAACCCCTGACCTCCTTTTCGAGAACCCCTATCCGAAACCAGTTGTGCTATGTCCCGGGAAATAATATATAGTATCAGATGGTTCTATTTCTTTTGGCACGTAGTGTCTAAGCGGATGGGATCGCCTGACCCCCCAGTGGGGGCGGTAAGAAATGACCGCCCGCCACGTGTCACACAGGGGGGGTGGTGAGGCTGGATGGGGGTCACCCCCACCTAGCCTCACCACCCCCTGTGTGCCACGTGGCGGGCGATCGCGAAGGGGGTCACCGGGGAGGCGGTCAGGAGATCCTGTTCCGTGTCTAAGATACATTAGGATTGATCTAAAACACAACAATTCTATTCAATCTCTGTCTAATGCCCTGTGGTCCTTTCATGATGATGACAAAGAGACAAAGAACTCTGCGAAGTTGAAGTTCTTTCACCAGTCATTCACTAGTCATTCGCTTTAGACGACCACCACAAGTTTTATAGAGAAATATCTTGACCAAAAACTAAAATTCCTTATCCCGTAGTTTCTCACCCTTCTAGCCTTAATGAACATGGTCGAATTGTGCAAATTAAGAACCCAGCTATTTTTTAGATTGGATGAAATCTTACGCAGTGACCCGTACTAGGTGTCTCCTTGCAAACCAGACATTCGACCTAGCAGCAGAGGAACACCCACACTGTATGTATCCCTCGAATCAAACTTTATTGACCTAATGAAACAAATCTCAAACTCGATTTTCAACTTAACTGAGCTCTAGACAGTTACAGAGAAATATCTACTTGTCATAGTTGCTTGCGTTGAATATCACGTCGGTGGAAGAAAACGTACATTGCATCATCTACAACAAATTTTAAAGTTAAAACGGTAGAAATCTTCATGGTACGTTTTTCATAGGTCGAATATGACTTACTAGTTTATATGTGAGAAAATCATTGCCACAATGGAAAATATTGTTTTGAGATGGTGGATTGTAGTTGAATCATTATGCTAAAAGTAACATCCTACTCATGGCAACACGTGGGTTAATATAAAAAGAAAAATTATGTTTCTTTGGTTTAATATAGGACATACCCACTTACGTCTTAAGATACACATTTATCTTATGTTATTTTAGGCTAAAATGCCCTATTTATCTCTTCTGTTATTTTAGGCTAAAATGCCCTCATTAATTTCAGGCCAAACTACATAAATAATTCAAATTCTCGTTGAAAACCTTACTCCGACATAAAAATAAATCTTATACCAAGAATAGTCCTCTTTCTTTTTCATCTCGTTATTTCTTTTGTCCATCCTTCTTGGGACTAGGGCAACGATGGAAGTTGGTTAGTGATTGAACAATAGGAGAAAGAGGATTTGCAGGTCTGGTATAGAATAGAGGGAGAGGGAAGGGGCGGAAGGGGAAGAGGAAAGAGGCACGAGAAGGGAGAGGGAGGGGCGAAGGGGAGAGAGGCAACAAAGGGAAAGGGAGGGGGCGGGAGAGAGAAAAGAGGCGACGCTCATTGAGTAAAATTAGACTACAACAAAAATGTTAAAGATATAAAGATGAATATAATGTCATTGCTATGTAGTTTGATTTGAAATTGATTAGGACATTTTAGTCCAAAATCAAAAGAAAACTAAAAGTCCATTTTGAAACATGAGAGGGTAATTTTCCTTTAGAAATATAAATAAGATATCGCAGTCCAAAGTTTAGTCTTACGTTACTACAAAGTGATGATAGATGTGTGACGCATTGTTCGTTCATTGCTACAAATGTTGATAGATATGTGACGCATGGTAAATAGGACTGAACCGAAGCAAAATTATACTATTATTGGTACAGCCATTAGTATGACAGATTTGTGGTTTATAAAAACTCTGCCTTTTTTAAAACACACACATATATATATAGTATGTTAAAAAAGTCAGTTTTAGACGAATTGAGTAACTATTAGACGTAATGCTGAGATTAGATGGCAATAATTGCATTTTCATACCCATTAGGATTTGGATGTCTATTTTCTTTCACAGGGAAATAGTAGTGACTAATCCGTGAAATATAATAAAACCAATGGTTTTTTTTGTTTAAGTAAAGAATAACTAAGCAAATATATATTGGAGTTGGAAAACTAAAATACACAAATGATTTCAGCATGTAAACAGACATACATGAGAACGCCATATACGCAAGAACAACTCATGATTAACATGAATCGACATGTAACGGATACGTTTTTAAAACACAAAAATAAAAATCCATCTTTAGTCTTTACACCCTATGTGTTACATCATAATGCAAAATATCTGTACAGACAAAGAAAAATTTACATTCATCTATTAGTAATTATTATGCAATCATAATAGTATTCATCTTATCATGCAAAATTTCTGGAGCAACTATATAAACCCCAAGACCAAATGGTAGACAGAAAAGGTGTGCAAATGCAAATGGGTTCGGCACCTCATGTTGTACTCTTCCCTTTCATGTCCAAAGGCCACACCATCCCTCTTCTCCACTTTGCTCGCCTTCTGCTCTTCCGCAACGCCTCTGTCACCATTTTCACCACCCCTGCTAATCGTCCCTTCATATCTCTCTCCCTCTCCGACGTAAACATTACCATTATTGACATCCCTTTCCCGGAAAACATCCAGGGAGTACCGCCTGGAATCGAAAGCACCGACAAGCTTCCTGACATATCCTTGTGGCTGCCCCTTGCCAGAGCCACAGAGCTCATGAAACCCCATTTTGAGAAAGCCCTTCAGAAGCTCCCACCAGTCACGTTTATGGTGTCCGACGGCTTCCTCTGGTGGACAGTGGACTCCGCCACTAAATTCAATATTCCAACCTTTGTTTCTTATGGCATGTCCAATTTTGCTAGAACTGTTTGCAGGGTATGTGTTGAAAGTGGAATTCTCAGGCAAGTTGAGTCAGACGATGAGTTGTTTCCGGTCCCACACTTTCCATGGATCAAGCTCACAAGAAATGATTTTGAACCCGTTTTTTATGAGCAAAAACAAGAAGATCTACATTTCCAATTTGTCATGGATTGTGCAATAGCCACCAGTAAAAGCTATGCCATGCTAGTGAACAGTTTCTATGAGCTCGAACAAGTTTATTTAGATTATCACAAAAACAATTTTGGAACCAGAGCATTGTGTGTGGGTCCGCTTTGCCTTGCAGAGCGGTCCCAAATGCAAGGGATCGACCAAAAGCTTCCCTGGTTCAAGTGGCTGGATGAGAAGTTGGACCAGGGAAAGTCGGTCCTTTACGTGGCATTTGGGTCTCAAGCAGAGATATCATCGGAGCAATTAGAAGAAATCAAGAACGGGTTGGAGAAATCAGAAGTGAATTTCTTGTGGGTTATCCGGAAAAACGGAGAATTCAGCGATGGGTTTGAGGAGAGAGTTAAAGATAGAGGGCTAATAGTGAAACAATGGGTGAATCAAAGAGAAATATTGGAGCATAAAAGTGTTGAAGGGTTCCTTAGTCATTGTGGGTGGGGGTCTGTGATAGAGAGCATATGCGCTAAGGTTCCGATATTGGCATGGCCGATGATGGCGGAGCAACCGCTGAACGCGAGGTTCCTGGCGGAGGAAATAAAAATCGGCATAATGGTTGAGACGTGCAATGGGTCCATAAAAGGATTTGTGAAATGGGAAGGCCTGCGGAAGTGTGTGAAAGAACTAATGGAAGGAGAAACGGGGAAGAAGGCCAGGAAGAAAGTTGAGGAATTTGGCGAAGCGGCCATGAGAGCCATGGAGGAAGGTGGATCGTCCCGTAATGAACTTGATAACCTTTTGAAGGAGTTGTGTCCATGTTTACGTAATGTACATGTCCCGTGATTTTTTCACTTGCGTCTACAACATAGTCTGCATCTGTACATGTTAAATCATGTGGACAAATTTTATTATGGTTTTGTACTAAATATTTGCATCTATTGTACTTGTATCGGTATTATTTCATAAATATCTTTCTGGATTTTTCTCTCTAAATTGGTCTCACTAAATTGGTTGCGCTTTTTATATTGTGAAGTATCACTTGATCGAAGCAGCTTGACGCATTATTATGCATAGGTCATCGGAAAACAACTTCTGTGTGTTTCTAACACATGTGTATGGTTGCGTACATTTGACCTTTCGCATCCTGTGAAGTCGAGAGCCTCTAAGATAATGAGGATAATGTTGTGTTCTCTTTATCAGGTAAGATTCTTCTTAGTTTAACTATTCCATTAGGCTACTTTTCTTTTCTTTGCTTTTTGACTTCGAAGAAACTCAACGTCTAGACATTAAAGAAAGAAAAACACGCATATTAACTTGTAACGCTTGTCCTATCTTTGATTAGTTATCTTATCGTTTAATAAATATTATATAATATGGCAATGTTTATTAGTCTGTTAATTATTTTGAAATCTACATGTTTCTAATTATGTTATAGAAACATGACTGTATTTAAAAGAAAAAACCCACCTATCTTAGTTGTCTATCTATTTTATGTAAGTTAAGAGATAGCTAGTAGGATATTTAAGTTCACGAAGTAAATCTTTTTGACACTCTAATGATATCCAAACTTTTAGTTATTTATGTTTATTTCATTGTTTAATTATATTAGTTTTACTTTTATATCACTAGTTAATTCATTAGCAGATGCATTCTAAAGCTGTTAAGTTGAAGAGGAAAAGTAAATTCGGCATATGTATGACAGCGACAACAAAATTTTATAAGTTTTACGTGTGGAAACTCGTCTTTTATTATTATTATTATTATTATTATTATTATTATTATTATTATTATTATTATTATTATTATTATTATTATTTTAGAAAGTCTTTTATTGTTAACTTGTGCTGGGAGAATATGACCGCAGGCTTGAGACTGCATTATTGGCTTCTAGAAGCACATGGAAATTAAACATCTGACTTCTGACACCTTAGAAATCGCTCACGTAGCTACCAAGACATAATCTATTTGATATTCGAGTTGTGATTTGACATAAGAGGTCAAGGATTTGAATCCATAGACACCTACAATATAGGTGATTCAGTGCTGCTAGATCGAAGTCCTAGTTTGAGGAGACATTTATGTGGATCACTGAGTAAGTTCTCACCCATCTTAAAAGACTGCTGGACTACTGATTTTCATCTTCTACAATGCTTCTCAGAATTGAGGCGGTCGAGATCCCAAGACTAGGATATGGCTTTTTGCCACTAAGAAATCCCTCACCTAAACCTTGGATTAGGGATGTCAAACGGATAAAACGAATACGGTAACACAGTATCCGTATTCGAATTCGTTTTTGTCTAACTATATCCGAATTCGTATCCGAATCTGGACGGATATTTAGGAAGCCATCCGAATTCGAATTTGTTCCGATTCGAATTCGGTGTCGGATATCCGAATCCGTATTATATCTATTTCAAATTTGTTCGAATATCCGAATCCGGATATCCGAATTCGAAATCAGCAAATTTACAACAGTGGTATACATATTTTCATATATATTTTTTTAAAATTTTAAAAATAAATATTTTTACATATTTTTTATATATTATTATATATTTTATTATATATTTTTATTTAATTTTAAAAATATCTATTCGGATACGGATATTCGGATACGGTAATGACTATACCATATTCGTATTTGTTTTTCTAATACTACGGTAATGACTATACCATATTCGTATTTGTTTTTCTAATACTATTCGGATACGAATTCGAATACGGTGAAACGAATGTACAGCTCTTACCATATTCGATTCGGACAGCCGAATTCGAATTCGGATGTCGAATATCTGGTAAGTTTTGACAGGCCTACCTTGGATGCAAAAGCCCGGAGGGCCAAACCGTATAAACCTATAAAATCTTAAGAGAAGATGATGTAAGGTTAGAGGTAGGTATAAGACTTAATGTACATGATGTGTGAGTTCAAACTCATTTCAGTATAATAAACTAAAGTCGTGAACCAAATATTCACACCACCTGAAAACATTCAAACCATCAATATTAGATATAATCTATTATTTGATTAATAACTTAAATACGCCGGATCATTCCTAACCTAAATGTGTTTGCTTATCTTGGCCGAAGGCGGAACCATAGTACGATTGAACCCATAATATATCAGAGAGTTGGTCCCGTCCGATAGTATTGCAGAGTCCTGCTAGCCATTTTATTGGCCAACAAGGCATTTTTCTTTTTCGTTCCTCGAAAAAAAAGGTTTCGTGTTGCTTGTTTGATTATAAGCCAGAACAATAACAATCCTAATTAAAACCTTGATATTAGACAATTCTCACAATGGATTCATAATTTTCTTTTAATATCCCAAAAAGCAAAGTAGCTCATTTACAGTAATTTTCACAAGAAAAAAATTGACAGATTTTTTTATATATATTTTTTTTGTTTGTTTTGGTGTAAGTGTGTGGGCTTCTATAAAAAAAAACTTACGTTTTAAGATCAATAGACTTCGTAAGTATAAACGTAACAGGCAGAACCACAACATAAATAGGTATTTGGGCAATATCAGGGGAAATTTTGTTAAAGTATCCGTCCAATAAGAGACAAATTTGGTAAACTTGAGAAGGTAATATGACATCCTCAAGACCTAAAGGTTTATATGTTTAGTTGTTGAACGAAAATATTTATGATGGTTAACAAGTTACTCTATTGCATCTTTATAGTTTTATTAGCCAATAAGATATACAAAGTATGCGAGATTGATATATTAACGGAAATGAATGTATTTAAAAGAGATAGACATGTCAATCGGGAAATGAATGTATTAAAAAGAGATGGACATGTCAAATTGTCCGATTTATTATTATTTAATGAATTATGCTAGGGTGTATGGTGTTATTTCTTAGTTGAAATACTACAATAAGTTTAAATATGAATAGCTACGTGAGATCTTTTCAAAGGAAAAACTATATAATATCTTCGTAGTTATTTTGTAATCAACGACGACACATATAAATGTCAGGGACAAACCATTTTTATTTCGAATGTCATAATCTTTTTATAGCCAAATTTTATTGACTATGAAAACAACTATCAAGATGTCGTAAAAATACTCCTAAAATACAATAAAACTAGTGAACTACCTATGTTAAAATTTGACAGCTTGAAAATAAGAGCGGATAAAATTTAGAGGAGGTAAGTAATGCAAAGATGTAATATTGGGTAAACCAAAAAGTATTAACTTTCGAACACAAAAATAATTGAAAAAATTATTAAAGAAAAGAGTGGAAAAACAAAAATTTAATAAGGCGATAATTTCATAAATATTATGTATTTATTAACTAATAGTATAAATAATAAGAATTTATTTTTGTATTATATTTTTATTAGTGAATAAAGAACTATCTAAATTTGTTTGTTAGCCATGGTAAAATTTGTCTGGTTAGACTTGTCATTGTGGGAAGACGGATTTGAATGCACCAGTCTATTACGCCAGATGTCCATCGCTAGTTTGCTCGCTGATGTAATCGTATTTGTTTCTTTAGTTTGGATTTTCTTGCAACAAAAGATGAAATCACTCCTTTTGAGTCCCAGTGTTACAACTCTAAAAATGATATGTAAAGATGAAAATCAGTAGTTGAGCATTATTATAGATTGAGTGAGATCTATGCATTGACCTACATAAGGTAGCTATATAAATTGCCATTAGAGTTAGACCCATATAAGGTATCTCATCAAATTACCGGTAGAGTAACACCCACATTGTAGGTGTTTCTAAAGTCAAACTTTTGATTTTTGAAATAAATCTCAATCCGAATACCAATTTAAATATCAATCTCGATAGTTTGGTTTTTCTGGTTACACATTTGACCATGTCGAATCTAACAAATTTCCACAATTTCGTGAGCATCTACATAAACCCAAGCACCCATATTCGTCTTTTGCAAGTGAAAATGGCGTCACCTCCGCATGTTGTTCTCTTCCCTTTCATGTCTAAAGGCCACACTATCCCTCTTCTCCACTTTGCTCGCCTTCTCCTACACCGCAACGCCTCCGTCACCATTTTCACCACCCCTGCTAATCATCCCTTCATCTCCTCCTCCCTCTCTGACGTAAACACTACCATAATTGACCTTCCTTTCCCAGAAAACATCCCCGGCGTACCATCTGGCGTCGAAAGCACCGACATGCTTCCTAACATATCCTTATGGCCGATTCTTGCCAGAGCCACCAAGTTTATGAAACCCCACTTCGAGAAAATCCTCCTGACGCTACCACCTGTCACGTTTATGGTGTCGGACGGCTTCCTCTGGTGGTCAAACGACTCCGCCACCAAATTCAATATCCCAAGGTTGGTTTATTTTGGTATGTCCAATTTTGCTATGACTGTTAGCAGAACATGTGTTGAAAGTGGAATTCTTAGGCAAGTTGAGTCCGACGATGAATTGTTTCCAGTCCCGCATTTTCCATGGATCAAGCTCACAAGAAAAGATTTTGATGCCGTTTTTTATGAGCATGATCCCCAAGATCCGCACTTAATATTTACTATGGATTGTGTAATAGCCAACAGTAAAAGCTATGGCATGCTGGTGAATAGTTTCTATGACCTCGAAAAAGTTTATACAGATTATTCCAACTATAAATTTGGAACCAGATCGTTGTGTGTGGGGCCTCTTTGCTATGGTGAGAGACCCCAAACACAAGGGACCAACCAAAAGCTTCCCTGGATCCGGTGGTTGGATGAGAAGCTGGACCAGAGAAAGTCGGTCCTTTACGTGGCATTTGGATCTCAAGCAGAGATATCGTCTGAACAATTAGAAGAAATAAAAAATGGGTTGGAGAAATCAGAAGTAAATTTCTTGTGGGTTATTAGGAAAAACGGAGAATTTAGCGACGGGTTCGAGGAGAGGGTAAAAGACAGAGGGCTAATAGTGAAAGAATGGGTAAATCAAAGAGAAATATTGGGGCACCAAAGTGTGCAAGGGTTTCTTAGTCATTGTGGTTGGGGTTCTGTGATGGAGAGCATATGCGCAAAGGTTCCGATATTGGCGTGGCCAATGATGGCGGAGCAACCCCTGAACGCTAGGTTCGTGTCGGAGGAGATAAAGATTGGCATAATGATTGAGACGTGCGATGGGTCTATCAAAGGATTTGTGAAATCAGAGGGTCTGGGGAAGTGTGTAAAGGAACTGATGGAAGGAGAAATGGGGAAGAAGGTAAGGAAAAAGGTCAAAGAATTTGGTGAAGCGGCCATGAAAGCCAAGGAGGAAGGGGGGTCTTCCTGGAAAGAACTCGATAAACTGTTGACTAAGTTGCATGCATAAGATCTAGTCAACATCGTTATTTTGTAATTTCTTTAAATAATTTCACGAGTATAATTCTTCTCGTGATTCTCCTTGCACCTACAAAATGTTCGGAGTGATTTGTGGGTTCTTTTTGGAAGCTTCTTTTTAGTCCGTTAATGATACACTGTCACGTGTCACGCGGTCAGGGCGAGAAAAAAAAGATTAAGGGATCCCATTCCCTCTAATAGTTATTTATAATTATAGACACAAAAATGTACTGGTGGTAATTCTATTCAATACAATAATATATTCTATCTTTTGTTGATCATTAAATAATTATTCAAATGACTAACAGTTAATTATGAATCATTTCAAAAGGTTTTGCTTCTACATATCTAAGAAAGAATCAGTCTAAGTTTTTTTATATAAAATTTTGTTGTATTTTCCTGAATAAAGAATATTGTATGATATATGAAATATTAATATTTTTTATTATGTTCTTTTGTTATATGTTTCATGATTTTGCAATATATATCTAAAGCCTTATGTATAACAAAATCTTGAAACATACAACAAAGCGTAGTATACATGTTCCCTGACATACAAGGAAAATATACAATAACAACATTACCTCATTACTTTAGAGGTTTCCGTTTATGGCGGGGTATAAGGGATTGGATATATACAACTATAATCATATGTTAGAAACATAGAGATTTTGTTTCCTGATGACATATAACAAAAATCGTCAAGCTGTGTCGACCAACTACTATTTTACAATATAAAAAGCGCAACAAATTTATTAAGTCATTTTGTTTTATTCTATTGTTTTCCAAAATGAAGGAAATTTGTATTCTTTACTCCATTGAAAACGAAACACATACAAAGACCGTATAAAAACATTTTAAAAAAAAGAAATGTTGTACTTAACATATTTTTTTTAGCTTAATGCAATTCTCGTACGTTGTAGCATATGTTGATATTTACTTAATATCATAATCGCATAACCGATTATTTGTAGATACTTGACTGATTCGTGCAAACCAAACGTAAGGGCCGGTGAAAGCCGCCGCATCTCCAAATGTAGCCTCTTACCATATAATAATAATTTTAAAAAAAATTATAAACGTTGAGATGCCGTCTAAAACCCATACAAATAATTTTCAATTAAATATCAACAATTGTAACCATCGCCTTGATTAGTTCCCAATAGTAACTGGTATTACCATTTTTAATTGTTTCAAATGTGTATAAAAACTAGAATACGATTCTAATCCATAATAGAGAGACTGACGCTTACACATATGCGTTCATATCTGTATCAGCAAATAACGCATCGAAATGGAAAAAATAAAGGTATATGCTAATAATTTAACCAATACGGAGCGTAACCAACAAACGTAAAAAATATTTCTATAACCAACAAACATAAAAAATATTTCTATAACACCAACATATAACACACATAAAAAATATATATATTCAAAATTATAATACAAAATAAAAAGAAAAAAGAAAGATTTGAAAACGTAAATTAATTACAAACCAAATAGCCAACTAAATACATTATGCCACAGCTAACTAAATACATTTTCTGTTAGGAAAACGGTTGTAATGTGAAGTTAAATCATCAAGTTTCCGTTGTCAGCACAGAAACACAGCAATCCAATGTAAGCCCCGGAAATTCAGGGCTCCTGCAAAAATAAAATAAGGTTGAAGTAACTTAAACCCTCTTATGCATTTTTTTTTTTTTTGAGAAAATGGATCTTTTATTAATCAAAAGGATATGTACATACAATCCTACCAGTGGGCTTCAGTCCACACATTAACATTTCCTACCAAACAAATAGGTGCAGGCCCAAATCCATATTCTGCAATTAACAGGGGTCAGAGGGGTTAATTATAGTGTCTCCACTTTTCCTGCTCTACGGCGGTTCCATTCCACTTCTTTTCTCTCTGTTTCCTTCTCTAGACTCTTCAAAATATCTCTTGTTTCCTTCATAATTCTGGCAATTAAGAGGTGTTTTGGTGGAATTACTTCATGGCTAGCATGGTAGATTGCATTACGCCAGAACCAAGCCACCTTGACACCTTCTCTGAACTGATATCTACAAATTGTTGCCCCCATTGTCTGTTGAGTTGATTGTTTCAAACATCAATCCACCCACTTATCACATCTCCGTTGATTGAAGAAGCCAGTCTGGAGACATGCAGGGATGATGTTGCACCATACGTCCCTGATCCATTTGCAGTCTCTGAATGTATGTTCAATCGTTTCATCTGTTTGTTTGCAGATGGGACATAAGGTATTTACCGGAATCCCCCTTCTTTGTAGAGTTATTAGAGTGAGTATTTTCCTGTGTTTAATCTGCCAGAGCAGCAGGTTACCAGAAGGTGGTCCCTTCATCCTCCATACTCGTCCATGCTGATTTGTCAGCTAATGTTGGGTGCGTAGTATTTTGAAGGTGATACGCCTTTGATGTAACTTGTTTATTTTTCGATATGTTCTCCCCTTCGGATGTGCTATGCATGTCTTGTTGTCTGCAAATCTCCTTGAGGATGTCCATTGCATGTCTCAGACTCCTCCATATATGAGATGCATTCTGCCTGGGTTTGCTTTTCTCAATAGGATTGCCATATTTTGCCCAAAGGATGGAGGCCCACAGTTCATCTCTGTTCTGTATCATTCTCCATCCAAGCTTGACCAGGAGGGTCAGATTCAGCTGTGTTAGGTTCCTAACTCCCAATCCACCTTCCTCCTTTGGTGTACAGATAGTGTTCCAATTAGGGTGTATTTTGGTTTTATTTTCAGTGTCTCCCCATATGAATTTTCTGCACATTCTTTCCAATTGTTGCGTAGTTGCTCTGGGGAAGGATGCAGTCTGCATGTAGTATTGTGGTATAGATGTTATCACTGATTGGATCAGTACTAAACGGGATATTCTAGACATCACATTCATTTTCCATGTCCCCAGTTTGTTCCCTGTGCTTTAAAACTGTAATGAGGATTTTCGCGTTCTAACCTACCGCATTGGCTTAAAGGCAAAGGAAATCAGTAAGCTATAAAAAGGAGACAAAAACAACTTAAAGAGAATCTGAGAGCATCTAATTTAAAACCTTTGATCTCCTTAAGAAGGAATAGCAATGTATAAAAACAGGGAAAATTTTCACACACGCATGTACATTTTTTTTTCCATATCAAGGCATGAGAATAAAGTATGAAATCACCACTTCCAATCCATAATAAATGCCCCATCATCACAATCTTCTCCCTGCATACTTGGGAAAAATGAACATGACAATTCACAAACCATTATTCTATAATCAGCAAGAGATTTGGGGAAAAGCCATGTGAACATTTACCGCACTCATACCCCACATATCTAAAACACCAAATTTTCTAATCAGCATAGGCATTTTGCAAACTTACTAGAGGAGATTGACGGCAGCCAAAGAGAAATCGAAAGTCGATGCATGCTTCTTTTCAAATTATACGCCTTCTAAGGTTATGCAGAAACTACAATTTTACCTGACATCATGATGATATCTTAGTCACTGCTTTTTTAATGCATGATGATGACATCTTAATCCGATTCCATTTCAGTCTCTTCTTTTACAATGCAATGCATAAGCTTGAACTTTCTACAACAACCATATCTATACTGTTGGAAAAACGAACATGAAAACATCAAACTGCAAGCATACTTACAAAAAGAAAAAGAAAAAAGAAAACTGCAAGCATGCAGAAACTTTTGATGTGATCAACTCAAGCAGAGCAATGAACAACACAGTATAAAGAGAGAAGGAAACTTATATATACAACAGTCATTCTTGCCACCCTTCTGTATCCTACCTATCAATCCTCCCTCAATCAGCTTCAACCTCCAAAAGCCAGCAGAACTTGAGAGATTCAAACACTTCTGCACAAATTCACTCATCAAATCAAAATGAAAGAAAATACTTGAAATCTAACTTTCATGGTGAAACTCCAGTAGCACTAAAAAGAACACATACGAAACAACTTCAAAGCAAATATGTTGCAACAAGGAAGGATAAATATCATTGGAATATCCTCAATGAAATCATCCTGAATAGAATTTCCAAAACCATAAGCTAACCGGATTGACTAGCAGCTTAATATGGCAAAACTGGGTAACTTCTTTTCCCTTTTATTACATGGAATTCAAGTAGTATTCGGGAGGACTTCAACATGCTCCCCCTCTGCTTGACTTTCTGCAACACCCTCCCCCATCTGCTTCTGCTGTCTTCTCGGCCACCGGCGGTTGTTTGGCCATCTCTAACCTCATTTTCTTGCCTCAATTTGGTATTTTATTGTATCCCACTTGGCTCCGTGGTGCTATCTTGCACTGGAAAGTCAATACTATCTGTAAACTCGATTGAAACAAAGTCCTGATCGCCCGAATTCCCCATCTCTCCAGATAATCCCATGGCAACTAAATTATCAGCTCGAGCTCTGCAGATTGGACAAACATGGGGTCCTCATAAGCCATATATCTGCATGAAAGCTATGCCCAAAAGAAGGCAACAGCCTACATTTTTCTCCAGCCTTGAATGTGTCTAAGCAAACTGCACAATCCGCTGGACTACTTTCTTGAACCTTTGCTTTGAATGCAAAACAAGGAATCTTTTCTACATCATTCCGAGACATGCTTGTGCTTCCTAAGCTTGTTCTGTTTCTTGTATCGTCGCCGTTATCGCGAGATTCTGATATGTAAGCCCTGTGGGCTACACATGTATGAATCAAGACAAGTGCCCCCAATGCCCAGAAATAATAACGCAATAGATATTATAATTGGCATCCCGGTGAATTCCCCAAAGGTCGTCCAATTTGTCTCCTCTGTCCAACAATGGTTATCTGGAATACTACACAATAGAATTCATCGCGAAATCAACGTCAAATCCCTGGCATTTTTCCATTAGTTTTAAGTTGAGAGTATCATACAATATATGTCTGCAAATTTTTATACTTGCATCACAATTTCATTGAACCAGGAACCTTAAGTTCCAAACTAGACAATAGACGTAGGGGAAGAAAAACAAGGAACCAGGAACCATAAGTTTCAAAGTAAAGAAGACAAAACTATACAATTTGTAAGTGTAAGAAGGAGAAAAATATTATGAACCAATAATTTACAGTTCGCCATGATGAATTAGGATAATGAACCAAGACAGGCACACTGTGATTCAAGACTTATACTAGATTCTAATCACTTAAAGTTCACTACTTTCAGCTTGGTGAGAAATGACCTTTAACAACTGTTTTGGGAAACCAATTGTAGATCAAGATACAAACTAAATTCACTGACTTGATACAAACATATATGAAGAACAGTAATGTTACGAACTCAAAGGAAGAATCAAAATAAAATGTATCAGAAAAGGAATAAAGGAACATGTTCTCTATTTATTTTTGTGATCCTTTATTTCTTTTCTTGCAGTTTAGTTTGTACTACAAGAAAAAGAATAAAAGCTCATACAAGGAAATAAGGGAACATCTTCTTCTAGATGCATAGCTCAGTTGGTACTTGGGTTGGGATTTGCTCCAAGAGTTTAAGAGTTCGAATCTATGGACATGCACAATGTGAGTGTTCCACTGCTGCTAAGCCGAAGACTTGGTTTACGAAATGACACCTTGTGTGAGTCACTGCTTTAGTCCTCATCTAACCTAGGAAGCTAATGAAATCCTGATTTGCATAATACTCCTTAGAATTGGAGCGATGGAAGCCCTCATGACCAGAGAATCTCCTTTTGTTCCAAGTAAATAGGGAACATCTTGAAGCATGAGGGACAATATCAGAGAATTAGGTAGATGGCAGTTAAGTCAGCAAGCAATCATGAATATATATTTAGACCCTTCGTAAAAAAAGGGGAAAAAGAAAACCATTGAATTTGTCTTGCTCCTTTACTTCTGATTTCTCTTCTAAAACATTGCAAGGTTTTGCAGTGAACAATTGTCATGAAGTAAGGAACACAACCATCATTTGTAAGAGTTGGAAGCCAATTAGTTATATGCTTCTTTATCTCTTTGGGTGCTATTTAGAGAATAAAGAGAATAGGCTCCCAAACCGTCTTTTCTCTTTACTTTTACTTCTTCAACTTAAAAATATCATCATAGTTTGTATTATGTTTTGTCTAAGATACTATCATTTTAGTTAACACTAATGTAATTTTTAGTATTCATTAATAAATTAACTAATATATAATAGAAAAGACCAAAATAGTTTGAATTCTGTAAATTATGTTCAAGTCAAATTTGGACAATTTTTTAGAACGGAGAAATCATTTTTTTCTCTTTTTTGTTGAATTCAATTCATTTTTCATTATTTAATAATCATTTATATTTAATCTAAAGCTATATATATATATATATATATATATATATATATATATATATATATATATATATATATATATATATATTTCAGGGTGTATATGTGGCTCCGCCACTGTATAGGAGCCATCCCAATACTTCGATTTTTGTCATGACATGTGCATTCCATATCCCTTTTGAATATTGTCATTCGCTCATTTATATATTTTATTCACGCTTTTAATTAACTTACAACATTCAAATTCAAGTAGCACTATAAGCCTTATCACCATCCTATAAAACTCCTATTTCATAGGACGTCAACAGCGTCCCCAATTAATGCTACTTGGATTTGAACAGTAAACAGTAAAGTAAGAAGATAAATAAGAAGATAAATAAAAGATTCAAATGGCAGAATGGGAACACTCAAGTGGGTCTGTAGCTAAACAAGAACTGAGCGAAAATCATCTGCACGATCTAGCATCTTCATGGCAGATTTATCACAAAAATATCGACACTGAAATAATCTTTTTCGAAACACTTGTAAGAAACTTCTGCTCAGGTATTCAAAGTAAATGCAGGCAATTTACAGCATGAATCTTGAGAAATCCTTGAATTTGTGTGCCCTCTCAACTTACCAAATGAAACGTCAAATATTACGATACGACTTCTTGTAAATATGTCGTACGAAGCAGAAAGTAAATATAACAATCACGTACAATTTCCTCCTACTAGATCTTGAAATTCAAGTATTACAGCGGAATCCATTATGCTCTTCCTCTGCTTTGCTTTCTGCAATACGCTTCATGTCTGTTTCTTGGTTTTTCCCGATTCCCGAGGGGACATGTCTTCAGATAACCTACATAACATTTGCAGAACTTACATAATCAGCATCGGAACCTGTATCCTTAATAGGCGAAAACCAACATAATTTTTCACAAACTTACATGGGAGTGGAACACTCTGGAGGGACATGTCCCTCGAGAGAGACTAATGAATTATTCTCTGTTAGCTTTTCTTGCCCGCCCGCCATAGTTTCATTCTCTCTAACATCCTTTTTTGGGCTCAACATGGCATCCATAGAGGCTAAAGAATTACTCTCTGCTTTCTCTGTCGGTCTTTCTTCGGGAACTGCCATAATTTCGCTCTCTCCAATCACGTTTTCTTGGCTCAGTGGGGTGCTTTCTTGTATCTCACTCGCTTCCCTGGCGCTATCAGACAATTGGCCATGATCGTGAGCTGGAAAGTCAATATTATCTGTAAAATCAATTGAAACAAAATCTTGATCAGGCAAATTCTCCATCTCCCCAGCCAATCTCATGGCAGCTAAATTATCAGCTCGAGCTCTACAGATTGGACAAACAGGTGTCCTCATAAGCCACACATCTACACACTCGGCATGGAAGCTGTGGCTACAAGAAGGCAACAGCCTACATTTTTCTCCAGCCTTGAATCTGTTCAAGCAAACTGCACAGTCAGCTGGACTCTTGTTGCCTTGATCTTTTGCTTTGAATGCAAAACAAGGTAGCTTTTCTAAATCATCTCGAGACATGCTGGCGCTTCCTAAGCTAGTTCTGTTCCTTAAATTCTGTCTGTTACCGCGGGGTCCTGGTCCGAAAATCCTTTGAATGATGCATACGTGAACCAAGACAAGTATCCCGATGCCCACAAATAATATTGCAATTAATATTATGATTGTCATCGCGACGAAATCAACAGCTACCATTCAAGTTTTCTTTCCAACCAGTTGGTCTCCTCTGCCCATCAATGATTATCAGGAACAGAATAAAAATCGTTCAGAAATATTTGCTTGATTTCCAACTTTGGAAGAGTCTGATTGGTCAATAAGGTGATAAACTACTAAAACCGCTCAGTACCTGACGATGTTATTCAGGTTAAACAACTCTTAATTTAATTGTATTATTATTGGATTAAGTTAATTCCAAGCGTGGAGATGGAGTAGTTGAAAATGAAATTACAATTTAAATCGATATAAGCAAACTTTTCTCCACTGTATTCTTCGTTAAAGTTGTATTAGTACAGGCAGTTTGCCTTCTAATGGTTCTGCCGGCCAATAAAACTACTGTTGTTGGTAAATCAAAAGATTAATATAGCAGCGACTTTTGTTTTATTCAGCCGCTGGCATCGCAAACCAGTGGATGTTTATTTTATTTTTATTTTTTTACTTCTTGGTCTTATCATAATCGTTATAAATCATATATCCTATGCTATGTTTGAGAAAAAGATTGGAGAAATAGAGAGAGTTAAGATAATAAAAACGAGAGTTAACATCATCCTTTCCCTCAGGCCTTTCTCAATCCCTTCGTGATATCCTTATGACGAGAAGTTATAAGACAAGGACATTTTATTGCACCATGCTTACAGGTCAGACGTTCTTAGCCTTGATATGTTTCTATTGGAGTAATAGAGTAAGGAACAAGTGAAGGGAAAGACATTTTATTGCATCCTACATGTGACACTTTCTTTGCTTTATTTATTTTTTTCCTAGTATGGACACGGGAAAGGGAAAGGGATTCAAAACTTGGTTCTCATCGAGAAATGCAATAGGCTTTACTAATCGGTCAGTTCAAATTCTCTTTGTTAGCCTTGTTTCTATGGCATGTCACTATTGGACTAATAGAGTAATTAGTAATTCATTAGTCTCCTCTGTGTTTTGTTTAATAGAAGTGGCATTGGCTAGGGGTCTGATTCTGGCAATATAGGTATTACTTTGTAAGTTATTACTAGGTATTTGATTTATTGTAACACTTTTACCAGATTATTAATGAGATCAGCTTCAGAGAAAAAAAAAAGAGTAATTAGTAATGGATAGTTTCAGATATATAGCTTTCATTTCTTCACAGAAACATCATCTTGCACACAGAAAATGTAAGATAAGACTACGTACATCAAATCGCGAAGCGATCTAATTCTTTTCGGAAACTTGTGGCCCATCTGACTCTTCTCTAGAACCTGTGGCCTAGTATACAGGAAACAACCAAAAAAAAAAAGATGAAATCCCTAAAAATGGGGAACCAACCCAACAACTCATCTAATGAGCAATTTCTTGTTTAGCAACCAAAAAAAATGAACTAGGCTACTAAATCAAACTTAAAAATGGAATTGTTTTTGGACAACTTGAGTGAATTGGCTGGGAACTAGAGGGGGAGACAGAGGACGGCGGTGGTGCAAATGACAAACATTGGCGTGAAAGATGATGAGGGAGTAGACAGGGGAAATGACGATGATGTCCCTTCAAAAATCTGTAGAGACAATTATGCCCTTTGTTTCCGGAGAAGTTACTTGGTGGAATGACCAATATGTTGCCAAAAAATAGATGGATGACTAAACCGTTACCAGAAGTATAGTTTGATGGTCACTTACTTGCCACTTAAAAAATGGCTCAGTTCCTTTTTAATATTATATTTCTTCTTTTTCTTTTTAAGATGAGTTCCTTTCCAATTGGTTTCAAAGTGATCTCCATGTCTGAGTTACATCTGATTAATCCAGAACTTCATGTTGGTACTTTTCTAGCCAGATGGGACCATACATTCTGAAGCTTTCTGCAGAAATGCAAACGCTGAAACCGCCAAAAGCTTGTTCAGAACACCGCTATTTATTTAAGATCTCTGAAACCAGTTCACTCTCAAAGTCAAAGACACTGATAATTGCTAGAAAGCAAACAACTCTAATTCAAGGGACTACACAGTACATACACATCAGAAAAGCAGAGAGCAGCACGCCGCATTTGATCTACTATATGCGTCCTCCCAAACTCCCATTTGAATTGCAGGACAAAGACAAAGATGAGCACAACAGGCGGTGTTCATTATCCATTCAGATAACATTCTTTTACTTGTATTGGCTAGCTAGTTCGCCATCCTTGACAATGTAATTCTGAGGGGGGAAATCTTCTCCTTTGAAGTACTTCTCCAACATGTCCTTCACTCCAGCAGCATATCTTATCTGCAAATAACCACTAAGTGTCTCAAAACTGCTTGAATGAGTAGATAATGGTCAAGTAGTAAACGCTCAACCACAATGTATCTAAAGTACTAAACTTAGACTAGTATCCTCCAAATGAAAGTAGATCGATTTTTTTCCATTCCGGAGGAAGTGCATATCTTATCCGGATCTTCTTTCATAATTGTACGCAACAATAGTATCGTTGGAGTAGATACACAAATCATCTTAAATATAAGAAGCCGAGTAGGTGGGTTGATGCAGGTGGAGAGGGGAAAAAACCCGAAATGAGCTTAAAATATTTTCGGGAGATATCTATTTTCTTGAAGAGGCCGATAAGATATCCCGGTATTATGGAAATTAGTGAAACGACGGCTCTCGAGCCTAATAGAGATCAAAATAAGGCTATTTCCATGGAAATAATACAAAAACACAGGACTCGAAGAAGAATAAGCACCTGGGCATCAATTGTGGTGCCGGAGATATGAGGAGTCATAGCATGGTTTGGCATATGGCGCCATGGATGGTCCTTTGGAGCAGGTTGTGGGTACCAAACATCTCCACTATAGCCTAAAAGTTGAAACAACATGAAGAAATAAGGTAAAGAATGAGAGTGTAATATAAACAGTATCTCATGAAACAGTCAATGAGACTAAATGTGCAGCAGTTCGATATCTAAGCAGATAGTCATCTTTTAATACTGTTTTGGGCATTATTGGGATTACACCAAAGAGACTCATCTCACCTGCAATGTGACCACTAGAACAAGCATCAACAACTGCTTGAGTGTCCATAATAGCTCCCCGAGCATTGTTTACGATCAAGACTCCCTTCTTCAGCTTTGCGATCTTATCTTTGTCAAACATTCCTCTGAATCAAAACAAACAAGTTCACATAAGTTTCTAACAGAAAATAACAACTACGTAGCCCCCTATGAATATTTTCCCTCCTTTTCCCTTCCTGGATCATAAACAGATGTACCGAACAACTGATATCAGGGTAACTTCATGTAACACAAGTTTCTTGTTTCACCAGAAAATTTGCACCAAAAATAATCATCAGGAAATAACTAACTACAAGCCTCTTGCTCATGACAAGTAGTGGCAATTATTCACTAGAATTATCCAGTCCGCAACAGAAAATTTGGACCAAGTTGCTTTTTCTTCAGCAATATAACGCAAATAGCAGCTGGTAAAGATCAGATTTTGACATCATAAACTATAGTTACTTTAACTTGAATCCACATCTACCCTTCAATATATACTAACTGCATGTTCCTTCTATCTACACCTAAATGGAGCAAGTTATTTTCGGGTCATTTTTTTCCTTTCTTTGAGATATACTTTTGAATTATTAATAGTAGTATATGTTGTGCTGGTATTTGTAATGCAATGACATGCTTAAGTAGCCTGCATATGCTAAAGTAGCTTCACAACCAAAGAACATATATACTCTGATCTGGATTTATCAGAGATACTTTGATTCCACTTACTTGGTTTTTTCTGTTAGAGGTATGTTGATGACAACTATATCGCATTTTGGAAGCATCACATCAAGATCTTCCTCAAATTTTGCGCCAATCTGGTTCTCCAACTCCGGATCCAACTTCAGACGATCATGATATAGTAGATTACAGTTGAAAGGTTTCAGCCTCTGCAACAAAAGCCTGCCGATTCGGCCACACCCGACAGTTCCAACAGTCTTTCCTTCAAGATCATAAGCTCTGTAAGCAATACCTGCCACGTTCCAATCACCAGAGATAACCTGATGATATCCGGGCAGAAAATTCCGAACGAGAATGAGGATCCTCATCAGTTCATCCTCTGCAACCGATACAACATTACTCCCAGTGACCTCTGCAACAGTAAGGCCAGCTTCCGCCGCAGCTTTCAGATCAATATGATCTGAGCCAATTCCAGCTGTCAAAAGTAGTTGCAAGTTTTTAGCTTTGTTGATCCTTTCAGCAGTGACGTAGCCCGGATGGAAAGGCGTAGTTATCAAGACATGAGCATCAGTAAGCTGTTTATCAAGTTCTGCAAAAGGTAATCATAAAACCAAGCTAGTTATTCATTTGCTTGCATAAACTTTGCATCATACTATAACAAATATAAATAAGTTCCCCAAAAAGGTAATTAGGAACACAAAGAAGACAGTAGCTACACATAGAAAAGGCGAATATGTTCATAGTGGAAAGTTAAATACTAACCAGAGTCTTGACCATCCTTGTCATCTGTCACGATGTATCGATGGCCCTGTGATTCGAGCCAATCCCGGATGCCTAGTGCATTTTCTGTACAACCCAGAAAGTTGGGGTTCATCTTAGCATATTCGTTGGCTTTGTAGAAGACTCCCACTATCTTTTTGTTCTCTGGAGAAGCCTGTATGCATATGGTGGAAATCAACCTTTTCAGATTAGAAATATACCTTCTGCCATTGATATAAACAGCAGGAGAAAGAATTCATCAAGTAGAAATTGAAAAGGACAAACTTGTGAATCAAATTCCACATTACATCCTTCATATTGAACAAGATGCACTCTTTACTGCATGAGAAATACATTCCATCACCATGTATGATATGCTAATCCATCTATCATGCTGACTATTTCGCCATATTGACTGCATATCTTGCTTTAGCCATCCAAAAAATAAATTAAAATACAAATCAACAGCCATTCTTTGTTACCATTTTATGGCAGTAAATTACTTAATTTCTTACCAGAAATTGAATTTAATTCAAAATATATTACATGCGGATAAGATCACTTTGATAACTTGTACCCATCAAATTAATATACCACCGCTTGAGATATGTGATTCCTATTTTTTCAGAATAAAGAAACGACAGAATAAAATGACACGTGGCAGGAGGATATGGAATGACACAATGCAAAGTTGACGCCCAGTGGAAAGGAGAAGAAAAGTCGAACTTGTGAACAATTTCCAAGCTCTATTCTGTTAGATCATAAGATTGAACAGCCAAAAAATTTAAAATCCTGAACTACAATTCTTGAACTATCAGAACCATTATATTTTAACAATTTAACACGTATACGTGTCCACCTGAACGGAAATGCAAGTAAAACATTAAGCATTTTAACAGGACCCAAGCCAATAAGCAGCCACTTATCGAAAAAAGATTAAAATATTAAAGACTCAGCACATCATCAACGTATTAAAATATGAAACGTGATATGTGTCATCTTTAATTAATTATCATTTCAGTTCAAAGATAAAGACGTATAAAACCAAAAAAAAATTGAAAATGAA
Organism: Eustoma russellianum; assembly: GCA_036186865.1. NCBI lineage: Eukaryota > Viridiplantae > Streptophyta > Magnoliopsida > Gentianales > Gentianaceae > Eustoma > Eustoma russellianum. The sequence continues at coordinate 407,910 of AP025040.1, read as the reverse complement.
AAGCCTTTTGGGAAAGATGCGAACCAAGAAGGCAAATTCAACCTTCCGGCGATGATCATAGTTAGTCTGATATGATCACCGTCTGAGGGAAATACAATTAACTGAAACTGTGAAAATTGACTAGTTCATGAGATTAATTGCTGGAGATCAAGTACACAAAGGCTTGCCTGTAGATTTCTGGTGAGAAATAATGAACCAGAATTCCCAGATGAAGCAAAAGCACGAATTGCAGAGGTAGCTGCGCGCTTCATCGCCATCTCAATCTGACTTTCAGAAGAATGATGGGTTTTGATTTTAGGAAAATAAAAATTTAGGCTACACAGTACAGTAGTTAACTGTGCATTACACCTGACGTCAAATTTATAGAAGACTGAGCGGTGGCACAAAAATGCACACGACTCTGTTTATAAGGAAATGATAGAAATATTTGAAGGAAAAAAAAATTACTTCTCGAATGATCCTTTTTTCCTTTATGACTTGCAATAATTGTAAAGACGTGCTGAATATGTTTCACTTATTCCAAAAAAAAATAATTATTTTTTATTCTAGTTTAACATTAGAGTGATTTTATACTAAACCAACAACCAAACCCAATATATTCCAAAAATAGCAAAAATTATCGCTAAACTCTAAAAAGAGTGAGATGCAGACAAATGATATCTTCTTCCATTGGATAGAGATTGCTTTTAGTGAGACCCAACTCGAGATGTATCTGTATAGATGACACGAATATGGTGTGTAGTGCGCTTGTGAAGGCATTTAGTAAACACATATATAAAGATTCCGATGTTAGAGTGATTTTATACAATTTATGAAATTTCTTAATAATTATCATCTTAAAATGAAATAAAGAAATGATTTTCATACCTAGTCAACAACATAAAATTTTTGTTCAAGAACAATTAGCAACGTGTAATATTAAAATATACTATTATTGTATGATTATTATTATTATTATTTCTATGAGATAATAATAAATCTGAAAATATGTTTCAGGATGATTAACCCAAATTTTTATTCTGCAACAGTGGACACGTCAAGTAGAGGAGAAGTACGATAGAGACATGGAATGAGCCAAACCAATAATCATAAAAAATCCAATTCCCGTCAGGAGTAGAGAAAACGGGTCTAAATTCAATGTGTTGGGCAATAAAGATGGTCTAGGAGAAAGTATTCTAGACATGGAGGAACTGATACATAAGTTCAACAAGGCCTAGCAACAGAGCAACGAGACTAACATCACTATGGTAAGTAAGAATATGTTGAGCCCTAGCGAGCCAAAACATATGAAAGAAATCCATATGAGAAACACATCTAAGACAAGAATAGCCTATATCAGTCTGATATCACCTCCACAAAAAAACAGAGATCCAGACTATACAAAAAAAAGACCCAGACACACATTATGCAACAGAAACTATTGAAATTTTGCACTTGGTCTGAACAAAAAGTGAACAAAGGAAAGTTCAAAGTGTTATTTTTCCTAAATAAACCAAGGACACTAATCCAAATTTTAAGTAATAAATTTGACATACCTGCAGCATATGAGTTTGTAACACGATTTTTCTTGCCACGCTATCCAATGGACCTAATGGTTGGTAAAGTTTATTACGTTACTATACTATTTTATGAATCTATAGTAACCATCAATAGCATGGTTCACCTATCATCTTGATCATTGAACCAGTAACTTGATTGTCTTGATAGGTTCCAAGAGCAGGCCGATCCCTACGTATGATTTGTTGTGCCTCAATGGCCATTATACAATTGCGCTATATTAGACTGGATCATGATTAGGAGAAGTCAAATCCATATTTAACGGGTGTGAACTAAACAAATGGTTTGATCTCAGGCTCCAAGACCAGCCAATATTCAGTCCAAATGTTTGAAAATGCAAAATTCTTCATATTTTTAATAGTTTGTTATTCTCATCTTATATTATAACGTTTTCTGTTTTTACTTTAAAGTGATTTATTCTTATACTTGGTATGTATATACTATATATACACCTTGCATCTTCATGTAGAGTCATGTATTATATCTTGTAAAAAAAATTGGCTTGATTTCCCTTACATCAACATGAACTCCCTAAGAGGTAAAATTAGGAGGAAAAGCACGCCGCTCCAAAAGGAAGCGAGAAATTACTCTACACCATAGTTACATGTAAATTTGTCATTCATCATATATACGATGACCATTTGATCATATGACTGTTCTATAGGTAATAAAAATTAAGTGTTTCGTAGCCTATTTTCTATAGGTTGTGCTATATTCCTGTGAGAACACTATTGAAAGTTTGCTATTCTTATGATAATTCTAAAGGGCGTCATATAACGTCCTATGTATAATCATATCTGATCCAATAACATTATTAGCGCTAACCGTGTTATGGCTTGTCTCATAATCAACTTATCAGTCTCCGTATTTTGAAAATTGCCAGACTGTAATTACAGTTGACGAAGATATACATGAATCTTATTTGATTTCATAACATTTCATGCGTTAATCATATTAGGGTTATTACTTATCTGGAAACTAATTTATCTGTCACCGTATTCTAAAGATTTGATTGCAACATTGTAATTACAATTTCCAAAGATATACGTAAAACATGAACATAAAGTAAAACAATCATCAGTTTCTCATTCACTGTATATACGATGATATATTTAGTCTGGAGTAAACAAATTTTTGTTGTCGAGAGCCATTCTTAGGCTGTTTCATGTATTATCAGAAAAAACACTTAGATCCGTTTTACGAGCCATTCACTGCATATCATAAAAACAGTTCCTTGAGTTCTGAAATATATGTGCATTTAATATGCTTCATCTCTTTAAGTTCTTGAAATATAACCAGAAGCGTCTAAAAAAATAAATTTGAAAAAAATGGTAATTTAGTATACCGAGTTTGAAGTCTGAAAAGATTGGTGTTCTTCGAGCAACTTCGCTCCTTTTTGTGTATGTCGAACAATTCACCAGTGAAATTATGTAAATCTTAACTTTTTTTTTTCTTTTTGAAAGAACCCGTAAATATTAGCTTGAAAGTCTTGTTTATCCAAAAAAAGGAAAAAGAAAAAAAAAATCTTGAACAGAAACCATGCCCAATGGGCCATTTACTGTGTAAAGCCTACCGTGAAAAAGGAACCGTTTTCCCTTTCATGTTGCAAAAGCCACGTGGATGGAGTTTGGGTCTACCTTGAAACGGTCATCGCAGGAAAAAAATGCGCGGCAACGATTCACAAAATTCGGTTCCCCGAAAATAACAGTTGCTCAATCTGCTTACAAGTTCACTGTCAATCGCCTACTCATGATTTGGTTATCCATACCAGAATAATTGAAGAAAGAGGATCATTATGGGAAATTGGTGGTCTGCCGCAGTTGAACCGCCACCGCCGATGGTGCTGGTACCTCCACTCTTCGATTTTCCTCCCCTAGCCGCCCGTACCAGGTCACATGAGTCTCAATTTCTTTTAGTCCTCTTTCGTTTTTACAGCGTCGTATGGAAATGACTATTGACATTGTTATATTTTTAAAATTTGCAATGTGTGAGCTGATAATATCAAAATTGACGGCGAAAAAATAGTGATATATATCACTACTACTATGATTAGTGCTTTTCGTTGGTTTTCTCCTGTTAATCCTACCACTTGAGGAAGATTTGGTGTCCTTGGTGACGCAGGATGTTAAAATCATCGTACACTTTATTGTTCGCGAAACTTCCTCTGATGTGCCTTTTTGAGGACTACTTCGAAGAAGCTGGACATTTTAGTACTAGAATCATGCTTAAACCAAGCGATGATCCTCACGCCGACTTGATCGCTACAATATCCTTGTATATTAGTTCGTTTATGTTCATTTTCAGATATCTTAAATTTCCTTGGTCTTCTGTCAATGGAGAGTGCAATAATATCTAAAAAGGCATAAAACTTCTTACACGGAGGGCCAGGTTCCTTGACCTCACAGCTTTCGGAATGCCTGTTAAAGAAATAATTGAAGTCATCTTACTTCAGATGAATTTGTTTCTATTCGAATACCCTTCAACTGCTCCTTAGAACGTGAGCGACTTCTGCGTGTTTAATAGTAGTGGTCCATGTATTACTTTGCCACAGAATTTCTCGGGCATAGAATGTCAATATTTCAAACGTCTTGACAGTTGTTGAGCCTCTGCCCAACAGTGAACATAAGTTTCTAGAATAACAAATTGCTGTTCTTCTGATGCTTTGGCCTTAGGATAACTGTGTTAAGAATACAGACTTTCCTTAGCCAATTCAGGTTGCAGGTCCATTTGATCATAACCCTGACGAGAAAATTGTCGGAAATGCACAGTTCCGCTGGCAAAGGTATGATGATAAGTACTCTTTGCAGATCTTCTATATGATCCTATTATTTTGGCATCTTCTAACAAGATTCTGATGTCTGACTGCAGTGGTGTTGATGATCCTAACACATTTATGGACATTTTTGTATCTACTTCTGAACTGTAATGAATAATTCTTTCTTCATCCTATACTAGCGCACCTATGCCACTTCCAATCATCTATTTTTTCCCTATGGATTCTCTTTCATTTTATTGTCTATTTCTTAATCTTTATCTAGGACCCTACTGGTTAGATCATGTGCTTATTACCCTAAATTAGGACTCGGGGCCTTCGGCATTTTCCCAGTGCTTCTGAAGAAAAGGTACATTACATTTTATTCACTTATTACTGGTCACTCCTGAAAGTCCTACCATTATTTTGATCATAGCTACTGACTTTGCAGAGTGACTTCAGAAGATTATGGCATTATGGGTCTGAGATATGGCTCAGCCAATCTGTCAATTGGAGCTACACTCGTGCCTTTCTCATGTTTGTGACTTCTATTGCTGTGTTAAATAACTTCATTTAAGCTAGTGTACATATCGTACTTCATTGCAATCCTAGCACCTGCTGATTGTGGTTTTAGATGCAATTCTCTTGATTCTCGTATGTAATTGAGAGAGAGAGAGAGAGAGAGAGAGAGAGAGAGAGAGAGAGAGAGAGAGAGAGAGAGAGAGAGAGAAAGAAGTGGTGACTACTGACAAGTTACTGAGGCTTGATATTGTTATTAAACAATGTCTTCCGTAGTTTTTTTAAAGGAAGAGAAAAGGCTGTTGTGGTTTGGCATTAAATGATAGAAAAGGATACTTTCTTGGCAGTGTCCATGCTCTTTTTTATTTTTTAAATTGACAGTGTCCATACTCATATGTGTTTTGCCAAAGTTTCCAATAGAATGATTGTTGCATCTCTCTTCTTTTCCTTTTCTCGGTTCACCTGTAGTAGGACATGAATTTCCAAGAAGTGCCTGGTTGGTGAGCAAGGTGGGAAGCCTGACTGCAGGGGTCCAATATGAACCTGGTTGTAAGTTTTTTAGTTGATGACACTTTGAGTGCATTGCTCTATCATACAGCTTCAGTAACCAAAATGCATCTACTCATGATTTGGCACTTATTGTGATGTTCATTGTTTTCTTCTTTTGATATGCTCTACCTCTTTGCTTCTGATGCTATTCTGCAGTGGGGGGCAAAAGCTTATCAGCATATACGAACTTGGCTAATTGGAGCTGTGCTATTGGATATGGACTTGGGTCAGGCAGTCCTTTGAGCCCTTCCTTTACTTTTGGTGTTGAACTGGCAAAAAGTTCGCAGGTTCATACTACATATAATTTCTTCCCCTGCATGATGTTGTTTCTTTTGCTCATTAGTTTTGGTTATCTTACAGACTTAGGCGCTCCTGTATTATTTCTCCTGTTTGCTTAAATGACTATTCAAGATAGAACTCATTGTCTCGGATAGCTTTAGGGCTTACATTATTTTGTCCAGAATATTGCTCTATCCAATCTATATTAGGGTAAGTAAAGTTAAAGTTATAAGAGTTTTTCTTCTGTATTCACATAATTGTCGACTGCTGCCTACACTAGTAGTATCTCATTGGACATTTTATGCCTGATGGCATTTTAACACACCTATGTGAGATATTACTTCTCAGAAATCATGCTTAAGAAAAAATACAAAATATCCAAACACCACCTAGCCCCTATGTAGGAATTCAGTTAAAGTACGTTCCGTGGATGGGTAACATTTTGCTTAATAATATTATCCTTCACCTTTTTTTTTTTGAAACACTGGTAATTGTAACTTCCTGAATTGATTTTGTACTTCACCTAATAGCGCCATATGGATATTAAAAGTTAATGCCAATATATATATATTTTTTGGTTGCAGTTCATTGCTTCATTCTATCAGCATGTGGTGGTCCAACGACGAGTACGACTCTTTGTTCTCTACTTCCTTGTTTTCCTGACTTTTTCTACTTTAATTATTTTCACCAATGCCTTAGATGAGATGGAATGAGTATAAGCCAACAGGCGACAAGGATTCTTTCTTTCAGATACATTCCTTTGGCTTAGAAAGCCCTTGATAGATACTACTTTTTGGGCAAACTTTGGATCAAAATTTTGAAATTTGAAAAATAGAAAATATACCATAGCAGAGACTTGAAAATCATTTCACTGAAGATCTAAAGTTTTGTCTGGACTCTGGACTACTAGCATCATGAAACCTACAAGATAAACTGAAAGTAGTCGGTTGACAGCTGTCTTGAACATAAAATCACCATGGAGCTTATGGTCAGACTGAGCTAGATCATATAAATATTCGACATTGACAAGTTGATTTATAAGAAGCCAGAAACATCATATTCTTGTAAATATGGACGATTGGTCCTATAACGTGAACAGATGCTTTCTTCTGTTGATCCATTGTCTCCTGAATTCATGGATGATATAGTTTTCATGGTTGGATTCAGAAATATTAAACATTGTAATAAAGGGTGATGTCAATTGGCATTCGATAATGCAGGTGAAAAACCCATTTGAAGAAAATAAAGTTGTTGGAATCACAAATTATATAGACTTCGGATTGGAGTTAAATACTAGGTATGTGCAATTTGTATGTAGTATGACTATAGCTCACAGCTAGAATTCAAGGTTTTGTTATTTTTATGAGCGGAATCCTGTTTAATTCAGATTTTGGATGAAGGGTTGATAATGAGAAAGCATGTGGCATCCAAGAATCAACCTTCAACATGGCTGCATCTTGGCAAGCCAACAAAAATGTTTTGCTGAAGGTAATATGAGCTGATATTCATCCTTGGTTTTGTATCTCAATGCACTTTATTGACAGTAATGTTTTCACAGGGGAAGGTTGGACCTCTAAGCTCTTCTCTAGCTTTAGCATTCAAGTCATGGTGGAAACCTTCTTTCACTTTCAGTCTTTCAGGTGTACATTCCAGTTCAGTATGCATTTTTCTATAGATCGCCTTTAATCAAGAGTAAGCCTTATTTGAATCCGCAGAGGATACTCTTTGAAGTAAGATCTGCTAGCTTTTAACGAAGATTAGTTCAAGTCTTGGTGGATTCACCTGTCTTGGTAATGCATATGATAAATTACCATGTCATATAAAAGCTTAACCTGTTAAAGAGAAGATGTGATTGGTTATCATGTCATATAATAGCTTAAGCTGCTAGAGAGAATAATAGGTATGCATTTAAACATGTTACATGTCACTTCTAAGTGTGGGTAGGTTTTTCTGTTCTATGGCATGTGGTAGCTTCAGAGTTCTAAAGGGTGGCTTAAGAGCAGTTAGTCAGCGTTCAGGCTTGATATGAAGCTGCTTTATCTGGTGGATGTTTTTGAAAGTGGGAGTGCCTGAATCTTGAATGAAGCACAGGTTCATGCATTCTCTATATGTGGTCAATGTGGCGATAATTGACGTTAAGCAAGAGGAAGTCGTGGATTACACACTCCAGGTCAAATCAAAGTAAAAGATATGAGATGGATTCACAATATCATTGTTTTAATGGCATAATATGAATATTACAGCTATAAATTATTATGGTTTTTCTGGGATACGGGAATTTAAGGCTGATTGTATTGCAATATGAACGTCTGGTTCTTATGTAAGATAACTCATGTTTGTACCTCAATGTTTATTTTGGCTGACAGCTACCAGAGATCGCACCAAAGGAGAGACTGCTTTTGGATTTGGCATTCATGTGGATAATCTTAGAAATGCGAGGTCGGTTCAGCATTTCCTGATCTCCTTGTCGTTGTTTGTGGCTTTAATATCATATCAGGTTTAAAGGCCCAATTCATATCTCCTTGGCTCTTTCACCAAAAAGAACCCTCCTGATAATAAATTAAAAGAAGGAAAGTAAAAAAGAAGTCTAGCTCCATCCTTATACAATGTTAATAATTTCCTTCCCTTGGAATTGCAGCTACCAGAGGGCCGATCCCAACTTTGTGATGTTGACACCAAACAAAGAACATCTTGCAGAAGGCATACATTGGAAAATTGGGCAGAGGCCCATTCTACAATCTGATGTAAATTCCGGCAACTTCGATGGCATGCCCAGGGAGCTGAGACCCCTGGGTAAAATCTTGTGATCCTTGTATTGTTTGGACGGATTCTTTTCAAGTTATGAAAATTTTTGGAAGGTAAGCTGAACTGCTTGCGTATGTAGACTCGAAGTTTTGAGTTTTATAACAAGTTCATCTAGTTCAGTTTTGGTGTAGGCTCACCGTATTCATTATTTAGTCTCGTTCACTTATTGTTTATCTATTTATTTATTTTTATTGTTTGTTTATTGATTATTACTAGTTGTGCTACTAGTTGTGCTTCTCTTTCTCCTCCTTGATGGGCCATACTGGTGTACGAGTCAACTTTCCTGCCTAATGTCTTGGTTACTCTATTGTTATATTCTTTGTATACTCTTTTCTGGTACATGTATTCAGAAATTGCCATGTATTCATGTAGGTTACCTAGTACATAAACATTCCATGATCTTATGGAGTAGGATAGATGTGACGTAGTCTTATGGAGTAGGATAGGAGACGTGACGTAGATGGGAGATCGATCCTGTCCGCCAAATACTAATCTTGATTGTTTAGCGCCTGATTGTGTAGGTAAGTTTGGAAGTATTCCTGAAGTTATATTTGAATAAATATGAATTATTAAGATGAAATACTGGACATTGCATTATATTGAGATCCTCTAAATCATAGGATCGACTAGAATCTGGCCTAACATATACTCCATTTCTTAATCTACTGCGTTCTTATTAGGCAATTTCGTACTCTTCCATTTATTGCTTTGCGTGGAAACAGTTAGTTGCAAATTTTTGATTCAGTGATCGAATTCATGATACTGCTAAATTTGAGACAGAACGGGGACGATAAAAGTTGAAAGGTCTTTATCGTTTGCTCCATTTTCGTAGTCTTTGTCGATAGACCCTCCACATTTGTATCTTCACAGCTAAAAAGTTGCAGCCCCATAAACATGATTACCAAAACTCATAGATGCTTGGTAAAGTTTAGAATATTAAACTGAAATAGTAAGTAACTAAGTTGTGAAGAAAACAATTTAGCCTTCATATTGTCTTAGGGTGAAGGTTGGGTGGGCCCGAGGCTACTTTGACTAAGCATGCCATTTTGTCTGACTTTTTACTCCGTAAAAAACTAATGATTGCATAGCAAACGTCTAATCCAAAACTGTTTTCTTATGTAGAAAGAGCTTTGTTTAAATGATGATTTAGACGGTGCTTCATGGGAACAAAGTTACGAGAAATTCATCTTTGCTGGGAAATGAACTCTCTCTATCACTATTGTTTCTAGAGCTTCCAATGCCGTATGGTGGCCACGTCCCTCACCTATCAAATGCAAGGAAAACCCATGATGAATATATTCAGTCTGATGAATATGACTTCTTATTACAAAGGATATTCCTTAGTAGCAGTTTGCTTAGAAGTGGTAAAGCCCATAATAACTTGTTCCAGTTATATAGCTCTATAAGAAGTTAGAAGAACAGAGGTTCAATGCATGGTGGGTTTCTTTTCTTTTCTTTTTTTTTTTTTTTGAGAGAGGGGGTGGTAGGGGGGATGGTGGGGATGATTGATAGTGGTTAAGTTCATACAGAAAGAGGTGGAGAAAGGCCGAACTCGAGGCCCCAGAGCTCAAATGCGCCTTTGACAAAATCATAATAACTACCCTTGAGAGCCAGAGTTTTCTTCACCAGCCCATCTCTTACAAACGGATAGGTCAGCAGATTTCCCAGAGATACATTCACTGCTCCCTGCATTTGTATTATATTTCCGTTTAATTTAAGAGCAAACCGATTGGTATAAAGCGAATTAAAATTCTTAATGAAGACAGAGATATTGGATTCAAAGAATATCCATTTACCTTCTCACAAGCCGCACACTGTACTTCAAAAGATGCAGAACCATGTTCTGCTTTCACCTTGGCCTTGGCTGGCAGACCAACTTTCACCCAGTCCTCAATGAAGTCACTGCGTAATTTTGATACATATATCAGTATCTAATTAACTTCTTTCTTATTTTTGTTTTCTCTAGGTATCTTATACATGGAAAATTTTCATGGGTACAGAGATCAATAGATACACTTTCGATCAAACTATTCCACTTGAGAATAGAATAACGAAACTTACGTTGAATTGGGTCCATCAAACGGGAAGGACATAATGCCCTTGATTCCACCGCAACTGCTGTGGCCAACCACAACAATATTCTCCACCTGGTCGAATATTTTTAATATACAAAACCCTCTTAATTACAGAACACAATCGCACATGAAAGAACAAGTTGCATATTCTCCAAGTTTCACCTTTAGATGTAGAACTGCATACTCAATAGCTGATCCGGTTCCAGAGTATTTTGACTGGCCAAGAAAAAGGAGAAAACTGAGAGATTCATCGCGAAGACTATTGTATGATAAAGTGAAACCCAAGAGTTGAGTAGTGCTTTATTAGACCTGATCATAGGGAGGAACCATGTTCGCTACGTTACGGACCACAAAAGCCTCCCCTGGCTGGAAGTCCAGGACATGAGATGGGCAGACCCGAGAGTCAGAACAAGCAACCACCATGAACTGAGGATACACACAGAATTACGTTAATGTCGTAAGCTTGTGATCGACGAAAAAGGGTCCAATTTTCAACTGCATAGAAAAAGCTAACACATTTGGTGTGAGTGGAGTACCTTTGGGCTCTGGCCTTTGGAAAGTTCTTCATACAAGGCTGGATTTGTCCCGAGGCATGTATGAACAAATTTTAGAAGGGAAAGGCCATGGTTATGATCACAAACAGTAAGGTGAAACTAACGTTAGTGATGTGCTCACTCACATTTCTCTTTTTTGAAGTAAACAAAACCCTTTTTCATTCTCTCCACTGGATTGAATGATTTGCTATCAGCTGTCTTCAGTTCTGCGGTGATTTGATCAATCCTCGCCGCGGCAACGGGTGCTAGCCCTTCTTTCTCACTAATTCAAAGACGCAGGCGTTGTAATAGGATAATGTTTGAGAAGTGTTTTTTGGAAGGAAAAAAAAATACTCGCACCGTCTGGAAAACATTATCATAATTGACTTCTCAAATAATTCATTTATTATGGTTGATGTTTCAAATGGTTTAAAATAAACTACGTAAAAGTTAACTACGACAATATTTTTTAAATACCTATAATGTTCAAGATTTCATTCAATGTCGCTCTAGGTGAAGGAAGTAGTATGTAAGGCACCTGAGAAGTTGAGACATTTTTGCAATAGCCTCCTCCATTGCCATATCTTGCCTGTGTGATTTCCATGAAACAACATATTCGAATTTTGTGAAGCATGAGAAGAAAGGCTTCCTTAACTTAGTACGTGAAGGACGTTATCGCTCATTGATTAGACCTCATATCTCTAGTATTATAAGTGAGGCCACAATGTTAGCACCAAAATATCCATATTAGTCGACACCAAGTAAAATGCTGAATAATGTATTGCAGGGTGCTGCTTTATACAGATTTACTTATCACAAGCCCCTCGTTGGGAACCATATGTCCATTCTGACATGATAAATAATACGATAATGAAAGAGAAATGTGAGTACATCTTAGCTGTGGTTGCTTCTGGATTAGGTTTGGACGTTGCAGATTTGTTTGATTCAAGTTGCATGAATTTCTTGCCTTTGATCCCGCCAACATTATTCCACTTTCTCTTCACATAAAATTTACTATGCGCGGATGTTTTCGCATGCAATGCAACGTTTATTCACCAACATAATTGACTCCATTGATTTCATTAGCTAGGCCATCCACGTAATTTAAAAAACTTAAAAGAAGTTCGCTGTTCAAAAATTCTTGTTTAGAGAGTTCATATGATACGGATATAGTGTTTTGATATATGATTTCAATTCTTCCATCTATTCCATTCCATGGATCTGGAATAATAAAAAAATCGACCTCACCTTTTTCCTTTTTTTCTTTTGTTTATCTTTACGTAGTCATCTGAACCAGTTTTATGCGCACCACATCTAACCTTACGAATTTAGAATTACCAATCATGTAAACTTTAAAGAGTCATTTTGAGAGACTACCACATCTTTCATTTCATGTGCATAAGTATAGTAGTATACCCCTTTTTTCCCTTATTCAAAGAATGTCCTCGAGGATACTATGCTACATGACGTCAATCAATAACCTAGTTTAACAAAACTTCCATATTGTTAATCTATGAAGGGAGAGAAATTCTCCTTTCTTTTTGTTGGCAAAACTTCCAGGTAAGATGTGTTTTCTCTTGGGAAAAAAAAGGGAAAAAAATCACTATAAAAAGTATTCAAGTTTTATTCTAAGAAAAAATTGATGTTTGAGTTTCTCCGATTTCCTGCAGTGCATTATTTATTTCTTTTTCCTTTTCTTCGAGAATATCATTTCTGTTTGACGGATAAAAAAAAATAGTAATCTTTAAACGTATAAAGGTCTAAGAAGTGAACCCAACAAGCACAGATTGAGTTTTTCAAGTTATTGAGACCCACACCTCACAAGTAAATATTGAGATGTGGGTTGGACATGTAAAGACTAATATTCTCGAGATAGTAAGATGTACACTAGACGTGCAAGACTAATTTTCTTAAAATATTAATATCACAAGATACGAATAAACTTTTTTACAAGAATTTGTTTCATTTACACTGTTTGGTTTCAAACTAAAACCTATTGCTTAATCCAATGATCTATCCTTTGTTAGTTACTAATGTATAGTCATTAGTAGTATAATCTTCTATACGTTCACGTGTTTTTTTTTTAAATATTCATGTAATCTATTAGTTAATGAATCAACAAACCTTAATACATAAAGATATTATAATCGATGCTTTCTTTTATTATCATTTCCATTTGAGTGCCACTTAGATGTAGCCAATTTGATAAAACAAAATGACTTATTAAATTGACTGCGCTTTTTATATAATGAAGTAGCAGTTAATTGACAGTTTGACGTAATTTTCAGTATGGGTCATTAGGAAACAACCTCTCCGTGCTTCTAGTATATGTATATGGTTGCGTACATCCGACCTCCCATACCTTATTATAGCCGGGAGTCTCTAAGACAATGAGTTAATGTTGTTGTTATATAGATGTAGCTAATGTATATAAAGAAAACTTATTGTTGATATTCGAATTGTTACTTGCAGAATAAAAAGGGGAAAAAAAAAGCTAACATCATCAAACTTTGGATTAAAAAGTAGAAAACGAAACAAAAACGCCAGTATCTTGGGAAATATCAAAGGTGTCTCGGCAGTGAGAAAAATTTCCTCAAATCCACCAATAATAAAGCCAGAGAAATATAGAAGAAAAACCTTGGAGTGGACTTGGTCTACAACGATGACAGCACCGTATTCTGTTTTCTCAAGGAGTCGGAGTCGGTTGTTTGGAATGGATCTGAAAACGACGGCCGAACTTATAGAAAACAGGCAAAAAAGCTGTTGTGAACACACAGTTATTTCACTTTCTTCTTGTATTTCTTGGATGAGTCTCTTTTCACTTCCATTTATGTCCACATTCATGATAGAGTTTTACCAGCTCTGCTTTTTCTAATCAGGTATACCAAGAATGTCTGTTTTAGCACTTAATGAAGAGGGCAGTATTGATTTTTGTGATTTCTTTACTGAATTAGTTGATTATCCTGCTTAATAGGAAGTCAAGATTCTCTAGTTCATATTCTTTCTACTGGGATACTTTTCTTTGTTTTGTAGCTGCTAGTTTCTCTCGACTTTCTTTTGTTTCTTATCTTTGTGGGTTTTGATTCTTGAATATTTGTGCTTTTCTTGGATTGATAAGTTCAAATACACAGTCTGCAATTTTAGAAGACCAAGATTTTCTTTTGTTGCAGATCGTCTGAAGGGTTCCTTGTCCGGAAAGTTGGGGGCTACTTGGGCTAGATTGGCAGTTTTTGATTGTTCATTTGCATTAGGTCTGCGCAGATCCCTGTAAAATAATAACGGCTTGGGTTATGGATTTCTTTGCTTTTTTACTCATTTTATTGCTTTAATGGGCCTTTCATCATTCTGGGGTTTATGATATTAGAATCTGTTGTATTTTAGGAATATCTGCCTAAGAAATAACCTTAAGGCTGATGGTATGTTTTCCTTCATGCAGAATTTTTGTGACAGGATAACTAATGTCTGATACGGACTCATTGGTTGATGAAGTTACTTCTCTACCGGGGGTTCATCCTTCTATAGCCACTCTAAGATGTAATTTGACGCCTGTACATGGAACTGGTCATCATTCTTCAACAGAAGTATATGAAGGTTCTGTATCTGGACCAAATTTGGGAGCTTTTGACAGTGAAATGAAATTGGCTCATAATCCGGCTGGCTCTTTGATTATTTCAAACCGCGCTCGTAAAGCATCACATGGTCATGTAATGAAGGAAGCCTTGCCAGAATTCTTGAGACACAAATTGACACTAGACAAAGGACACGAAGGATTACTGGATGCAAATACCGATCCTGATCATGTGGTGGAGCATAGCTCCAAAACCAAACAGGTTTCAAAATTTGACATCAAACCAGCTATTAACCATAATGAGATCAGTGCTGGGAGTTGTAGTACAAATTACTTTCTTGACTCTGCAGATTCCACATCACATCCTCGATCAAAAGAAACTATTGGAGCTGTAAACAGCCAGTTGCCATCTCAACAAAACCACTTTTGCCCCAGTCCTCAATATAGCTTTTATTCTGCAGCACCGTATATAGAAGCCAAACGAAGCTTCTCTAACACTGACGTTAGTGAATGTGCTAGCACAGTTGAGAAATCTGTTGAAAATGGGGAAGTTAGCATCTCTTGTGATTTTGTTGAGAGTCAGAAATTAAGTGCTTATAGAGTCAGTACTAGCAGTGATGTCAGTGATGAAAGTAGCTCTAGCAGTTTAGGTAGCACAATGTACAAACCACACAAGGCAAATGATATAAGGTGGGAAGCAATACAAGCAGTGAGATCTCATTATGGGACACTGGAAATGAGACAGTTCAGGCTTGTAAAGAGATTAGGACGTGGAGATATTGGAAGTGTGTATTTGGCAGAGTTGGCTGGAACTAGGTGCTGCTTTGCCATGAAAGTGATGGATAAATCCGATCTGGCCAATCGAAAGAAGCTTGTGAGAACCCAGACAGAAAGGGAGATATTGCAGTCACTGGATCATCCATTTCTTCCCACTTTGTATACACACTTCGAGACTGAAAGGTTCTCTTGTTTGGTGATGGAGTACTGCCCTGGAGGAGATTTGCATGTCCTTAGGCAAAGACAGCCTGGAAAATTTTTCTCTGAGCATGCTGCAAGGTAAGGCTTAATATTTTCTTTTTTATTCTCTGGGTTTCTAGTTTAAATTTACCTTCCCGTTCCCCCATAAAAGAACTCACCCACAAAAACCAAACTCAGATTCTACGAATTCTGTATATTGTTTCTTGTGGAGGCTATTGTTTGACCTTGTAGGTTTAACTTTGTTCAGATCAAGGTTGGATAATTGGTGTACGCAAAACAAAAAGACTAAATGCACATATTTTTCTAGTGGTGATCCCTGTGTTGAATATATTGTTGTAGTCTTCTATTGTTTCTTATACAACATCCTACAAGCTACCATTGTACCCTTTTTTTTTATGTGTATGGCAAGTGGTCTTTCCCCTGCTGGAAGATACTACTTCCTAGAAGCTTTATTTTGAAAAAGAGAACCTTTTGATCATAAGATTATGTTTTTGTTTCCTTCCGTCTAGTGGTGCTTTAAGTTGTCAAACTCTCTTTTTTTTTTTCCTTTTTTTTTTGGGTTGGGGGGGGGGGGGGACAATTTTATGGTAAATAATTTTAATTGTTTTTTAAGATTATCTTTAATGTCAAATATCATGGGATAGGAGATTTTGGCATCTCAAAGCTGTCTATTTATACAATGTTTATGTATTAAGCATAAAGAAGCCCAAGGGAGGCTTGGGTGGTGGAGTCACCATTGTCTCTAATGTTTGATTTTTGCTTCTCAATTGATGACTTGATGACTTGCACTTAATAATAAAAAGAAAGAAACACTCGCTAGCTATATGCTCTTAATTTAACTCTTGTACTGCTGTTTTTTTGTCACTTCCTTTAGTAGATCATAATTGGTTTCTTTTCTCTCTTTTTTTTACATATCGGCATTCGTTTCATTCTCTTAACTTCTTGGTCACTTACAGGTTTTATGTGGCAGAAGTTCTCCTCGCTTTGGAGTATTTGCACATGCTTGGTATCATTTATAGGGATTTAAAACCAGAGAACGTATTGGTGAGGGAGGATGGTCATATAATGCTTTCCGATTTTGACCTTTCATTGAGGTGTGTAGTGAGACCAACCTTAGTGAAGTCTGCAAATTGGAACCTTGAATCCAAGAACTCTGGGTACTGTGTTCAGCCTGCCTGTATTGAGCCATCTTGTGTTATACAGCCTGATTGCATCCAACCTACTTGTTTTTCTCCTGGACTCCTTCGTAAGACCAAGAAAGATAAGAAGAATAGGCAAAGGACGGATATACATAGTCAAGTGAATCCTCTTCCAGAGCTCTTAGCCGAACCAACAAATGCTCGATCAATGTCTTTTGTGGGAACACACGAATACCTAGCTCCTGAAATCATAAAAGGGGAAGGTCATGGTAGTGCTGTGGATTGGTGGACATTTGGGATATTTCTTTACGAGGTGTTGTTTGGAAGGACTCCTTTCAGGGGTGCAGAAAATAAGGCCACGTTGTTTAATGTGGTCGGTCAACCTTTGAGATTTCCTGACACTCCCGCTGTAAGTTTTGCTGCTAGAGATCTGATTAGGGGATTACTGGTCAAGGAGCCACAACATCGCGTTGCATATAGACGCGGAGCCACTGAAATCAAACAGCATCCATTTTTTCAAAGTATAAACTGGGCCCTCATTCGAAGTGCCAGTCCTCCAGAGGTGCCTAAACCAGTTGCAGCACATGATGTTCCCACAGCATCTAAAGCACAGAAATCCGGTGTTAATGTGAACCAATCTGGTAACTATTTGGAGATCGATTTCTTCTGATGCTCATCATGCTTTTGACTGTGCACTACGGGACCTTTCTTCCATCTGGTGGGACACCAGTTTGTTGTTCCTAGGCTGAGAAAGATTAGACGAGCAAGATGCAGTGCTCTTGGAACTGCAACTCTGCGATATCCAACTAGTTGTAACCATATCACTTATCATATGGTTATTGTAGAATCGTCCAAGTATAACACTTCAAATGCTTCGGTTAGATCAGTACCATCCTCCTGGTTGGAAGGCTTGCAGGTGACGAATCATCGGCTAATTCTTCCAGAACCATCATTAATTCAATCTTTCAGAATCGAGTTATGTATTCCATCTAGTTTCCTCTCTTTATCCCTTCTTTAATTGCATTTCAGATACAGAAAGCGTATCTGGCTTTGTGACCTTTTATCTGTTGCGAATTCCTCGCATTGAATTATGCGTGATATGAGATATGTTACACTCGACTATGGAAGGGCATAGTATGGTATTTGTTCTAGCACATAGACAAATCGAAGGCTAGGGGAAATTTCCTTAGTTACCAAAGGTTAATCCTTCGGACAAATACAGTTATGGCATGTTACAGAAAGAGAATAAGTATCCATATGTTACAGTATTATGACTCATTGCATTACATCCTTTTGCCATATGAACTTCCCAGGTAGCAGTACAAGATAGAACTTCCTTTTTCTTTACATCCTTTGTATAAGACGAAATAAGTATATCAAGACCACCAAAAAATGGAAGCTATTCTCAGTCCTCGGGGTTATGTGTTCAGTTGTATCAAATGGAAGTTTCTGTAAACGAATCAAGGATTAGGGACTCCTAGACTATGTACTGATTAATTGAATAGACCACGGGCATTCCTAACCCTTAATTTTTTTGCATTGTCACTGTTATCTTGGAGGACTGACTGACTGACAGTCTGGGTTAAGATAAAAGCGATAGTGTGCTGTTTTTATAACTGTTTAGATTGTTTCTGCTGAATTGCTCAAAAGAAATTCCTTTACAAAAGATAGTCCAGAGATTTTTCTGGAAGGATTTTCATTACTCGCGCTTGCACTGTAGACTATTGAAAGTTTGATTGGGACACCATGGGTGATGATGCAATTTGGAAATGCTTGGCATGAAAATTAGGCTCTAAATTAGTCATGTGATTTGGCCGTGATGGTTACTAATACCAATTCATCTTAGCTAGTAGCCCCACTCACGAGTAGAAAGTATGGTTATGGCCTCATCCATGATATAAAGTAGGACAGCAATTAGTGGCAACTATCATGCAACAGGAGGGGCACTTAGACCATTGAGGTGTGAAAAATACGTACGAGCTATATGAGGAATGAATGAATGGATAAATGTAGGTGGCAATATTTTTTATGTTGAACCTATAACTGGCCTACTAGAAAAATGAGCATGAGATGATTCTACATGTTTTGGTAGACACATACACTCTTGACTTTGTGTATGAGTTTGTATTCATATTCGTCGATTTATATCTTTCAAAAAGCTTGAGCAAGGAGGTAGGATCATTGGGGTTGGGGTTTCAATCGTTATGTTAGTGTGATTCCATGATAGTTCACTTGTCTTGCTGAATATGTTTCAGTACTCCGCCCCTTCGTCTCTGTTTTGCACTCTGAATGTTTGTGCATGAACAAAGCTTAAAGAAGCAACAGGAAGTATAAGGGAATTTGATAAAGTTTCTCTATATAGAGAAATTATTTTCCACCAATCCATATTCATGAACTTAAAGGTAAATGAAACATGCCTCAGCCTACACGCAGGAATATAGTGCACATAGAACTTCTTTTATTTCATATATGATAAAAAATATGGAAAAAAAATTATTTTTCATTAAAAATACGTAGTTATAAGTGGGAAGCCAAACATCTGATTAGTTTTAAGGACACCTTTTTTTGGGGGATAGACTCACTAGTTACACTGTAAGGTAAGATTCCGTTCTTAGTACATAACTCAGTTGGTAATCGAGTTGTGAATTGCTTCAAAGAGGTATAGAGTTTGATTCCAAGGATACGTGCAGTGTGAGTGTTTCAATACTGTTAGAACACGTACACTGTTGGTGTTTCACTGCTGTCTGGACCGAAAGACCAGTTTGGAGTAGACACTTGTGTGGGCTCCTTCTGTATGTTCTCACCAATCTAAAAGACCGTTGCCCGCTGAGCTACTGATTTATATATTTCATATTGCTTTTTGAGCCTAAGACGATAGGACTTAGGGCCAAGGATTTGGCCACATCTCCAAAGTATAAGGTTAGGTTCCTTCTTAAGAACAGAACACAGAAGAAAAACTAACGCCTTGCCGTAACAAATTGGGCGTGTGTGCCACACGCGATACCCGTTTTCAAAATGGCAGTGGGACAAGCCTTTTCGTATTGCCAAAGCCACAAGTCTCACGCGTGCATGCGGGATGATCTCCTGCCCCTCAATTCTCTTACCTCATTCATGATCACGCGACATGTGGCACCAGGGTGAGGTGGTGAGGCTAGATGCAGGTGAGCCTCATCTAGTCTCACCATCCTATTACCGTCACGTGTCGTGCGGTGAGGAAAAATGGGTGAGAGTACCTTATTCCTCTGTCTGCACTCTTGAAGTTCTCAAATTTTATTTTTCTTTTTTTTTTAAAATAAATGAATTTGACCGCCTCCATTTTCTTTGGTCTCTTATTTTACTTTCTTTCATCCATCTCCAATCAGCACTTCTAAAAGGTTCCTCTCTCTAGTCTCCTCTAAGCTGAACCCAGCTCCAGAAATGGCCTCCAACGGCAATTCGGAAATTGTTTCTACTGTTGTCGCTGACGATGATAACGTTAAGTACGGATTCAAGCGCTCGGAGATGTACAAGGGGACTCTTGCCGGCACTGTTGACCCGTACGATCGCCATGTTTTCCTTTGTTACAAGTCTCACGACACCTGGCCGGCAAAAGTTGAAGACTCGGAGTCCGATCTGCTCCCTATGCTGTTCTCTGTTGTCCTGAAAAATCGCAAGAGCTATTTTAAAGCGAAGGTCAGTGTGAAGGTTTAAGTCAACTCCTTTGTTTAGCCGTTGCTTAATGTGTTGTTCTATGCTTTGGATGATTATGTTTTCTGCAGTCGTTTTCGGGAAATTTGATGTACAAATTTCTATTACCTGAGTTTTACTTGATTTGTTCGGCCTGCATCTAGTACTGATAATTATGATGTTATGGAGACTACGGTTTTCTGGATTGATTTGCGTAAGGTCTTTGACGAGACATCACTTTTCTTTTCTTATTCTGAGAAATGATTGTATTAGCTTTTTGAGGTTGATAAAACTTGTTCATTCTTGATTTTTGTGTATCAGACTCGTTTAACCATCATTGAGAGTCGGGAGGATATGGGGCTATCTGATGGAGATGTTCTTATTTTTCCTGACATGATCAAGTACAGGTAGTTATTCATACTTTTTTTTTTTTTTTGTAAATTCAAGAGGTTTTAGGTTTTAATGCTAGATTATTATGAGTTTCACATAATGTTAAGCTGCTGGAACAGCTTATTACATCAAACCATGTGCTTGCTTGCCTGGCACTAGGTTTGCTGATATTAGTTTTACTTCTCTTGTGAAGCGAACTGAATGAATCAAATGTGGATGGCTTTGTGGAGGATGTTCTTGTTAATGGTATTCCTTGGGCTAATGGTAAGGCAGAGGTGTTGGCTGGTTCATATGTTTTTGTCTGTGCCCACAATAAGCGAGATCGAAGGTGTGGTGTCTGTGGACCTGTTCTGATTGATACATTTAAGGAAGAGATTGGAGTGAACGGTCTTCAAAACCAGGTGTTTGTGACAGCTTGTTCCCATATTGGGGGACACAAATATGCTGGCAATGTCATCATTTTCAGTGCAGATACTGAAGGAAAAATTGCTGGCCATTGGTAATGCGTTAGTATTCCTTGCGGCATTGCTTTGTCGCTTAATGTGTTTGATTTTTGGCTACTGCGTCATTTATTCAGAATGATCTGACATTTGTTTTCTGCAGGTATGGTTATGTTACCCCAAATGACGTGCCTGACTTGATTGATCAGCATATAGGCAAAAGCCAAATCATCAGCCACTTATGGAGGTTTTCTTTTGCTCTTAGTGATCTAGTTTTTCTTTTTTTTCTTTTTTTTTTCTTCGTATCATCACAAGAGCACGAAGCATAACTCTTTTTGCGTGCTGTCTCTCATTTTGGCTAAATATCTTCATGAACAATTGTCAGAATTGCTCTTTTATGATACTAAGTTTAATTGTCATGGCCTTTGATGGGATACATGTTAGACTAGTGTCTCTTGTAATGCATGAGTATTATGGAATATATTGTTGCCTGTTTTCTCATGTTGTACGTGTATGTGTAAGACTTCGTTTCTAATCTAATGTCATATGACTAAGTTTTGCATGATCCCTATTATGGAATAGATATTGTTTCCTGAGAGGTTTACATTGCTGTATTTTCTGCTCTGTATTTTCTCATGTGGTATGTGTATGTGTAAGACTTTGTTTTTAACTTTATATTTGCTAGACTCAAGTTGCCTCCCTAAGGCAAGTTTTGTAAAGGTTGGCATTAGCAAACGGATAGCCAAATGTAAGCCACCTATCTTTTGGTTTTGGTCAAGCTTCATGTTGCGGTTTTAAGCAACATTTTAAATCCACCAGTTTGGCTTATCTATGAAATTTTACTTACAAAAAAAGGCTATGGAAAGAACATGCACTATGCTGGTTATCTAGTCCAATATCATATGACTGGAAACAGCATGCACTATGCTGGTTAGACGTTAGTGTGTTGTTTGTGGTCTCGTAGAAGTGTCATTTGAATGGTTGCACCATGTGATTTGTTATTGGGTGCTTAATTTTAGTTTCTGTTTGGGACTTCAAACCTCTTCCCAGGAGATGTGTGAGATCATGCAATTGTACTATGACGATAATGAAAAACCAAACAAGTGTCCGTTTCACTTTTGGTGATTGTAGCAAAGGTACTTATTTGCATGTTCGAAAGGAAATGTAACCAGTGTTAATGATGTATTTGTAAGTGTTGGCTTAATCATCTGTTCAATTCATCAATCTTCTGTACTTTATAACGTATATGTATATACCTATACATATGTGTGTGTGTGTATATGTATACATATGTATGTACTGTACGTATACACACGTGTGTATGTATGTATGTATACATATACATACACATGCATACATATAAATATACACACACACACACATACACACACACACACACACACACACATACATATACATATATATATGTACATGCACACACACACACATGTATATATATTCCTTTTCCCTTGATTATGTTTTAGGTTGTTCTGTTCAACGACTGCCTCTAGTTGAGTTGGATGCTTTGCCATTCCATGTGTCTTAGTTTGTGCCCTATGTTTGTATGATCACTCCGTGTCTGAGAAACTTCTTTTGAGGCTATCGTTCTTTGATGATTTTAGCTGTCTATGCACCTAGTCAGAGTCAAATAGAAACAAATACTTCGGATGTGGGGATTGCATTTTAATACATTTGCTAACTGGTTCTTTGTTATAGTATAACGGGAAACTTTCTTCTTCAGGGGACAGATGGGTTCTGAGCCTGCTATAGAAGCTGTGAGTCAGGAGAACCCCAGTGAAACCAAACTGACTAATGGTGAAGTGAAGCATGAGGCGAAAGAAAGCACTTTTAGCTGTTGTCAGGGTGCCAAAGGAGTATCATGTTGCAGAGATGTGAGTCCTGATGAGAGTCAGGGAAACAAGGTTGTAGGAAGACTTGAAAAGTGGACTAGAAAATGGGAGCAAAACGATGTCCTGAAAGGTGTTTGTGTGGCTGGTTTGGTGACTGTTGCAGCAGTGGGTTATCGCATTTATCAAAGGTCAACTTAGATGGTGGTGGGAAATTTTTAGTTCTTGCGCTTTTGAAGGTGGTTGCCTTTTGGTGTTCTATAGAGAGTTACAACTTGGAATGAATAAGAAACAGTTCTGACCATTTTTTGAACAAGTATGGGGCAGACATTACCTTGATGCATCTCAGAAGGTATACACTGTAACGCGTTTATCAGACTAGATATTCCGTGATAAGGATTCCAAGGTTTTTGCATCATCTATCATCGCTTTACCGGTATTGCGTTTTGTTCTATCTTTTCTTCTGTACTTTACTTTTTGGGTATATACTTTTGAACAAATTGGTGTTCCCTTATTGGGAAAATTACGTTCCACAAGCTACACAAATACTTTCTCTAATCCTAGCAGTAGATATTGATGTCGTTGAGATATACTTTATTGTTGTGTTGTTGTATACTCATGGTTTTGAACTTGATCAAAATTGAGCGATATACTTCGATGGTTTATGACTAAAACGAAAAGCACATATTCATTAAAAGGTTTGGGTTATGTCGTTATTATTGGACGGAAAACCTGTGTTTTTTTGGTTCAAAACTATTATGGGTTTAGAAATAAAACTTTAAACTAGAGGGCCCGTGAGTATAAAGTTAGACTAATTTATATAATTGAATTTGTTATATGAACTAAATATGATGTTTGAAAACAAATGTAGAAGTTATTCTTTGAAGTCTTTCTTTTAAATATTTAAAGTTTAGAAAATGATTCCATACATTAGTTTAACATATCATACTCAATTACTCATGTCACTTACAAATTCAATTATTTAAATTCGATAAAAACAACTTAATCAATTTATCAAATCCACATATACATACGGCATTCTCAAAAATCGACTTGATAAATATCAAGTAACTATATTTTACCATAATATACATTTATTCTATGAATAGTATAGAACTTGTAATATTGCTTAAATAGAAATGAGATAGTTTATTCAGAGTAAAATGTCATCAATAACTATTGGAAAATGGAGCCATCTTGGTTCTGGTTAACTTGTCGGGTTGCATTGCAATTCGTTTTGGATAAATGGAGTTGAGATCTTTTGTCCCGTCAAAACTTCATTAGAAACTATTCTGAAATGGAATCATGTAATTTATCAACCAAAAAAAAAAAAAAAACTAGAACCATGTAGCACAGCAACAGAATTCATCGCTAATCACATGGAAAAATAATAAAAAGTAATGTTAAAATTAGATCTTGACGATTCAAATGTTATAATTTTCACGAAACAAATTTGATTGTTAAAATCTTTTATAGAACAAAAATGTGATAAATATATCCTTTTTTTTAACTGAACATCATCAAATTTGATTAGTCAAATCTTTCATAGAATAGAAATTCGATAAATATATCTTTTGATAAAATATCATAATATAAAATAACGTAATCGAAATTCTACTTATCAAATACATTTCGCCTCACGTGGTTTCTGAATCTTCACTTGCACCCCTTATGCTCTATTGACTTTCCACGGAATATGCACTTTTCAATTTTAGTCGGAAATGATAAGGTGTGTATAACAGTTGAAATTTAACCCACAATGTTATTTTTTGAATATATATACCCATTCAAAAATAATATATATATATATACACACACACTCCTTGGGTTCATTACCCCCGAGCCATGTACTTACTATCATCGGTGCAAATGTTTCTCAATAAATAAAACGTTATATATAACGTCTCATTTAAAGAGAAACATCTACCCCGATGACAGTAAGTACATGTGTGTGTGTGTGTATATATGTATATAGGGTTTACATGTGTGTCCGTGTGTTCGTATCCCTTAGGCCAACATAGAACCCAAAAACAACAGCAACATCTCTATTGCCCCAGAGGCTCCCGTCTATGGCGAGATACATGAGGTCAGATGTACGCAACCATACTCATGTCTTAGAATAACACAGAGGTTGTTTTCCGATGACCCATAATGATGCGTTAAGCTGTGCCAATCAACTGCTACTTCACAATATAAGAAGTACAACCAATTTAGTGAGTCATTTTGCTTTATTCCATCATATTCCAAAGTCAATAAAAAGTGTATCCTTGACTCCATTGGAGATGGAAACAACATAAAACCCAAAAAATAAAAGGAAAAGCAAAAAAAAAAACAATGCTCGGGTGGAAAAAGAATAAGTATCAAAGCCAGAACCCCAAAAAGCTAGGGAAAAAAAGCACGCTTTTATCAAGAACGTCAATATGTGTTTCGGTCACTTGTGTGAGACTGGAAAAATCCATAACCAAAGGAATTTGCTTTCCAGTCTACGTCCAAATATACAAAAAAAAATCCGACTGGCATGGTATATCAATAACAGCTAAAGATGCAAAAGCAATCTTCAGTCCCAACAAATATGAAATGCAGATATCACCTGCACCTCCAAACAAATCTCTAATATCAGCACCAACTGATTTGAAGGGGCAACCTTCTGTACATAAGAAACAAGATAAAAGATTTCAAGATCACCGATTAAACCAAGCTCGACCATGTCCGTCCCCCTCATTCATCAACTTATCTAAAACCACATTCAGATCAACTGCTTGTCCATTCTCTGTCAACTTCCTGACTGTTGCTCGCACGGTTTCCCTAGGAAAACCCATGTTTGTTACCTTGTCAATCACATCATCGGTAGAAACCTTATTTCCAGATCCACCACTACCAACTCCAGAGGCAGTGGGCAATGCATGAGGTAATGGACGAGCAGTAGGCAGTTGAGGATAACTGCCCCCAGCACCATGGCTTACCGCGGGAGCAGATAGTTGCTGCCCCTTCCTTGGCGAGCTGCTCCCATATTGGGAAGTGTTCCTGTAGGGATATGGTTCACCAGAACCAAGTGCTGCCCCATAAGCACCGGAAAAACCCAGAACCAGGCCTACTGGATGGTGGCTCATACATGTTAGGAGGTGGAGGTCCATAGTACTGTGAAGGAGGCGGAGGAGCTGCACTGGGTGGAGGAAAATGGAGGATGTCGGACATTTGGTGGATAACCCTGAGATTGCATGTATGGTTCTTCGGAATGATGGCCCAATGGAGGTGGCTGTTGGGGAGGATTTACATTTGAGAGAATGGGTGGTTGAGGGGGTGCAGGCGGCTGAGAATACTGAGACTGAGGGGGTTGATACTGCTGTGATGGAGGGGGTGGATATTGCTGTGATGGAGCGGGCAGATATTGCTGTGATGGAGAAGATGGGCTGGGTGCCTGCAGCTGCTGTGGAGGAACTTGGAATGGCTGACCCAGGTTTTCAGGTGCTTGACCAGGTGGTGGGAAGTATGGTTCCCGCTGTGGTAGCGAAGGGGCTTGCATTTGAGCGAAATTGTTTGGCACCTGACCCGCATTTAACATATTTTGCTGGATGGGAGGTGGTGGAGGAGCATTGGGAGGAATGAAAGTTGAAGGCGGCTGTGCAAAAGCACCAGAAGGAAGCTGCTGATGAGATTGCTGAGCAGCAGAACTTGCAGGCTGCGCAGATTCCACGTGTTCTAAACTCTGTGTATCTGGATGTTGTTCAACCTTAAGAATTTGCACCTTCGCAAGTTGCAGATAAGCATCCATTATTTCTTGTTTATCATTTATAACCTCAACCCCGTTTTGTACCTGCGACCAGTTATTTAGCAGGGGAGGAAAAAGGGAGATGAAAAGATTAATCCTCGAGACAAAAGTTGGCTAAAGTCAAGACAGTAGTTTTTCCAGCCCACACACAATACACACCAAGGCCTGCAGAGGAAAAGAGAACAGTTGTCTCAACAAGAATATTACCTTATTGCCTAGAGGCTCTCGCCTATGACGGAGTAAGAGAGGGTCGGTTATAGCAACTTTACCTATGTGTTGGAAACACATATAGGTTGTTTCCGGATGACACATAATAAAAATTGCGTCAAGTTGTATCGATTAATTGCTACTTCGTAATACAAGAACCGCAACTTCACAATACAAGAAGCGAAGCCAATTTAGTGAGCTATTTTGTTTTATTCTATCATGTCCCGAAGTCAAAAAAAATAGAGTGTCCTCGACTACATTGGAAATGGAAATACGTACCATGAATTTGCATATATTGACTAAATCTGAATCAATACAAAGATGCGGATCCACATCGGCACCCCTCCACCCATCCCCGGAAAAACACCCAAAGAGAACATGATCCAAAAAAAGGCCTACATCGAAATTCTCTACACTCCAGGATGAAGAATATGGAAAGTAGCATACTCAGAAGAAAACCACAATACCCAAAAAAAAAAAAAGGAAGATTAAAATTGTAACAACAATGATCAATCTTCTACCGTGTGGAGGACTGGACAAACCACCTAGAACTTTTAAATTTTAATTTTTAAATAATTCAGCTGAATATTACTGCCTTTGGCGCTCATCCAGAAAAGAATAATTACAATTTAAACGACAGAGAAAACCGGAAACAGTTTGATTAGTTCTGCTACAATTTATATAGGTATCGAAGGGCTGAAGACAGATCTTTTTCAAGAAAGATCCGGGAACTACCCTAATTGAGACATGGCCAAGTTCATTCCCTGAAATATTTTGACGGCAAAAATAGCAAAAACATCCACAAAAACAATACAGATGGAACTCCAAATCAAACATGGAACTACTCCACCAATCCTCTTCCACATAAGCAATTGCTGCAGATACACTTTGGTTTGGGCATGTATCCCGTATCTAGTACATGCCAGATACTCCACTAGGTATATACTAAGCTATATGGGCAAAGTTCTAGTGTCTAGATATATATCAGGCTGTAAATATCAAGTTTGGATACTTTGACTGGATGCTCGTCTCTGGTCTGGGACGGGCATATCCTCTTTGGAAAAACCTAATTTGGGATCTTATAAATCATGGCCTAGAGATGTGTATCCAATTTAGGACTATTTGTAGCAATATTGAATCCTCAAGAAAATTAATAACTTTATTATTTGCCTTTAATTCCGATAATTTAAATATAATGAACAAATATTGCACAAGTACATATATTTTGGGTTAAGTACGTATACTTGCCCTTCTTTGTCTATTAGTTCAGATCCCCTTTGTATATTACATCTTCCTTCCATCAAACAAGTATTATAACCAGAAAAAACACCTGCTACTGAGAAAATAACAAATATGATGTATGCCCATTCTAATAACTACAGTGACACATTAATCATTCCTGTCCTTTCTCCTTGTTTCTCTTCCAAACCTCCACCTCCACCTCCACCTCCACCATCATCTCCAGTCATCTGTGCAACCACTGTAACAATATCCAACTAGTCAATCACGACCATCACCTGTACCATCCACCCAGCCTAAGCATACGACTAAACACCCACTACTGGTGGCTCCATCACCATCCGCCAAATCCCTCATCACGTGCATTCTCTATACCTTGTGGAACTTGACCAACATCACCAGCCAATCAGACAAATAATCAAAATTTTCGCAACACCTCCAAGGCCTTTGTTATTAAACAGTTAACACTCTAGAACCAAAGTTTAATAAGTACCAATGCGGCTTTAGATCTTTTCTTTTCCAGAAAAATAGGGATCCATCTTTTACATCGTTGGTTAGCGTTTCTATCATCCACTCACAGTATGAAGAAAACGGAATAAGCAAAAAAGCTAGTGCCTTTCATCTTTCAAAAGTTGATTCCACAAATAAACCATATTCAATATTTTTTAAGAAATCCTGCAATTTCAATTGTGGTTCCAACCAGCAATATTTTGATTTTTCAATAGTTCAGGTGGTTTCTAAGATTAAGTGAGATCTTGGTCTTCTTTCCCATATGCTATATGCAGTCCAGAGCAAATCATGAATTCAGAAAAGAAAACTTGAGACAAGGGCAGGAAGTATGGAGGTGGAGGGCCGACAGTGATCGTGGTAATGTGGTTGGTATGATGAGTTGTAATTTTTCTCCTTTTTTTTTTGTTTTTTTTTTTTTGGGGGGGGGGGGGGGGTTTGGGGGAATTTGGCATCCATTTAATGACAAACAACAACACTCAATAGGCATTTTCCTACTATATGGGGCCGGCTATACAAATCACTCATTATTCTTGAGCTTTATTTATCTTTTATATATATTATTTTTAAAGTCGTAGCCTAAATCCTACCCCTTGTGTGTCCCTTAATACCTAATGCATAATATGCGCATTTAGAATACTCATCTTTCAAAATGTCATATCATCTCAACCGTAATTCCAAACTAAGTATCTAAAATTTCCACTTAAATCTTATATACCCTACATGACATCAGCTACATGAACCAATTGTCTCCACTGCATTTTATCACTGACCATATGTTCCCCAACTGGCATATGAGTCACATCATTCCTTATTGTCTCTCTCCATGCCTTCTTTTATCTCCCATCCTACGTTTAACATGTACCTCATTAATTGTCTCGCACCGCCTAACACGTGCATCTGCATGACGCCTTTTTATATGTCCATAACGTCTTAACCTTGACTCTCTCATCTTCTCATCTATAGAAGTCACTTCAAGCTTTCTCCTCATATGTTCATTTCTTATTGCATCATTCTGTGGATGTCCACATATCCAACTTAAGATTCTTATTTCTGCCACTCTCATCATTTGTTCATCCTCATAATTGATTGTCCAACATTCAGACTCATACAACAGTGCAGGTCTTATTGTCGTCATGCAAAACTTTTCTTTAAACTTTAAACCTATCACAAAGAAGATATGACACACTTCTCCACTTTAACCATCCTGTATATGCCATGTGATTCACATCCTTGTCAATTACTCCATCTTTCTATAGTATAGATCCTAAATATTTAAAACTTTCAGTCATTGAATCTCTTGATCTCTCAGTTTCACAAAAGGTTCCAAGATTATTCTTTTATTGCTAAAATTAAATTTTAAATACTTTGTCTTCTTTCAAGTCAATTTGAAGTCATTTTCTTCTATTGTCTCTCACCAACATTCCATCTTAACATTGACTCATTCAGTAGCCTTATCCACCAACACAATGTCATTTGCAAATAACATGCTACGAAACTCTATGTTGAATGTGTCGAGTGAGTCCATCTATAGCTAAAGCAAATAAGTATGGGCTCAATACAGATCCTTGGGTAAACTCACTATAATAGAAAATTCTGGCATTATTCCTAGTAAAGTCCTTATGTTTATCATCGCGTTCTCATGCATGTCTTTAATAATTTATATATATGTTACTCTAACACCTTTCTTTCAAACATTCTTCACAACACATCTCGTGGAACTTGTTTTTAATCTAAAATTTTATAGAAATATCATTGAATTTACAATGCTACACACCATGGATAGGTGTCAGCACGCATAGCCATAAGAGGGCTTGTGCAAGATACAAAATTCTCAATACATGAATAGCCCATATCGTTAACCTTCCCGGCATCAATCCAAATTGATTTTCGATACAATAATATCATTGCGAAGTCTTTTCTCAATCGCTCGCTCTCAAAGCTTTATTGTGTGGCTCACTAACTTAATTCCTCCATAATTTACACAATCACGTGTTTCTTTTGTTTATATACAGATGTATTAAAATGTTTTTCTCCACTGGTCAGGCATCTTATCGGTCTCACAATTTTACAAAAAAGTTTGTGAGCCACATAATACATTTTGTCTCTAGAAATTTCTAAGCCCTGATTGAAATACTGTTGGGTTCAATCGCTTTACCATTTTTCATCTTTTTCGAAGCATCTTCTTCCTTAACAATTGAACTCTCCTACTATATATTAGTTTCTATCCTCTTAAAAGTTATGTAATTCGACGAATACGAGTTCATCTTCCATTGATTTATTAAAAGAATTTCTCAAAGTATCTTCTACATCGATCTTTGGTTGCCTTTTCCTCTACTAAAATCTTGCTATCTTCGTCTATAATGCATTTAACTTGAGTCCAATCTCTTGTCTTTTTCTTTCTTGCTCTAGCAATTTTATACACATTTTTTTCATCTTTTTTCGTGTCCAACCACTTATAAAAGTCCTCAAACTTCTTTGATTTGGTTTCACTTGGCCTATTTAGTTCTCTTCTTAGTAAACCTATATATTTCCAAATTCTCTTAATTCATGCAACGTTAAACTATCTTATAACTAGTTCTCTTGGTTTTTACTTTGTCTTGCACTTCTTTCCACTACCAAGATTCTTTATTTGCATATGCTTGATCTTTTGACTCGCTAATTAAATTTTTCGCTAATTTCTTTTATCTTTACCGCTATATCGTTCCATACTTCATTTGCATCACCTCTTGAATTTCTTAACTTTTTGCTATGGTATTACTTTTCTAATATTCTGCATGCTTAGCTTCCTTCAAGTTCTATCATTTTATCTTGGGTTTATAGGCCTTTGTTTTCTCAATCTCCTATATCATATACAGATATCCAACACTATAAGATGGTATTGTATTGTTAAACATTCCTGAGATCACCTTTAAGTCCTTACGTTCTATCTATTACGAGTCATAAAACAATCTATCTACGACTTACTTGGTCCACTTTTGAATGTAATCAAGTGTATATCTCTTTTTTGAAAAATGTAGTTACTATAAGGTCATACACTATTGTGAAATTCAAAATTGATCTTTCTTCATCATTCCTGTTTCCAAAGTCAAATCCACCGTGTATCTGATTCTAATCATTATTCTCTTTACCTACATATCCATTTAAATCTCATTCTATAAAGATCTTCTCACCTATTGCAATTTCACGCATTACGTCTTCTAAAACCTTTCCAAAATTGAACTTCTATAGTCTCTTCTAAACCCACTTGAGGAGCATATATGCTAATAATATTGATTGTTTCTTTTTCAAACACCAACTTAATGGTTATAATTCTATCACACTTCTTGATAACCCTGCTACTACTACTACTACTTACTCCTGCTACTACTAGCTACTCCATCTCCTAATGAGGCATCACCGTGTCAAAGTTTAAATCTAGACTTATCCAACACCTTAGCTTTCTCACTTATCCAAATAGTCTCTTGCAAACATAAAATATTTACTTTTTCCTTATCATCGTATCTACTATCTCTATTGTCTTCCCTTTTAGAGTTCCAATGTTCCATGCTCTAGTCTGATACTCATACCTAATATAGCATTTCTAGTATCTAGCTTACGACATAAGAATTCATGATTATTTTTCATTGTATCCGAGTTCTTTAGTAGATAAACCGGCCTTATCTCAGTTGTCGCCGCATTCGGACTATGTAACAATAACCCTAGCTTATTTGACACTACACCCAAGCACCTAGATGCAAGGGTCTTTGACGAGACACTGCATTCGGACCATACGGTGCATTCCATATGAGAAACATCATAGCATTAACACAATTTCTTATTTAATCTATAATCATATTTAGTAACAAAGTTTTATATTGGCTGTCAACTTAACGCAAGCCTCCTTTATTCGGGCTTAGGACCGGCAAGTCAAAAACTCGACCAGACGAAGTTATTTAGTGACAAAAAATGAAAAAGATATTTATACGAGAGAAGCTAAGTCAAAGGAGGAGAATGCTACTTCAAAAAACAACAAATTTTCATATTATTCAACAGACAACTAGGCCCCTAAAAGTTTCCAATATTAGTGCTCACTCTAGTGGTATTCCGTATCTTATTTTGTCGGAAGTTGAAGTTCCATATGTCAATCTTAGATCATATCCATGTGCATGTAATCCATGAAATCTCACCAATAATTAAGAAGACTTGCACCTACTATATTTTTATCTATGTATCTCCAAGTCCTTTAAACCCTTCATCCATTAGGTAGCAACAGAACCAGGCTAGAGAATATGTTTCACAGCTATAATAGCAAAAAATAGACAATCACGATTCTTCCACATTCAAGCAAAAGAACCGCATTTTATTGCTCAGAAATGTACGCGAACTGATGCACTCATCCTCCAAGAAAGTTAGCAAGTTAATAAACAATAGTTATACAGTTGATAATACCTCTCGAAGAATATTTTCCAATTGTCTCAACCTCCCATCGGAATTCCCGTAGTTATTCCCAACAGAGACTTTCATATCATCAACAGAATTTTCAAGATGACGACTTCTTGACTCCAACTGTGACAAGCGTGCACTAACACCATCCAAGGCATGAAGAAGATTATCAGCATACTTTTTCATAGTACGGTCAATCTCAGACACCAAAGTAGAATCAACTGCATTATGATCCTTCTCTGAGATAACTTTTGCAGGCTCAAGGGTAGCACATGAATTGTAATCCTGAATGAATAAAACGTAAATATTAGAAGATTCGGGAAAAAGCATCCAGATACGGAGTGTAGGAAATCACAGCTGACATGAGAAATGCCGAATTCCAGTTGAGTTCTAGATACCATGTGATACTTTCAAGTTTTTGAATCCGGATTATAGATATAATACTGGGGAATTAAATCACGACGCTAAGCATTATACACCAAAAGCAAAGCAAAATTGGAGAAGAAAGTAAAACACACATGTAGGACTAAGTGGAAGTTCAAGTTTTTTTTCCCCTTAACAGAAAGGAGAGTCGTTGGTGACTAATTTTTTTTACTGACAAATTTGAGCATTCAGAATCATCTTCTCCCTAATCTACCGTCGTCGTGATTGAATACTCGAGAGTTCTTGTTTGTTCTCAAATATGAGAATACATGGATAAACAATTCAATATTGAAATTCGAAAGACAAACAAAATCAATTAGATCTGATATATAAACAAACACACACAGAGACACACAGAAGGGAGAGGCTTTACCCTTATGCTAGGGGAACTGGAGTTGATATCGGTAGAACTCCAAGCCCTAGCTCCACCGACTACGCCGGGTGCGAACTTAGAAGGCGGAGATGAGGAGCCGATTGGACGAATTGGCTGAAAATCATAGCTGGGAAGAATCTCCTCTTTCTTATCGCTGCTGCCGATTTGACGATCGTCTCGGGGGTTCATGAGAGCGATAAAATCGTTATTGGTTTGAGATGATAGATCCATGATCTGTTTGTCCATGTAGGGCGATGTAGTCATCGATTCTACACTGTACTTACTGTCCTTGTACCACACCCCGAGTACGAGCACTCAGAACGCGGAATTATATACCTTGAGAGTTGAAATGAGAACATATATCGCTGCGGCAGTTCTGCAGAAGTCGGGAAGTAGTTGGAGATTGTAGGCGAATGTTGGGGCTGGTATATTTATTCTTTTTTATTTTTATTATTGAAAGACTATTCTTGAAGCAAATTTATAATAAAAGATTAATTATTTTGGTAAACTTTATCCCAGCTTTAAGCAAAGTTATGTCAATTAACATGTCAAGCTTCCTACTTATATATGTTATTGGTTGATGGACCAGGTATTAGACTATTAGTAGAGAGTTTATCTCTCACGAGATACTTCTATGTTGAGTTCTTTACCCGCGAGCTGCCGGAAGTATTCTTCCCGGGAAACTTCTCTAGTTGAAGCTTTTTAATCTCTTTCTCAAAAGAGTCAGATTCGAACAAGCTTTTTTTAAGTGAAGCTCCATATAGATTAAATGCTTTGCCAACAATCGAGATGCTCAAAGAAGATCCGGATTACATGCTCAATTAGCTTCTCTTCTGGCGAATTGAGGATTCTCAGCCGGAATTGTCGGAGGCTGAAAAACCACTGCCGTTCGTGAGCTTCGAATCCTATTCCGGGAACAAGACCCGAATGTTGTATTTTTGGCTGAAACCAAATGTGACGCGAAGTCTATTGATAACCTGAAATACACTTTGAACTGGATTGGTGTGGCGGTTGAAGCGAGAGGGAAGATCGGTGGCCTCGCCTTGCTATGGAAGAAGAGTGTCATGCTGCAAATCTGTTCGCTTTCGAGTAGATTTATTGATTCGGTTGAGGCAGATGGCAGTAGTTTTTGGAGGATCACCGGTATCTATGGAGAGCTAGAGGTGAGTAAAAGGCAAGCTTGGTAGAACCAGTTGACACAATTGGGGAAACAGAGCTCGTTATCATGGTGTTGTATTGGTGATTACAATGAGATACGAAGAACAAACGAGGTACGGGGAGGGAGATTAAGTTGTAGTAGTCAGATTTTAAAAGGAAAAAAAAAAAAAGGCTTCAGAAGGGCTTTAATGGAATGTGGTCCAAGTGATCTAAAAGCAAGGGGATATCTTCATACTTGGGCCATAAATTGGAAAAAGGGATCATTCAGGACTAGACTAGACCGAGCATGTATCAACGAAAGCTTAAGAAATATATTTCGCTTCATTGAGGCTGGCCATCTGTGTGCTTTTCAATCTTATCACATGCCTATTTTAGTTTGGGGTTAAATTGAACAAGAAAGCCTTTAGGTTTGAGTATATGTGGATGGCAAACGAAGTGTGTGAAAAGGTAGTTGATGAAGCCTGCTCCAAATAATCCCATGATGAATGTCCTAAGGCTGAAGCATGTAAAGGACGTCTGCAAATCTGGAGTAAATCAAAATTTGGTAACGTAAAGAAGAAATAAAGAAGTTTGGAAAAGGAAATTCATCCATTAAGATGCTATGTATACTGTGTTCCCGGTGCACTAGACTTCTGCATTTGTGCAGGGTCTAGGGAGGGACCGGATCGCTTCGTGATCTGATGTCCGCAGCCTTGCCTTTTACTTTGTGCAAGAGGCTGCTTCTGCGGCTCGAACCTGTGACCTCAAGGTCACAAAACAGCAACCTTACCAATTGCTCTAAGATCCGTCCTCTAAGATGCTATGGACATGGACGTGGACAAAACTTAAAACTCTAAAAAATGTCGAAGTATAGACAACTAGGTCCATTACGTTTGATGTTAGCTAGCTTCAGAAAGACAACGTCAGCCACACTTGGTCCAAATATACAGTCAAATCGGCATGGTTTAAGGAACGCAAGACGGCTCATCGGTGTCAGACTAGGATCTTAAGTCAGCATCAACCAGTCTCGTGCAAAAGCATCGAAGACAAGTCACCTCAGACTCACCTGGTCACGTCATCTATTGCCCCTGACTAGGTCTCAGTTGGCACCTCAATCTCACCTAGTCACCTCAGCTAATGCCCCTGTCTAGGCCATAGCTTCACCTCGGCAACCGCGGACATCTAGGTCATACCTAACCATACCTTGTTTTTGACATATGGGAAAAATCTACATTTCATGTAATCAATCACCTTGTGAATTTGCGTACCTTCACCTTAACCATTAAATTAAGTTTTTATGGGATATTATCATTTTAATCTTCCATCTCCAATATTTATCATTGAACATCATTAGAAAATTTAAAACGCTAGAAGCCAAGACACCCTGTATATACTTCTACTTCTTTATCACGGTGCATCAAAACTCTTAAGTTTATTTGTTATTCGTTTTTAAGATTTCAACCAAGTTGTAATCAACACGTGCACCTTTACATTTATATAAACACACAGAGTATATACATATGTGTTCATGTGGACGTACCCCTTGCGCACTACACATTAACATGTATAGTATTCTCGTTCATTGACGTACTAAGTTCAAAGCAAAAAAAAGAATTATCTGGTGATGCACTTAGATAAGAATATAGTCAGTCAACAATCTCCAATCACCAACGCTGTTGGGATATATGTCACAATATTTTACAACCCTTGCAGAAATAAATTCTTCAGGAATCCAGTACCCATAGGAAAAAGCAAGGGAAAATAACATCAAAATTGTTAGAATAGTAGTCAATTACAGAAAGACCAGATAAATTAGGCCACGGCACTTGTAGAATGACCATTTGCTCCTCGAACAGAAACGGAACATCACCGTCATTAATTCGACATGCCTTTGGTTTTTCAGACGAGAATATCCTCATTTCACCGGCTCCCTTCACCTGAATTCGGACGGACTTTTTCCTCTCAGTGTC
Organism: Eustoma russellianum; assembly: GCA_036186865.1. Lineage (NCBI taxonomy): Eukaryota > Viridiplantae > Streptophyta > Magnoliopsida > Gentianales > Gentianaceae > Eustoma > Eustoma russellianum. The sequence continues at coordinate 370,763 of AP025040.1, read as the reverse complement.
AAATTCCATTGACTTGATGGCGCCGCCGGAGTTGAGCATGTTCACCAGGCCAATGGGAGCAAACTGTATGCCGTCGCCTAAGATTGTCACCGGAGATACAGTAATCAGCTCAAAGTTGAAGGGCTCCAGCGACAAGTCGAAGCTATCCGATGGGTTTGAAAGCACCAGTTTCTTTTCTTTGTAGAAGTATAATGCGAACATTTGAATTCCGGCGACGTCGATCGGAGCCGGTCCGTGTTTCCATTCTACATCGGTCGGGCTTGCAGCAGAGGTCAAAACTTGAGAGAACTCAGAAGCACATTTATTCCGCCTACTCTCTCGGCACCATCCTCCTCCTTGACAATTGAATGCTCCGACGACTCCAGTGAACTGAATCAAAACCCACATAAAATGAATACCGTTGCTAATATGTTCGGGATATCTTCCGTCCAACATTAAATTTCGTTCAGTCGGCTTTTGAAGTATAGTTAGATTATGCATATTTGAATGATATAAGGATTTAAAAACCGACTGAATTATTCCGTTGACTCAATCGAAGTTATTGTCCACTTGTTCACATGTGACACCATTGCGACTGGCATATATGTCTGAAAGAGTTTAATAGGATAACTTAGCAAGTCACGAATTGTACTATTGTTACCTTGTTGAGATTCCATATTTTGAGCATGGTCTTGCCATTGTGGAGAGGGTCCTCAAAGAGGCAATCACGAGTAGGAAGGGCGTAATATTGGCACCGTAAAATTGAACCGTCTGGCAAGACGAGGGATTTGAGCAGCTCAAAGTTATGTTTTCCGACAGAGTCACTTACATAAATAGGACCGCCAGAGATGGCACGGGATGCAGCATGAAATTGAGCACAAGGATGAGTAGACTGGAACATGTCCCAGTCAGGGTGGATGAAGTTTCCCATCCATAAGCTATTGTAAGCACAATGAACCATGTGACATCCTTGGAGCCAGAATGTCCCATTGGGATCACCCGATGGATCCGTGCACCAAAAATCATCTCCTGTTTTTGTCAATAACAACGTATTAAGCAACAGATTTTTTTTAAATAAAATGTTTGAGTCAAGGATTTGGGGAAGATGAATGTTTTTTTAGAAACGTTGACTAACCGACACGTCCGAGACAAATAGCTTCGGTTCCAAGGAACATGAAGTCATTGCAATGCTCCATGCTGGCAATAACACCATTTCCTTTGAAATGATTCCTCACAGAAGAGCTCAATGCTTTGAAGTAAGCTTTTGCAAGCTCCACCCTGCCCCCGTAATCCTCGCAAAGCATTTCCAGAGTCTACAAAACAACTCATTTTCCGCTTAATAAAAGAATCTTGCTTTATGCATTTCTTGGAATTGAAAGACATACCTACCATTTAAAATGGTCTAAAGTAATAAGTGGTCGTGTTACTAGATGAACTTCATTTATGAACACGATCAGCATATCGTTGGCTTTGGCATGATTATTAATGTATATCACAATGATAACAGTTATTATTTTACCACCATAAAAATACTGCAAAATTAGTAATTCATTTGGAGGACTTACATGAATAACGTCGACTTTGATCCCATCAATTCCTACCGACTCCAAGTGAGAGTGAAGACCTTCGTACAACTGGTCAGCGAATTCTGGTGGGACCAACCCAATACCATTGTTAACTATCTTATCAACTGCAAGGTCTTCCATGGTTGTTTGCAAACCAGGTGATAACTTCGGAGCAATGACTTTAGACTCCGGCAACCCGGGTGTATCGGGTCGTAACCCGCCCCAATACCCACACAACGCATGCCACACGTACACATAATCCAAGCTAGGAAATTTCTCCTTAAGATCCCTAACAAAGGCACCCATACCCTTGCCTCCAGAACTCTCATACTCCCTGAACTTATGGTTTTCTTCAAATTTTATCAGCCGGCAAGGCATTTGCTCGCCGGCGGATGTTCTGTTAATGCCTTCCGATGTGATCGGATCTTCGTCGTGGCAAATGGATTGCCATCCATCATCGATCAATACGAGTCCCGGGGGGCACCCACCTTCCACGAGCCCTTGAACACCTTCCAACACGCCTTGAGGGTGCACGGTAAGGTAAAATGCATCCCACGTGCACCATCCAAATTTATCTACTATTCCTGGAGGAGTTTTTTCCTCCAACATTTTGAAGGTCCCAAGATGTGATCTTGCAACCTTGATGGCGTCCTTCACTAGGGTGAACGGATCATCACCTACAAAACCAGAGCCCAGACTAACTCTTAGTAAGATCAATTTCTGAAACATAATATTATTTAGTTCAATAATTGAGAATAAAACTTATTGTATGTTTGTGTGTTACGTACACACCATAAACGAAATATTAGGCGAGATTTCTTTAGTTGTCCCAATTTTTTTATTATCAAAAGTTTTATGATATCTTTCCGTCACTGTACATGTCAAACTTATACACATGTTAAGAAAAGTTGAGTGAAACATAAATTTGTTTTTTATTCTTTTTTATTTTCAACTAAAAATACTTGTTAGCTTTATAAATACACACATTTAATGGACACAATAGTAATTTACTCATTATTCTTTTATTATCGTTTAAATGACGTGGATATATATTTTGAGACGTAAACAGTTAAGAGAAATGTCCAGTTAATAAGGTGGCTATATTTTTAAAATATGAAGACGCATACTTCGTCCAGAAAAGAAAACAAGAGAGGCATACTATTGGTCTATATATAATCTAATAAGAAATAGCGGCTACGCTAACCTGCATGCATATATAGCGCGCTACGGAAGGAGGAGCCGGAGACTTTTGTGGACCCACTCTCAACGCAAAGGTCGACGTAGTCATCATCACCGGGTTGCAAAGAAGCCCGGAAAGGACCTTCGAGGAGTGGGAGAAGCAAAACGTAAGGGCGGCCCGAGTCAGACTTGTCAAGGATGAGGATTTGAGTTTCACGTTCGAGGTCCCGACCAAAGTTACCGGTCCAGTGCGTAGTCCACCAAACCTTGAACCTGAAAATGGTCATGAACCGAATGTCTTTCAGTTTGCCAACAGAAACGACGTGATGGCTCTTGGCTTCTTTGCTGTCGAAACCAACGAAGCAACCAGAGGAAGTCGTCTCCGGTTTGTCACTGATTGTGTATGGTGATGGGGTGGCCAAGATGTTTGGCGGGACTTCGGACAAAATCACGTGATCATTAACCATGAAGCTTGAACCGTCTAGCGTGATGGATGACATGTTCGTGCCATTTTCAAGGACTGAAATGGTGGAGGCATCTTTGCTTAAGCTGGGAGCCATTAATTGAGAGAGAGGCTAAGTGTAGGCAATGAATATGGGAAGACAATTGGTAGTAATATATGAATACTTAGATGAAAAGAATGTGAATAAAGGCTTGGATATTTTTGTGTGGCTTTACTAAGGTATTTGGTGAGTTTGTGTACAAGTAATTAGATAGCTTAATTGTGAGATATGTGGAAGTTGAGGAGGTTTTGATCAGAAAGGCATGGGAATTTATAGGCAAGATAAGGTGGGAAGGCAAGGAAATTGGGAGGAAGGTGAGATGGGACTGCTTGGAAGAAGATATTGGACGGTAAGCTATCAAATCAATCTTAATATATGCAACCAGGGATTTCTATTAATATTCAACAAAAAAAAAAGGTTTTCTGCTAGTATCATTCATAATGTTTCTTTTTTTTTTCTCGTAGATTATCTTGATGTTGTCAGTAACCTTTTTGTCAAATTATATGAGAATAAATTAAGAACATGTGTAGCGCCCCCACCCGGACAGCGGAATCCGAACCGGTACACCCGTCGTAGCTTACTGAGAAGACTACAAGACGTCTCATCTCCCGATTGCACATCATCCATGACGTAAGAGAAATAATTACGGAAACATATCGCGTAAATTAAAACTATCAATGGCCGTACTTCAAAAGACAATGTGAACATCATAAACTGTATATGGTCGCAGCCATCTAAAACCTCAAATGGACAAAAAGATCAGAAAGAACATAAATCGTCTAATAAATTCCCCTCAACATAGTTTAGGCATCCCATTCCGCCCACGCGGCCGTCGTCCTCAATAAAAATCATGGTCGTAACTAGGCCTCATCTGCAAAGACCAAAGTAGTATCCTTAGCGAAAAACGCTAGCAAGTAACCCACTTATAAGACATACGAGATCAACATATGGCAAGACATGAGTAATATATATAATTCGAGGGAATTGTGGGGCACATGTCTTGTAAACACTTCCAAATATATATGTATAGGCGAATCACGTAATAAAGCAATACAGCAATTTGGAACGCAAGTAACAATTCATTGGTCATCACATATCACGCACATCCATACCACATTGACTCACGTGATGCATGACAAAATATGCACTACACTACACATCACATATGCATGAGCTTTCTCTTTTCAAAACAGTGCAATACATTCCACAATGTCCGGTCTCGTAACTCGTAACCCCTGTAACGCACCCCCGGCTTATATTTCCATCCCCGGTAACGTTACAGGCTCGTTATGCTCTGTGATGCACCCTCGGCTTATATTTCCATCCCGATTAACATTGCAGAGGACTTTATACCCTGTAACGCACCCCGGCTTATATTTCTATCCCGGTTTAACGTTACAGTCTTTTGTGCCCATGCAAATGCACCCCGGCTTAAATTTCCATCCCGGTTAACATTGCAGATCACCTTCGCAAATATGTGCCGAAGCACATCTCTTTTCAAATCAATATGCAAATGCAAGTGCCATGATGCAAGACTCCCTCGTTTCAATCTCATATCTCGTTCACATATGCAGTTCATATTCACATGCGGCAAGTACGAGTAACACACAAGAGTTCTCCAGCTTACACATCAACGCTTAGACTCCAATTAGATCGTCATACCTTAATCTTGTTACTAAACCTCCTACACAAATGTGGACACTCCCATCATTGAACTCTTAGACACCTCGTACGTTCATTCCTAACCCTTCTAAGTCATTCACATTGAAATTCGAGTCGAAAACCCATTGAAGTCACCAAGTTGATTCACCATCCTAAGTCATGTTTCCAAGGCTTAAACTACCTTTAATCAGGTCTTAGGAAGCCTCTAAGGTCACCCTCAGACTCCCCGAACTTCCCTCTTTCTTCCTCTATTTTTCCACAAAACTGATGGACTTCATTCCCTAACTTCGATCGATCGATGTCCAACAGAGGACGTCGATCTCTCAGCCTCACCTACATCGATCGATCGATGTCCAACTGGGGACATCGATCTCTCAGGTTGCACCTACATCGATCGATCGATGTCCAACTGAGGACATCGATCTCTCAGGCTGCACCTACATCGATCGATCGATGTCCAACTGAGGACATCGATCTCTCAGCCACCTATACATCGATCGATCGATGTCCAACTGGGGACATCGATCTCTGAGGCACCTATACATCGATCGATCGATGTCCAACTGGGGACATTGATCTCTGACATCGATCGATCGATGTCTACGTTTTCCCCAAAATTTCCTCTGCGTTTCCTGCAACAACAGCAGAACAACAAGCACCAAAGTATCCCGACTTCATCACAATCCATCCACGCCTAATCCCTGCTATCATTCATGCTTAAACTATAGATTCAAACGCTATGCTCCTAGCAAACAAGATCCAAGCCTATCACACACCTTTTCCAACCTCATCAACCCCAAAAATCCCACCTTTTCTCTCAAACCCACGCAACCACGCAATCACATCAAGAAGGGATTCAAGGGGTAGGGATTTGCAGGATTTCACATAATCAACAACATCAACGAATGTTTTTTCATATACATCGGCCAAATCTCGAAACGAAAACACACAAATCATATGCAAATATTCACAGAACGAGACTACTGCATGGTGATCCAATTTGATAACAAAATAGGCCAGTTTTCTTTCACAAAACGTAGGAACTTATAAGATGATTACTTGCCTTTGATTACTCGAGAACAGATTGGAAAACAGACGGAGGTTGGATCGGTTCTTGGAGGTTGTCTTCTTCTACGTGAATGGGCAAAACGGCCAAGGTATGAGGGAAGGAAAGCGTCGATGTTTCTGTAAAAGTAGGAAAACTGACGCTTTGTCAGTTTTATATATAGGAAGGGAAAGTTTGGTGTTTCTAAATTATATGTATTCTATATTTATCTTAAGGATAAACTTAATTATTTAATTCTAAATTAAATATAAATAAATTCTAATATTAAATCCCCCATTAATTTCTAATTAACCCTCATATTAATGCATACTTAATTTCCGTTGACCGTCATTAATTTCCGTAAAATCTTTTTTGGTCTTTTAATTATCCTACGGAGAGTGCGGGGCATAAGAACATGCATGGACTCGATAGGATAGAACATGTGAGTAATGTTATTCTAGCATCCTCTTTTTCGGACATAAAAACCAATTGCCATAAGCCATGTTGGGAGAGTTGAAAAGTTCCCTGGCTCTGACGACTTTTACGTAGTCGACACATGGGCCAATCAACAAATAACAAGTCCGGATTGCAGTAGAATAATGCCTGATTATCCTCAGAAGACCGTTTAGATTCGTTAGTTTACAGACGTCTTCTTGTTGCTATACAACTAACACAATGGTTCTGGCTTGACCACATATTTTTGTTGTTCAAGTTACGTCTCCGAAAATTACAGGACGGTTGCATTTTTTTTTAAAATTCATGAATGTTTTGACCAATTAGTTGAGTGTTAGGTGGTTGGTTACACAAAAACAATTCGCACAAACTATATTTGAAACAAATAAATTGTTGCAGCATTTGTAACTTTCTATGACAATACTAATCGTGGAAACTAAGTCCAGCCGAACTGTCAGCTGAGCTAAGATGACAGGTGTGAAGAATAACCATGTTGAGCTGATGCGAAGCACGGAACAAAGACAAGATCAAGCATAGCCGTGCTAAACTGAAGAAGAGCTGAAGAGCTGAGAAGAAGCACATGACGAAGGTGTGCCTGAAGACAATAAGTGTTGAGCTAAGGTACGAAGTGAAGCACGAGCTAAGAAGGCCGACCTACTATACTTGGTGTAAATATCACATAGAACTATTTCTGTACATAGCTGAGCTGTCTTGATAACTAGCCGTTATTACCGCCGTTAGAATTTACAGTAGGTTGACAGTGACAGGTGAAAGTGACAGCTGACCGATAGTTAAATAACCGTTAGAAATATTTTTTTTCACCCTTGTAAGAAGAAAACAACCTTGTAAATTAACTGTTAACTTAGGAAATTTAATTCATTCAATCTCGACACTAATATTACAATGTCACTTATCTAACAAAACTAGAATACCATCGAAATCTTTCTAATAGGAGAAGAAGTAACACTACATATGCATTTTGCTCTCCTCATTTCTGAAGAAATCCCTTTCCTCCAAAAGTATCACTGTTCAAGTGCTATCTGACTATTACACGAAACAATTAATTTCCAGAGCTCAAGTAGGAACCAATAAGGAAAGCAAAATAAAGTATGTACGTCTCCTGTTGTGGCCAATATGAGATGATTCATGAAAATTAAGGTTATACAGAGAAGAAAGAAAAAAAATGATCGAGTACTATTATCTTTCTTTTAAACTAAGTATACGTTGAAATGTAGTAATCAATTGTGGGTTTAGAGTTTAATGAAAACTCAAGTCTCTACACCACCATAGCGTAAAATATAGGACTATTTTCTTCCTATTACCCGCATATTATCGTGATACCTACACGTACTCACATGTATATAAACACATTCTTGCGTGTGTTTATGTACATAAACATACCCCCGCTGCCACCACACAGTCATTTATATACAATTTGACATAATCATATGTATACGTGTGTACTTCTCATCTTTCTTTTCTTTGGTCCCCGCTCTCGTTTTCGTCTAGTGTGACTTAGTTTTTTTTTTCGTTTTTCAAATCGACAAGTGTTGATCCTGGATAGGTTACTCCAGAGTCCAACCATATCCAAAGGAGATATATTAAAGAACTGGATTCTGGCGGTGCCTGTAGGAATTCACATTGGATAGTGAAATACGTGTCGAAGTGTCTGCTCATGTGCTCTGTCGGTGGCTCTAAAGGAAAAACAAATTACTCTTTTTTTTGACGAAATCTATACTAAGTATTCAAATATTTAGTAAAACGCTTTTAAGTTACTTTCGGATTTCAATTGTTTATATACATAAGGAAGAAGGTAAACTTTCAATCTCGTTAGTTGATTATCTATGACAACCGGCCTAGTGCCGTGTGGAAACCTGTAAGATTATTCAAAGCAGCCTCAAACCGACAGTTGCTCCGTCTTTTTCATGCCAAATCTTTAATTATTCGAACCATTTTAAGCTTAGTGGACAAATACTACTTACTATCGTAGACCTAATTGCTTATGGTAATCTACCCCCACCAACTCTTAAGATAATGTTACCAACCAATTAAACAATAACAATTCACAATAGGCAATATTCTTGAATCCGGTACTTAATCACGTGATCTGTTTAAGTTATGTAATAATATATTTTTTGTCTTTTTTAAACAGTCAAAAGTGTCTCTACTTTTTATAATTAATATTTCGATCAGTGAATAAAAACAATACGTTAGTGATAAAAAAAAGTAATACATCAAATTATAAAAATTAAATATTAAAAACGAGACTATGCATGAGATGATATGTCATCAAAAAACTTCATAAACTTGATAATGAAACTGAAATGGAGGAAGTAGTTAACATTAATCTTTTAGTTTTATCAATAAGTTCAGACTCATTCTTTAATTGTATTCATTTAATTAGTGTTGAAACGCCAGAGAAGTAGCCATTTCAACCTTAAGATTCCGAGTTTCTCCAAATCTATCAGAACATGAAATCGCCGTTACTTTATATTTTCATTCCATCTAGTCTGACATCCCAATAGGATCAGTAGGGTAATATTATTTTTTATTTTTCGAAAGCAAGGATAACATTAATTAGTTTTTTATTTTTTTGAAAGCAAAGATCACATTATTTTTGATGAGCACGGAGGTGTAGGTGTTGTATCCTACTTGTTGTTTCAGGATCAACTTCAAGACAACCAACCAAAATGCTTAACTCAATCCACCACAATTGATTCACCAAGCAAATATCAATCACACACCAAAACTTCAAGCAAATTATCCAAGATAAAGCTTCAAACAACATAAGAGATTTATACGTGGAAAAACCCCTTCAATGTGAAGATAAAAAACCACGGGACTTGTAAGAAGTCCATCCTTCTTCTTCTCTTATTATGCAAATTGAGGGTAAAAACACCCAAATCAGTCTACAAGGATGTTACAGCCCACCAACAACAACATACATAAAGCCAACAATTGAGGGAGAACAAAAATGCAGAAATGTCACCAAAATTGCAGCTGACACCAGCAGCAATTACGAACGATCCAGAGCTCCGATTGAAATTCTGAACGGTCAGAATGTAGTTCTGAGTGTTCCGAATAAGCTGTCCAAATTTCAGCAAAATCCAACGGTTGGATTTTCGGCGATCGTCAAAATAGCAGAGGCTGTCCAGAAAATCTGCACACACCGAAAAACTCTTTCTCTCTGTTTTTCAACTCTCCCATGTTCTACAGTGCCCCCTAATTTCAGCCAGCAAAAAACAGCCTTATAGGGCTTCTAAGAGAAGCTATTAATACCCAAACCATTTGGGCTTCCCACAGTAAAATGATAGCTAAATGGACTGGGACCCCAATAATACAACAGGAGGGTGCAGAAGCTGATCTCCATTGTACGCAAGGAAACCATAGTCAAACAGTTAAAGCAATTATCGTGAGGAAATATTGTCTCAAAGCTGAATTCCATCAGAGAGAAAAACAAAAACAAAAACTTAATTATAGCTTAGTTTGTGAATTACAAGAAGATTACACACTAAAATTTGAAGTAAAGAATATAACGTAACTCTACCATGCAAAGTCCGATCTTAGAGGCCAGTACCAATATTACATGTGAAAAAGAAAAGAAACAAAATTATACTCTTACCTTACACTAAGTCTAGCCTGTTACAGGAAGCTATGTTGGAACTAAATAAAGTTAAAAGAAATTAATACGCAAAAATATGAAGCATAACTTACTAGCATGTTATTCGGAAAGTATTTCAAAACCAAATTCAAGGTTTTCTTCTTGACACCATACACATTATGGCTGGCCACCCCTTTGTATATATAGATTCACTAGTCTAATGTAAATGACAACCCTAATCCTTAAAAGATAAAGATTACTACGACCTAAGAATAAGTTCCTAGAAATTAGGAACTTTGAAGTTCAAATTTGACGAAAGTTATCCAACACTAAGGAGGTCACAGCCCTCTAAAATCATTAGAAAGCTGTATGTACTAGGTAATATTAGAAACACTATTTACTGGGTATTAGCATTACGTATTATTAGAAACACGTACATGCTGTGTGTAAAAACAATTTAATTCTGCCATCTAATTAATGAACTTCACACACTCATTTTAGCATTTATGTATAGCTAAATCCTAATGTTCATTCATTTTTCTTACTCCCCTTGATTCTTCTTTTATCTTCTATTTGTAAAAAGTAAAACTACAATTTTTTTCCAAGAACATACAATTATGCGATAACTGTTACAAACAAACTTCTCCTTGCCTGTAATCCTGCTCGTTCCTCGAACAAGCCGAATGCTTTTGAATAAGTGAAGACTGATTTCAAGAGTCAAGGGAACTAGCTTGCCTTGAAAATCCCAACGCAGACTGACAAGTAGAAAACAAGAAGCAAGCATTATGTTTGGGAACTGTTTCAAGATTAGAGCAAAGAAACGGATGAGATCTGAAGAGGTAAAGTATGAGGCAAAATATGAGGCTTCCAATCACGCAATGCCATGTGTACAAAAAGGCTTTTTTTAAAAAGAAAAAAAAGTAAATAGCGGGCCCTTTTGTACACGTGGCGTCGCGTGATTAGAGGCCTCATATTTTGTCTCATACTTTACCTCCTCAGATCTCATCCGGCAAAGATAAACCCTTAACAAACGTTAGTTATCTGGAGCCAATAAGCGATTAACACAGTAGAGGCATTGATCATAATAAACTTACAGAGGTTACTGGACGAAGAGCAGCAGCACGTGTAAACTTCCTCGTGAAAAGGAAACATGGGGCGGGTTTTCCCTTGTTGGTCGTACCACTCTCCGTCTCGTAACAACTTTTCAAATACGAGGAGGCTAAAAGTGAGACAAAATATGATGTCTCTAAAATGCGTCGTCACGTATATAAAAGTAGTTTTTTTTAAAAAAATGCAGCACTCCCTTCTTTAAAAAACTGCCTTTATACACATAGTTACGCATGATTTAAAGCCTCATATTTTACCTTTAGCATCTCCAAATATGAACCTTCTTAGATATTATCGACATCCTACCAAATTGTACATAGCATAATTTCTTCCACTTAATTATATAACAACATCATTATTTCAAAAAAACAACTCAAACTTATTAATATATGTATATATATATATATATATATATATATATATATATATATATATATATATAGATCGTTACTTTATTCCAATCGCTAATGACGAGTTTTATATTTGATAACGTTTTATAATTTTCTCATACTCAACTTTACTAAAAAATCTTTATCCATATAAGTAATCAAAAAATCATTCATCGAAATACCTTTCATTTTATATCATATTCAATTCTTCACTATATTCGTAGCTAAAAATGATTTATACACAATAGCAGTAGCAATTTTCGAAATTAAACCAGTTTTAAAAGCATATATATTAACGGATAAACAATATCATTTTTAGTATGTACAACCTTATGAGTAAAATTAGATACTTTTCAAAATACAAGAATTTCTTATATGATATCAAGTTGCTAATATAAATATCCAATTCAGTGAACATCTAATTTAGAAAACTCGTAGGATTAAAATTTTGTACACAAAACTTACAGACTTAATCAAACAAAGAATATTATTCATCTTTCATATAAGCTTGCAATTCTCTTTTAGAAACACTGAGAAGATCCATTGCATTTATAATATCTTGACCATTCCGTTGTAATTCTTTTGAACAGTGATATCTTTGAATTTTTACTCAAAATAGTGTAACCTACAGATGTTTAAAAAAAAACTTTACAGTAATGGAATATGATAAAGTATGTTTCCATAACTATAGTTTTAATAATGTTACAAATAAAATTAACTCAAAATAACAAAAAAGGCAGCATAAAAAATTTAGGAATTAGGGAAAGCACGTGTTTCCTCTGTCCCTCCCTCGAATTCGTCCATGGTTATGTGCGAGCTTATATATATATAGTGGAGAGATAAATCAAAAGAATGAGAAAGACTGCATAAAAAAATGGGGTGTTCGACGAACCAAACAGTTTGAGAACTGTTCGAGTTCAGTTCGTATTCGTTCGGTAATGGTCAGTAAACGAACCGAAATCAAACAACTGTTTGGGTTCGTTTAATAAAACGAGCCAAACTATTTGCGAACTGTTCGGGTCGTTTAAACAGTTATAGTGTTATCGAGTCGAACTCGAACCAATTTTAAATGAAACGAGCCAAACAATTTGTTTAGCTAAACGAATATAAATTCGAAAACCTAGTATTCAGTTTGACTCGATTTGTTAACGCCTTATCAAAAGAAAATCTTTAAGACTTTCTCATTTATCATGTCCCCTCCCACCAAAATATGATGTATTCCTTCGTCTCACGTATATCATCCTACTTTGATATTTGAATTATCATTAAATCAAACTAATACAATATTTTTAAAACAAAGACAAACGAGAGTGGACTGCAATCTTGGCAATAAGACAAGGTCGGAAACTAGATCCATCTAGATCCATCAATTTTTAGGACGTAACTCAACTGATACTCGAGTGATAGATTGCATGAAGATTTCGGTTCAAATCTTAGCAGCCGTCGTATAAGTGCCATTAGTTTCTTATACCAAAACGCGTTTAAGCTCAAACACCTTAAAAACAATAAGTCTTAGACTTCTCAACTAAAAACTGTTAAGTTGATTTACATTCAATACCAATCTTCTTACAGGAAAGATAATACAGATTATCAAAATTAGAGTCCCATGAATGATTCCACTCACGTTACTAGGAATAAAAGTTTTCCTCCTCTTCCCCCACCATTAAAAACCTTTTTCTCTTACATGTCTCCTCTTAGGATTTCAAATTTTTCAACCCTTATTGAATTGCCATCCTTATTAAGCTATTAAACCATTAGCAAATGTGTAACAAAATAATTACACTAAAGTCAAAAAAAATGTTAAAGAAGAATTGTCTTGAATGCTTCAAATAAGCTAGAATATTTTAAAATTTCCATAATAAAATCACTTAAGAATAAATGCCTCTAATATGGTAAGTAATTATTTTTCGAAAGACCAGCCAATCCAGAAAATATGAATAGCCTGGAGATGAAAAGGTCTTTAATAATGTTATTGTACTATTTGATTTAAGATGATTGTGAATAGGAATGATCCAAAGATAAATATGTCGTTAATTGCATATTTTTATTGCATTTAAGAAAATTAGACGGTATAATACCTATAATTGATATATTACAGTCTGTTTACAAGTCAATTAAGATAATTAATACTTTTGAAATACATGAGTGTCATCTTTGCGAAGAGAGAGCTGTATCTGAAAATGGGCCTATAAGTGGTTTGGACCGGTGAGAATGAGCTGACGTGTTCCAATTATACTTACAGAGGCCCTCCACTCCGATCGTAGATCATTTAGGCCAGTTAAGCTTACCAAGAACGACAAATTTGAACAATTGGCAAAAGCCCAAATTCTCCGGGTCCGGGTCCGGGTAGAAGCGAACAAATGAACTCCTTTTGTGTTCGAGAAGGGAGATGATTGATGATCAAAATCCTTCTTCTATTGCAATTCCTCGTTGTATCTCGACAAACCTCTTCTTGCTTAGGAATTTTTCGTTTTCGAAAAGGAGGAATAGGGGCCAAACAATTCGGTGAGCATTCATCGAGGGGCTAATGGAATCTTTATCTTTACCTTCTCTCTGCTATTTTAGAAAAAGGTCTGTTTTTTTATAGCCCTCGAGATCATATCTGAGTGTGGGTGTGTGTTTTTAACTGGTTGTGACCTGGGTTTGTCGTGTTCTTCATTGATTACAGCCCAGCCTCAAGTTTAATCAGGAGGAATCATGCATTTGAAGCCCTTGGTGTTGTAAAATTGCGAGATTGTTCGTGTTTATCTATGAAATTGTGCAGAGCCGCTGCAGCCGGCGGTTCTCAGCACGGAGTAGGTGATGGCGACGGATTGATCATTGTTGACCATGGCTCCCGTCGTAAGGAGTCCAACCTCATGCTTAGTAAGTGACATAGAATCGTTGCTGCATCCCTACTGTTTGTTAGCTTGCTATAACAATTAGTTTTTTTTTCCTTTGGTTCCATTTTAATCTGAGAGATTTGTGATTACTTCTATTTTTCTCAAATGATAAAGCGCAGATGATTTTGTTGCAATGTTTCGAGAGAAAACCAGTTACCCCATTGTGGAGCCAGCTCACATGGTAAGTTTTGCTTTTAGCTGATTTTATTTACCCAGCAAACAGATAGAAAAAGGGACTTTCTTTTTCAGGTTAATGCATTTCACTTGCTTGGCAATGCAAGCTGTTATGCGTTTCACTTGAAAGCTAGTTTCATTTGAGAATTAGTTTTCCTAAAAGCTTTGTATATGGTGGTTAGGAGCTGGCAGAACCATCCATCAGGAATGCATTCGCCTCATGTGTTCAACAAGGGGCACGTCGTATTATAGTGAGCCCTTTTTTCCTTCTTCCTGGCAGACACTGGAATCAGGTACCATGAGCATGGACTTTTCCTGAGTGCATTCGCTCTTGACCCGTAGTTAGTAACATGTTGATTGTTTTAAAGGAAGAGGAAGAAGTTCATTGAAATGGATAATTTGGATCTCAGGATATTCCTTCTCTGACAGCTGAAGCTGCAAAGGAGCATCCAGGGGTTTCTTTTCTTGTTACTGCACCTCTTGGTCTTCATCCCTTACTGGTGGTATGCAGTTCTTCCTCTAGTTTCATGTTTGACATGTATTGTTACTTCGTGTATATTTTTCAAACACACATCTGTGCATTCATGTTAAATCTTATCTTTGTATCTAAAGAAACACGCTATGCAACGGCACGTGCATCTTGTTGAACAATGATCTAGATTCTAGAAGCACTAGTTTGGCTTCCAATAGTTAAGTAGCTTGCTTATATGTCGCTGCTTGGCCTGAGTGCCTTTCTTCTTTCCCCATCTTTTGTTGCTTAACTAACTTCACACTCTTCTTTTGTTTGAGCTGGAATGACGCTAGGACTGCTGGTACTCCAAGTACTCTAATTTTAACTTGGCATTGCAGGATGTCATGGATGATAGAATTAACCACTGCCTAAACCATGTTAGTGGGGAAGTAAATGAATGTTCAGTGTGTGCTGGAACAGGAAAGTGTCAGCTGTATCATGTATGAGTAGTGTGGGTGTGTGTCTATGTGTTTATGCTGCTTGTGGGGCAGTATTTCAGCAAAGTTCTTTTACTTGGATTCAAGGCATGAGTAACTGTTTGCTAACTGGGCTGAGGAATGATGTCACGGAATCGGCACTCAATATCATGAATGGCAGAATCACTCAGTGTTGATGGAGAAGTGATGAGTTTCAATTCACACTGGGATTGGAAAATGTTGGCTTAGCATGTATGAGAAGGATATTCACATCTGCTGAAATAGATTAATCTATGTCGTGATTGCATAGCTCAAATTTTGGGAATGCAGAAACTAATAACAACCCTTTTTATATGGAACTGTATCATTATTTCTGGAGAATGGGATTATCTAACAGGTAACACCACATCTTGTGGCAGCAGTTGATGGCAAGGTATTTTTGTTTTAGGAGGATGTGTGTTGCGATAATAGGCTTTTCGAGGGGTTGCAGTGTATTTAGTTTATATATGAGATCTTCTGTTACGGAAGTGGAAACTTTGACAGGCATGAAACGGTAATGGATTTTCAGCAAGTGATTTATTTGATAATCAACAACTGATTTTGAGTTCATTTAGAGGAACGGCGTACATCTGGAAACAACCTCCTCTATGTGTTTCTAATACATGAGTATAGTTGCGTACATCCAAACTCTCATACCTCGTCATAGGCTGCCTCTAAGGCAATAGAGTGATGATGATGTTGTTGTTAGAGCAACCCCGTGTAGTTGTCATCACTAAAGCCCCAATATAAAACTGCTGAAATTAGGAAGGTTTCACACCCATATATAGCCTATTTATTCTTTGGTATATAGATTATACCTGCTGGGCCTTGGAGTTTTCGAAGCAACCAGAAGACGGGGAAAATACATTGTCTCAGAATACAAAAAATTAAGACAAAAATGATATTAACACTTCAAAATGTGATGTTCACACTCCACTTGTTTTTGACCATTGGACTGTCACTCGTATCAAGTTTTTAACCATTGCTTGAATAAAACAGGAGCGTGAATGTCTGAAATTGGAAGTTTAGACAGTTTAGGCATCATTTTTCGATAAAACATTCCATGTGTTTGGATATGACGCTGTTTTGGTTTTGTTTTTTGTTTTTTTCCCCCTAACGAAGAAGTATGTAAGATCCTTGGAATGAGATTTTGTTTAAGACTAGAAAGTAATGAGATATTGTTTAGCATATGTCAAGTTTTGTATAGGATGCATAAGAGTTTAAAACGTTGTACATATTAAAAAAGAAAAGAGAAAGAAAAAAAAAAGAAGCAAAAGAGTACGTGAGAAGTTAATGTGTTCAAACGACATGATTAAGAATTCTTTTAAAAAGAGAGGATCGTTTTACCCGAGAAAAGAAGGGAGGAAATAATTGACGATCATCATCCCTTTTCTTGGCAGGTTGAGATGACCCACTACCTCAAGAAAGAGGAATCAAACAGCCACTACCAAACATTCGCTCAACCAAAAATCTTCCACATTGATTGCGGTCGGCAATGCCGACCGTTTCTCTCAAGTTTTTGACTTTTTACATAACATGTACTACTAGTATTAATCAATCCAAAAAACTGTCCTATACACATTTTTCCTGAATTTTCACCAGAGCTACTCAAATAGATTAACATGTTTGTTTTAACTTTTAACCCTGAAGTAATGTCCTGAGGTCCTCTCTTCTGGTTGCTGTTACATCTGAACTTTGTCTAGTAGATGACTCTTCTGAGCTGTAAGAAAATGCTTCATTTTTGTTTGTAGTATTGGGTGCTGATGTGGTGCTATTTATGCTGTAATTATAAGACCTTGTGCTGCTAGTCGAAGAAATAGAACCGCCCGTGTTCATGAATGGCGGCTGATTTGGTTCAGGGATTTCATGGCCCTTTTCGTTCAGCATTTGTATCACTTGTTCCATTGAAGGTCTCAATGCTGCCGAAGCCTGAGTGCACAACAGCGCTACTTGAAGCACTCTACATGCCTCCTTTTCTGGGAATTCCTTGTTCAAACTGGGATCAACTGCTTCCGCCAATTTCTCCATTTTGAATAGCCTCCACACCTGAATCCCACAAACATTATTCAGTTATAAAGCAGTCCGGCATTGCCATTCAATATGAAATTATAACGTCAAAGTGAGACCATGAATAGTGGACTAATAACGTAGAGAGAAAGTCTCCTTACTAGTATGCCTTAAGAATGCATAGATTATTAATGGCACCAGTCCATTTAGACTATAATGTCCCACTACTTTGCGCCGTTCTATGAAATGTTAATGATTTATTGATATTACGTAATGTCTGTATATGCAATAAAATTTTCTTATGGTTTATCGTAGGAAGTATTACATTTTGAGGGAGAGAGCCGTTGTCTTCAATGGTGGCAATGTTCTTCTTCCCACAAACGATTTCAAGAACCAAGACACCGAAACTGAATACATCGGCCTTCTCCGTCAGCTGTCCTCTCACAATGTATTCAGGAGCCATATACCCTCTGCAAATGGCAGAAGAAAATTTAGATAGGGATATAGTGGCAGTTGTTGAAGTCATAGTAAATTATGACAAATGTATGTACCAAAATGAAATCAGTTGAAGAAAGATAAAAAAAATTTAGCTGGTTTTTTCTTACAATGTTCCTGCAATCCCAGTGCTAAGATGAGTCTTGTCCTCTCCAAACAACCGTGCGAGCCCAAAGTCTGCAACTTTTGCAGAAAACTTCTCATCAAGAAGCACATTGCTGGTCTTGATGTCCCTATGGATTATTCTCATTTCTGTCCCTCCATGAAGGAAAGCAATAGCCTCTGCTGTTCCAACTATAATATTAAATCGCTGCTTCCAGCTCAATATGCTTGTCCTGGTCTTCTCTGCAAAATAAATCAATCAATCATGACTATCAAAAGTTCTGTGCAGCATGAGTATTTTGTTGAGCACTTTATTATCACAAGTGATTACCAAAGAGGTATTGATCCAGGCTTCCATTAGATACAAATTCATAAACCAGCAGGCTTTCAGGGCCTTCAATGCTACAACCAAGAAGCTTAACGAGATTCTTGTGATGAATTCGACTGATCAAGTTTATTTCATTGAAGAACTCATCCACCCACTGCCTGGTACTGAAGAACAATCTCTTCACAGCAACAGTCTTTCCATTTGGGAGTATTCCTTTGTATACACAACCAGCTCCTCCTTGGCCTAATCTTCTCGAATCATCAAAATATTTTGTGGCCTTCTCTAGCGTTTCATATTTGAAATTCAAATTTGACTTGTTATATATACTCAAGATTGGTCCAAGATTGTTGCGCTCTGCACAAAATTGCATCAATAAAAAGCTCAAAATCTCGTTTACTAATTGCTACACACAATTCAATTAGCACGTCTCACACTCTGTGGTACCTCGTTTGGATCTTTTGATTCTTCTATATGTTGCTGAAGCTGCAAAAAGAGACAGCAGACAAAAAGCTACAACTGCACAAACAACTGCTACTATCCTTCCTGTTCTTGATGCTCCTAAAATTTCATTGTAACATAAACTAAAAATTAGTATTCACCTAGAATACAATACAACAATTTGTTGACATACTATAAATTGTGTACCCAACTATTCAACTTGAGATACATAATCAATAACAAATTTGCTCATGATTGAAACTAACCTTTGGTAGTATTGTGATTATCAGCCTTATCCACGTAGAATTTTTGAGTGGAGTATCTCAAATAACAACCAGCATTCAAGCCCCTGCCTTCCATACTAGGCACACACCCTTTAACATTCTTACTAGCTTTAGCTAAACATTCTCTACAACCCTCTTTACTCAAAGTCTTCCAACACTGGGCCAAACCATAAACTCCATTTAGTCCCTTCACAGCATATCCTCCATTCGAAACAGCAGTAAAAGTAACATTATCAACCAGTTCCCCAACTGCCCTTCTAAAATTAAACACCTGAGAATCACCAACCACCCCAGTTGCGCTACTGCAATTAGTAGCATCCCTGATGGGGTCCACACTCTCGTTAGCGAAGTTATAGCTGTCGTACCGGAGGAAGCAACCGTCGAGATAAAGTCTGCCGGACACAAAGGGAAGGCAGCGGGGAAGTCTAGTGCGGCTAACTGCATAGCAGAAAAGGCAATCATTATGAGAAAGATCTCCAAGACATTGAGCAAGGGCGTAAATTGATATCTGTGGAAGACTTTCTGAATGGTAACCCCAGTTTTTTGCAGTGACTATCTGCGAAAGAACATCCATTTCTTTTGTGAATAGTGGGACGTAGTTTGCGTTTGCGGGTGGTCTTGTCTGCCCACACAATAACCCTGCTTCGGAAGTTCGAGGGTCGGCGGAGAAGGAAAATTGGAAGAGACTGAAGAAGAAGATTATCCATGTGAAGAAATGAAGAAGAAGGGGAGTTGAGCTTGAGAGTTGCATTTGCATGTGAATTTGATAGCAGAAAGAAGAATGGAATTTGAGGTGTGAATTGGAATGATATAATAGGAAAAAGAGGATCAAAGTGGAAGGGGGTCTCTTGGTCTTCCACTTTATTCTTCTTCTTGTTGGTTGTTTTCCAGAAGTGGAAGATTGCGAGGAGAAAGTGGTGAAATCAATGGACTACTAAGTCCCCCTCGGCGGCCATGTTTGAGTGTCGATTGTCTGACGCTGATCTTTCCATTTTGTTTCCAACCATAATTTATACATCAGATCATTTTTCTTTTCAAAGTACATATGCCACATGTATCATATTAATTATGCGGTATGAGGATAGGCAATTATCAATTTTTTTATTAAAAAATGATTTTGAATTTTTTTAAAGTAAAGTTATTATCGGGTTAAATCAACGTTTAAAGGTTTTATTAATTAGTCAATATAGAGTAATAATCCTCAAATAAAAAATTCATCCGATTTTAATTTTTCAGGAAAAAAATTAGTGTTAATATTATCTATCTATGCTCAATCACTAATTGACATTTTCATAAGAATCAACTGTTAGAATGGTAAGTTTTATCGATCGGTAATTGAAATTCATCTTTTTTAATCTTTGTTTTATTATATACGGCTCAACTATTAAGATAATAACTCATGCGTCATGCGCCACAAATCTCATGCACCCAAAGCTTTGAAACCGATCTTTTAATGTTCTAAGATGACGAAATATTGACATGATGAGGAACGTTTGTGGGCCATGAGTAATTATAAAATATTTATTAACAAAATAATATTAACAATAATTGATATAGGATAGTAATGAATATAAAAAATAAAAGTTTATTATACTACTATATTTTCGATTGGTTAATGAATAACTAATATTTACTTATACTTATGTTTTGTGCAGTTATGTCGGTGTGGTTATCTATACTTTCACACGCTATCATTCAACTCACAAAACTACCATAATGCCTTTCCTATATGTGAAAAGGAGAAATTTCAAAAAATATTATAATTTAATGAAAAACATATATGCGGTACGAAATGAGAAGTTTTTTTTCTCTCTAAACATTTTATCAACAACGTCTTAGAAGATATGGGAAGTCATTCACATAAGCATCCCATGACACATACCTTAAACGCTATTCATAAATAAGTCTAATTTTTTTAATTTGTTTTATCTCTTAATCCAATTAATACAATACATCAATCCCATTCTATATCCTCATCCGCCGCCCTCGCTTCGCCAGAATCCTTTTCTGGCATCATGTCCCCCAATTCCCTTAGCCACAACTCCGGCCAACCTTCCCCATTCCTTTAGCCTCATCTCCGGCCACCCTCAACATCATCTCCGCCACCCAACTCTTGCACCATCACATGGTGAGATGAGACCATATCCACTCAAAATCTAAAGACAATGGGCAACGGTACATCATCCTTATATAACCTATATATTTTTCTCAAATTGACCAATCTTAGACAATATTCTCAACACCCGCGCTCAAGTGGTAATGTGGCTTAACATACACATAAAGTGGTAACGTGGCTTAACATACACATATGTCTTAGAATCCGTCCTCAATCATAAAACAGAAGCCATACATGAATATCTGGAGTTAGGTTAAGAGGGAGACAATAAATGACCAAAAGGCAAGATGTGAATCCATATTTTATACATGTCTCTGATAGTATATTGAAAATTAGTTTACATGAGGTGAGACTCATATTCAATCAAAACATTAAGTTAATGTAACCAATATATTTTTTTCAAATTGACCGATACACAAACAACATCTCAATCGTCTCAAACCTCCCCCTGTACTCTGCCCCAGCGCGTCCCCTTCCCGACGCCCTCTTCCTCCTCCCTCCCCCCACCCTCATATGCTACCATCACGCAATATATGTTATAGTATCGCAGATTCCAAATTGCATGGAAGTTAATTTAATGAGGATGAGTCCAACCTCATCAGACCATGGTGATTCAACTCTTAAGACCTCGAATAGTATTTAAAGTTTTTTATATGTGAAGAGAGAGAGCACATGAAAACATAAATGTCACCGTTGTAATCATAGTGTTTTTATTTTTAATTTTTTTTCACTTTTATATTACCATTCTGTCAACACATTATTTAGTGTATAGGTTTTACAACTCGGCTGCATCGTTGGCCATATATCTATGTGAATATAGATATAGGAATGTGAAGTTGTAGTGTTAAGGGAATTAGATGAGATGTCAGAAGACCAAATAACAAGTGGTTAATGCAAGTCCTTTAGCAGACTTCCATTATTGCTCATGGTTGACAAAATGGTACATCTACTTGCTTCTGTGTATGAAAAAAGAGAATAGGAAAGGGAATATTTACAGACTACCCTCGTGGAAGGGATGCATCTACTTGCCCGTTACTCGAATGCCACTGCGACTTTTGCTTTGTCCTCTCCTTTTCTTCCTCCCCCGCCACTTTTTTTTTTTCTTTTTTTTTTGGGGGGTGGGGGGGGGGGGGGGTTAAAAAAATAAGTAAAGTGGATCACCGTTCTCATAAATAAGCAGGATATGATATCGGTGTCGTAGGATGTTCCATTTTTTGGTATTCCAAATGGAATATTGAAGTGTAATAACCACGGTTCTGAGTCTTTGTCAAATACAGTGTCGATGTCTCACTGCTATCTGGATCAGTGTTAACCAAAGGTCATAGTGTTCACTGTCGATAGATCGTTGACCTAGATACTTTGTATAGCATTCGTTGTAATAACTTTACTATCTTATTTATATATGATTTCGTTGTAATAACTTTACCATCTTATGAGCACAGCGGCTTCTTGATTTGCTCTTCTACTAGTCTTTTGGTACTGGAAAGATGGAAGCCTGTAAAACTTTATATTTGGCTTTTATGCTCTAGAATATGATATCCTTGTTCGTCATAAGACCCGTAACAGCTCGATTGTGATATATGGTTCCACAGTCCAACCATTTTGTTGGATCACATTAGCTACCCAACTCAAACCAAGAGTTTCTCCTAGTCCCCTTCCCCTAACCATTACTAAAAAGCAAAAAGAAAGAAAAAGAAAAAAACTATTGCGTTACTTCTTGTGTTCCTATTACTATATGTCCAAAGTATTAGTGAAACAACAGTGAACCTTAGTATAAAATGATTTTAGTTTTGCATAATAAATCTAGGAAATTTGCATAGTCGTCTAATTAGACATAATTCTCCATGCAAATAGTATAAACGTTTCGTACGTTAGAAGATGGTGGGACTTGAAGCAATTAGTAAGGTTAATGATTTGTGATATTGAGTTTACGGGTTTGAGTCGCAGAAACATCCTCTTGCACACAGTGTAGGGTAATGTAACGTGCATCAGATCGCAAAGCGATTCAGTCACTCTCCAAATCCTATGGAAACGCAAAAGCCTAATGCACTAGAAACGCCCTTTTATTCATTGGTACGCCTAGAAAGTTGATGGTAGTTGAAATCTTCCAAGTGTAGTCGGTATTGTTGCATAAACAAATAGAAATATATAGCAACTTATGTAATATATCAACTATGTTGAAAGGTCTTCCTCTTCTTAATTTTTTAATGTTTTGGGTGGGGGCTTGATAGCTTGTTGAGAATCCCACATTGACTAATTTGAGAAAAATACATGGCTTATATGAGGATGAGGTACCACCACCCATTGCCTTAAGGTTTTGAGTGGATATGTGTCTCATCTCATGTAAGCCCAAGTTTCAACATGGTATCCGAGCAGGTTTAAAATGTGGACTCACCCCTTGCCTGACCCATCACTTAAGTCCAGATGGTCATGCCTGGCTTATAGTTTATGATTGAGGGCGGGTGCAAGGCGCGTTTGGACTCACCCCTTGCCTGGCCCATCACCTAAGTCCAGATGGTCATGCCTGACTTGTGGTTTGTGATTGAGGGCGGGTGTAAGGCGCGTGTGTATGTCAAGCCACGTTACCACGTGAGGGGATTGAGGGTGGGTGTAAGGCGCGTGTGTATGTCAAGCCACGTTGCCACGTGAGGGCGGGTGTTGAGAATCCCACATTGGCTAATTTGAGAAAAATGCATGGCTTATATGAGGATGAGGTACCACCACCCATTGCCTTAAGGTTTTGAGTGGATATGTGTTTCTCCTCATGTAAGCCGAGTTTCAACATAGCCGGGGGAGTTGTTTTGAAATTCTATATTGATCTTTTCTTTTAATTTTATAACAATAATATAAACCGGAGAAGACCGCAATTCAATTCGCACTCAGCCTTCTTTTTTGAAAAGAATGGACAAAAAGTTCTTTTTCCTTTTCTATTTAGTCGTGTCTGTGTCTACCTTGGAATTTTCTTGTGATAAAGGTTGACAATTACATTCAGGGAATCGTCTACTGACAGCGTGGGAGCATAATGAACAAATAGACATTGTTTTCTTGGCAATCAAATCGCTTTCTTCTGTTCTCAAAAGAAAAATTTGGGTAAAGTATCTAAGCGTCAACTTTGTTAATATTTTCTATCTTCCAGAAGTTTATATTAATCGATTATTTAATGATTGCATTTCCAACGTGTTAGATAATCAAACATGGCGCTTTTGCTACTCAATATCTAATATACTAAGATTGCACTAGCAAAAGACAAATATACATGGAGACATACGTTTGTCCACACGTAAAATTTACTTATTACAAACGGTTTAAGCAAATGCATAACGTCAAAATAAGTCAAGTGATTTGATGTATAAGACTAAAATAATTATTAACTATCAATTTTGTGGTATATTCTCCGAGTTTGGGCTGCTATGGTTTTCATTTGGACCGAGGTAGCGGTGAAATTTTATTATTTTATCAAATCAAAGGATAAAAACTCTTTTAATGACTTAACATGCCACGACTCCCACAAAAGGGAGCAAGTGATTTCACTTCTTTATGTAAAAGCATCAAGTACATGATTTCATTTTTAGGTGAACTGTAGAAACAGTCTCTTGTATAAAGTGTAGAATAAGGCTGTGTATCAGATTACAAAGTGATTCGTCCGTTCTCCAAACCCTACATGAATACAGAAACCTATTATACCGTAAACACCTTTCATATTCGGGGATAGCATTGTACGCAACACCAAAAGGAAGCGGAGAACGGATAAGTTCAAATAGTATTAGTGATTTAGACATTAAACTATTCACGCTACAATGCGACAACTTCATTTTTCTTATTGGATCATGATATTGAAATGTATTAATGAGTCTGTTATCTAACATGTATCATTTATTATTTGTAATGCTTACGAGGAAAAGGTTTACATGCAGACATTGAAAACCCTTAATTTCCCTTAAATGATAACAGGAATCTGTACTGTGAAAACTACCTGTTTCTACGTACCAAAAAGAAAAGAACCCCAAAAAAAAAAAAAAAACCAAAAAACTTTTTTACATTTTGCCCTGTTCAAAGCATGATCTCACTACAGCGTTTTTTTTTTCTTTTTGGGTTTTCCAATATGGTCTACAGCCAAGATAAAAAAAAATGGTCTACAGCCGTCACTACACAAATATAAATGAAGTGACTTTTTGGATACGCCTTTCTTACTTCAGGGGTATGATAGATATTTTGGAAGTAATTTTGGTCCACAATTTGTACGTACCGGATTTTCTCCCAATATTTTTCTATGTTATTTTTCAGGGGAACACAATATTTCTTGATGAGTTAACGAATTCCACCAGCTCATCTAACAACCCAGCAGTTAGGTGTATTGGTCCAACCGAAAAATCCATACAGCCCATCCCAATGTGGGCCGCTGGATCCCCATATTTTCTACATCATACCATATTACCCTCTTACTTAATTTCTTTTCTTATGTTAAATTCCTTATACAAGTCAAAAGTTAAACGACGTCATTTTGTGGTATAAGAATTTTCATTACTAAACGACGTCATTTTGTAGAATCAAATGTCTTGGTAGGTGCCAAATTACCTTTATGAATCTTAATTTTACATTGTTGAAATTGTTAAATTTCATTCAAAGGTAACACATTGTGCCCGATAATTATTGATTCAATGAATAACATAGCAAGTACCATACCTGACTTGGATATGATTTTACATCTATTTTATATTTACGAGATAAGGAGTTGGGTTTTGCATTGATTTGACCGTGACTAAACTTAACAAACCAACCAAAAAACCAAAGTCGAATTTGAATGATTCATTTATTGTTACGTTTAAGTATATCAGAGTATGGAAACTGAATGTGTTGGAGTGTTATAGCAGTAAAATGTGTTGTTTCCTAGTTCTGGGTAACATTTCTGGATAGAATCGGATTTTTTTTCCAACTAATTATATCATTATATTTGACATTCAGAACGCAATATAAGATATTGCAATTATTTTCGGGTTTCTTTTATCGTTTACAAATCAAATAAATGTGGTATACGTAAATAAAATTATTTTATATTCCATTATTTCCATATTACAAACAAAGCAGTTGGTAAGGTGGAAATCTTTTATGTGTATCATAAAGTCATTTAGTAATACTTTAAAACTTTATTCAGGTCTTTTCTACGTTGTAGATAAGGGAATGATTTCTTGAATTCTGGTGGAATCAGCAGTCCACATATAGCTTCTAGTTTCCAGATCAAACATTAGAAGGAGATAACAATCTAAGACGTATATTTCATTTATATCTTTTTTCTAGTGCACCAAACGTGCTCGAGAATATACATCTGGTCTCTCAAATATCATAAGTAATAACGAAAACACATACTCAGCATACCCTAATAATATCAAAAGCTATCGCTAGAGTCTGGAGAGGGTGAGAGGCATACAAACAATATCTTCATCTCAAAAATAGAAAGTTCGTTTCCAACGAAAAATATCATAAGTAATAGATATTCTAAAGTTGAAATTATTAAAGTATAGCAAATTTTTGTTATCCCAACTTAAACAAAGTAATAGTGTCAAACATAAACTTAGCATCAAGCATATAGATATCAACATGTCATTATCTTTTATGTTGTAGGGATTAACCTGGCACAAGTATAAATGGATCTGATTGAAAAGTTCCTTTTTTATGGTAAATGAATAATTATTAGAAATTTTATTAGACATTATAATGGTTACTCCTTCTGCCTTAAAAAATTCATTAAGTTTTAAACTATGTCCAAGTCAAAGTAGTATAATATTATTTTTAGGAGGGAAGGAGTGTTTATTAACCAATTGAATGTATACAATTAAAAGATGTCGATATGATGTCGGTCATGAGTATAACAAAAACATAAATGAGTTATTTTGTTTCTTATTTGTTAATGAGTACAAATACATATAGCGCCGGAGATATTATTAGAAGCAAACTCTCTATCTTTGGAATAAAGGTATTGTTTACCTGTCTCTCACCCTCTCCAGACCCTAGCAATAGCTTTTGATGTTGTTGGTATATACTAGATATGTGTTGTGATGTGTGTATTTGTTAATGAATAATTGTTAGGACGTATATCCATATCATAACTTGTGTGACTAATATATGTATCAATCTGGTTGATGCTTTAAACATATCACAAAGGATATTACTTTTTAACGCGAAGCAAAATTTTATATATGTTTTCATGAAAGAAGTTGCAGTAATATATGAAACGGCATGTGATGCCATTTCCCCCTAAATGTTAATAGAATCTGTTACAAAGACGGCTCTGTGGAAACCCTTAAACTGGAGCCCTGCTGGATCTACCGACTTCAATATATATATATATTTTTACTTTTATATCTGAACAATGGAATATAATCTTCAATTTCATTTCAATTATATGATTACTCAAGCTGGAAGAATAATTTTATTCCGAAATATTCACTTATGCAGACGATTTTAAACCATGATGGCTGTAAACAATTGATAACAAAAGCCACATTTTGATTTCTAAATTGTCAGATTCAGAATATACACATATCATCTATAATACGCGGAGGAGACTTTTAATTTGTGCAGAATGTTGATAAAATACAGTTTCTTGAAAAAGATTTGCAACTGATCATGCTGCCACAAAATGGGCAAAATAGAGATCAGGTTGAATTTATTATTACACCACCTTATCATCACTGAAGAACATTTTATCAACATAATTGTATGCTTAGGTGGAAGATCTGATGTAAGATAGTGTCTTTTGGTCCATTTGCTTGCAACTGATAGACCTTTGCCTTGTCCTTGTCCTTCTCCTCCTACCACCTCCTTTTAGTTCCCTTATTTTGGAACTGATAGAAGATGGAATATTTTACATTTAAGACGGATATTATATACAAATGATGAATGGCTGGTGAGAAATTGACTTTTGTACAAAGTAATTTTTACTACTAAAATTGTTTCATCATTCAAAATTTGTGATAAAAGGCTTTTTTTGATGTGAGATTTACTTGTAAGAAAGTCGCTAGAAAGGGAAGAAAGCAGAAAGACCAACAACGGATTCTTCTAAAGAGAAATATCAGATTATATACCAACCTATTGTCATTGTAACATCTCAAAATTGACTCATTACTTGTGGCGTGAATGTTAAATGTCAACTTTTTAAAACTTGAGTATGACCCCGTACTATAGTGTCGTTACTATATACCTGTCGGTCGGTACTAATTATCAACTTTTTATGTTATCTAAACTTGTCAAAAATTGATTCATCTAAGTTAATTGCAAATGTTTATGCTAATATTTAAATAACATATTTTGTTTGATATGGTACAAGGTGTTGCATTTACACATAAGTTGTAAATCATCTTGTTGACTAATAACTATTCATGGTCAAAGCACAAAATGTGTTTCTAATACAAAATCATAAATTACCGTCAAACCCACAAAGTTAACAGGTCTTCCTTATAACTACTAGAGTTAAACTGATTCATGGTTTATGGCTAGTCAATTTTCGACTTTCTTGAAGAACATCGGTGCATAACTGTTTAGATAGTATTATCTAAGTTGGGAAGATATTGATTTCAAAAAAAAATAAAAAAAAATAAAAAAAAATAATAATAATAAAAGAACGTGGGCAGATTTTTGTTCACAGAAAAGTTTCATACTTGGAGCGCATTTTACGAAATTCATCAGATGACGTGATGAAATTGTAAACTATGTGTATGTTCTTTTACCATTGACATATGGAAGCAGCTAATAGGTGGAATATCTGAGTAAAAGAGACCGTTGCTCTTATATGAATAAAATATTAACGGGTCTATTTATTTTGACCTTCCACGAAAATTCATTGTTGGACATTGTTTATGAGCTTATGTTTCCAATGATCGGTACCTATGTTATTCAATATAATTATTTGGAGAATAAAATGCCAAATTTTTGGTCTTAAAAGTCTTTACTGCCTCATCTTATAGAGTTGCGTGGAGAAGACAAATTATGATAATTCAACAGTCTTTTAGATGAGAAGCTATGTGTTTAGGTCTCCCACAAGATATTGGTCAAAACTCAAAAACATGATACTAATCATCAACATTACGGTTATCCGAACTCCAACTTATGCTATTAAAAGAACAGTTTGTCACTCGATTACTAGCTAAGCTAAGTCATGAGACTATTCATTATCATTATTAGTTCATGGGGAAGGAGAGGTTGCATCATTTCTAGTTGTTAATACATAAACGGCATTTTCATTCAACATAGACCTAGCTGAGCCAAAAGTGTACATATCAAAAATGAAAAAACTAAGCGGCTTTCAAAGCGTGTACCATAGCTTGCATTGGCGAAATCGATTTCATTTGTTGTTTTCCCCTTTGTTTTCATTTTTCCGGTCACTAACTCTTTCATTTTGAGAATAACAATTCATTTTCAAAGCTTTGGAATGATTGATATGAACAGCGCCGTCAGCCGTTTATTGGTGAGAGGACATGATGAAAATTCTTGATGTTTTACCAATGCCTAAAATAATATCCTCTTTTATGATAAGTCTATGATCAAACAGTACATATTCAAACTTTTCCAATCACCATATGATGTATATTGGAAAAGGTAAAATATCGAGAAAAAGTTTCATGAAAATAATGCATCCATTTGGTCCATCTGTAGTGTTGTGCCAATGCCTATAAAGACTATAATAATCTCATCCGTCATGATGTAGTTTATGCGATCAAAGACTACATATTCAAACTGAGTTTCGGCCAACTTCACCTGATATGTGATATGTATACGGAATTTATAATGATTGAATAAATAACCACCGTAATTCCGATGTTATATTTTGCAAAAATCACATTGATGTTCCTAGTTAAAAAATGATTGTGACATAATACTCGCGTACTAATGTTTTTATTTTTACTAGTCTATCACGTTTCTGATGTTACACTTGTAGGAATCATAATGGTCATGTTTATCCACATAGCGAATATAACCAAACTCGAATATAACCTTTGCTTTTAAGCTTGAAATGACGACGAACTCAAACTCGAGTCTGATCAAAATACCATGAGCAGGACTTAATTTTTGAGTATATTCGCTTATAGTTGACACTCAAAATCAACCATCCTATCAACGTATAGCTCTCCATAAACAAAGGAGGTGGCTGGGATGGTGAAGATGGATGAGATGATGAAAGGGATGAGAAAGAAGATGGTGGGGCCGGTGGGATGGTGGAAGAAGGGGTGGGATGACAGAGATAAATGGGACATTTGGGGGTTGGGGGAACGAGGCAGTAGAAAAGAGGGAGAGAGATGGTGGAGATAGTGGAAGGGGTGGGGCTACTCAAAGGTGGTGAAGGCGGCTGGAACGATGGAAGGGGAAGATTGTAGTGGTGGGAGGAGGCTGAGATGGTGAAGGGCTGGTGGGCGTATGAGTCATTTACATATAAACTTAATTAGGTTTAATTTGGCTATTTAATGATGACCTGCTTTGTGACATTGAGGTCACGGATTCGAGTCGCAGAAACTGTCTTTTACATAAAGCGTAAGGTAAAATTACGTACATCAGATGGTAAAGTGATACGGTTTCTTCCCGACGCAAACGCGAGAACCCAATACACGGAGAACGTTTTTTCAAAATGGTGTTTCTGTTTTAGTTTTAAGAAATCGAAAAGAAAAGTAAAGGAATAAACACAAAAGTCACTAAGATAAATTTTTTTTCTTCCATATATCACATATTACCAATAGAAAACATGAACTAGAATAGAAGAGTTGTGCAAAATCTGACGTGTTCTTCTATTTATTTTTGTAAGTTCAGTTCTTGTTTTTATCTTTTGGGGAATTGTTCTTTAAAATAAACCTGAAGACGGCAAAATAAAACTTTGGTTTACAATTAACAACGAAAAAAAAAACAAAAACGACACGCTTCAAGATCATTATTATTCTTTAACGGTCTCGTGACACACGAAGTTGCTTAATGTATTCTTTTAATTAATTGAATCTTTCATGCTCGATGGGGAATTGTTTAAATTTTACTTTTTAAGTTGGATTTACTTATTTGATTAATCCCTTTTGCAGTCTACCTCCAGAAGAGAGGATAAAAAAAAGTAATAGTAACAGCAGTATGTCAACATGGTAGAGGCATAAAGACACAAAGAAAAGCCAAAAACGTAGTCTATTGAATTGTAGACGACGTTGGATCCGAGTGAATTACAGTTATCTGACAATTGGAAGTTGGAACGTCGACTACCAATAATAATCTAATGTTTGCCACCCATTTTTTTTAATTCATGACGCATAAATAAAATTTTTACCTATAGTTTGTTTTTTTAATTTTATATACTGATATATAAAAATCTAGTGTAAGTTTGTTTGAAATTGTCACTATATAATAGTATACAAGAGTATATATTCGTAATTAACGGATAACATGGCCTCAGTGCATAGTCCAGTTGGTACTCGGATTGGGGATTGCCAACAAGAGGTCATGAGTTCGAATCAAGTGACGCGCACAGTGTGTGTTCCTCTGCTGCCAAGCCAAATGCTTGGTTTGTGGGGCACCTTGTGTGGGTAACTGTGTAAGATTTCATCCAATCTAGGAGGCCGCTGGACTCCTAATTTACATCCTCCACGTAACTCCTTGTGGCTGGAGCTCCTTGTGGTTGGAGCAGTGGTGACACCTTATGTGGGCTGGAGCTCCTTGTGGTTGGAGCGGTTGGAGCAGTGGTGACACCTTATGTGGGTAATTGTATAAGATTTCACCCAATCTAAAAGGTCACTGGACTCCTAATTTACATCCTCCACGTAGCTCTTTGGGGCTGGAGCCGTGAGGGCCTTTGGGTTGGGTTCAACCTTTTCCAACATGTCATTTGATAAGATGGTTGTCCGCGATCATCCCAAAATTGACGGCTTACCAAAATTAAAATATGACTTTAGTCACAAAAAATCAAAAAGGTAATTTAAAATACAGCTACAGGTACTTTCTCTATCCAATTTTATTACGGGTTAGGATCTCCTCACCACAACTTTCCTCACCTCCTTTGTGACCGTGCGACACGTGGCAGCAAGGAGTGGTGGTGAGGCTAGATGAAGGTCACCTACATCTAGTCTCACCACCCCTTCTTGCTGCCACGTGTCGCGCGGTCACGCGTCACCGCATCCCTTTGCGGTGAGGGAATCCTATCCCTTTTATTACTAGTTATTTACTCCTCCAATAAACATAAAGAGGAGTCTTGCCTGCCGCCCTTGGGCAATCAAACAAGTTCAGATATGTGGTGATGAGTTTGAGAATGATAAAGGCACAGCACTTTTCATCTATACACAGTAATTTCAATTAGTTTATTTCAAAAACATTATTACCTTTTATTGATGATGGTTGTTTTTTCAATTTTAATATGACAAAAACCTTTTTTTTCCTCTTCTAGATGGGTATTGATATCATCACAGAATCTTTTTATGATATCATCACAGAATCTTTTTACTATTTCTCATCCAATATCGGTTGGGTTGCATATAAGTCCGCGAGTGTGCAAATAATTGATAACCTGTGAGCAATAAATTACCTCATTCCAATTTCAATATAGGATTATGATAGAGTAATTATGATACCATAATTAATACATTATCCATCATCCGAATCCACAACAAAGAGATTCAAGACCAGCTACCATATACATAAGTAGAAAATACAAAGTGGCACAAATATCAAATGAAAAATACAGAAAGAAAACGTCGAGAATGTGCATATATATATACACGTGTGTTTATAAATATGTGTGCATACGTGCGCAGATACATGTATATATTGTCTTTGTACGTATATACGGAGAAATATCTACACACGTGCACATAGGATAGGATTCATATGCTGCCATAATAAAATAAAGTTATGCCAATTGAGAAGTTACAGCTTATATGAGTTTGAAAGTGTAACCAATCAAAACAAGTCAATAGCATGGAAATGCATTTTTCACGTTAGAAAAAGTCGTCATTGGTGACCCTAGAAACTATCGTGGGTTCGGGGCCGGCCTTTATTTCTGTAGGGGACAATTGGACAGAAATCAACAGCTGAAATGAAACATTCCCAGCTGTAGACTTGCTAGTACTTTACAGTAAGAAATTAAATTTGTAATCAATTACTTTTTTGAGGGTGAAAAAAAATATAATAATCAATTTTATAAATGGGTGTACGTGCACATTTCAATAAAAAAAAAGTAACAACATAATTAAACACATTTATTCTGGTGAACCGCAAGGTCTAGATCTTGTCACGACGATGTTTAAGTTTTGAATCTTTTACAGCCTCATCACATAGGACAAGCTTTATAGATTATTCGCTTCGAGTGCATAGTTCAGTTGATACTCAGGTTGTGATTTCGTCTAAGAGGTCAAGAGTTTGATTCTAGGGACACGGACAGCGTGGATGTTCCATTGCTGTTAAGACGAATGCCTGATTTGCGAGGAGACACTTTGTGTGGTTCACTACGTAAGTCATCACCCAACCTACGAGGCCACTGAGCTCCTAATTTGCATCTTCCAAAATGCTTTGAGCTGAAACGATGGAGCCCTTATGATTAGGGAATAACCTTTTACTCCAAGCTTTATAGATTATTTGACAATCTATCAATTTATATCTTTTTTTTTTAAAAAAAAAAAGCTTTATAGGGCAATATTGAGACTCTAATGGTTGGGGGTTTCACTTTATTTATTTATTGTGAGAATCCTAGCTTAAAATGGCTACGTCCACTCCAATGCCCTTATCTGTCAGAGTATACTGAGTCTATATAAAGCAGGAAACTCACAACTCGGGGCCTTAACTAATCTGAGAAGAAGCTGCTGTCGGGATCGTGAATTAAGCAAATAAATCTGAACATTGCATCTGAGAAGAAGAAGAAGAAGAAAGCAAATAGAAAATGTATGTGCAAAAGGCCATGGAGATTGTTTCTTCCAGTCCAGCTGTCATCTTCAGGTTCAACTTTCCTCCATTAATTTTCCACACATTCGCTTATTAACCCAGGTAACATAAGGGATGATTGGAATTTGCGATGTGTTTTATGCAGCAACTCGTATTGTCCGTACTGTGTTAGCGTCAAGAAATTGCTCACAAAGCTAGGTGCCTCTTATAGATGCATTGAACTGGATTCTGAACGTGAGTTCTCTCTCTCTCTCTCTCTCTCTCTCTCTCTCTCTCTCTCTCTCTCTCTCTCTCTCTCTCTCTACTTCTTAATTTTTTCTTATTCTCATTTATTCTACATAAAATCACCAAGCATGAATGCTTTCTAAACATATTTCTTTTGGTTCATGTGATAACTTTGTTGGTTGTAGATAATTTGACGTTGTTTGCTGTTTTGCATGAAGACCTTTCGAGTTAAATTCCAAGAGGATGTTTTTCCTAAACGGATTATATATAAATACACATATACTGTAAATGTTTCCTCTATCTGTTACACCAACTATGATTCAAGTTTTTTTTTCCTTTCCAATTTTCTGTTGGTGGTTATTTTTGAAATATTGCACACACTAAGCTCTCTGCCAACTGATCAAACTGATCAGATGGAATATCAAAATGTAGATGGAAATGCAAGTATGATTGTCCTCATTGTGTTAAGCACTAGGATGGTGGCTACTGAAGGCAGATACCAAATGAAAATGGAAGAAGCCTAGGATCCTTCTCGCTCTTCTTGTATTCAAGAGAAGAAATGTTTCTACCATGATGGATGCAAATTTAGTATGACTGCTCCAATTAAATTTCATCTATTCAATTCTAGTTGTTGTATCTTAAAATGTTCACAAACTTGAAGAGCCACCTTGATTGTTTGATTTTGATGCGATCTTAGCTTACCAGTTAGAGTCGAGGTCCTGAGAAGCAATACATCTTGGTTTCGACTTGTGTCAGGTTTCTATGCTAGATTGTTTATATAAATCCAAAATGAAAGAAAAGGAGAAAGCTTTGACTGCTTTACTGTTATTGCTTATGACTTGATTTATCAGGATGCTGTCAACTTTTCAGATCAAAATCAAGTTAGTTTGTATCTACAAATTAAAGGAATAGTTTTAGGTAGTTGGTGACCAAGCAGTGGGTAAGTTGAAGTTGTTGGCTTGTAACTTAGAACTACAAAATACCGTTCTAAGAATTCCTGCAATGCTGAATTTATCAGGCGCCCCTAGATTTTGGACTTCAGAAAGACTGATACACATTTTTGTTCTTTGTGAGGACATTATATTCCTCCATTTGTGGTTAGGCACCCCTTTGACAAACTTAGCCTTGTAGATTTGAAGATACCCTTTTTCGTCTTGAAGCCAATTAGAGCAATCATTGGGCATCTTTCTGCTTTGCTGGACTTGACTAATAGTCTAAGCATATGAATTCCATGCTGACTCTTGTTGGCTCTTACTTTATCTCAATGGAATATAACCTCCTTGTCATTCTATATGGGCATTACATCTGTTTTCTTTTCCCTTTTCTTTCGACTGGTTTGCTAATAGTTGTTTGTAATATGAAGTTGATGGAGTTGAGCTTCAGGCAGCTCTGGCAGAGCTGACAGGACAACGGACTGTGCCCAATGTCTTTATCGGAGGTGTCTATATCGGCGGCTGTGATGGTATTTTAATACTGCTTCAAAGCTCTGTGATTTCTGTTTCTTTGTTAATGATGTTTTTCTTTCCTTTATTCATTCAAATTGGTTACTTTGGGCAGCAATAACAGCAATGCACTATGGGGACAAGCTTCTTCCATTGCTGGATTCTGCTGGCGCTATAAAGTATGCTTCTTAGATGCCTCAAAGGCGTGAATCATGGGCGAGTGAATGCTTTCAATAACATGGTGTTTCCTAATGGTTCTAATGGTCTTTGTTGATAGAAACTTTTAGACTAGAGCAAATACTATTGCATTGTTATGAAATTGGTATACTACATGTAACGATAGTCAATTCTTAATCAAAACTCGAGACTTCTTGCTTGAGGTTGCTTTGTTGTTACTTGTTATATTATCTTAAATATACGTATTCATAGTTATGTTTAACTGAAAGAGTGGATTTTTGTCTAACTTCTGTTAGTTAATCCGAAGAGGGATTTTCAGATGACTCAAAATTGGTACCTGGTGTTGTCTTTGGTTTGCAGATGCCGGCATAGTCAAGTCATTCTTACATCTGTATCAATTCACAATTTTGTTCTTGTCTCTTTAACACCACCCCTCCACGAAACTACTTACAGCTCCGTTTGATTAATATTTTGACATGCCGATGATTAAGCTCCTTAGGATGTTTTTTAGTTCAAGAGAAAAACCAGAATTATATTGGAATATGACGATGATTAATACTGTAGTTACTCTGCTCCCTTGTACTCCAAATGAATAATGCATACTACCAAAAAGTTCCGAATATCAAAAATAAGAAATGAAAACAGGATTCTTGGAAAACAGAGAGCAATTGATGCTACATGGTCTTTGGATTATATTCCTCTAAGAAAAGTAAGATTAAATAAAAACCATAAATGAAATATATTGGAAGAGCTAAGCATACAAGTAATATACTAATGACAGGATAAGCAAGTTGCAGTGCCCAAACCTGAACTCCTTTTCAAGCATAAGAATTGCAGCTTAAGTATTATAGGGCATTTGTTCTTTCTGGAGAAAATCCAGAATTCACCATATCTTACATTCGATTTGTAAGGTTACAGAATCAAAAAAGGTGACTTCGGAAATGCAGAAGCTTACATCTGATGCCATGTGGTCTTCAATCCTCCAACGGACCAACACCATCCAGTCTTAATTTCCCATCCATTAGTTTTAGTGCCTCTCATCCTTTATCCCTTTGGTTCTCATATTAAACCTTTCAATGAATTAGGATCAGTGACAGTTTCAAGAAGCCAACTGATGTAAAGTTCTCATCTCTGATGAGTGTATGACTGTGCAAACCATCTAGTGAACATGCATTGTTTTAATTTCACGACGAGCACAGCAATACCATAGCAAGGTGTATGATTTTAGAAGCATGGATTGGAAGTTAGAATAGAAATTATTATTCTTACTTACTCAAGTTCAAGTGTACAATGGTTGCCTTTTTATAAGGATGGAGAGAGAGGAGGCAAGATGTCTCAATCTGCCAACGGTTAGTAAGCCAACGGCTATATTTACATCATTTGATTTGATCCTACTCTGATGGTTAGATATCATCATCTAAGTATGTATACTTTATACATTTGTACTATATGCGTATACATTCATATGTATACATTCTTCAAGCCACACCTAGAATCATCTTAATACTCTCTTCATCACACAATATAAGTTGTTGTGATTCAACTATTTATGTTACGTTAAGAAAGTATGTAGTAGAGAATTTTTTGACGATAATTTTCACATTCTGGGAATAGTCTCTCCGGTGACACATTCAGTTGGAAATTGTGTGAAAACAGTGTTAATGATTGTTTCCTCAGTAATATTATTCCAGACGCCTGTCTCAACTATCAACCCCCTGGGTACCTTTTTTCCCCCCTTAATTTCAGTCCAAAATTGTGGCTTCTTCTGTGACAGCATCTGCTAGTATTTCTTCTTTGGTAGAGAAAACATGATCACCTATATTGTGCATTCGTTCTAAATTTTTAAAATTTTGACTAATTTCAGGTATGGCAATGGCTCTTGCTAGGGTCTTCCTTTATTAACACCATCAGAGTTTGCTCTAAAAGAGAAAACAAAGAAACCATCAGAGTGTTTCCCTGAAAATATTTTTTCAGAAACAGGTCAGTTGTAGTCAAACAGCATTTGGAAGAAATCCATTTCCCTCTGCTTCATGTCAAACTCCTCAGCAGCCTCAATAGCTCTGGAGCTGCTGCATCCTGCTGCTCCATTCCCTTCCCATAAATCTTGTTCATGACGCTGCTCCATCTCATCAAAAGCAGGAAAAGGAACACTGGAGTTGATCCACTGGTCAACTTCACTCATTGGATCCTGCTGGGGTACTTCATCACACATGACATTTGTTTCACAGACTGCAACACCCATGTTGCTGAATAAGCTGCTGCTGGAGTTCGAGAGGATCAATCCGTTAATGTAGTGTTGCAATGGGCTTATCTTGGCGTTGATGCTCAACTCACCGCTGCGTAATGCATATAGCTGACTTCTCCTTGTGGCATTCCACAGATTCTTAATGGAGTTTTCACTCCTTCCTGGTATTCTCCTACCAATCTCTGCCCATTTATTCCCTACTTCCATGTGGGCTGCCACTAATTTTCCTTCTTCTTCTTCTGTCCATGCGCCTTTCTGCACAATCCCCAATCATCACTATTATTAATTCTTTTCATCATTCCAAATAACCTGCTGAATTCACGTGATTGTTTTAATAAAGACTACTTATATGTTACTATATTTTTATATTAAAAAGTAGTTATATGTCCTGGTTTTCTTCTACTGTTATCTTATAATTAATTCATTCGGCTCTAGTTCATGATATTGACATGCTGCTGCTTTTACAGAAGCTTTTATACGAAAATAAATTCACTGATTTACATAAAATGTTACTATAATAACCTCTCTCACGTCAATTCAATATCTAGACGAAGGATTACAAGTGTTCTCAAACCGTCATGTGGTAAGACTGTAAAGCCAAACACGCCTTATTGTTCTATTTATTTGTGTTTGTAACTTTACTTTTTGATTCATTAGTTTATATAATCAGTATTTAAAAAAATGTTTATAAACTAATTCTATAATAACATGAAAATCTTTAGAAAACTATGAAATTAAGGATACTAACGGGAGAGACCGTCCTATATATTTGGTTTAAGGACCATGCCATTTATTTTCATCTCGTGTTCCTTTCTTTTTTTCGTTGTTGACTTAATCAAGAAGTTTAAATTTATACATTAAAATTAAAATGTGAAATTCAACGACATGAAAGAAATCTAAGATTGTGAAATATGTGAGGAACATGAAATAGAATAAAAGAAGAACCTTGAGATCGGGATTCAAGTAATTATTCCATCTTTCTCTGCATTGCTTCCCAATTTTTCCTTCAAGCATTGAAGCAATCATAGTCCATTGCTTTACTCCATAATGCCTCACCAAATTCCTCAATTTGCTGCGCCTCAAAAATTTTCTCATCATTCATCTATTACGGCAATGTTAAATTAAAATATCAATAGATTCCAGAAATAAGATAAGAATGATAACATGCTTCAAACCCCTTTTTTATATGTTTGGCAGTAAGATCGGATGGTTTTCATCTTAGTCATCGTTTCTAACATGCAAGAATGTCATTTTTTTTTTTCATTTGGGTGTACCGTATAATCCACTTAGTGAAATCATTCCACATACCTCATGTTATATTAGTTTGGAAAAAAAAAATATGTGACATCGATCATTTAAACCAGTTAGTGTGCTCTTTCGGGGTTTTCATTTGGTCTTTGCCAATTCGAATCAAAACAAAATCAAACCCATAATTGACCCAGAGTACAAGAGTTGGGTTCAATTTGACATGCAGATTAACCGTCAACCCATCTGACCCGGAAAAAAAACATAAACATAACATGTTAATCTGAACCGAACATAAGTTATCAACACATACTAAACATAACATGTCAATCTGAACATCACATGTAGATCCGACTAAATGTGACATGCCAAGTTAAAGTATTTTAGAATTTATAGGTTGACAAATTAGTCCGAAACACGACCTGCACAAATTCATATTCGAATGTAGAAAAATGAACCCACCAAATAAATACGTCAATTTCGGGTTGATATATGAAAATCCGTCAACCGCTATACTGCCAACTTTCACCCGTATAGCCCTCACTTTCAACCCATTAGATTATATTTTTGATGCATAATCATGTGTTATTCTTCATTATCTAACGATTGTAGAGTTGACGATAATAATTCTTTGATAATTCCTAATTATTCTTTTTAGAAAATTCCGAATGATTTTTTTATCAGTTTAGTATTTAATAAATTAAGTATAAAAAAAATCTTCCTTTCCTTCTAGGATGACGGAGAGATCGTACCATCCGAGACCGGCTTGTCTTGTGCGATTAAGGATTTTGTACGCGGTAACAGAAGGATCGACCATTCGAACCCGCTTTGTCTTGTGCGATTAAGGGTTTTGTACACGATCTATCGTATATACAAAAGGAAATTTGCCACACAAAAGAGGAAGAGAAATAAATAAACAAAGCAAATTAAAGGAAATGTATAAGAGACCTGTCCTCTTCCGGGGTCCACTGACCTTTGACCGCCTTACGCTTTTTGTTTCCTTTGCTCTCTCTTTTCACTTGCCTTTCTCTTTTACCCCACTCGTTATTTTTAGTTTCACTAGGGGTTGTTTCATCGTTGAAGCTATTGGAATCTATTGATTGAGGCACTTGAGTATTCAACTCATGATTCACTTGGAAGTGCTTTGGGAATTCATAACTGATTTGAGGAAAAAGGCTTGAAAATTGACGGTTGGATTCTTGCATGGCACCATTTGAACCGTCTAACACATAGGGGTTTGAAATGGTTGATTGTTTTGGGATTCCATTAGTGCTAGAGGCTTCAAATAGATCCTTAAGATCATAGAATGGACAAGGAATCAAAGACGAATCAATTGAAAATCCACCAAAAACAGGAATTTCTTTATGGGAAGCATGGGAGGATGAAGATTCATGCGTATAATTGGTATTTGAAGGCCAATTCCTACCATTCTGACAAAAGAGCTGATGATGCGAAGAAGGATTTTGTCTGAAGTTGGCATTGAACTCCATTCTAGAACGGACTCATCAAATAAACACCGGAAAAGATAAAACATCGGAGATTATAAGTCGATCGTTGAAAATAAAGCGAATGACAAATGTCAAGAAGATCGAAGAAAATACAAATTTATGTAACTGTTTTTCTTTCGGTGTAAAATATCCAGATAAGAATACAAATTGAGAGAATAATGAAAAAGAAAATAAAACATTGATGTGTTTTTTGTGTGAATATTAAATAAATAAATCGACGGATTTAGCAGGTTTCACGAGTAATTTTGTATTGGTCTTGACCTATCAATAATGGTTGTAGTCTTTACTTAGTTTCTTTAATTTACAAAATATATACAAGTAAAACGATACCGTATAAAATATATGTAAGACAATTTATAGTAACATTTATTACTTCATACTGAGGCAAGAATAGTTAGTCTAGTCTATAGTTACGCAATGACTTGCATAGACTCACATCTCCTAAGTGATGTGTGTCATACATCTTTTTCGAATTTCAAGGAGTAAAAGATTAAATATATTGTTCTTGGGTTATTACCACTCATGTTCATGAAACTTCGTAGATTATACAAATCAAGAGCTGAACCATCTTATGGATTAGTAAATTTTACCAGAACTCATCCAAAGAGCCTACTGTAAACCGAACATGTAACCTACATCCAATAAGGTCAGATTCAAGTCTTTGGCATTCAGACCTAGATATCAATATTGCTTCCATTCTACATATATTTCAGTTTTAACATGTGTATCTATGAGTAATTTTTTTCAACACGAATGACAACCGAGCTATTACACATCTTTTCCAAATTTCGTGTTACTAAAAGGTGGAGATCAACGGAAAAAAGGTTGAAATCAAACATTCGCTGAGGTAATCGATGGATTGGGGAGAGTAGTTGGACTTAGGAGTCAAGACTGGATGTTTCAGCGAAAAATCATGGGAATTTTTGTAAGTTACGTCAATTTGAAAATATCTTAAAATATCATTTTCCTTTAACTTTTTGTAATTTTAAACTATATTTTAAAGTAAACTTACATTTTAATAAAAAGATGGTACTAAAACTACTATAATAATAAGAAGCTCATCATTCATTTCCTCACGAAAAAAAGAACGCATCATTCTCTTTTACTAATAAATTAGCCAATATTTAAAACAAGTAAATTGAATGGTATTCTAGACTTTTCATATGTATGCGCGTGTTGTGTAGATAAACTTATAACAATGTGTAATTACTTATCCTATATACAATTTTACTTTTTAATTAACTAAAAAACAATTGAATTTTTTGTTTGTTATATTTATTTTGATACAAAAATGCAAAGTACAAGCGAAAAAGTATCTAATGTAATTATTCATAATCCATAACTTTTTTTATTTCAA
This sequence comes from Eustoma russellianum, assembly GCA_036186865.1. Classification (NCBI taxonomy): domain Eukaryota; kingdom Viridiplantae; phylum Streptophyta; class Magnoliopsida; order Gentianales; family Gentianaceae; genus Eustoma; species Eustoma russellianum. The sequence goes on along the minus strand of AP025040.1, from coordinate 328,398 downwards.
TAAATTACTATATAGCATTCCAACCCCCACTTTCCTTTTTGCTTTTTTCCTTCTTTTGACAACTAGAAGCATTCATCAGCAGCAGATTTTTCCCTCTTTCTTTTTTTTTTTTTTGTGCGTTAGATGAAGTTAATTAATATGCGTTGACAATAAGGAGCGGCAGAGTTTGTTTCATGCGAGTTCTGTTAGAGATCGTAAAACAAGCCACGGCCTCACTTTCAGATGCAAACCAATCAAACATCTCCTGTTTGCATTCAATTCTTTAAATGACTCATTTAGAAGAAAAAAATTATTATATAACTCGAACATGTTATTAAAAAAAAGTCAAATTTAAGCATTTTATGGTTTGATTCGAACGCTCAACGAACATCATAATATAAACAAATATCTATTTATTTTATCCAATTTGTTTTAAATTGTATTTTGCATAGTTAATTATATATTTTGAGTTTAAATGTGTAGATTTTATGAGCAAAATTTGAACTTTATATGTATATTTATTTCGAGGAATCACGTTAAATGAAATTGAGTCCACCTTAAACGTGTTTGAAATTATTCGCCATTCTGTGCAAGTCCACGCATTCTACTATGAGTCCGAATGTGTTCTCTTGAAGATTTTCCTTTTATAATCATCTTAAAATATAAAAAAGTTGTTTTATTAAACAAATAAACTTTCTAGTGGATGCCTTATTCTTCAATGGTGTATTTTATGTCTTTTCAATAAAAGGACATAGTTTAATTGTTTGGAACGATTTTAATAGAAAATTTTGTAAAGAGAATGTCTCTACGGTAATAGTATTAAGCAATTTACAATTCTCTCCTCGTGAGTCCATGTGTGTCTATAAGCGCAGGGATAGAATCTTCTACCTCTCATTTCTCTCAACCCATGAATTACCGCACGACACGTGGCAGCAGAGAGTAGATGGTGAGTCTAGATGCGGATGACCTCATCTAGCCTCACCACCTACCCCTGCTGTCACGTGTCGCGTGGTGACGCATGGGGTAAGGGACTCCAAAATGATGGTGCCTTCATGGTCACATAACTTTAACATCGAGTTGTTTTGTTTTAAGTTTTTTCTTTTAAAAAAAAATCATAAACAAGGAGCGTATCTTATATCGCAGTTAGGACTAGAAGTGTTAAGCGAACCGAATAGTCCGCGAACTGTTCGAGTTTGATTCATATTTAATTCGAGGTCGTTTGTTAATTTTACTTAAACGAGTCGAGTTCAAACACCTAATTAAGTTTGTTTACTAAAACGAGCCAAAGTGTTCGCAAACTATTCGGCTGGTTTAAACAGTTATAGTGTTTTTGAGCCGAATTTGAACAAATTTTAAAGTTCGTCACAGTAAACGAACCGAACCTAACAGTTCATTTAACTAAACGAATTCGAATTGAAAACTTAATATTCGACTCGGCTCAGTTCGTTATGGGACACCTAACTTTTCGAGGCGACACGTCGATTTAGTCCATAAGACAGGCATGTGACATCAGAACTCCTTTTAAGAGAGATTATTTCCTAGCTACTACCTCAGATTTCTGAAAAAATATATTACCTTTGAGGGGGAAAAAGAAAAGAAGTTCTCAAGTATGAGTAATTCCAGTTTAACAAACAGTTTTCGAGAAGTTTTTTCTCCACCTTTCTCTTTTGTCTCTTTATTAGGTGTAGTTCATATGGGCTGACACGGTCAATGAGTTGACTTTACATAAATTCAGTTAGAGAGAATAAAAGCAACGGTGGTTCTTTTTCCCCCCTTTCAGACAACTCTTAATAGTAAACAACACATTCTGATACGTACTTGTGAGGACACATATAAATAGACATCCAAATATATTATTTATTAAGCAATTTTAATCTAATTTTATTATTATTATTGTTGTTGTTGTTGTTGTTGTTGTTGTTGTTGGAAGACAGCACCGTAAATGCCACGATGCTGCATAACTGAACAGAATTAACAGTTAAAAATGTGGTTAAAGTATGCAATGCTTCATGTATTATATCCAGGTCTGTGTTTGTACCATAAATCTGAAGAGAAGTATTGAATGTTATCTGAAAAAGTCCATGGTTTTCTTCATTCTTGTTTTTGGGCTTGGGCTATGTGATACACAATCAAATTGGAAGATTAAAGTCACATTAGGATGTACTGAACAACAACAAAATTACCCAATCGTCTTAGACACTCCCGTCACATTAGGATGTAGTGAACAACAACAACATTACCCAATCGCCTTAGAGGCTCCCACCTATGGCGGGGCATGGGAGTCGGATGTATGCAACTATACTCATGTGTTAGAAACACACAGAGGTTCTTTCCCGATGACCCATAATGATACGTCAAACTATGTTGATCAATTGCTACTTCACAATGTAAGAACCGCATCTAATTTAGTGAGTCATTTTCCTTTATTCCATCATATTCCAAAATTAAAAAAAGTGTATCATTGACTTTATTGGAAATAGAAATATTAAGATGTAGTGAAGTCAACACTAATTGTTCAAACAAAGGAGCATTTTCTGGAAGGGGCATTGGTCGCTCAAAATCATGTCTTTTTGTTTGTTAGATGATGTATCTATGCATACATGTTTTAGTCATCAAGGTGGTCAACATTGTTGACCCTATGGAACGCAAGAATATCAGCTTCACTAATTAGAATAATGATGGTGAAAACAAATGTATAATCGAACTAGAACCACATCAGACTTAATGGTCAAACCAAAAAAATTATTAGCTAGATGCTCTTATCTAACTATACAATGATCTTTTACTTTGTTAATCTATAGTGAGCTAAATGTTTTAATTTTCATAGAGTGAAGGACACAATCTTTTTTTTACTTTGGAATATGATGGAATAAAACAAAATGACTACTAAATTAGCCACGCTTCTTATATTGTGAAGCATTAGTTGATCGACACAGCTTGATGCAATTTTCATTACGGGTCATCGGAAAACAACCTCTATGTGTTTCTAATACGATTGCATACATCCGATCTCCATACGCCGTCATAGACGGGAGCCTCTAAGGCAATAGGATAATGTTGTTGTTGTAATCTATAGTGAGCTATAATAATGATTAAAAAATCTAACATAACTAAGTGTATCTTAACAGATAATTGTGATTGTTAGACGCAACTTATTGGCCACAAATCGTTACGCGTCCGGACTTGCACCATCGGTCCAGATTTGTCGGTTCAACTGGTTGTTTAACATTTTTCTTTTTTGAAAACAAATGTTTTTTTTTTGGAAAAAATTATAATCGTCTTTTGTGCAAAAGTTTCTGAATTATTTGTTTAAAAAAAGAGAGAGTATATTTGATGCATATGAAATTTCTTTCAGCCTTTAGCTTATCTGCCGACGCTAGCGGCCAGCCTGGATTACATCTCAATTTTAACGTAAGTTGTATACAATATTACAATTAAGTGATGAAATATAATTCTAAGCTATTTTCGGTTAGCAGTAACAATCTAAGCCTTTTTTTTTTTTAAGGAAAAAAATCGAGTGAAAAGATTTGATTAAAGTTTGTCTCTTTTTAGAAAGTAATTAAGTACCACATACGGATAAGTGGCTTTCCATATTAGAACAAAATGACTAGGAACTTTGGGCTCTAATTATATCTCCTCAGCATCACTGTACGATTAAATGGCAACATCACATGTGAAAAGATTGGTTGATAATACAATTATGGCTCTTTAGTGGCCCTTTAATCATGTGTCACGTCTCTAATTCAACACCATATAATTTTTACTTCTTGTATTTGGAATCTTCACTTCAACTATTACATCGTTTCATTATCCAAAAAAAAAAAAAAACTATTACATCGTTTCACATTAATTAAGGTCACGAATTATCCTTTTCTATCAAACTTGTCGTGTTTGGAAGCTTGTACTTGGACTTAACATTCAATCTTTTTAGCTCGAATTTGATAAGCCTCCCAATAAACTTACTGTCCCATAAAAAGAATCATTTCAAGTAGAATAAAAAACAGATTTTACTGCATTCTTATACAATATAGATTGCGTTTACCGTCAAATATATATCCGTCACTGACTTAAGCATTCATCTATGTTTTGTTTCTTACCAGCTTCTTACTCTTTTTAAAAAAAGAATATTCTGCTTAATAACCGTTGCTTAGTGGTCCAATTAACTTGGACACATCAGACTTAACGTTTAGAGTTTAAGAATAACAAAGCCAAAATAATTACTAAATATTCCATCAGCGTATGATGAGGCTGGGGATAATTGATTTGATAGTTAAAAGAGTAAGACAACCAAATATCGTCATTTACTTGATTAATCCCAAATTCTTGGGAAAGTGACCCCAGATTACGCACTATATATAGTTTACTAAGACGGACTAAAAATATAATTCCAAAAGTGTAGGAAATCTGCGGTATTTTCAAGTACACTTAACTCTTAAGGAAGTCCGTAATTAAACTGAGTGCAGTTAAATTGGGTCGTGCCTGCACATGGATTCTAGCTCCAATAATGCAACTACTAATTTATGAAGTGTCGACATCTACTTATATCCAAATTAATGGAGTGATTAAGCAGACAATCGCATGTTAACTAACATCATAATACTAGTGGCCTTAATTAATTATCTCCCCTTTCCATCCATTTTAAAAAAAAATTGATTCCAGCAAATTACTATCCGTTACTTGGTGAAAAAAATATTGATACCCATTAATATCCCAACGAAAATACTATATTTATCATCCGTTCTCTTTTTAGATTTTTCATCACTTCTATGTTATAGTTTAGAAGTAAAACTGAAAACAAAAAAGTGGGGTGGCTCCAACAAGACGTTAATTAGTTATTCAAACCGAACAATACTTCATTATTAACCGATTCTCCATTTTCCTAATATTAAAATCTCAATGTTAATAGTGGTATATATAGAAAAACAATATGATAGGAAAAGTTAGTTCTTTTCGGGCCTACAAGGACGAAAGTCCCATTCAGCTAACATTTAGTATTGCTTGCTTATAGTAACAATGACAGACCTAAACATACACCACGTCTGGAACTAGTTAGGGAAATCCGGGTCATTGCAACAATGGTATCAGAGCCGACTAGTGATGCCAGACAGAAAGGGTCAAATCCGAGACGTTAGGAGAATCTTGGTCCGTAAGTGGAGATCCAGCGAGGACGCTGTCCCATTAAGAGAGGTGAGATAAAAAGACCCAAAATATCATACATCGAGAAAAGAGATGATGTCATGATAAGTATGCTCTAAGTGATAAATGTCAACATCGATTAATCATTTTCGGACCAACAAGGACGATAGTCTGATTCAATTAATATGCAGTAATGCTTGTCTATAATAACGTTGGAACCAAACAGACACTGTAGAGAATCGGGTGGACAAATTTGAGTCATTGCATACCATCCACCACTCGTGTAATTAAACTAAAACCTAAACAAAACTTACAAACCGAAGAAAAGCCATAAGCACTTTTATCTTTTTAAAGCCGTTGTATAGATCAGGTTTCAGTCAAATATATATAGAACTTATTGGCTGAAACCCTAATTAATAGCTGGTCGTAGAATTGTATTCATCCTTAGTTTTATTGTGCCACAAGTTCTTTTTGGTGCTGTCGGAAGACACTCTTTTCTAATCTTTTATTCATTACACTAGTTGCACGTTACTTGACGAAGTAGTGTCAACGACGTTATTTTAGATAAAAAGGTCATCTTCCCTGGTTATCTATTCCATAAGTGACTGTTGTAATGTATAATACTTTTTATCGTTTAAAAAAAGTTGTTCTAGTTAGACTTTTTAACTTATCATAAATTATACTATATTAAAAAATAAACTAAGATAATATTTTTAAGACGGAAGGTATATCATTACTTCTATAGGCGCTATATGTTTTCACTTATTAGGTGTCCTCACTAAAATTTCTCTTGTGAACAGAAGAGTTTCTCCTCGCATCGATTTTTGAAGAGGTAACAATGTAATGGAAGGTTGAGGTTTGACATCTTACTAGATTTAAACAAATCAAATTTACGTGGGAGTAGGGGTGTTCATGACTTTTTAAGATGTGAATGATCAGCCTTTTATCACACGAACATGCGATAAAAGATTAAAGATGCAATGAACTTAGCAAACGACGTTCAAAGGAATAAGTGAAAAGCAAAGCAAAAGACAAATCACGCTGCTATTACTGTGTGTTTGACTAAGAAGAGGATTTTTTTTTAGTACAATGAACTTGGAACCCATTATTCCATTTCACCAACAGGGAAAAATGGGTGCCCAAGCCTTTAGTTTGATCCCATTTGCTAATTGCTCTGTTTTATGATTGATCAACAACAACTAAAACGCATGATTAAACGCCTATCATTAACATAGTTAACTTCATATTATACCATAAAGGGAAATGCGTGCATGCAAGGAGTGTACTTGGTTACGGTAGTATCAAACGAGTTCTTTTTAGGGATTTTTTTTCAGTCAAAATGTGATATTTTTTCATTCACACAGTTAAATAGTATATTTAATTTTCGGATCATGAAAATCCTATAAAATAAACCCTTTCCTCCTTCTAGGCGGCAATCCAATCTCATGTGTTTATAGGATCCTTGGCTTGAGATAAAAAGGAATAAGGAAGGCCAGAGATCAAGCACACTTGTTTATATCTTTGAATGCCCTTGAACCCCCCTAAGGTTGTACTTCTTGCTTACCAGTTTTTTTCCCATACTCTGACACTCAAAACATGGAAGGATTAATTAATGAAAGGATGCACCCTTGAGGGTGCATTTCCGCGTGTCTATACACATATGTACATATACACACACGCGTGTCTATATATATGTATATATATAGACACACGTATATGTACGTGTGTGAAGACTGTGACAAGCTCGTGGAATAATGTGTGAATGACAAGTGGGACGGAGCCTTGTCAATTTTGAGACCTCTGTAACGTCTTGTAATAATGCTCTCGATGACAAATATAACAGAGCATTTGTGATATTGAAAATCACTTTTGTCGGAGATAGATCGTCGATGTTTGGTTTCTTCTTTGTTTTTTTTATGGTTTAAACTTCAGCTTTTCCTTGGTGGGGGGTTGGGGTGCGTGAGAAGGGGAAAGAGGGTCTCGTTAATGATGCCTCACGTACATATTTGCATATCCTATTCGTGTGGTGTTGTAACTATTTAGAGTATTACGACATTATCAGATATTTAATGTATCCCAAAACAAAAATATGTGATTGAAGTGAATTTTGAAATTGAAATAGTGGATCGAAAAATAAAAGTTGTTTGTGATGAGTTATTGGAATCATGACACACATATATGTTTATATATATACTCACTTAGTATTGTTGGAATTTTCAGAGTTGCAGAGTATGCAAACAGAATCAATTGTTCTAAAATATTTGTGAGAGCATTTGAGTAGCACACATTGTAGAATATGAAAGAATAAATCGTAAAATAGAAGAGTTGAATTGGAGGCTCAATGGTGTAAAATTTTATTCAGACTTTTAAGTTATTCTCACATAACATCTACTTAAAAACTCTACTTACAACTGTGCATGTGTTTGCCTTTTTATAAGGCTTGTAAAAGGTAAGAAACCTCAAGCCACCAACGGCTATATTCTATTTACATTTGTTTAATCCACTGAGCTAGTGAATGTACAGTATATTTGTATAAAAACACAAGCTCTGATTTTCTTGTATTTTTTGGATTGTGTCTTTGCTCAATTCGTTTTTTTAGTGCTGCGTCTGAGATTCTTGTATTTTTCTAAGTGTGTTAGCTCGGTGCAGTCTCTTGTTGTTATTGTCTTTCCTTGTTTAGTTCTGTTGTGCTCAGTACAGCTTGGCACATCTGCTTAGTTCATTTGCCTTTTCCTCAGCTCGGCATCTCATCATTGATGTGTGTCTTTACTTCATCACCTCGGATTGACCTTCTTTCCCTAAGCTCCACCACTTTATCACCTCTGCCCTCCTCATTTTAGTTCACCTCTGAAGTAAACAACGAATTCAAGAACACAACGCATATAAAGCACAACACACTTTATTGATGTTCGGAAAATAACTCAAAACCGAACAAGACTTGCTGCCACTTGTCAATGATCCTACCCGGCATTGACTCACCAATCATCTTACCCGGGATTGGTATTTGGCACCCTTGGCCTTGGCACTCTTGGCGCTTGGCACTCTTGGCGCTCTTGGCACTCTTGAGGCTCTTGGCACTCTTGAGGCATCATCTACTATGGCTGGCACCCTTTATTTATAGACCAACTAATCTAATTAAAACCAAACCCTACTAGGACTAGATAAACATCATTAAAACAAATCCTAACTAGAATAGATAAAGGCAACTAAGGAATCTTAAGATAATAACTCTATCTTTAGTTCCTACTATTTAGGAATCCTAATCTAATGAGGAAATTATCCAACAACCTCGTCATTTCTTATTTTGGCTTGGTACTGCATCTTGATTCTAACACTTTTCACCTCAGTGTTTTATCTCATCACCTCGGCATTGCATCATTTCACCTTGGCCCTGCATCCAAGTCACCTTGGCTAGGCTCGGTTCGGCACTTCTTTTACTTCTACCTCACTTCAGCTTAGCGTCTCATCTCGGCACTCCTTTGATCTTTCTGTACTCTTTAATCCTCACCTCGGTATGGCACCTCGGCTCGGTATTTTCTTTCATCAAGGCACCTCGGCTAGTTTCGTTCGTTTATTTCTGTAGACTTATTCTTCAACAAGTATGTGCATATATGTATACAGATATATGTGTGTGTATATATATTAAATATTATGTTAAATTTGGTAACTAGTGCTCAAAATTATTCACTAAATTTATATTGACAATATTGAGCCAAGTGTGTAGATCAAACCGTTGGCACATGAATGATTTATTTGATCGAAAATACGGGATTGCTGGGTTTTGTAACTCTTTTAACCCTATATTGAACCATAAAAGTTACTGAATCCTGAGTTACTATTTCACCGTCTAGGTCGGTTGAGCTTCAAAACATTGAATAGAGATATCTTAGCACTTTTTCTTTTCCTTTTTCTTAACATCAAATGTCATATTCTTTTCTTACAGAGAAGTATGTTATTTTATTTACTTCAAATGAAAGTTAGGTCTAAAAAACAATCAACGTCATCGCATTGTTACAAACTCTTTTGTTTAGAAGCTGGGGTAACTGGTTTCTCGTCCTATTTTTAACTTGGAAAGAGAAGCTCAAACACTTGAAAATTATGTTCGCCTACCTCTATAAATTCTAGATGGCTTCTATAATTTTTCTTCAGAATCCCTAGCTTTCTTTCTTTCCACTTGCTTCTTCATATTATTTTTCTCTTCCCCCATCATCTCTTCTTCTTTTCTCTCTTGTAAGAAATGGATAAAAAACCATGCAACTCTAGAGATGTTGAAGTGAGAAAAGGACCATGGACCATGGAGGAAGACATGATCCTCATCAACTATATCGCTAATCACGGCGAAGGCGTTTGGAACTCTCTTGCTCGATCTGCTGGTAATCTTTTCTTTTTTCCTGATCTTTAATCTATTTATTCCCAAACTTTTGCGAAAACCCTAGACCGATATAACAAGAATCTTCTTCAAAGAAAAGATGTAGTAACAACAACTACACATACCCAGTATATCTCAACGACTCAAAAGATGTATTAACAGGAATCTTTATACTTTTTCTTTCTTTTAGGGCTTAAGAGAACGGGGAAGAGCTGCCGGCTCCGGTGGCTAAACTACCTTCGACCCGACGTGAGGAGGGGGAACATAACGCCGGAAGAGCAGCTTCTTATAATGGAGCTACACGCAAAATGGGGAAACAGGTGATTTTTCATGCTAGGGTTTTCTTTGTTGTTTTGTTACTTCCGTAGATCTACTGTTCTATTGCTTCCAAAAGAAATTTTTTAAGTGTTACTAGGTTGTTTCTGCCACAAGTTTCATTTATCTAATTTAATTCAAGAATAACCATAAAAGACCAAGATAATATTTGGATCAAGTTTCGCTTGGGCTATCATCGGATTGGGCTCGGATCCATTCATGCTTAGGTTCCTTTTCTCGCTTCTTCTTCGTGGGCAATACTCTCATCTGTAGGCCGATGACAGGCTCATCATGTGGACTCTCTAGTCTAAATATTGAATCTTTTCTCTGTATCAAGCTAAGTGGGTATATTTTTCCCCCAACATATAATTTACTAGTTTCCAAGAAAAAGAAAAAACATATAATTTAGTAATAACCTTTTTTCTTCTTTTGAAATCATCAAAGATCTATGGTAAAATCTGCAAGAAAATAATCAAGACAAAAGATAAAGATCAAAGGCAACCTCTTGTCTCCAGCGAAAGGGATAATTATGAGTGCTAGAGTTTCAGACTCGCTGATGAAATAGTTTGGTAAGAAATTAGGCCCAATAAAAGCTCCTTATGAAAGAATACTCTCAGACCTATCCTATTTCATGGGCCGAAAACAAAATCCAGGTTTTTTTTTTAGAAAATTAATGAATGGATCTACTGTCGTATAATATATACTCACAAAGACGTGTGTACATGTATCTATGCATGATGAATCTTTGCTCGTAGTTGTAACTGAAGAGTCTCTGGGGCTAGATTTAACCTAAATGAAAATTTAAGAAGTGTACAATATCATTAGTTTTCTTCAATTACATCTTTGACAGCACAACTTCATAGATCAAATACATTTAAATACACAAAAACAGTCTGTGGTTCCATTGTGGGAAAACCTGGCGATGAATCACACAACACAACACAATACTCAGTATATATTAACGACAGAAAAATTTATCCCTAAGATGGCGATGAATGAAATTGTTAATTGCATTGATTAGATTCATGTACCCCGCTTACATACCAAAAAAAAAGATTGGGTTGAAATTTTGAGAATATGATAGCGCATGAGCACTTCCCCTCCAGAACTAGTAGTGCTATACTTATTCTCAAGTAACAACACACGATAATTAGACAAATCTGCAGTGTATTAATACATAAAGACATAAACTAATTAAACTAGCTGAAAAGGGGGGGGGGAGGGTTGGGGGGGAGAGGGGAGGAGGACAATAGAGTTACTATTTTACCAGTAGAAAGAAAACCGGCTTAAATGTCGTCACATGTTGACCCTTCCTACTTTCCGGAAATAGCATCTTCCCAATGCTTTGATTGAAGAAGACTGCTGTCTTACCATAGTCCAAAGCTGCTCATCATAAAAGCCCCACTTTTTTGGAAAAGTTCTCCTCTGGGCCACCGCATTCGATTCTTTGGCACGGTTTTTAATTATTAAGCCTATTTCATGAGATATTTACCTAAACAGTCCATGAGAGAACTTGTAAGAGTAATTTATATATATATTTTTGTTATACCACTCTTATGCATATGTGTTCTATACAGTTCTGACTTAATTACATTGTATGTTAGATATACTAGAATAAACTTTAAAACAATGTACTCAACATGTCAAATAACACACTCGAATTGGGATGAGTAAGCTAAATAAGTGTACTAGTGATATAACATTTGCGTGTTAATCTTTTTTTTTTGGGGTTAAAATGTAAATAAATCAGAGACATCGATCAAAGCATCAAGAGAATGCAACTCATACAAACGCTCTACTTGCATGTCAACATGCTGACCTACATGTACTGTTTAGTAATGTAAGCAATTTTTATATAATATGAGCAGTGTCTATATCTAAAATATCTGAATCTTTGATATATTCCATGTGTGTAGTATGTACACAATTATACATTGTTTACAACAGACACAAATATCACTCGACAAAAACAGTTAGCATAACGTAAAGTAGTATTATTATACATGAGAACCTGTATAGTACCTTTTTTTATTACATCAGCCTAATCAATTAGATATCACATGTAAAGTAATAGACAGCCAATATTTTTTGTCCACATGTCAGACCCTGAGTAGTTTGGTGCAGTGTAGAGAATGTGTCAAAAAAAAAGGAAAAAGAAGAATTCTCCTATAGCATATATATATCGACTTATATGATATTTGAGAATTAGTAGTAATCAGGCAACTCGACAATATAATTGTAAAAAATGTTCCATGACAAGTGTATGAATACTAATGATGCAGTTATTAGAGTCTCATTTACAACGTGTATAATAAAATATGCTTGATACTACAAGTACAAACCAAAGCCTGAGAGGTGTGGTGCTTAGATGCATTCCAGACGGAGAACTGGGCATTCATCAGTCTAACAATATTTTGTGTGTGTGTGTGTATTGGGTTGGGGGGGGAGGGGTAGAAAATGTAGACTTGTCTTGATTCTTGGCATCTGCATCTTTTTCTTTTTCCTCTAAAGTTGAACGATTTTGGAGTTCTACATGGTTGGAGACTTTTCATCTAGTAAACTTGAGCTCTTTATATGTTTAGCTCATTTTGAAAAGGAAAACTAATGAATAGTGGCTACGAATTTGAGCCAATGAACATGGGTAGTTTACTTTTCTGACCATAAACCGTGTTTATCCCATATTTATTGTTGTGACGAAGCGAAGTTCCTAGAAAAAAATTAGTGGTCAGAAATAATTCATGGCATTCTAAAATTTCATTGAAAAGAAAAATAAAAGTAAAAAAAAAATTAAGAATAAATTATGCATGCAGCTGACAGTATGATGTTTCGTCGTGATCTAGAAGGTTGTCTCTTATACTTTTTGTTACCCATGCATAGTTAAACCTTTGTTTACTGCTTGGCAGTCGGAGTGACAAATAGCATGTAATTTTGCATCTAATCAATATCCCTATTAGCTCAAAGAGAGCATGTAAAAATCTGTTTTCTTCTGTTTAATATTCGTGATTGTCAAGGATCATTGAGGTATATTAGTTGAAGGACAATTTTATGGTAGTCAATAAATCATTATTTTACATTTTACTGATTTATGAAGTGATAACGATCAGAAAATAAAAGTTAAAATGATAAGGTCCAAATGATTAAATATTTGGACCAGTTCATGTCTAACACCAATAAGTGATTCATATATATAGTAGTTTCTTTTCATTATTGAAAAATGAACAATCCAAAACTGATATTTATCGCCATTATACTTTTGTACCTCGTTCTAAATAGACTTTACGGTTAAATGAGTTATGGAGTAATTAAGAATAAATTTGGTTAGGTGGTCGAAAATTGCAAAGCATCTTCCAGGAAGAACAGATAATGAAATAAAAAACTTTTGGAGGACCAGAATCCAAAAGCACATGAAGCAAGCTGAGAATTTCACAGGACAAAGCTCCGAGCAGAATGAAGGAGCAAGCACGAGCCAGGCATCCACCGTAGCTCATGATGCGGTGGAGACTTACTCTCCTCCGTCGTACACGGCCAACATGGAAACTTTCCAAACCCCGTTTCCAACTGATCAATCAAGCGACAACGTTTGGAGCATGGAGGAACTCTGGTCCATGCATTTGCTTAATTAATATATATATAATATATATGCCCTGGTTATAAGTATGACCAAGTACTACTTTATATTTCTATTGCTTAATCATCATGTGCATGTATCATATACATGGATAAACCTTATAGCTTTGTTCATAACTAAATTTTTAATGTGATTTTTATTACATCCCTTGTTCAATCCAAGATAAATAGTCAAATATAGGTTTCTTAATTTGTTGCACTACATCTGCTTTATGATGTCTTTGCAGCTAATTCTTTATCTTATTTTTATTTCAACATACATATATCCATATGGTCACAAAAGTTGAGGGGTTTCGTGTCTGTGTGTGCGTGTTTTTTTTTTTTTTTTGGGGGGGGGGGGGGGGGGGGGGGGGGGGATCGAGTGCTCCAAGTTTCTGCCATCTGCAGCCACTTCAAAGTTGGTAACTTTTTCATTGCGACGGAGTTAAAAAATCACCTTTGAAACAAATTACCGAACTCATCATAGCCGATCAAAAGATAAGTGTAGATAAGATTTTCTTTATTTGATGCAGAACCATGTTATGACATGTGACACATACTTTCTTTTTATTGTAATTTCATTGATTTATATTGTGAATTAGCAAATATTGATCGTCACAGCTTGACGCAATTTTCATTATCGGACATCGAAAAAAAAAACTCCGTGTTTCTAACATATGGGTATTGATTGCGTACATCCAACCCTCATAACTCACCATAGGCGGGAGCCTCTAGGACAATGGAGTAATGTTGATGTTGTGCATTGATCGACCGTGTTATGAAAGGGTCTTTCTAATAGAATATCCAGCTTAGAAGTAAAGTTTCGTATTTATTCGAGGACATGACTTTCAAGATGTGTTCTACGTAATATTACTTCGACTATACTACTTTCAAGATCCTACTACAATGGTAAGTTCACCTAACGCATGCAATCCTGTGATTTTGTACATGGCTTCCCATCCCCTTCCTTGTAGAATAAAAATTTCTTGCAGACAGAAATCCTACCCCATCAAGAAATTTCTCGAGTCGTATTTCCCCAATTTATTTGGGTTAAGAAGAAGAGCGATCATTGGAATCAATCTTTAATAATTTATTTTATAGTAACATGTTAGAAAAAGAATCCTCACGCGTAAAAGAGTTGATAGAGTTTCGGCATACATCCACATCATGCCACCCATTAACTCCAAAGACCAATGACTATGATCATCATACCAATACCCAACTAAACTCACAAAAAAACAACACGTGGAAAGGCAAGCTTACTGTTTTTGGAAAATCTAATCTTGTGTTTGTGAATTCTATCCCTTTTTGTGCATGGATTTGCATGTCCAGAGTTAGACGTGAACCTAACTCATGAGTGTTCAAATGGAATTCTTCACGTGGCTTTTCTCTTGGCTGGATCCTGAATTTTTATAAGTAAAGTTTGTACTTGCCCCCTGATTTGACTTTCATTGTGTATGAATTTGCGAATTTTTCTTCAAGAGATAACTTACAACTACGGATCATTCTAATACACATTCAACATGTCTATTTTTCGTTGTCTGAAATATATCATATTAATAAATAAATAAGTATTAAAATGTATACTTGATATATATCATATTAATAAATAAATAAGTATTAAAATGTATACTAAGTTTGAATCCGAAAGCAAAAATAATAGAACTATTTGAATGGTAAGAGGCGTAAACCCAGAGAGATGCTAACTGCTGACGAATTTCGTTGCCTTCATTGGTTGTGAAGACGAAGCAGTTGCCGGATCAGACATATAAAACGTATTTCATTATTTCAATGTCAAATATGGTTTATAGGCGTTCTCGGTGCACTAGACGACCGCGTTTACGTAGGGTCTAGGAAGGGGCCGGATCGATTTGCAATATGATGTATGCAGCCATACCCTATACTTTTTAGTGCAAAAGACTGTTTCTGCCGTTAGAACCCGTGACATCAAGTTCAAATATGCGTAATGCTTTTAGAAAATGTTTACACTTTGATCAGAATTTAAAATGGTACTACGACATGATTGTTGTTAGTTTATTATTATTTTGAATTACACACTGGAGAACCATGCAAAACCAAGCACGCGCCTCGCTATTTTTAATCGGGTCTGCTTTTTAGGATGTATACCGCCTCGCTATTTTTAATCGGGTCTGCTTTTTTAGGATGTATACGTAGTATCATAAGGACCCGCATACATACGTAGGCCAAGAACAACCAGAAACATCTTTCAAAAAGTCACCATTTAATGGTTCGGACATCAGCTGGACCAGAAGTATGAAAAGTTCTTACTGCAAGAGTCTTGATTTCACTTGACAAACAAAATTCTAACGTATATTAAAGTGGAAAAGGATTCTGTATAGCATGGCCTCAATCGTCCGCTGCGTCAAGAACTCGTATATATAGTTTAATTTCTTCCAGAGTACTCATAAAAGTGTAAATTTTGCTTGTGACCAGAGAGAAGAAGCTGGTGGCAGCTAGTAGGAGTCATGGAAAAGGACCTATGAATCTAGTATCAATTCCAGCTGTGATATAACCTCCTAAATAAGGGAATATTTAGTGGAGTTCCTTTGTACTTCACTCACACGAAAAAAACATGGTTAAATTTGGGTCGCTCGTTTTTCGTCACATGTTTCTCATGCAAGTTCACGGTATAATAGCCACGTGACGAAAAAGAAAATTAACCTCACATGAGACGTCGGAAAGAGAATATTTAATACGCAACGTCAATCTATGTGCAATATGTTGTTTTAGAGTAATTATTCTAATTAATAACTTATATATCCTAATTGAAAAAAAAAATATGAAAACAGATCTTCTATTTTTGCTTGGTTCTTCTAGTACACTAACTAAAATTGGTCTGACTGTTTTGGTTTCATAAAAATACTTGCACCAAATCAACGTCCTGGTTTGATGTAACATTTATATAATAACCATTATCATTTGATCATTACAAGAGATAGAAATAACAGTAATACTTCTCACACTTCTCGTACCGTTGATTTCCAACATTTTAAAATTTGTTCACAATTATCTCTTCAATGATTGGGAATTTAAGACTGAAGGCATTATGTGCCAACAAAATGTGAAAGTAGAATGTGTTAGGTTTTGGGATGATATGCACGCCCAAAAAAAATTAAATCTTTAAGATCAATATTCGTGTTATCGCATAAAACATATAAATCTATTCTAAATAAAGATTAGAATTACAAAACTTTATTAACGTTTCTGATTCACCAATGACATCAAATCCGATTTATCCATCTAAATATATCCACACATATAAACAACTAAAATAAATCGAACAACGGGTGTACATGATTTCCGCCTCCAAGACGGCTTCTCTCGAATTTCTTCACCTTGGGTCTGCTTTAAATTCTCCCAACACTTTATATCTAATACGAAGACAGTAAATCTATACAGACTAAACTAACCGACTAGCGTAAGTTGTTGGTCATCCAACATGATAGAAAATAGTAGTGAACAAGTATCACTATAAACCACTTATGAATAAAACTGTGTAATTAATTCTTTTCGTATTTATATCTAAATTATCCTCAATTTTGATGAAAATGTATGTCAAATATTGATTAAAAAAAAAGAGATGTGTATCATGCATTAAAGACCGAAAGAGTATTCCCAGAGCACAAGGCAGGAGCGATACCAATCGTCACCCACCGTTCAAGAAAGCGCGGTGGAAATTATTTTCGACTACATTCAAATTCCAATCAAATTGACCTTGCTATGAAACCCAAATAATGGCAAAATGGATTAGGGTGTGGATAAAATAAATTGAGAGGGCGTTTCTGTATGTGATTTTGGGCGGGGGGAGTGGCGGCGGGTTATGCTGCTCTTGATTTTGTTTCATCTGTTCGTTATTTTCTTTCTGATTTTGGAATTATCGTTGTGTATTTCAGCTGTTCGTTTCTTCAATTAGTTACGAGTTAATTGCAGTTGAACCGGATTGATTTTCCTAGCTGCTGCCGCAGCAATCGAGTAGAAGTCTGTCGCTCTTTGACTTTGGCTTCTGGTGTTGTGGAATCCTCTCCTGAAGCATTTTCTTTGAACGAGTGAAAAAACTAATCGAAACAATCTCTCAGGTGGTTGGTTGCCGGGGATATTGGGGTTTTAAGAGAATTATGGTTCTAATTTTGGTGATTTAGTAATTCAGACATTGATGCTAGACTGCTTGTCACTTTGGTGAATTCCAGTGCCTTAGTGCTGAACACCTTTTACACGTGATGCATTTGCTTTGGGGAAAAAATGGCTGAAGTTTGTAAGTTCTTGGGCTTTACTTACAGTTCTTACATGGCTAAGGCTACCAGAATTGTTGAATTACAATCTACACTCAAAGCACCTATTTACCTAGTGGCATTTATTTGGTATTGGCTGGACATAAAGAGAGTCATGTCACTGCATATGTGCAGTATCTAGGAGTTCATTAATCCTATCTTGAATGGTTGTGATTTTGTCACTACAAGGATTTGATTATTTGAAATGCGACATCTTGTGATTATAATGAAACAATGTACCGGTACATTGCATAGTTGTCATTCTAAAATTGGATTCATATGGAACCTTTTAGCTTCATAGAGCACTATAGTAAAATCAGAGTAGCGTGGTAATATGATCATGAGGTGATATCCACTTGATAATCTGTGCTTGTTTTTGTCAAGTAGAGCTTAATTATTCTTATAAACACCAATCCAGTTAATCTTTGTGAAACGTTGCAGTTTGCTCCTATGAAAAACCTGCATTAAGCAAAGGATTCTTACTTCCGAAAGGTATCTTTGGTCTTCTGGTTCAGTTGTTGTACAATGTTTTAGTTTATTTCAACAAATATCTGGCAGCACTTTTTGCTCCCATTGAGGAAATTTTTGGATCCCGCCCCCCTGTAGTATAAGTATTTTGTGACTCAAGTGTGAATCTTATTTTCATTTGCTTGTCTCAGCTGTAATGTATTTTATGTTAATTAGATTTCCTCGTTTACATTCTTATTATTTATTTATGTTTGTGTTTGATTATTTCATACTATCATCATCACATGAAGCTTCAGCAAGGCTACCTTCATTCCACTGCTAGGGTCAAAAGAGGAGAAGTTGACTCCAAAATAGTATAAGGAGCATGGTAACCAGCATATTTCCGGCTTCCAGTTTATTTCTATACAACTTTTTTATCAGCAGTTACTGCTGAGTTTTTGATTTGTACACATCGTCCTTGGGGCACATGTTAACTATTCTTTGCAGTCTAATTTGTGGAATTCATTTTATTGGGACACCTGCTGCACCATTTAATTAATAACTACAGGATCTGAGTTAATTCTGGACTCAAATTTTAAGCTTTTTGGAAAGTATTACTACAGAAGTTTACCTACTTATTCATGAGTTACGCAATATTGCAAATATTCTTTTGGAAAATGCTCCTAGAGTGGCAACTTGAGCGTTATGATGGTTGCATTATCCTACAGCTAACTGTCATGCTTCAGGTGATTGGTATTTCTTTCACTCACTTGAGGTTCATAGTTGGGATCCCATTCTGTTCTTGAGCGATAAAGAGTTCAAAGGACAGTGTATCCTAATTTGATGGGAAAGTGGGTCAAGCTGAAGATACATATTATGACAGTAAGCTGTAGTTTTGGTATTAATTTAAATAATTTGGATTTATGATCATGTAACGTCTGTTCATTCGATGTGACTGGTAGGATGGAGTATTCGCCTGATACATATGCTGCAATTGTGCTTTAGGTATTGAGTTGATTCTTGGGAGACGTGTCAAGTCTGCAGATGTCTGGAGGAAGACGCTCGTAACTGCCACTGGAGAAACTTTAAGTTATAAAATTCTCATCATTGCAACTGGAGCTCGGGTTTGTGTGCAAACCTTGAAGTTCTTTCCTTTATTTTTTTGGTAGGCAGTTTACTATATGCTTGGTAGGCAGTTTACTATATGCAAACCTTGAAGTTCTTTCCTTTATTTTTTTGGTAGGCAGTTTGGAATGGCTTTGCGCTTTTGGCTGCCTTCATGGGCGTTGTTGGGAGTTGGTATTCCCACTTCAAAACAGTTGCTGAACCTCTGCTCCACTGGTCATCTTCAGCTTTCGTTCTTGGTCGGACTTGTGGGGTGCATTTTGCTAGTGAAATCATGGCTCTACACCTTGGGATTATTTGTAACTATGAGTCATGTATATGTAAATTTAGCTTCGTATTCTAGCTCGAGTTTGTTAGCTTGGCCTCATTTTGTACGGTTGGCTGTTCATATTGTTAGATTCCTGTACGCCACCTTTTTGTTTGGGCTGCTGCATAGTTTCTGACTTTGCTACTTGTTGCCACTATGTGCAACCATCCATGTAAATCCTTCTTATTTGCCTTCGGGCTTTTATGAAATTTAAATTAAAAAAAAAAAAATTCAAGTGAAACAACAATTTGCTTGAATAAAGGAAATGTGGTAGGAAAATCCTCTGGTCAAGCGACGGACAAAAGTGATTTATGAGGTTACTACTCATAGCAGCAATACTAGACCAAGATAGTTTCCTTCATAATGCTGCTGCAAATATTAGAACTCTCTCTGTGTGTGTGTGTGTGTGTATGTATGTATGTACATACATCTACATACACACACACACACCTTTTTTGTGTTTTAGATTTTCTTAACTGTCGAAGTGATGTACTAGATGCGTTTCAATGTCTCATGGACTATCTTGACTAGTTCTGCACCTGGACCACCTTTTTTGTAGGAAATGCGGTCTGTTAATAACCAATCACTTGGTCTTCGAAGAGAAATTTTATCAATCTGTTCCGTAATTTGTATGTGTCTATGTGATCTTAATTGCCATATATGAACCAGAACGGCTTGCCTGCCATGTCTTAAAATAATTGGCTATGCTGTATGTAGGCGTTGAAGCTTGAAGAATTTGGTGTGAATGGATCAGATGCTAAAAACGTGTGCTATTCACAAAAGTTGGCTGATGCAACAAGGTTGTCATGTGTAATGGAAAATTGCAAGGGTGGAAATGCAATTGTCATTGGTGCCGCCATAGGAATGAAGTGTGCTGCTTCCGTGCTGAAGAACCAAATGGATGTGACTATGGTTTTCCCAGAGGCTCATTGTAGCAAGTGCTCCTATCTGATTAGAGTGATCTGGTCTTTTTTTAAGCTTTGTTTAATGGTCAGATCAAATACTTTGTCCTATTTATCTACCACCATCATGTCCTGCCCCACCGAGTTTGCCCTGTGTTGTGAAAATTCCCATGATCAGATGAATGGATATTATATTGTCTTGACAGTTTTATGGGACAATTTAGGGGAAGTTGTCCACTTTGGGAACTTTCCAGGAAATTTTTTTGGGGCTTATTGGATAAACAATGGTCAGCTAGTAGGGTCTTTCCTTGAAGGTGAAACCCAAGAGGACCATGAGGCCCTAGCCAAAGCCACAAGGCTTAGACCAACAATTGAAGATCTCAGTAGGCTTGGGAGGTTGGGATTAGAGTTTGCATTGTGAGAGCGCCAAAAAGTAACACCACCAGAGCCTGTTGATGTTGGAAGTTCCGATCTGGTTCTGGATAAACCATTTTACGCCTGGGATGCATTTGATGGTGTTATTTTACGCCTGGGATGCATTTTCGCTTATTGGTATGGTAGGAAATGCAGAAGGTGGTGAGTGATTTGGTGGTGACGCCCTTTTGTTGTACCTATTTAAGCCTCTTGGACTGATTTGTGGATTACACGATATACAGTAATTTGTTGGAAAAAAGGACGTTAAAAGTCCTTTTCGTGTGCTCCAAACTTATATAGAACACGTATGAGGTCGTTCGGGAGATTAATGTGAAGTGGATAAAGTTGAAAGAGCCTCTGTTGGACATCGATCTCTCACTTCGATCGATCGATGTACATCGATCGATCGACGTTAGAGATCGACATGGGTCTGAGGCTTGCTGAAGTTTACTGTCCAACTTCGATCTATCACATCGATCGATCGAAGTGACATCGATCGATCGATGTAGGACAGTAAAGAAAGTGAAGTTTCTGTCAGACTTCGTTCGATCACATCGATCGATCGAAGGGGACATCGATCGATCGATGTGATCGATCGATGTCCAACAGACAGAACTTTTCACTGTGTGATGCATCTTTTCATCCAAGGTTCATCTCCCTTCGATTGTGAACGTTATTCAACGGGCTTGAGAGGTTAGAAAACTGCTGAAACTAGTTTAAAATGTTGTTTTCTACTACCCTAAAGCCTATATATACAAGACTTAATTATTTGCAAAGATAAGAGTTTTTCCCCTTGTGTTTTCCCTTAAAGTGCAGAAAGTTTCAGCAGTCTCCTTCTTCTTCCTCTACTTTTGACACTTCAATTTTGCAAGTTCATTCTCTTTCTCCTAGAGCAAAGGAACAAGAGAAGCCGTTGAATCCTGGGAAGCATTCGCTTGTGGTTCACCTTGCTCACCGGTGGAGGCGAAATTGCTTTTAAGGACAGTGATTCACATCACGTCTCGGCATTTTGTTTTGTGTTTGTTTGTCATCTTCCTCAGATTATTGTCTAACAAACTTAAAAGCAATTTACTGCGATGGCATCCAAACAATCTGTTGTTCCTGATATGTCAAAGTTAGAGCCTTTTGACGGAAAGTTCTTCAAGAGATGGTCCGCAAAGGTTCTCTTCTTCCTTGAGATGCTGTCTGTCTCCTACGTTCTGACAAAGGAGAGACCTACTGAAGTTGGAGAAGCACTCAAGTTTGATGCAGATAATGTTACGTGTAGAGGACATATTCTACACTTTCTTTCTAATTCGTTGTTTGACATTTATGTCAAATTTCAGTCAGCGAAAGAAATTTGGAAAGCTCTTCAGAACAAATATGGTTCTGAAGATGCAGGGAAAAGGAAATATGTGGTCAGTGAATTTCTCAAGTTTCAGATGGTTGACCACATATCTATCAATGACCAGATTCATCAGTTTCAGCAACTGGTGGATAATATTGAACAAGAAGGTATCAAGATTGATGAAACCTTCCAGGCTGCTGCTTTGATCGAGAAACTCCCTTCCTCTTGGAACAAGTATAAGAAGAGGGGCAAGCATGATGATGCCAAACTCTCTATGGATAGTGTAATCAAACACATTCGTATAGAGGAAAACAACAGGATTGAAGACGAAGCGGAAGATATGTTTGTTAAGTACAAAAGTGAAGTTGAAAACCAATTAGACAAAAAGATCAAAAAGATAAGATCGGATAGAGGAGGTGAGTATAATACTTTATCTTTACAAAAGTTTTGTGAAAATAATGGTATTATACATGAGTTTACAGCTCCATATACTCCTCAATCCAATGGTGTTGCCGAAAGGAAAAATAGGACACTTAAGGATATGATGAATACAATGCTCTTAGGTTCCGGATTGTCTAGCAATATGTGGGGTGAAGCTATTCTTTCAGCATGTCATATTTTAAATAGAATACCACATAAGAAAACTAGTTTGACACCGTATGAACTTTGGAAAGGCTATACACCCAACTTGAATTATTTGAAAGTGTGGGGGTGCTTAGCCAAAGTTGGAATTCCTGAGTTCAAAAGGAATAAAATTGGGTCTAAAACTAGAGATTGTGTGTTTGTGGGATATGCTTCGAATAGTGCTGCATATAGGTTTATGACTTTAGATAATGGTGTGATCTTAGAATCGAAGGACGCAGAATTTTTTGAACATGAGTTCCCGATGAAGAAAGAGAAGGAAACTAGTATTAGTCTTGATCTTGGTGAGTCTAGTAATAGAACTAGTGATGGAGTTCCTTCTATTCTTAGAAGAAGTAAAAGACAGAAGGTTGGAAAGTCATTTGGAGATGATTTTATTACAGCCTTTATTTTAGAAGAAGATCCTAAGACGTATAGAGAGGCTATGAGTTCTGTAGACGTTAAGTTTTGGAAAGAGGCTATTAATAGTGAACTTGAGTCAATTCTTAGTAACAACACTTGGGAACTAGTAGAGTTGCCAAGAGGTTGTAAGCCTATTAGTTGTAAATGGGTGTTTAGAAAGAAACTAAAGGCTGATGGTTCTATAGACAAGTTCAAGGCAAGATTAGTTGCCAAGGGTTTTACCCAACAAGAGGGTATAGACTATTTCGATACATATTCACCGGTAGCAAGAATAACGTCTATTAGAGTGTTAGTGGCTTTAGCTTCCATTAACAAGTTGGTGATACACCAAATGGATGTTAAGACGGCCTTTTTGAATGGTGATCTAGATGAAGAGATATATATGCATCAACCGGAGGGTATGATTGTTCAAGGTCAAGAACATAAGGTATGTAGACTTAAGAAGTCTTTGTATGGCCTTAAACAAGCCCCTAAGCAGTGGCATGAAAAATTTGATAATGCTATGGTTTCCAACGGTTATGTTGTGAATGAAAGTGATCGTTGTATATATAGCAAAGTTGAAAATTCTGGTTGTGTCATTGTATGTTTATATGTTGATGACATGTTAATCTTTGGGACTAACATGGATGTTGTTAATAGTACTAAATCATTCTTATCTTCCGTCTTTGATATGAAAGACATGGGTAAGGCTGATTTAATACTTGGCCTAAAGTTAGTTGAAAATTGTGGGGGTTTTGCTTTATCTCAATCTCATTATATTGAGAAAATGTTAAAACGGTTTAATTTCTTTAATGTTAAGCCTGTAAGTACACCATATGATCCAGCAGTTCACTTAAAGAAGAATAGGAATGATAGTGTTTCACAAGTTGATTATGCTAGAATCATTGGTAGTGTTATGTATTTAATGAATTGCACAAGACCCGATATAGCTTATGCAGTAAATAGGCTAGCAAGATATACTCATAATCCAAGTAGTGAACATTGGATGGCTTTAGAAAGGTTAATGAGATATATCAAAGGAACAATGGATCTTTGTCTTGTGTTTAATGGTTTTCCTGCAGTTTTAGAAGGTTTCTGTGATGCTAATTGGGTGTCAGATAATGATGAGATTAATTCGACAAATGGCTATGTGTTCACTTTAGGTGGTGGAGCCATTTCTTGGAAATCTTCTAAACAGACATGTATAGCAAAATCAACTATGGAATCTGAATTTATAGCTTTAGAACTTGCTGCAACTGAAGCTGAATGGTTAAGGAATTTATTGCTTGATATTCCTTTATGGCATAACCCAATGCCTTCTGTTTCTATACGTTGTGATTCTCAGGTAGCGATCGCTCGAGCAAAGAATAAGATCTATAATGGAAAGAGCCGGCATATCAGATTGAGACACAATATTGTGCGGGATTTGATTAGTTCAGGGGTGATTAACTTGGAGTTTGTAAGATCCGAGTTAAATCTGGCAGATCCCTTGACTAAAGGACTAAATAAGAAGTTAGTCCAACAAGCATCGAGGGGAATGGGACTGGTTCCAATGTTGTGAACTTTGTATGACGGCAACCCAACCCACTATTAGTAGAGATCCTACGAACGGGGTTCAATGTGGTAAAAACAAGTCATATAAAAGTTCTACAAGTGCTGTCGTTTTGTCCCTTCCTATGGTGTTGTTGAAGATAGTTCTTACTGCAAATTGTGGAGGGTGAGATTTTTAGAATCTCTTAATGAAGTTCATAGCCATGTTGTATGGTGGTGTGTGCAGTACACACTTGATGAACATCACCTATATAAGAGTGGAGGTGGTGCCGCTTCCTATGAGAGTTTGGAACAACTCACTAGAGCTCTTATGAAAACCTGGGACTGGGTGCATGGCCGATATCGTACCAAACCGCGAACTTGCCTGAAGCTAGTCGAGGACATGTCGGTTGTAAGTTTATATAAACAATAGTGAATTAAGATTCAAGACTTTTGTCATCTTATTTCCGTTTATATGCTTCTTCTTGAACTAAGTGGCAATTCAAGACGAAAGTCATTGTCCATTAAGTGTCTTTGTCTTTGTTAAAAGTAGAGAGGTTAGTTGTTTAACGTTCAAGAGAGTTTGTATATAAGTTTGGATCATGTGGGGGATTGTTGGAAAAAAGGACGTTAAAAGTCCTTTTCGTGTGCTCCAAACTTATATAGAACACGTATGAGGTCGTTCGGGAGATTAATGTGAAGTGGATAAAGTTGAAAGAGCCTCTGTTGGACATCGATCTCTCACTTCGATCGATCGATGTACATCGATCGATCGACGTTAGAGATCGACATGGGTCTGAGGCTTGCTGAAGTTTACTGTCCAACTTCGATCTATCACATCGATCGATCGAAGTGACATCGATCGATCGATGTGATCGATCGATGTAGGACAGTAAAGAAAGTGAAGTTTCTGTCAGACTTCGTTCGATCACATCGATCGATCGAAGGGGACATCGATCGATCGATGTGATCGATCGATGTCCAACAGACAGAACTTTTCACTGTGTGATGCATCTTTTCATCCAAGGTTCATCTCCCTTCGATTGTGAACGTTATTCAACGGGCTTGAGAGGTTAGAAAACTGCTGAAACTAGTTTAAAATGTTGTTTTCTACTACCCTAAAGCCTATATATACAAGACTTAATTATTTGCAAAGATAAGAGTTTTTCCCCTTGTGTTTTCCCTTAAAGTGCAGAAAGTTTCAGCAGTCTCCTTCTTCTTCCTCTACTTTTGACACTTCAATTTTGCAAGTTCATTCTCTTTCTCCTAGAGCAAAGGAACAAGAGAAGCCGTTGAATCCTGGGAAGCATTCGCTTGTGGTTCACCTTGCTCACCGGTGGAGGCGAAATTGCTTTTAAGGACAGTGATTCACATCACGTCTCGGCATTTTGTTTTGTGTTTGTTTGTCATCTTCCTCAGATTATTGTCTAACAATTGCTGATGTTATTCTTCCCTGAACAATATAAATATATGAAAATTTTTTGTATATCATAGTTCCCTTATCGGGGTACCTATGAAAAATGGAGCATTTCCCTTTTTTGGTGGAATATGTTGAAATGAACCTCAGCTACATGATTGTATCAAAATATATTTATACATGGTATCTACCTTTTCATTGGTTGAATTGCATACACAACGAGTATTTTTAATATATGGTTGGTAAATTCTACATTTCAACATGCATGCAACTCTAGTAGCTTCTATAGCAAAATGAGCTCTCATTGTTTGGATAGCAACTTTTTGTCAACCAAAGATGAACACATTGTCCGTCAATGGCATGTGAAGGTAACCGCAACAGTTGCTTAAGAATATGTTTTGGCAATCACCTTTCTTAAATATTGTCTTTCGTTTCTAAATTAAAATTATCCCTTCCCTTCCCTCGATTCTCTCGTAGCATTGTCCGTCAATGGATGTTTCTGTAGCATTGGTAAGTTTTTTTTCGAAGAAAATGAGATTTCATTCAAACTGTGAAGTGTAACATATTTACAAGACAAACCAACTTACTCACGTCTAGACTACGTAGGAAGGACCAACTCTAGCTCTACGTTACATGTTTACAAAGTCTTGTCATTGAACCTAGGTTAGGATATTTAATTAGGAGGTATAGTGTTGGCCATGAGGACCTACAAGTGAAGTAAGCAGATTTTCAATAATATGATTGATTGGGTCTTTTACAACATACATCTATACCTTAAAGGCTAATTTGATCAATACATAAAACTCAACTTTACAAGGTCGCGAAGCTATAGAAAGTTTCAGCTAAAACGTTCCATCTCCTTTGCCCCTTATCCTTTCTTGTCCGATAAAACTCAGGCAGCTCAAATCCGATTATGGCTTCCACGGTCACCTCCCTTTCTCTCTGTTCGCCTGCCCACCGGAATCCCCTTTGCCCTAATCCAAAAGAATCATCCCCCTCCTTCAGGAAAACTTTGAATTTCCCCTTGCGTACTGATAACCCTCTGCTTCACCGCCGCGCCACCCTCGTCCGCCCGATTGCCTCCGTCGACGCTCCAGAAAAAGTCGTACAGATCGGCGACGAAATCTCTAACCTAACCTTAGCCGAGGCGCAGAATCTCGTCAAGTACCTCGAGGACAAGCTGGGGGTGACTGCCGCCTCGTTTGCTCCAGTTGCCGCAGTGGCTGCAGCTCCTGCAGATGGGGGTGCGGCGGCGGCGGCGGTAGTGGAGGAGCAAACAGATTTCGATGTGGTGATACAGGAAGTGCCTAGCAATGCGAGAATCGCGACGATTAAAGCAGTTAGGGCCCTGACTAGTTTGGCATTGAAAGAGGCGAAGGAATTGATTGAAGGTTTGCCCAAAAAGTTCAAGGAAGGAGTTTCCAAGGAGGAAGCTGAAGATGCTAAAAAGCAGCTTGAAGCTGCGGGTGCTTTAGTGGCAATTGCTTAGAGACCCCATTCCTTTTCTTTGCTAGTCTTTTGCCACTGTGATTTATGGTAAACTTGATTAAACTCCCATTTTTGAGATTTCTGTAATCAAAAGGCAGCTTTCCTCTTCGTTATTTTTGTATCACCTTGCTTTCTACGTGGATTGATGTCACTATTCAATCTCTACAAGTGTACCATTATAAAATTTTTGATGGGGTAGATATGTATAAGAGCAAGTTTAAAAGAGTCTTTATGAAATGGTAGGGAGCATAAATTGGTGCTAGAGCTGTGTCAAATTCTTAGGAAAAGTAGTGCTGATTCAGAAGCAATGTCCAAATGGGCAGGGAATATACCATGCCTCGTCTCACAATTTCATACCTGAGATTATTGTTCTTGGAGCGAGAAAGATTCCATCCGTGTATGATGAAAAGGTTGCCCATCAGGGACAATTTTTGTTGAACATCAATAGGGAAAGATATTGGACAATAAAGATACCACTTACAATCCTCTTCTTTAATTGGTTAAATATACATGGCAGGACTTTGACAAAGAAAGCTAGGAAGGAAGAATGACTCATAATGAGACGCATGGGACCATGTAAATGAACATACTTTTAGATTTTGTCCCAAAGCTTAGCTCTATGGGAACAAGGGGCTCTAAAACAGTCTACTCAAATGCCATCTACAAACTTAATGGAATCGGTGAGGACAAAGGCCAGCAAGTTTCGGTTGTTTTCTTTGTGGAAGAAGACACATATTTGTAGCTCTTTGAAAAAGGGATGACACCATTATCAATCATCAAGGATGTACGAGAAAGGCCCTAATCTCATCAAGGAAAGCAAAGGAAATGGCAACAAGTGCCACCATCGGAGGTGGCACGCACCACAATGTGTTGGATCAAGATTAAATAGATGCAAGCCGTTCCTTTTCCTTGTTGAATACTAAGTGTCCATGTATATAAGGTTGTAACCTAGTGATGCATATTCAATGAGAATGAAGCTCATTTTCTCTCCATTGAAAGTATTCCTCTTTCCTGTTCTTTTGTTTTCTGTTTTTCTCAGTTTTCGCAGTTCAAAACAGGGGATAGCCTCGATCAACATATAGTCCAAGACTACAAGGACCTGACCAAAACAATTTGTGTCGGTGTTTATTTCCTGTGTAAACTTTTGATCTCTAGGCAAATGCTTGATGATCAAGTAAATTTTGACAGCTCCCTATATATCTTAAATTTGACAAATTATAGGGTTTTTTTAATAGAGAACGATAAGTACATATTTTTTTATTTTATACAATTAATTTTATTTCACGATTCATTTTTATTGTTCATCAAACAAAATTTGTTTATGTAAAAAAAATAGTTTGCATTCTTTTATGAAAAAAAAGTTAACCTCCAATAGAACCGCCGTCTTGCCGCGGCCGCCATCACCACCAACAACCACGTCCACATTGTTGGAAAAGTACTTAAAAGTACTTTAAATCTTGTGATCCAACCTTGTATAGTGTTATGTGACCTATTGATAGGAGATTGGATGAAGTTTGGAGTGTTTTATGAAGAATGGAAGGAAATGGAGACGTTCCAAACACTTTAAGCGCCTAATGTAGGCGTTCGAAGTGTTCTGGAATACTTCCAGACACTTGAAGCGCCTAATGTAGGCGTTCGAAGTGTTCGGGAACACTTCCAGAACACTTCGAACGCCTTGTATAGGCGTTCAATGTCACATGAAGCGCTTAATGTCATTTTGTACAGTCGTTCAATGTGACATGAAGCGCCTAATGTCATTTAGTACAGTCGTTCGATGTCACATGAAGCTCCTATGTCATTTTGTACAGTCGTTCGAAATGACATTAGGCGTCTAATGTGTCGTTCGATGTCACATGAAGCTCCTATGTCATTTTGTACAGTCGTTTGATGTCATTTTGTACAGTCGTTCGAAGTGACATTAGGCGCCTAATGTGACCTGACTGTTCACAAAAGATGCATCTTCTCCTTCAAATGACATCTCCTTTCATATTGAACGTCCATAACCGATCCATGGAGGAAAAATCTGCAGAAAAATGGTCTTTTGAACTTGTAATTTGTGAACTCAAAGCCTATAAATAGCAGGCTTTGCTATCTTCAAAATAGACATGAAAACTCTTCAATTCTTGTGAAAACTCTGCAGCATTCTTCTTCTACCTTTCACTATCATTCACTTCTACTAAACAAGTTCAATACTTTCTCTCCAAGAGCAATAGAAAGGAAGTAAGCCGTTATATCCTGGGAAGCATTTGTCTGAAGACTACCTTGCTCACCGGTAGAGGCGAAATTGCTTTAAGAACAGTGACAATCTAGTCACGTCTCGGCTGTTTTGGTTTGTTGTTCTTGTTGTTTTTTCAATTGATTATATACCAAATTCTCATGAAATTCATCATTTTCTAGAACCCTTTGTTACATATTCACTTTGTGTTTCCTAGCATAACAACGGTGTTCTTGGACGAATTTGTCAAACTGTTATATTCCATGTTTGATAACCATATCGACCCATATTTTTCCAACACACATTAGTCTCCTAACCCTCCCCCGGCCCTCCATTTCTCCCATCCATGTCGACCTCCATCTTCACACCCACATCCCTCTTCTTTCTTTGTCCGGATCTGAAAATATGACCCCACCTAAACAGATCTAGATTTGGAATTTGAACTGTGTTTTGTTGCAAAAAGTCTTGACAAAATAAATGATTGTCATAGGCTGAGTTTGCACAGATCTTATCGATCAATGGTTGAGTAGCTGGAACCTGGAGATTAGCTGGAGGTTTGTTTGGTGTGAATGAAACAAAGAACAAATTACTGTGAGCATAGGATAATGGAAAAGAGAAGCCATGTCTTTGTTTTGTTCTCCTTGAAACTCATGTTGCAGTTTTTCTGAGTGTAGAGGGAGGTGGATGTGGAGGAAGAAGAATAATTATGGCGATGGAAGCGGACGGTGGCAGGCACGGCGGAGGTTTCTTTGGATATTAATAAAAGAAATGAAATAAATTTAACAATTTAAAGAACGATAAAAATTGTATAATCACACTAAAAGGATAATTATCTTTACATCCCCTATGGTTTGGCTAATTTGCCAAAAATTTCTATGTGTTTTGAAAATAGACCTTTATCCCCCTCTAGTTTGTGTTAAAGTGGTTTCCGGCCAAACCATAAGGGGCTGTGTTATGCACGCGCCTAAAAAAATGAGATTTTCGATGATTCTTAGCCGTTACATACATATGGACTTTTAATATTTTTTCAGAAAGACCATTTTGCCCTCCAATCAATCTTCTACACTATTTTTGCTTACGTGGTGTTCCCTCTTCCTTAGCCACTCAGGCATCTCCATTTCTTCATCTTTTTTTGCATTACATAAATACAAGAACACCCTCAATTCGAACCAGCACCAGATCGATGATGATCATACCCGACAGAAGATGAAGATGGTGTTGAAGAGATTAAGGTGGTCGGATGTTGCAATGGACCTTGCAGGGCCTTGTGTTTCATTGTAGAAGGAGGTCTGGGAAATTGAGTTGAGTTTTGCTTTAGAGCCTTTGAACTTGAGGGCTGCATCATCGTATGCAAGGGTGGCATCTTCAGCAATGTCGAATGTTCCTAACTGCCTTTTTTGGATCCCTTATTTCAGCTGCCCATTTGTCCTATGTCCTCTGTCTTACTCCTCTGTAGTGCTTTCTCCCGCTAATTCCTGCATTTTTTGGAGTTGGTTATGGAGATGTTAATGTACTATGATGTCGTGGCTGTTGGAATCAAAGTAAAGAAATGGTTGTGATGCTTTTCATATTGTTGGAATCAAAGGTAATTACAGGGATAATTACCTTTACCTCCCCTGTGGTTTGGTTAATTCGCCAAAAATTTCCTGGGTTGTGAAAATAGACCTTTACCTCCTCTTAGTTTGAGTTAAAGTGGTTTTCGGCCAACACAGCCCCTTATGGATTAGCCAGAGTTGGCCAGAAACCACTTTAACCCAAACTAGAGGAGAGGTAAAGGTATATTTTCAAAACACATGAAATTTTTTTAGCGAATTAGCCAAACCACATGGGAGGTAAAGGTAATTATCCCTATAATTTTATATCACAGGAGGTGACTTTCTTTTTAACTAATTGAGTGTCACTATTGATATTATCTTTATCTAATTAACATATAAAAATGGGTATACTTCTACCAGATTTCAAGATAATATGCCCATTAATTTAAATTAGTTCGTTCATGAACGCGAGATTGAATAAATGTGTCTGTCCCATTTGTCCTCTTTTTTCCAATGTTTCTTTTTAGGGTCTCTCCCATTTGTCTTATTCTACCCTTTTCAAAATTTCTTGCTTTATAATTTCTAAATCTCAAACGCGAAAGACACCATCAATTCCCGAAAGAATGCATTAATCTTTCTGGATTTTCTTTCGCAAGTCTGTAGAAAGCTTTCTGGTATTTTTTTGGGGGGATAATTTTAATCATTTATGTTTCTCAAGGTTTACATGCTCCGAGTTTTTTCTTCTTTTTTTTTTTTTTGCCCAAATGCTTACAACTTTTAATGTGTAGGGAAAGTCAACAGCTGTGCATTTCATTTCATAAGATTTATTTATCTTTTTCAGCTACAAAATCAAGAAGATTGGTGGGAAGAATTTGAACTTGTTGATCCGTAATGGCGAGTCCGGAAGATGATGTCGCGACCGAAGCCCTAGCTGTTGACGCCAGCGAGACAGCCAAAGCCATAGCTGTAGACGCCGGCGAGACAGCCAAAGCCATAGCTGTTGACGCCGGCGAAACAGCCAAAGCCATAGCTGATGCCTCCGGTGGGTCGGCCTTGCCCGAAACCCCAACTGCTGCTGCTGTTCGCGTCAATGGAATTAGGGTTTCTGACCCCTCTGTCGAGGGTTTGGACATTAATACTCCAGTAGAGGCAACTGGTCCGCCGACGGTGGCCACCAACGACGTCCAGCTTGAAACTACTGTTGATACGAAGAGCAATGGAGTTTCTCTTGGTGCTGATGTTGGTAAAGATGATGGGCCGGACATTGATTCGACCCAGCCCAACAGCAGCGGAGTTCCGCTTGGTGCTGATATGGTTATAGATGGTGAGAATGATGAAGTTGATGGGTCGGATGCTCCGGTAGTCTATGGGACAAGCAATGGTGATGGAGAGAACCCTATAGTAGAGCATTTGGATGGAGTTGCTGATGTGGAAATTGGAGTAAATGAGGATGATGATTCTGTTGAGGACATTGTAGAAGGTGAATATTTAGCAGGTGATTTCGTTTGGTCCAAAACAAAGGATCATTCTTGGTGGCCGGGACAAATTTATGATTCTTCTGATGCTTCTGATGTCGCGATGAATTATAGTAAGAAGGGCCGTTTTCTGGTCGCGTACTTTGGGGATGCTACATTTGCGTGGTGTTTGCCGTCGCAATTGCTTCCTTTTCTTGAGCATTTCGAGTTGACACGAGAGTGCAGTTCAAATAATCATTTGACTGCTGTTGCTGATGCTGCAGATGAAATTGGTAGGCTTGTGGACTGGGGGATGACTTGTTCTTGTGTGCCTGAAGAGAATCGAAAAGGGCTAGCAAGGAGCCCAGTAGTGAACGATGGTATTAAGCCTGGGGTTCTTGCACCAATGGGACGACATACGGGCCTGATATTTTCCTTCAAGTATGGTTCGTCTGATATGTTTAAAACTGTGGGTGACATTGCAAAGACTATTTCTTTTTCCAGTATCCTTGAACTATCAATCTTGAAGGGTTTTCTGTCTGCATTTTATCGCGCTAGGGGGGGTTACTCGTTGCCTGTTTACCATGAACCCCTTTTTGTTGAAGGGCTTGAGGACAAAGATGAGAGTGATGCTATGGATAATGCTAATTCCATTGTTGCGGTGGATGTTCCTCGCCAGGGTCCAGTTGAAGAAGAGATGGATGGGAATGGACCTTCTAATCAGGAGGATAACGCTCTCGGTGGAAGGAAACAGAAAACTATGACTGAACTTTTGGCTTCAAACATTGATGCACCACAAAAGAACAGGAAGAGCTCGAAGGCTAGATTGGAAGGTAATATTAGCGACACTGCAAATAAGAAAAGGAAAGCTAAAGAGGAAGATGGGAATCCCAACAACATCATTCAAGATTCTTCGGCTACAAGGCAGCAAATTATAAAGGATAAAGGCATGAATTCTGATTATAATATTTCTAAACCAGGTACAGGTGTTCCGGGTGAAGAAAAATCACTAGAAAGGTCTTTGAGAAGTAAATTGCCCCAGATTAATATTCCGGGTGGAAGTACTGAGGGTGGAGATGTTCAGGGTTCTGAAGAGGTGATATCCCCCAGGGAAAGGAAAAAGAGCAAGTATTTATCCCCACCCTACACTAGTCCGCGTACCAAGGCCGGCTACCCAAGTTACAGGGATGAAGAAAAGGAATCTGAAAAAATTACCAAGATAGCCAGGGTGGGCGAACGATTGGCAAAGGCTACTGTAAAACTTCTAGATTCTGCTCCATCACCGCGTACTGGTAAGAAACGTGGGAAACAATTACGTCCAGAACTTAGCAGGGAAAAGGGGGGTGAATCTGCAGGCTTAATCCCTCAGAGTGGCAAGCAAGGTCAAAATAGCATTATTTGTACAGTGGATTCCAATGCAGCAGTGGATGAGGTTTTGTCAGGACTTAAATGTATAGCTGCTGGTCATCTGTTCTCATTGAACGACAAGGTGTTTGACTTGATGACAGATTTCATTTATGCCTTCAGGAGCTCAATATATATAAGAGGAGCAAACTACAGAATTTACCGCAAAAAGCAGCCAGGCAGGAAGAGAGAATCATTGAACTCTGAGGACAGGAGCACAGTTAAGGATTTAAACCATGCTGAACTAGATTCATCTGCTGATCATAGTAGGGGAGAAAAGCGTAAAAAGAACTTGAAGGGTCCTACAAAGAATGGAGAAGAGAAGTCAGACACACCCAAACCTAAGAAACTGGCAAGGTCTTCTACAAAGAAGGATAATCTTGAGAAAGTTGAGACAGAGGCTCCCTTCGCATCTTCACTTGTTTTGACCTTTGCCCCTGATGTCCCTTTGCCTAATAAGGATGAAATCATCAGGAAATTTAGCAGGTTTGGTAATATAAACGGAGATGAAACAGATGTTCTTTCTGAGTCTCGAAATGTCAAGATTGTGTACACAAATGGTGGTTGTGCTGAAGAAGCTTTAAGAGCTTCGCTACGCCAAAATCCTTTTGGCTCTGTCGTTGCAGATTACAAACTTTGCTATTCCTCAGATGCTAAGGTGACCATTGAATCAAGTTCCAAGATAACGTCTTTGCTCACAGGTAGGCCTGTTGCTTCAGTTTCAGCAGCTGAGGGTGTGCCGCTGCTGGGCTCCATCAAAGAAAAACTTGAAGGTGTGACATCAATGCTGGAAAAATGCGGTGATAAAGTTTCAACTGAGGTAATGTCAAGTTTAGATGGTGAGGTAAAAAGTATATTTGAGAAGGTTAGGACGATTGCTGAGGAATCTTCTAGCTAGGTTGTTGGGGTTTGAAGGGTTGTCATTTTTACTGCTTTCCTTTAGACAGTGTAGGTATCTGCTTCCCCTGTTGATCTGATATGTATATTGTTCTACATTACCCTTAGTTATGTGGTAGATTGACTTTTAGTTGGAAAGTGAAATTTCAGTTAAGATGGTTATTCTGGTCTTGTGCATGTTTTCTATTTTTTAACTCCTATTTTTTTTTTCTCATACTCTTTATCATGTTGAAGAATTAAATTCAGCAAAATAATGACAATTTCTGGAGGGGAAAAAAACCGATATCCTTGAGAGCATTTCATAGGGATTGACTTTTGGCCTTTCAATTTCATAGTCGCAAATGAGATTGACGTTTTGCCACTATCCGGCTGGACGAATTATCTTCAAGCAGCCTCTGGTAAAAGACTATCCTTTTGAGTTATTGATGTTTGATTACAATTTGAACATAAAGAGGACGGATCAGTAGATCACCCTTCGAGCTATCATATGTTGGATTACCCTGAATTTAGTAAAATTATTTATATGACTATTACAATAACGATTCAAATCGGGATTAAAATCTAAATTTGCAAATACTTTTAATTAACTAAACTTAACCAAAATTTCAAATTCCTTCGCGAACTGTTTACTCAAGAATTTTCTCCTCTCCCTCATAGTGAAAAGGAGCAGAGCCCACAAAAGTCAGAGAGATATTTTACACAGTCTCTAGTTCATAAAATGTATTTGCAATTGATTTTTAAAAATATCATGATTGAAATCCATGTTTTCAACATACCTGATATAAAATATTTAGGGTAAAGAATTTCATGAATCACTAAACTATTTTCCAGAGGAATGTTTTGATCATAACCCATCATCGTGTCTATAATTCCCTCCTCCAACCACCCTTTTTCTACGAAAAGAAGAAAGCAAAAGCTAATCTCGACACCCTATTGCAGAAAAAATGGCTCACCATGCTAATTTTATTGTCCCATCTCCCTAACATAGTTCTATTCCAATTTGCACTATAATAGTCCCGATGATTCCACCAGGTGAGAGACATAAAACCGGAAATTATAGAGTAAATAATTTGGGCAAAAATTAGCCTGCAGAAAGAATTAGACCAGAATTCTATAAGCAAAACTTTTAGCTCCCTTTCGACTTATTGATTGCAATCCAAAATTAAATCGGGTTAGGAGGTAGTAGAGATCCGTTAACTCTGATAGAAATTATAGTGGAGAGGAGAAGATGACCGACGATAATGGTGGGAAGGGGAAATAGGGAAAGGAGGTGGAGATGGTGGCTGAAAATGGCGGCGTGGAGGAAGGCGGAGAAATAGAAGGGAGGTGGAGATGGTTGTTTAAAAATGTCTACATCTAAAAAGGAAGGGAAGAATACGGTGAAATAGAGAAGAAGTGGATGTGGAAGTGGGAGAGGGTGGTGGACTGTGGCGATTTAAGGCAGTGGTGGTGGTGGTGTTAAATGAAAAATATGGAAATTAAAAAAAAAAAGAGATAAGGTTGAAACAAATTTAAAAGAAGGGTAAGATTACCAATTCATGTCTAAAAGACCTTGGATAGACGCACTTACCTTGAATTCCTGCCACTTGACCGGAGAAATAGCCATGGTAGCATGTTTGTTACATTTTTAAAAAATGAGTCAACAAAATATTACCAAAAGAAAAAGTTAATTGGCCAAAACGTTTCCATGAAAATAATTCAGTTGCCTCTGAAATTCTTTGTCCAAATATTTAATACAGTAGTGAACTTTGTCATTACATTTCTCATTATAAGAGGAAAAAGACTAAGATTAAAAAATGTAATAGGAAAAAAATGTACTCTACTCAAGAAGTTCTTTAGCAAACTATTCTTTTCATAAGATAAAAAAATGTAAAGAGGAAAAAGACCAAGTTACTGCTTTTTTAGAAAATGATGTGTTTCGATTTAAATTACCATTAGAATATTGTTATTTAAGTCATTTGATTCAAATTTTTTATGGAAGTCCCCTCCCATACACAACCTTATCTATCTAAAGCTTGCACGGGCATGTCTGGAAAGCTCATAACAAACCGATTTGCTTACTCAGCCAGCTACGATCAGCTAGTTTGCAGATAGGCTACCACATCCAAAACCAAACTGAGAATAACCCTACTTAATCCGTCAAAGAAACTTAATGCAACAGTTACTCTAAGAGTATTACGTACATCAAAATTCCATCCAGAAATTCATAGAACATAGAGAACCACCATATGAAGGGGTCAGGTCTATACTGTACCATCTACGAGAAACCAGATCAGGAGGATCCACAAGACAGTCTGACGAATACTTTTATCTCAGTCATCAACAGGGTCTTGTGGCGACTCGGATGCACTGCGTTTGATTGCAAGCACAGGACATTCAGCATGCTTTGCACAGAATTCACTCACAGTTCCCACAAAAACCCTGGGAAATATTTGGAAGGGCAAAGCAGGATCAGTAAAATATATTGCCAAACCAAAGACGTTTGTCTACAAAGATACGTCTCATGAGTCTAGGAGGGCAGTAATTCAAGGCATTAAGTGCAACAAAGCATCAGACATGCCTCTGGAATGGACCGAGACCCCTGCTTCCAACAATAAGCAAATCTGGCCTGACACGTCTAACTTCATGCAATATGACATCCTTTGGATCACCATGTCTGATCCATGATTCACAAGCAACCTAACAACAAGGCAGATATATGATGATTGAGAATGTACAAGCAGAAATGATAAAGAACATTCAGTTTAAGTCGAATCCTCTTTCATAGCAAGAGGGGAACCACAAGCAATCCTGCACACAAAGCAGAAGCAGAAGCAGAAGCAAAGTTTCTAGCACAGGATCAGGGAATATCTAAGGATGTGTTTGGATGCACTCCCATAACCACAATGCAAAGATGCAGAAGAAAAGGCAATGAAGTTACGGCTAAGTACCCCAATCTCATGGCATCGCTTCACAAAGTATTCCAACAGATGAAGTCCTCTGATTTTATCTCTGTTCTTCATCGTGTTAAAGTCATCCGGGGATGCATATACGCTGTCCATATCCTCAAAACCTTCAAAAAGCATAAACATATCAGCAAATCAAACAAGTTTTGATTAGCTAAAATTTAGGTTCTTTAAGGGTAAAGCAAAACATAGACGGGACCATTCAAAATTTCATTCTGTGCTAATCAAAAGAAAAGCGAACTAGGTTGCAGGATGTTCACGTAAGATCCACACAACTGGTTGTTTCGCTTCAGAAGGCCCGAATATACCTTCTCAACATAAATTTTTACCTAAGGCTGATACTATAAATAATTCACCAAAAAGCAAAATAACACTAGCACTTGGAACAATAGCATCCACAAAATCCTTGCAGCCACTATTTTTTTTTTAATTCCATGGGATAGGGTCTCGGCCTGGGGAACACACATTAACAAATCAGCAACAGCTAATCACACTGCACTGAGGGAAACAGGGAACCTATTAAATATCAACAACCCCACAGACAAGGATTTCTTGAATTCCAACACTTGTAAGAATCTAACATGCAACCAGGACAAGCCATTATGCAACAACAACGATTATCAGCTCAAGATCCAGAATATAGAATCACAAAGACAATCATATCAAGACATGTTCAGATGGTTCAATGACTATATCCAGCAAGTATGAATGAAAAATGAAACCTATCAACACACTTTGATCATTATCTCATTCTTAATACCCTTGATTCATTAAGTATTAGCAGTTATGACCTGGTTCAAAGGAAAATTAGTGTAACAGAAGTATCAAAAAGAAATATATAAAATTTACAGGAAATGAAGATATGTGCACGAATTCATTACATATAGTTCACTCCACAGGCAGCAAAATGATGACAAAATCGGGAAGGACAATTAGTAAGGAATGTAGTATATTATTTATGGAAACAAAACGTCGGACAAACATAAGCATTTTCTGTACAATAAGCAGCACAAAGTGCCAACGATTAACAAGGTTACAATCACACCAACAAATTCGATTGTAACTTAACACGAAGATAACAAATCTAACAAATAAATTCCACACAGGAAGAGTAAATTCGAGCCAACGAAAGTAATCTCTACTCAGTGAATTAGATTAATAACGAAAATCTCCTCCTCAAATCCCTAATCTACGAAACTGACACACGTCAGGCAATTCATCGACATTCCTCCGAATTTGTCAACATCGCAGTCAAAAATAATGAGAAAAATCTCTGTAATTAAAAGCGAAGAACGGTGTCAAAGAGCAGAGGTGATTTACCGTCTTCATCAGGAACTTGAACGTGGAGAAACAGAAGTTTGAAGCCAGAGGTGTTGGAGCGAACGATCTTGTCCAAAGTCCATTCGAAAGCTCCTTTGCTGCTGATGGACGCGTGTGGATAGCCCTTGATAGTGGACTCGTTCACGCCCATCAGAATCCTGGTTGGTTGGCCTTCCATTCTGTCAGCAATACAATCGCCTGAGTGACTGAATTGATCTCAAAGTTTTACACCCAGTTTTCTTCTGGACCTCCAGGCTATTCTAGGCCATTGTTAGAAGGCATAACTTCAATCAAGACACATGCCGGTTAATTACTTGTACTATGAAATGACACTACTATCCCTTGGTTAATCATCAACCATTTGTTTCGCTTTCTAGTTACAATTAATTAGCAATCAAATACCGCATTACTTTCCAATTTGTGCAGACTTAGAGCTCTTTTTAACTGTGGAAACAGGTTCTTGAACTAAGTGTAAGATAAGATTATGTATATCATATTCGAAAAATGTTCCATCTTTTTTCAGACCATGTGTAAATACGGAAGTTTAGTGTATTGGAAATACACTTTTTCATATATTTTTTCTGTTTATTTACTTTATTTTTATTTTTTCCTTCCGTAGGTTTTATTAGACTTGCTCTATTTTTGAATTAATCGTTATATGTTAAATGACAGTGATTGATCAATTACTCAACGTTACCAGTACTAAGTATTAAATGTGCCTCGTCCTCAAAAAGTAGTTACATAGTTACTATTTATTTGTCTATAATTTTTATATTACCTACCATTTTTTTAAATCAAAGTATTGTATAGATTTTAGCCGAATTTCAGTAAAGTTTTAGTTTCTGATATTGTATAGATAAATGACTAAAAAGAAAACAGCAAAGACCAAGTATTTATAATGAAAAAAAAAG
This sequence comes from Eustoma russellianum, assembly GCA_036186865.1. NCBI lineage: Eukaryota > Viridiplantae > Streptophyta > Magnoliopsida > Gentianales > Gentianaceae > Eustoma > Eustoma russellianum. Next base: position 288,043 of record AP025040.1, on the reverse strand, counting down.
TAACATATTTACTGTATCATGAGAAATGCAATTACGATGAAAAAAACGTACATATAATTGTTTTTAGATATGCAAGAACATAACTATCTCATTTTAAAATTATTGTTAACAAATTGTAAAATAAATAAAAATTAAAATTGCATAAAAGATGATTAAAATGTTTGGGAAAAAAGGAACTTCTGTTCTACACAATTGTAAACTTTACACCGACAAGGGTTTTTGCTAATTAATTCTACCGGAAAAGCTTGCTAATTAATTAATTCTAACTGAAAAAAAATGCTTGCTGAGAAACCATGGAAAAGGAAATAAGAGCAATAGCGTCACTGAAAAAGGCATGAATGTAAATTCTTGCGCTTTGAACATAGTTACTCTGCCTTTAACATTAATCTTTATTGCACTATACAAGTGTATTTTTTATCCTCACATTCGTCCTCATCATCATCCGTATCCAGTATATTCCAACGACAGCAAAAGCTATCGTTAAGATCTGAGAAAAGTAAATGATAGTCAGACAATATCTCTGTCCCAAGGAATAGAGATTCCGATTCCGATAAAGATCACAGTATTTCCCAAAATCTGAAAATAGCGATTGTTTTTCTAATTGCGTTGCCACCGCTTTCCCCTTTTTGTTCCTCTTCTGGGAAATCCCGTGAAGCTTTTATGAGACGAACTGTAAGGTTGCCACTTGCCGTAGCACGTACAGATAGGTTTCCCAAAATCTGAAAATAGTGAACATAGTTACTTCTGCCATTAACATTAAACTTTGTAGTGTCATGGAATCTGCTCGCACTAAGAACCGCTAAATTGTGTTAGTTTAGGTGGTTATCAGCGTAATTTAAATCAAAGTGTATGTCTTAGCAAAACTTTTAATTTATTTTTGTTTTGTTATACATTTCCAGAATATAAAAGAAACAACATTCAAAAGAAAATTTTAACACTAAAATTTGGCTAAAATCTATACAGTACTTTGATTTTAAAAAAACGGTAGGTAATATAAAAATTATAGGCAAATAAAATAGTAACTATGTAACTACATTTTGAGGACGAGGCACATTTAATACAGTACTGGAAACGTTGAGTAATTGATCAATCACTGTCATATAACATATAAAGATTAATTCAAAAATAAAGCATGTCTAATAAAACCTACGGAAGGAAAAAATAAAAATAAAGTAAATAAACAGAAACAATATGAAAAAGAGTGTTTCCGCCGCATAAGGTTATCGCGTTTGCGCAAGATTTGAAGAGATGCTGGATCGCTTTTACAATCTGGTATACACAACCTTATCAACACTTTGTGTGAAAATCTCTTTTCGTGGTTAAAAAAAGCTCTAATTCTGCACAAATTGGAAACGTAATGTGGTTATTGATGGCTAATTAATTGTGATTAGTAAGCGAAACAAATGGTTGATGATTAACAAAGGAGAGTAGTGTCATCTCATAGAACAAGTAATTAAATCGGTATGTGTCTTGATTAAAGTTATGCCTTTTTTTTTTTGGCGGAAAATGGAACTTTATTGATAAATATCAGCAATTTACATCAGTATATGTTTTCTGCTACTGAGTAAAAATAGAATGTGACATCAAACTACCACTACGTCTACAACTATTTACAAGTTCCAAATGTGTAACCCTTTCAATAGCTTCCTGCTGGATGCGATAAGAAGATGGTAGTGTCGATACAAGACCGTGGGAATATTGGTTTCGCCAGTACCATAGACTGGATATTATCTGACGAAAAAGGTATCGCCAATCCCTGAGATTTGGACCACGACGGTTAGGGGCACGGATGTTCTCCATAATCCATTGACGTGGACAAGAGGAGTGGAAAAAATGAGCAGTGGAACTGGAGCCGATGATACTGCACCAAACCTGCCTTGCCCAAGGGCAGTCACGTATAGCATGAAGAGTGGATTCCTCCGTATGACCGCAAATGCCGCAACGTCCAGATGGCAATATATGCCGCCTAGAAAGAAATGAACCTGTAGGAAGTCCCGAATAACAAATTTGCCACAACAACATGTTTAAGCGTTTAGGACCCTGTAGTCTCCATATAGTATTCCAGAGATTGGAGCGCGATTCGTTTGATCCGGAAACCATTAGACTATAAGCGCTAGCCACCGTAAACTTGTCTGAGCCCGTACCTTTCCATCGTAATGATCCGTCAGCATTCCGCGTATGCGATGTTTCCAGACCTGCACGCAGCAGCGGGACAATACTTTTGATATGCCGCCAAATAGAAGATGGATTGTGGTGCATACGATCCTGTAGCAAATCCCCATATTTGCAGCAAAGAACTTGAACCCAAAGTTTATCCGGACGTATGAGTAGTTGCCATCCCAACTTAGCAAGCATTGCTATGTTCATTTCTCGCAGGCGTTTTATGCCCAAGCCGCCATCCCACGTTGGTCGGCAAATTGACTTCCATCGGCACCAATGTATTTTGGATGTATGGTTTGTCTCACCCCAGAAAAAACGTCTTGATATCTTATCAATCTCATCAATTAGGCTGGCAGGGAGGCGGACAGTTTGCATCGCATATGAGGGCATAAGGGATATTACACTTTGTATCAGCAAACCTCTGGCCGCCTGCGATAGTAGCTTAGTTTTCCACATGGCTAGCTTTTTGCGAACTTTATCGATGATGAAGTCATATTTCCGTTTAGTGCAGCGGCCATGGACTAAAGGCATCCCCAAGTAACTACCCAGATTAGTCGTGCAAGTAATTCCTTGATTGATGAATACCGTGGGATGAAATCTGCCTGCCAAATTATTTGAAATCAGAATCTTCGATTTATGCAGGCTCACGGTTTGCCCTGAAAAATCGCAGAATTCCGCCAGAATTTTATGCATCACCGAAGCTTGCTTAACATATGCCTCACCAAACAATAATAAATCGTCCGCAAAAAAAAGATGGGATATCGACGGACCATGTCTAGACATACGCAATGGCAACCAGTCTTTGCATTCGACTGCATGATTAATTTTTTGCCCAAGAACTTCCATGCACAGCAAAAATAAATAAGGAGCTAAAGGATCACCTTGTCGAATCTCTCGTTGTGGGTGAAATGGTTCAAGACAATGCCCATTCCATAAGACCGATAGGGACGCCGAAGTTAGCGTGAACATAATTAGCTCCACCATTTGACTGCTAAAACCGACCATTTCAAGAATTTTTTGAAGGAAAGACCACCTTACTTTATCATATGCCTTTTCTAGATCTATCTTCATCGCCATATAACCTTTACGTCCTCGTTTAATTCGCATTGTATGCATAGCTTCTTGTGAGATGATTATGTTGTCCGCGGCTTGTCTTCCCAGGATGAAGGCACACTGATTTGATGCAACCAGTTTATCTATCACAAGTTTGAGCCGATTTGCGATCACTTTACTAATCAACTTCACCACTACATTAGTAAGTGCGATGGGGCAAAAGTTGGATATAGAGTCCGGATTAGGCATCTTAGGAATCAAGGTGATAAGAGATCTATTCATCTCTGCCGGAAAAGATCTAGTACGAAAGGCATCCATAACGAACTCGGTTACCGATGGTCCAACTATAGTCCAATTATGCTGAAAGAAGATAGGTGGGAATCCGTCCGGTCCGGGTGCTTTGTAAGCACCCATTTGGAAAATGGCATTCTCAACTTCATTTGCAGTCACCGGTCTATTCAATATTTGCCTGTCCGAATGATTCAACGGAGGAAAAGCAATATTTTCCCATGTAACAGTAGTCTCCTTTGATGCAGCATATAGAACTTTATAGTGATGAAGAACAATATCCTGCAACGCATTCGCATCTGCTACCCACTCCCCATTAGTGTCTTTGAGCCTTGAAATGGTGGCTGCCCGCCGGTGCATCTTGAAAGATTGATGAAAATAACGAGTGTTCCGTTCACCATCGGATAACCACTGTAGATTGTGCTTTTGCCGCCAATAAGTCTCTTCTTGTAACAAAATTTCTGCATACTCAAGGCGTAACTCTTTATCTAGTCGTGTAAGAAACATAGATGGTTTGAGAGATAGAGATCTTTGCACACCTTCAATTCTAGCAAGACAGCGTTTCCTACGATGTCCTATATTACCAAACACATCCCGCTGCCATGCTTTTGTTTCTGTCGCAAAATCAGATAACGTTCGCTGCAAATCCTTACTTTGTGGTCTCCATGCACAGTGTATAAAATCATCAAACGATTTATGTTGTAACCAGCATGCCTGAAATTTAAAGGAGCGTTCACCTTGCGCCTCGACATATCTGCGATCGAGTGTAAGGAGTAATGGGTTATGATCGGAGTTTAGTTTGGGCAAGTGATGTAATGTATACTGATGAAATCTAGAATGCCATAACAAGTTTGCCCACGCTTGGTCTAGTCTTTGTTCGATTAATAACCTTCCCTCCTGCCCATTCGACCAAGTAAAATGCGGTCCAGTAAAAAGAAGTTCCTCCAACGCACAAGTATCAATCATTCGATGCATTCGATTGACACCATAACCCGTGACTGGTCTACCTCCTCCCTTGTCCTCTTGTCGCACCACTTGATTAAAATCTCCTATTAACAGCCAGGGGATAGTGACATATGACGCCATAGATTCCACGTAATCATGAAACATATCACGGGTTTGTTGTGACAGGGAAGCATAAACCAATGATAGGATCCAAGACAAAGAGTTATTCAGCATAACACCCACATTCATTAGTTGAGCTGTGTAGGATATGATACGGATAGAAAGCACGTTAGCATCCCAAAGACACCATAAACCACCAGAAAAGCCTCTTGCTTCGATCGCCGCAATATTAGTAAAATGTGTACTACGCATAATTTGCTTCGCCCTTGAGCTAGGCACACGAGTCTCCATCAAAAAAAAAGCAAAGAAGGTGCATGATCACGAGATAAACAGGTAATGGTTCTTATTGTGGCTGGGGAACCCGCACCACGACAATTCCACGCAACAACTTTCATGACGAAGTGTTTGGGTGCGTAGGTACAGCGACAGTACCTTCTTCAACTGGAATAGATAATCCGACTTCCATAGGGGACGATCCATGTTCAACTGGTTCAATAACATCCACCAACATATTTGAATCTATGGCTACATCTGGCGGATGACACTTGATGTGCTCACTGCTACAATTATTTCTTTCCATTTCCGGATTGTGGTCAGCGATACTATTTGATGTGTTTACATTATGGGAAACCACTGGACCACTAATATTTGTAATATCTTCCAACGGTTTAGCCAAAGCCACTGTAGTGCTATTCTCGGTTGTTCGCCTTATGAAAGGACGGCTCACAGGATTAACCTCACTGCTAGTCATGCCAGTGTCTTTAGTATTTCTTCTGAGGAGTATCGGCTGTGCTTCTTTATTTTTGTTTCCCCGCGATAATTGGACTCTAACTTTTGATGTATCTTTCATTGGGATGCCTTTCGCCTTATTCTCACGTGATTTTAGAAGGTTCTCCTTGGTCGTTGTTCGGAATATAGTCGGTGGTCCCATGTCATTTATGAACTGCATATCCGTCTCAACTGAATTAACCGGCATTAGAGGTTCCTCATCCACCTCCTCAGATATAGGAGCAAACCGTGACCCTTGGGGGCCATTGGCAGGTTGCTTGGGCACTCGCTTCGCTGTTGTACTATGCGGCTTTGACACGTGCTGGGAATTCCCGTTACTGGTAACCTTAGATTGCGGGACTGCGCCACGTCTTCTGCTAGTGTTCTTCGCAAGCATCCAGGGACCAAAGGGATCAGTTGGGATGGAGGCGGTGGGAGGCTGTAAGCTTGATAGCGATGGTTCGCTATTTCCCTTCGATTCCTGGTCTCCACATTCCTCCTGTCTATGCCCATATTTGCCACACTTGAAACAAATCTGATGTAAATTCTCATAATTCCACCGTAAAAGAGGAACCATTCACAATCACCACTGAGGTAAGAGGCCTCTCAAGATCTATCTCCACGCACACTCGTGCGTACTTGCCACACGATACTTTCATTGTGTTAGTATCAATTTTGATCGCCTTTCCCAGAGCATCACCAATGCGCATAAGAACATTCTCATTGAACAGTTCAAGAGGAAGTCGGGGAATTCGTATCCAAACTAGAGTAGATGATACCTTTTCTGCAGTTGGGCAAAATCCCGGTCGAAACTTTGACACCGTAAGATAATGACCTTGTATGGTCCATGGACCATTTTCGAGTGCGAAAAAATAGTCATCTTTAGAGACAAATCGTACCACAAAAAACCCTTCTTCGAGATCCACGATCTCCAGTTTACGGTTCGGTGCCCACAAATCTCCAAGCCGCTGAGATAATATGCGGTACGATACATTTCGGCCCAGAAGTTTAACCACAAGCGCACGTCGCCAAGGTGCCCAAAGTTGCTTGCATTCGTCCATTGGAATATCCACCACTGCTTTGCCAATCTCTGTGTCATTGCCATCATGATCTGTTGGGGGGCACTGTACCAAACTGGTTCTCATCAATGTCATCATCCTCTTCTCCTTCCCCGGTATAGATATCGTCATTATTAAGTAAGCATGATGGAGGGGGATAACGTAGGAGATCAGCCTAGGGTGTAGCAGATGAAAAAGCGTCCATCTCAGACATGGGGGGATCATCCGTTGCTGGTCGCTTATACTTCTTCACACTCCTGTGATATTGATCCGCTTCTTCCGTGGACTTCTCATTGTGTTGATCCGCCATCGATTGGCCGGATGGCTGCCGCCGGCCCGGTGATCGTTGTTTTGAGTAACCGTTGCGGTTACGTAACCGTTTGTTCAGGAGAAAATTTCGGAAGCTTCAAAAGATGTTATAAAAAGTTATGCCTTTTAACAATGGCCTATAATAGCCTAGAGGTCCAGAAGAAAACTGGGTGTAAAACTTTGACGCCAATATGACGCGGCCAATGGATGGCGGCTACGTGGCAGAGCTAAACCACCCTTTTTTTTCTCTAATTTTTGCAGTTTTTTTATATTATTCAACATCACTGCAACATCACATTCTTCTCCTCCTCCGTCGCCACCACTACCCTTATCTGCACTTGGTGTTCCAACAGCCTTAGTCACCAAATTCCACGGCGTCTGGTCCGCATAAAACACCCTATACTCATCCCCCGGCGATGCCTGTCCTTCATCCAACACAAACCCAACATTCAGCCTCTCAAACTCCTCCAATTGAGCAAACTTCAGCATCCCATCAAATCCCCCTATCTCCTTGTCCGGAACAAAAGAAACATGAACATTACGAAGAGGGCTATCCTCTATCAAAGACTTAATCGCTTCTAAATACTTAATTCCTATACATTTATCATCCTGGGTGCCACGAGCAAAGATTTTCCTGTCGGAGGAAAGGTGGGCAGAGAAGGGAGGTTGAACCCACTTGGAAAACTCGGCGGGAACAGAGTCAAGATGGGAATTAAGAAGAATAGAAGGTAGGGTAGGGTCAGAGCGGGGCAAGGTGAGTAGAAGGAGAGGCTTTGAAGGGGTAAAATAGAGATGAGATTTGAGAGAAAGATGGAACCGGAAAAGTTGGTGAGTAAGAAGATGGCAATTGCGAAATTTTTTAGAAAAAAAGGAGTGGGGCAGCTCTGCCACGTGGCGGTCATCCATTGGCCGCGTCATATTGACGTCAAACTTTGTAGCGTCATGGAATCCGCTCGCGTGTAAATATTCGCTTTAAGTTGTCTGCTATAAAATATTCGCTTTAAGTTATCTGCTATAATAAATTGTACATAATGAATTATCAATATCAAATACGCAACATTCAATATACTACTTTATTTTGAATATTGTAGTGGTATTTTTCGCGGAAGGTTTGTTTTACAAACAGTGTTGTTAAAATTTTCTTTTGAATGTTGTTTCTTTTATATTCTGGAAATGTATAACAAAACAAAAATAAATTAAAAGTTTTGCTAAGACATACACTTTGATTTAAATTACGCCGATGACCACCTAAACAAACACAATATAGCGGTCCGTAGTAACACTTAGCTTCTTTTTTTTTTTTTTTCAATCCGTAATGACATATTGAAATGTTACTCCAATGACAAAGTCCCTTCTTTTCTGACGAATACTCTTATTTTATAAATACATTGATAAAGATGTGTTTTATCATTGGCCATGACACTATTTAGAAAAGTTAAGCAAAATTATAATAGATCTTAAATTTAAAATAATTGATTTATAAGGTCAATAACGTGTATTGAGAAACACAATTAGGAGAAGGAAAAGAAAGAAAGAAAAGATTGGAAAAGGTAGTATATAACTTTATATATATTGAAATAAAGATATTATTAGTCTGTCGTATTTTTTTCAGAATTTAACCATAACTTTTGGTATGTTGTTGGAATATCTTGGCTGTGATTGATGATGTTGACTTTTTCATTTCGATACTAGTAGAGGAAGCTCCTCTTTCTCCTTGCTCTTACCGAGGTTGGTTCAATAGGCGGAAGGACAAAAAGATTAGACTCAATAATCCTAGTAGCTATTATTAGTACAAAAAAAAGATGGAATACTCCCAGTGAACGATACTCTCCCAAATTCCAAATATCCATTCTCAAATATGACTTCTTCCTCTTCAAACCTCCTTGTATAACTAAAATTCCTCATCAATAATTCATCACGACCGCCGGAGAATTCAAATTCAAATGTTTCCCGTTCTACCCTTTTTCTGTACAAACTCCTTCTGTTTTCATCTTCTCACGTTTTGTTTTTTGTTTCTTCTTCTTCTCGTGCTTCAAGATTCTCTTCCCAACTGTCCAGGGAACTTTGAATAACGCAAAGGTGAAAAAGTTTATCACTGCACAAGGACAGCAACAAAGGGCCACGCAGTCGGCGATGCAACCGGCGGCGAATGATTTGCAACACTTGCATGAACATCTCATTTCATCATCGCCATCCTCCTCCGCCTCCGTCTCCTGGTGTTTTCTTTCCGGAGGAAACCTTCTTGAGGCCTCGTGGCTCATTTCTCAATTCTTGTCGACAATCCGATCTTCAATTAACCTGTAAACTGTGCAAATTTGATCAAATCCCTTAGAACATTTAGTCTCAGAGAATATCTGTAAAAATACAATTCGTATCATACAGCTGTAACTGTTATTAGATCACAAAGTAAAACTGGAAGTCCGGCTTTTGATGAAAACAAGTAAGCAGTTGTATTTTGCTGGTGAATAACGGTAAACTTTATGGTGGTCGAGTATCTATTTAACATTTATTAACCAATGAAATAAAAATGACAATAATGAATATGCAAAATGACAGTTCAGTTATTTTGTTTCTTTATTGTTACTTGAATAACTAATAGATTCTACTAACTATAAAAATTATCATGTATAATGTATCAAATGATGACTGTTACACTACATCTTAGATCTTTGATTAATGGGTCAGGATTTGATTAATACCATAACAGACCTGCCTGGAAACTAAATGTTAGATCTTTGTAGCAGAACAAACCATTTAAAACCATTATTGGTTGGTTGGTTATTTGTTGAAAAAAATAACAATATAAAAAAATTAATTCGAATGAAAAAACACAAAAGATGCCAGCGCGGAACACAGTGGCATGTCGTGAATTACATTGCCCCATTCGCTGGAAAATAAATTTTATTTGGTAAATTTTTTTTTCTTAATGTACACTTGAACATTTGACAAGTATGTTACAATTTATTGTAGAAGGGTAATTGTTTCAGAAACACACACAAAAAATTCAATGTATATAAATCATTTGCATGGTCGTTTCATGTTGTTCAAATTAATGGATCATTTAACCCCAAAAATCAACACCTTAATATGCTAGCAGTGACCATAGAATCACTACTATTAGAGTTAAATTAATACTCACTGACGCACACCATTAGCTTCTTAAATCTGCTAATTATAGTGTACCATCAGAGTGGACCTCTAGTATGTATTAGTCAACCAGACAAGACGAATATATAGCATCTAGCAGTGATTTTTGAATACTAATAGCACTATACCTTCTCTGCTAATTAAAGCTCTTGAAAAGATTGACTAGCTAATTCTGAAAGCCTTCCGCTTGATGTTGTTTGAAGTCATGAGTTGTTAAATATTAAAGCTCAGCTCAGATATTTTTTCTCATTTGTGTCTAGATTTTTGCGTTAAAATACTCGTGTTTACTAAATATATCACCCAGATAGATTGTCAAAGAGATAATGAAATACCATATATATATATATATATATATATATATATATATATATATATATATATATATCACCACATATACATATAAAATGAACGGAAACATATACACACACACATAATTATCACGAATTTTATGATAAATAAAATGGCAGTGATAGTATCTGATTATGAAAACACGGAAAAATATGTAACGAAGACGATAGATGATAGTGGTATACTAATAGAATATATCTTACAGATTAAAGACTAAGGGTGAAGCTGTACACCTCAACATATAATATGTTTCTTCACTCCATCGTTGAGACGGTTCCAATTGCTTTTTAGTATTTAAAAATGTAGAGAACGATTTAGAAATCTAACTCCAAATCTAACTTTAACCATTTGACTTCTATAAGCCACGTACGTATCACATGGGCAGAGTAGAAGCAGCTGGATAGTCGCTATAACTTTCTTTTACTAAAACTTTTTCAGATTTTTGGGCTTTAGATATGTTAGTTTTGCATATTGCATTTCAATTGTGAACAGTATCCACCTTGGGGAAGAAAACGATTAACGTTTTGCACTACTGTCATAGGATCAGATTTTTTATTTTTTTTAAACCATAAAGTTTCTGCATTTTTCACCAGAGATGCTAAATAGGGTATACACGATTGATGAACTTACAACGTCAGCAGGCTGGCTGTGCTAAGGAAAATGTGACAACTGATGACGCATTATAAAAATTTTACGACATGTCCACTAAAACATATTAGATGATAACAATGGAGTATAAAAAATATTTAAAGAAAAATAAAACAGGCCTTCGAATATAAGCATGTTGACAGGTCTATAAAAAAAACATGCTGACAGGTCTGAAATAGGTACAAAAATATGTTTTGTATAGTTACGTATATACATATACATGCCATGTTGAGTAATCTTTTTTCCCAGTATAGCATTTAAAAAAATATCACACACACTACTCGGACGTCCTAAAATGCACTGCTGTTACTAAACAAATACTCCTCAACAGCCAGAATGAGAAGAGAAGTTAGAGGATTGCCCAGAAAACAAATGTCTGGTCTTTAATGGTGATAATGCCAATGCGTGTAGCCATTGCCCTTAAAAAAAAATGCCTAGAAAGTGTATCTCCACTGAAGGCTTATAATTAGAGTTACATATAAAATTGAGTCAGGACATAGCTCAGTTCGTATTCGTTTGTGACATTGCAAGTAGAGTTACATATCAAATTGAGACATCTCAATAGTTTCAGCTGTATAAAGTTTACCTTACAAATTGACACGGACGTGAAACATGAGAACTCATCAGATTTTAAAAGATTTCGTAGTTACAAATTTACAAATTTCAGTGTAATAAATCAGTACCAGTGATGGCACTTCAAAATGTGATCAAGTGCATCTCAACTCTGAGTAGCACATTTCTAATGCAAATCAAGTAGTCAAGCAACGAAGCATTCGTAAAAATATAAGTGCCTTAGAATAAACAGCTGCCGGTATACCTTTTTTTTTTTTTTTTCCTTCCGCTGTATCTCCAAAACGACTGCATTTTTCTCCTTTGAATGTGAGGCGATCTAAAGCGGAGGCCACGGCGAGTGGTGTTGATTGACGGCGAACGGCAAAGCACCCGGTGGCACAGGCGGAGGACGTTTGGGAGTGGTTTTAAGTGCAAAATGGAGTAATGAGAATGGGGAAGAAGGAGGTGAGATTTTGATCTGATCTAAAGCAGTAAGCTCCTCCTCCCTCCTCAATAACATCTATGCTAATTTATGATGCATTTCCGTACACGATGCCTGTCTCCCCTGTTTTCTTCACCTTTTTAATTCCCTATGCACAGCAGCTCTTATTATTATACTTTTCTTTTTTTAGTATTATCCAAACTTGTTAGACCTATGGGTTGGCGTAGTGTCATGCACTCTGGATCAGCGGCCTCTTCCTCTTTTAATAAATCGCAGATACATGTATATCGTCACATCCGTTGAGATCCAATTTAAACCTCTGTTACTCATGCAGATTTTATTTGTTCACTAATGATTATTAGGATATTCAGTAGTTCACATTTATCTTCTTAAAGTTTGTTCTTTGTACACATAGATTAATGTGTGTCTGTTAAAATTTGTGACATATACATGTGTGTGTGTATATATTACTATTCCTGAGTGCAGGTTCGGTGATTCATGCCATGTCGGATGAGCAAGATATAAGGAAAAGCATTTATACACACATCTGTGTATGTATGTGTATACATACACACACATGCACGTAGATATACATAATATGCTGACCTAGATACTTGTAGCATCATATAAAGCACTCTTAGAAACTAAACAACCATGTCATTGAACAAAACTAGCTATGAACAGAAAGTAGACATAGATAATGTGTCTTTAGAGCATAAAATAAATTTAGACTGATGAGATAAAAGCACAAGCAGCAACCTTTTTAGTTTTAATTTAACACATGCATTACTGGTAAAGTGTCAAAGTTTTTGGGCTTTAGCGTTATTAAAAGATCTCTCTCTTTTCCATAAAAAATATGAAGTCAAAATAAAAATAAAAAAGAAAACTGGACCTCTTTAAACAACAAAATGAACAAGTTATATGTCCAACTAATGCAGGACCAGGATGATTCCTGTCAAACGTAGTAATATATTTTTGCGTGCATAGAGTATTTAATTGAACAAGTTTACATGTTATGTGCGTGTACAAACGCGCAGTTCTATTCTTATAGTATTATCCAAACTTTGAGAAGATGGGTAGTGTACTTGTCTATTGTCATGCACCGCCGGAAAACGTCTTTCAACCCTAGATCATGTGCAAATAAATAGTACAAATAAACTTTTAAGAAGAAGTAAATTTTTTTTAGATATCATTGAACAATATATATTTTAATATGTATTTATTTATCAACAGAAAAAAATAATATGATAGCCAAATAATTGAAGCGCACCTAAATCTGCTACCATATCAAACCGAGCATTCGTATATACCATATTAGTTGGTGACTATTATAACATCTTATACATACTTATTCATCAATGTGAAATTTGTGTACATACATATGTATATAAACATGTACACACATATATATGTGTACATACATGTATATTTATATGTAAGCATATATGTATAAATGTGTATCTATGTGTCTGTTTATATAGACATATACATATGTGTTGTATTTGTGTGTGTGTGTGTGTATTTATGCATATAATAAGCAACCAAGTTACTTGTAACATCACGCAAAAGTATTCTTCGAAAACACGCAAGTATATTGTCGAGCCTAACTAACTATAAACATAACGTAGAAAGAGATAGTCAGTCATCGGATCATACGGTAAATTCAAATTTATCGATAATTAATTACGCAATACTTTTGCATTAGTCACCGACCAGTGGATGAATTGAGATAAAGGAATAATCAGAAACCTTTTTATCACATGCATCACTCTTAAAAGTGTAAACGTTTGGGCTTTAGATACTGTGGACCTGTTTTTTCTCCATAAACATATGAACTGAAACTTTAAATTTGAGGGAGATCCATGCTCGTATATTTTACGTTCAGAATTTGCTCTGCATTTCATTCATCTGAATACCGATAATAATATTTTTTTATTACAAATGATGATTTGTAATTTTTGTAGAAACCTTACAATTCTGGTCTGTAGTAAATTTAAGTTTGGATTTCTAATTAAATCTAAAATTGAATTCACTACACATCGAAATCATAATGTCTATTATACCATAATGTTCAAAAGAGTCAAATCTTGTTAATATATACCACAATCTTAATTCAATTTAACCATCGAAATAATGTTATATTCACCTTTGCGTTACGTTGTGTTGTTTGCAGATTCAGTCTTTAACCAGAAAATGCACTATTTTATTGTCAGAAATTGGTTCTCATATAAAGTCTTTCTTTTTCGTCTCTTCTTTGCCTCTATGACATTGCCGGGGGGAAAAAATTTGGATAAAATGTAAAAAATATGTATTGTAATGTAAATACACTTTTACTGAATGCAAAACAATTTCGACTCAGCAATAGTTGTTTGCAAACTCTCTATGCCTTGGGATAGAGGTATTGTCTGCCTACCATTTACCCTCTCCAGACTCTAACGATAGGGTCCGGATGATGATGAAGAATTTACCCAAACTTGGTGTCATACGTGTAGCTAGACGTAATTTTTCTTATAGTTTTCAGCCTTGGGGCCATGGTTGTAATCCAGTTCCCGTTTCCTTGTGCATCCCTATTTCCCAATATTTTACAGATATCAATATGACGGGAAAGAATGCTTGAACCCACAAGTTTGATTTTTAAATTATGATTTAATCAAATCATAATAGTATTTTTTTGAGAGGGAAGAAGTATGTCTTTGAAAAAAAAGGAAAACATCATATGAAATAAAATCAGATGAAAGTAGTCAAAGCGTGATATCAACCCGCCCGAAACGACAACGATGTCAACAACTGTAAGTATGGAACAATTTATAGCATGACAGTAAAATAACACCGGAAATGAAAATCTTATGTACTTTTCTATAATTAAACTAAGCTCTTCAATCTCCAAAGCATCCATTTTAACCTCTAAATAAAATTTAAAACACTAGTTTATAAATATATAACTATCTTGAATACACGAATTTGTGGGTTTATTTATTGAAAATAGCGGGAGTGAAACGCCAAAAAGTCTTTAGGAGTAATTCAAAATAATAATTAAAAAAGTATGTAAAAAGCGTGCGATATGTGGAATAGAATGATTATTGCCATCATATTTTTAAGCATTTCTATCATTTTTACATTGCCAGGTTAAGACGAATTTCAATAAATGAGTGCGATCTATGAAAATTCATTGACTATTAACTGTATTCTTATTCTTCCTTCCTTGGCATAAATCTACTCTCATTATTTTTATCCTTTTTCCTTCCAGGAAATCAACCACCACCACAACCCCATCCTCCTTCCTCTCCTTCAACCTTCAGCTACATTTAAGTAAATCTTAATATTTATATATTAAATAATAAAAAAATTAATAATATAAACGAATTATGTTTTGGACATTTATTACTATCATACAATTTGTCTATCTAAAAAATAAAACAAATAAAAAGAGAGTAGGGACGATTTTTAGAACGGTAATCCCTCAACCAACATCAGTAGCGTTGGGAATGACATTGAATGCTTCACCCACCTTCTCCTACTGCCATCATCAACTCCCTCCTCTACACTAAAAACAAAAGACACAACTCGTCAACATATATGCAGCATGGCCCATAATTACAGCCATAGTTGAAAAAAGAAAATAGCAATAATGGCCTCTACCTCCAGATATGGGTATCGGAAGCTGAGAGACGTGGGGGGCTGGTTTCAAGAAGATAGCAGCGGCGAGATCAACTTAAGGGAGAAGGTGATTGGGAGGAGGAAAAGAAGCTTCATCAGGTTCAGAAGGTCTCACTTCAGAGGTAGATTGAAGCTCAGAATCCCCAGCTTGAGGAGGCTGATCAGAAAGAAGGCTCGTTTACTGAGAGCTGCGTGGGTGAAAATGGTGAAAAGATTCAAAGAAAATCAGGGTCATTTGGGGGATCTTTTTGCTGGCAACTATTTGTTCATGCAGGTCAATCCTGCCCCTTTAAAAACTATTGCTCAAATTAAATCTATTGGACAGGATTTGTATTGTAGGCCGATCACTGATGGCCGCTTGGTTTCCAAATTTGCTTGATGTGTTCAATTCCTTTGTGTTTGTTGTTGTCACAAAGAAGATGCAAAGAAGCCCAGAAATGATGATGAATCTTCGGTTCAATTCATAGCCAATAATCATTTATGGGAAGCAATATAGTACCAACCAGTCAAGTCTGTTATAGAATAGATGAGAGAATGCCAATCAATGATGTTCTTTCGTTCCACGTGTAACATCCTACAGGGATTTGCGTAATTTTTACAGATCAGGAAAGATTTAGAGAAAGAATCTTGATCGAACGGTTTGTTTTACTTTCAAGAGAAAAGTTCCACTATGAAGGATGTAAACGATTTTTACTAGTATGAATGTGTTATGCATTGGAGTTTCTTGTTCTATTTCTCTTGGGAGAAATCCCAGTCAATAAACAGCTTATCTTCGTTTCCTTTGATGGGAACATTTGATCAACTGTTTTCAATTTCCTTTTTCTGGCTTGGAGGCTGGGGATCCAGCTGGTGAAATTCTTCCAAAGTGACTAAAAGTTAGAACGAGGGTATGTTTTTCACTTATTTGGTATGAGTATTATACTCTATCATAAACATCAAGTCATGAATAATGTGTATCAATAACAGAAACATAAAGTGTATTACCCATTGCTATGCAGAGTATTGCAAACATTATTCATCATTCGTTCTGTCATGATTATTACATTGGCCGCCACCTGACCACCTGTATAAAACAAGTCGACGTAGTTATTGCTATGCAAGTTGCCATCCGTCTGGCACACAACCTCAGTTACGAAAGAAAGAAAGTCTCCTACACCGTCACACGTTAAATTCTTTTTTTTTTTAATAACAAAAACACTTTGTAAACAATAGATAGCTCTTGTGAGTTTATGGTACCACACAGAACATACGCCTCGATGTGTCATAGACGTGATTTTTTTTATTTACTATTTTTTGGTGGTGTGACCAGATGAAGATGAAAGGACTTGGATCATACATACAGCATAAAGCTACCTGCATTTTCATACCGGATAATCAAGAGAGTAATTGCTCGCTTGTTGTTGTTGAAGCATATTTTAATGGTCTCAAAGACCTCTTTGTCTGCCGTGGACTTTTCACAGTAGTTATTAAGGTGATGATAACTATGCAATCTATGCACCCAAAGTTAAAATAATGCAAGTGCAACACTTCATGAGAAACTTGAGCTTAAGATATTAGGTTTGCATTGACCATTCAGAGTTCAATTAATTACAGCCGAGTAACAAGCAATTTATGCATTCTTTAGTGCTAAATATTAGTCCAGGAACCCGTTGGCACTGACCTATGCGTAATGATAGGCATCTGCTAAATTGTGCATTCTTAACATTGCATTTGAGGCGAGTTTTGGCTATCATCCATGTGTGTGTGTGTGTGATCTTTATTTTCCCGTTAAATTTACATACTTCTGCAGTTATACTATATAGATACCTTGACGGACACAAAGATATTGTAACAGCCTAGAAAGGAAGTCAAATACTCGAATTCTATCTGTCAGACGCTTATAAATAGACCTTTTTTTTTTCCTCTTTGACTTGAATAGAACATGTGACCTAAGTAACAAGTACCCAGACAAATCCAGCTATTGTAAGTTCTCAAGTTTTACATTTTCGATCTCACAAAAGAAACCTAAAGTTCATGGGGAATTAAATTGTTTAAAAAGGTGCGAAGCCTGCCTTCTATAAAATCCAATCCCAAAAGAAACAAAACGATAGGAAGCCACGATGCCTTTCTACTGTTACACTGCACTTTCTTACTCAAAGCCCTTTTGCAATTGCACCCCAGTTACAAGAAATCAGCTAACGTGATAATCTGCGTTCTAACATAGATATGCATTGTTAATAGTCATTTATATATAGTTTTTAGTATGTTTAGAGTCACATTTGCATGATTTTTGGAATTGTTGACACCTTAGCTATTATATTCTATTTTACGTTTTTGGCACGTATTTGTTTATTCTTGTGTATTTTTCAAGTATTTTTGAGATTGTATGACAAAAGTGATCCTTGAGACGAATTATAGAAGCCAAAGAAGAAGAATGAAAGATAAAAAAAGGGGGAAAAAATGTTGCAAGAAGTTGCGGATGATCGCGTTATAACGCGATCGACTGGTGCGTTATTTTCCAATACAAGAAGACAGTGTAGCTTTGATTTGACTAGTGATGTCACATCACCCTTTTTGATTTATTTATTATTTGCTAACTACTTTCATGAGGTGTAAGAAGTTATTTTCCACCAATAGAAGGCTAGTTTAGCATGTTTTAATGATATACTTAGTCCTAGACTAATTTCTGAAACTTATTTTGTGAGAATCTTGTTGGGAAAGCCTTGTAATATTTAAGAGGTCCAGTGATTCTTAGACTTTTGCTCCCTCTATTCTTCATCTCCCTTCTATTTTCTCTCAACATAGTAGTTAGAAAGAGGGGAGGAGAAGACAGTCATTTCTCCTTCCTGATTTCTTGTAAATTACATGCTTTTATAGAGAAGTAAAAGCCAGGGCGCATTGTACTTTAAGATTGTTTTCAAATGGTATGTTCTTGCTCTTTCACTTCTTGCTTGTTTTAGTTGTTTATTCTTATTATTTGTGACTTAAATCTCTTGTCTCTTCATCCAAGTTGAAGTATTTGGCTTGTATGCAAATAACGATTATGTTTATGCGTTATTAAGTAGTATTTGATTACGTATCTGAAGAATCCATTGGTTGTAGATATTTATGATGTTGAATGCTAGATTTCAGAAATCTTGGCTTAGTTATTTATCTTTTATTGCATGCTTAAGTACATCGAAATTTTCTTGATACTTGATGTATGATGCAAATAGATCAGGTGTTAACATTTTGACCTAAATTGGATTTATTGGCTTTAACAAAGTAGATTGACAACTAAAGAAGTTAATGTTGAGAATTTCTTAGACTAATGACTTATTAGTTTGATGATCAGAAGTGTGTATTCAGGTCGTCAAGTCAATATAGGCAGAACAAATGCTTTAGTTACTTACATTTGGAAATTACAAGTATTTGAGAAGTATTATGTATTTGCGTCATGTACGATTTGATTTTTTTTTTGATAAGATATATGATTTGATTAATACTCTAATTGATTCCTAAGCTTATGAGTTTGAGGAAGAGGAAAAGATGAATGTTTTGATGGAAAGCATTTTATCTCATTGAAGTTTAGTTCTTCATATTTCATTGTTTAGATCTCTGTCTTATTTGATGCTACTTGTATTTGTTAGTTAAATGTTGATGAATAATGGATGTGTAAAGGCCCAACATCTAATCCAATGCATACTATAGTAAGGGAAAAGTTCTCACTTATTGTCTTTTGACGTTAACATGTTTGTTCCTACTAATACGACTTCAAACACCTAGAGTGCATGACTTTGCCCCCCCCCCCCCCCCCCCCCACAAATGTCAATCTAAACGCTTATGAAACCTACCGCAACCTTGATGTCTAAAGCCTTTCACAACCTAATCAAAATAAGGCAGCATAAGTTGTCTTACTAGACTAACATGAAAACCGTGTAGCATAGTAAGATGTTCTTCTATGTTATAGCCGATAATAAAGAAAAAAATTGAAAAAGCATTGAACTCGAGACTAATGAAATTGGAAGAAGAATAGAAACAAAAAAGAGAGTCATGATTAGAAGAAAATTTGTTTTATTTATGTGCTTTGTAGTCGTTAATTATAACATGAAAACCATATAATAACATGTATTTCTGGCAAGAGTGGAAGTTCAGATCGGTCATGATAGGAAGAACACTTGCTTTATTTATATGTTTTCTAGTTGCTGATTATAACACGAAAACCGTGTAAGAACATTTGTTTTCTGGCAGGAGAGGGAGCTCAGATCTTTACCGGTGGGAAAGGGAGCAGATCCATAAGGGTCCCAAATTTCATAGGATAATGTTTTGACAACAAATAAGAACACATAAAAAGCACTAGAAATGTCATATACACCAATTGAAAAAGCAATAGTAAAGGCTAAATACCAGTCAGAGATGTTTGCATATGAGAACTCAAGAAACGCAAGCGGCCTTGTGTTGCAATTCTCTCGTCAATGTTACTGAGGCATGAAAAACAGCATGCACCATCCAAATGAGTTCCACAAGTAAAAGGTAAGTTACTCTTACAATGAGAAACAATCAATTGGTGCAAGTCTAATGATTATGAATGAAGAACATAGTTTACCTCAAACGTTTGATCACATTAGGGCCTTTCTCAGATAAAGGTCGAATTTTGGTTGTCAGCATAAGGAAACCTTTCCACAAGCCTGAATAGGTTTGAACAGAAGGATTGCGGATTTTGACCCACCCTTCTAGAAGTTGGACACAATCACCAATCCTTTCATAGCTTTTGTCCACAGTAACTCTTAAAACGGTTCCAAAACGTGGAAATTTACTTTACACATTTATTGACAACGGGGTTGGCTCAATCTGCAATGAAGTGTTCTGCTGCTCATATCTGCAAGAGAGAAAACTTGGACCATGATTAGTTCTTTTACAATTGCAACCAAGTCCACTATAAACAATCATAAATTCAGTCTGCAAACGGAAACATACGTTGTCTGTATGCTAAAGGTATGCACATCAGTTCCCTCCCACACAAAGAACACCTACCTATCACTTGATTCGCATACATGCAGGACCTTCACAAGAGAAAAATGGTTTTCATAGTAAGTTCAGTCACGTAACCAAAATAGTTCTAGCCTGTTGTACAAGTAGCTAGGAAAACTCATGAATACCTGGCAAAATTGGATCAACAAATGTTCCTTCTTTATTATCTTTCAACACAACAACAAGCCTTTTCTTCACTATGTGAGGTCGGCTATATGGATCAATCGTTTTTCTTACGTTTTATTTTTTTTATTTTTTTGACTTATAACCTAAATCATACCCTCCTTTTGTGTCTCTAATACATAATGCATAATATGCGCCTATAGGATACGCATCTTTCAAAACTATCATATCATCTCAACCGTAATTCAGATCTAAGTATATGAAATTCTCACTTAAATCTTGTATCCTCTACATGACATCAGCTATATGAATTAACATTCAAAGTTCTCTATTTTAGTGAGTTTATTAGCTCCTGGAATTAGCAAAAACACAATCAAGGTGAGACAAGTTTCACTGAATCTTGCAAGACTACAAGAGCCATAACCATGTCTAGCCCATCCACAAATTATCACAAAATTCTATCCAGCAATGATGGGTTTATTACGAGTAGGGAGAAAAGCGTGCACTCTATTGATAGACCACAAAATCATGTCGGCATTAATTTGCTTCTCCACTACAACTTAATGGCCAATTGAAAGAACTGAGAGTTGGAAGGTTTACGCAATCAAAAAGAACGAACCAGCCAAAACCTTTCTTTTAAACTATCAATCACCTCCCACCCCACCAAAGAAAAAAAGAAAAGAAAGAGGAAAAGAAAATGCAAGATCATATAAGTGAAGAAAAGACCCACAAAATGCACATAGGGACTAGATAAAATACCAGCATCAGACACACAACCGCCACATTCTCGAATCCATCTGAACAATTGTCTGAGTCCTTTTCAGATTCTAGCAACACAAAATCAGGGAAAACTTGAAAAGTTTATCGTGTTCAACTTCTCTCTCATCAAAGAGTGCAACTTTTCTCATAAAAAAAAGGAATATAATTCTCATTGTGAAGTTCGATCTGCAACTTTAAAGTAGCAAAAATCACAATATGCAGGATGTAACCAACAATATTGGAGTTAAATCAGCAGTATATTAGCATATAAAGGAGTGGTACACACCTTAACATCGCATAAGAGAATTATATCATTTCCTGAACGAAAGCAGGCAAATTTATGAATGTCTGACATAAACATGTCTACGCTCAACTCCTTACCATGTAAAGATTGGTCTAAAATCTTCAAATTCAGACAGTAATCTGCAGACCAGAAGACTCGAAATAGTCAAGAAATCAGTTTGAGCGTTGTACGAAGGAATTAGAAAAGGAAAAAAAGGTAAAAAGCTAACCTTTGTCTAGGGAATTATAGGGCATGGGGAACTCAACAACAACGCCTATCATACTAATCCAGCTACCTGGATCCTGCACTTCTACCAAGTCACGAAACCTTTCTCGGCCTCTCATTTTGTTACAGAGTATCTCAGTTTCCTAGTTCCCAATTTTTATCATTAAAACCCTCCCCTCATCTTTGTACAGTGGTGAAGGCGGAAATGAAAACCCTACCGTTAACTTTATGGTGCCCCCAAATTTTGTTACTACTTTTATTATTAATTGTCTTTTATGGGAACAAGTGCCAGTGCCACCGGAATTCGAAGTGTTGCATACCTATGTTATGTTGAGGAAAGCATCCAGATAGGTGAGGCTGCTACGTAAAAGAATGAAGATCAGTCTTTTTCTTCTTCTCTTTTCTTTTTCGAAGGGAAATTTAATTTGACCTCCACCAGTTTGAATCTTGAAAGCGAACTTGTCTTGAGCAGAGGACCCCACTCCACCACCATGAAATCAGCCGACTAATCAGGTTCTTCTTTTTTTGGTTGAGAAATCTAACTAATCAAATTAGACCCCATACTTTCCATGCTATGAGTTTCCTTTTTCTTTTTTTTTTTTAGACCGACATATTACGAGATTCGAGATGATATTTGAAGCGATTGATGACGTACACTACGGAATGTGAAACACCAAATATAAGAACTGTCCAACTAATTTGGAAGGAAATGAATTGATGAAGAATAGAAGTATCTTGCCGAGTGCATACTACAGGTTGAGACATCGGAAAGAAGTATGTTGGAAAGAAGTATGAGTGATGAGGTATACTGTTATTTTTCTTTCATTTATTTACTTATTCTCCCAGAAAAGCTGGATGATGGGGCCGGGCTGTGTGAATTAGATAGATTGTGGATTGATTATTCGAACTTTTCCTTTATTGACTCGGATTATTCCAGCTTTTACTTTTTAGCTTTATTGTAATCTTATTTTGGGTGTTGTTTTTCTGAGAAATGCAAAGGACACATTGAAGATAGTGCAGGAGAAAGCAACGGAGGAATGTTTGGTGAAGTACCTACCGACCAGATACCAACAAAAGGGAATTGTTGCTATCGTTCTTAACCTTCTCTAAAATTTAAACCCTCTGCTGCGATTACAGACTATACCAGGAAACGGGAGCAAAAACCGCAGTCATCAACATTCAACTGGTAACGATTGAATTTCTGCCCTCTTCCCTTCTTTGAAGTAGTGAAATTTGAGGGCTAAGCACAAGGATTCCGAACAAAAGTGTGAATTCTTTGGAACTAGACGAGTGGCTGAAATGGGTGGCGTAATGTCGTCCATGGCGGCGAAACTAGCTTTTTTCCCGCCAAATCCTCCATCTTACAAGCTTGTGACGGATGAGTTCACTGGTTTGCTGCTTCTGAGCCCTTTTCCCCACAGGGAAAACGTGGAGGTTCTGAAGCTCACCACCCACAGAGGCAGTGTTATTGTGGCTGCCTACATTAGGTACCCCATGGCAACCTCTACTGTTCTCTATTCTCACGGCAACGCCGCTGATCTTGGTCAGATGTATGAGCTTTTCGTCCAATTGAGCACCCAGCTTCGTGCCAATCTTTTGGGGTATTCTCTTTTCTTCAAGCTTTAAGCTTTCTTGCCGTTGTTTTTAGTTCAGGTGTAAATGGGATGTTTAAGTACTTCTGCTTGTGCTGTTGTATAGTCATTCTTCTTGTAGAATGTGTTGTGTCTTATTTTCATTTTCTGTCACTTTTTTCGTTTCTTGTTCACCATTGGATGAAATGAGATTACTGGTTTTGTTTGGAGTATAGGTTTTTTTCTCACGGCACTATGCGATTTTTTTTCTCTGGGTTTTCTTACTACTTTGTCTCCAGCTATTAACTTCGTTTCATAAGAACATTTTTGGGAGTTAAAGATTGTTTATATTTGTGTATGCTGTGAGATTCCCTCAACTTCTACACTGTTATGTGGTTAGGTAAGGGATAATTTTTCAAAAAAGTATTATGGCAATACACAGGGATAATTTAGTATATATCTGGCTAGTTCATCTTCTGCCAGTTTCAACTATCTCATCCTTGGGCATATGGAAGTTCACTATAAAGACAACTGAGGAATTGGGATAGATATGGCACTATTTCATGTACTATATTCAATATGTTATCAAATTTAGCAAAGGCTGATAGTCATGACTTCTGATGTTATATAATCATATACAGGTACGACTACTCTGGCTATGGGCAATCATGCGGAAAGGTGCGGTTTGGGGGTTAGTTTAGGGTAATTCTCACACATGGAGCATAAAAGTTCATAAATCCGCACAACTTGTAATTGAAACTTAATTCTGGTTTTCTTCTTTGATGTCTGTAGCCAAGTGAGCAGAACACATATGCTGATATTGAGGCTGCATACAAGTGCCTTGAAGAGTGCTATGGCACTAAGCAGGAAGAGGTTATCCTGTATGGCCAGTCTGTTGGGAGTGGCCCTACTTTGGAGCTAGCTGCTCGTTTACCCCGGTTAAGAGCCGTTATCCTGCACAGTCCCATTCTATCTGGCTTAAGGGTGATGTACCAAGTGAAGAGCACATATTGGTTTGACATTTACAAGGTATAACATTTTTCCTTTTTTTCTAAGTGAGGACCTTTTTAAGCTGGATGCTTATCTGACAAAGTTGGTTTCGTTGTCATGCAGAACATTGACAAAATTCCACTGGTTACTTGTCCTGTACTTGTTATTCATGTAAGTGCTTCCACAATTGCTGTTTGTAACTAGTCGTTTTGTCCGGGATTTGGTGAAGAAAAAAACACAATGAGAAGGGAGATAAAACCACTAAAACTGTCTGTCTTATGGTTTTACTGTTTTGTCATCTTGTTCTTTAAGGGAACTGCAGATGAGGTTGTTGATGTTTCGCATGGTAAGAAGCTTTGGGAGCTATGCAAGGCGAAGTATGAACCTCTATGGATTGAAGGAGGAAACCATTGTGATTTAGAGCTGTATCCAGACTATCTTAAACATGTTAAAAAGTTTGTTGCCACTGTCGAGAGACCTATCCATGTAAGGAAAAGCACAGACCAGTCAGAACCTTTTATGAAACTTACAAATGTTTTTGAGGCCTCAAGAGATAGCACGGGTAAGAGAGAAAAACCAAAACGCAGTACTGGCAAGCATGAAAAGATAAAATACCAACCAACAAACAATGACAAGCTGGAGAAGTTGATATCTTCTAACGAACTGGAAAGATCCAGAAGTATAGATTGCATTGAGAAGGCCCGCAAAAGCATTGATCTTCCACTGGACAGAGGTCGAAGAAGTGTTGATATTTACATGTGATACAAGCCATCCGATGTTCTTGTCAGATGCCCTTTCAACCGTTTATAGTTTGTCTCCGATATATGGTCACGTTTCCACGTTATAATTTTGCGTTAAAGAACATAATTCTTTGTGCTTCTATGGTATTGTGCGATGAGCGTATCGAATGATATAAATTCTTGTTTTTGGCTGGTTCTTTGCATTCTGGTTGATGTGATTGTTAAGTAATCATAACACAAGATCGGTTTGTTTGTGGCATCATATTCAGCTGTTTTACCAGGAGAGCTGACTAATTCTTTCCTGAGGCACAACTAAATTGTCACCTTCTTTTTTTCGTGTACTGCTATTTTTTCAGCTGTACCCAAAACATTAGGACGCAGAGAATATTAAACAAGTTCGATAATATAATACATCGCAGTCCATGAGACGTCATCATCTAGAATTTTTCTAAGATGGAAATAAGTTTAAAAACATTATTTTGTGTCGCGGTTGATGTTCTCTCCAATGTTGTTTCAGTTTTTATTATTATTATTATTATTATTATTATTATTATTATTATTATTTGTGAAGAAGGTAACAATATCACATCATGGTATGGATACATTAAAAACCATAATTTTCCTTTTTTTTTTCCCCTTACCCGTTCTTCTTCCTCCTACCTTTATTGCATTTTCAATTCATTCAAGTTGATTAAAGTATGCCAAAGCTGGTGGTTTCATATAATAAAATTTGAGCTGCTATGAATGCGTTTTATCATTAAGTTATAGCCTACGCGACGCTATAACAAACCAAAATCTCAAACCACTATCAAATCACCATAACAAAAGTTGGTAATAAGCAATAATCACGGTAACAAAATTAAGCTAGGAACCCACAAACCAGACCCCACGGGGCTACGCTTGCTAAACCACTAACCAAACCAAAACCATTCGTGAGTTGATAGCTCCTTCCGTCTGCAACCGCTTGGGTTCCTCCGCTACCACGCTAGAATATTTTACGAGGTCCTAATATTTTTTTTTTTACCCAACAACTTGCAAATTCCAAATCTGTCCTAACCAGGATTCTCAAAATTAATTGTGACACTTGGTCCACAGACTTACGGAAACCTCTGATTCTTCAAAGACCCACCATAATGAGAATAGGAAATTTTGGCAATCCCTGATTCTTCACAAGAACTACGGCATGCACGCCAAAGGTTAAACTTGCAGAAATAAACATCCAACCTATATGGAATGAAAATCACCAGACTTTACAGTCTGTAAAGTATAAGCATCCAATCAGTTGAAAAACGGAAAAAGAGAAATGACACATCAAAATCTCGTTCCAGGTTATCCGTCAAAATTTGCTCATAAACAGGCATCGAATCTAGAGTGCATTTCCGTGCCAAAAAAATGAAATGTGGATGGAGGTTCTCTCCATTGAAAGCAGAGACAGAGTGGAGAAATAACCAACCCAAAGGATTGTGGATGCACCACATGATTTTTCAAGAAACTCGCAGTTGTCCTTAAATCTCAAGGAGCTCTATCAAAGGGCTTGGTATCATTGTAACAAACATCCCAAACTGCTTCCATGGCATCTTTGGCTGCTGCTTCCGAGCAATATGGATTAGACATAACTGACTTCATTACTCTTCTTCTAACACATTCCTTCAAGTTACAATGTCAAAAGATCAGGGCAATTGATATGTTTCAACAAAAGGCATGATGTAAAAGTCATCCATGCCGGAGGACGGTCATGCTCAATATAATACCATAGTCTCTTATACCTGGACTCAGCAATTACCCCCACCGCACCCGTGTCGACACGACACGACACGGATGTTGGTACGGAATATAAGCCGGATATCTGACTAGCAGATGGGTACTCTGACAGTTGCTTCAGTCTGTAAAAATCTGTATCTACTAGGATTTTCCAGACTCCAATGTCCAAGTTTAGTTGTCTAAACATATATGCAACTAAGCTAGAGGAGTGTAGAAATACAGTATAAATATACTTGTATAGGCCTTATACACTTAGAAAAGTCACATGTTTAGTGGCCTAGAGGATATAGCCATTAGAAGCATTGCAGCCATTGGCAGGATAGAGACACTTGAGGCTCCTGTTAACATATCTATAAGAGGTAATTCCTTGTACATTTTGTAACTTGACTTGATGAATAATATATTCACGATTTTCTATAAAATGTTTTCTCCATTGCATCTTTAGCAAGACCTTTTGGGGCAGAAGGGTACATAATGTTCTGCCTCTTACCAGATATGTGTTTCAAAATAAACATTCATAATGTCAGGTATACGGTTCTTTAATGGAGATTTCTTCTCGTTGGTGACCTTTAATTTCAACATCATACAAAATCATTTGTCTATTTTTCTTTTGTTTTCCATTTGTGGTATATAGAGAAAACCTAGTTTCTTGTGGTCAACTCAAAACTCACTGGTTCTCATAAACACATTTTACAAAAATCGTCACAGTAAAAGCAAATAATGAGCATGTGGACAAATTATATGAGAAGCACTACCTGTTCATGACCTCGTAACTTCATAAAACCTCGTAGCAATTCACGCTTATAGTGGCAGTCACCACTAAGGTGGCCAGCCCGAATCTGTTCAAAAAATAACAATATTGCCAAGAAGCACAATCTTCACAAAAAAGGGAGACAGCAATGAAGAAAGTTAACCTCACTGCATGCATGATGGGCACAATTTGCCCAGTCCAGGTTTGCAGCACGACATTCATCATATGCATGAATAAGTTCGTGGATGACCACTTGGTTAACATCATCTTGAATGTTTATGTGATTGCTGCATACCCTTATCTGAAAGAAGAAACAAGAATTCAGAAGATGACCAAACGACTCAAGGATGCAACTGACACGGTTAAAATAACATAAATATCAAGCACAATTGTGTTACAATAGCTCAAACGGCCCTTTTCTTCCCCAACCAAATAGAATTGAAAGTGAAATTCATTTCCCCTCACCCCAAGAAGAACAAAAAGAAACAAAGAAAAAGGAAGAAGCAAAACAAGACAAGCAAGAGCTAGATAGCCCCATCATCTTGTCACACAATGAAATTAGACAAAGGGAGAATCAGTCCATCTCCACTCCCCTCCCACCCCTCACCCGCCACTCACTTTTGTTTTTTGTTTTTTTTTTCTTAGATAAACAGTTTTACCAGGGCAAACGCTGTTGGGATGTTAAGCACATATAACCTGAACTACAGATTGCCAAGAAGAGAAACCAAATCCAGATAGGACGAGAAAAGAAACATATAAACTAGACACCAACTAAGATAAGATCACAATAATAGAAAACATGACCAAGTAGTCAACACTTAACAGAAAAAGAAACAATTACCCCTTCGCCACGGATGTATCCTCCACTTATTTGCTGCTCGCAATGGACTGCTCTTATGAAGTTATCCCCCAAGCTGCATCCAGCCTTCTCAATATGCTCTTTCAAAAATTTAACCATAGGCCCTGAAGTTGAGTATAATTTGACCAAAATAAAGCTCTAAACCGACAATAATAATTTGAGAGAGGAGTGAACGAAATTTCAGACATACTTCTGAGACTTCTCTGAATCATTCCTTGGCATTCGTCCACTGTTACGCCGTTGCCACTCATTTCGGCTGAGAATGGTCCAGCAGTGCCTTTTGGTCTGGCCTGTTCATCCATGTAACTGGTTAATTCCCTAGTTGAGCAGAACGTGCTCCTATGCAAAATGTCACTGAAGCAGTGGTGGCAGCAACCAGGGCCGTTTTGCTTTAGTTCACAGCAGCTACAGATAGAAAGGAAGGAGACGATGTAAAGCAGTGCAAATTTGGTGATACCATTGCTAATTTGATAGGGTAATGTGGCAGACAAATTTACTTAAGGTGGTTACTGCTGAAAGTTGTGAAACACTCTGATAATGAAAACAAAGGCTGGTAATGATGGTGACAGGTGATAAGATGATGCAAGCTGACACGGGTAGGATCCACTCTTCCACTTCCAACAACCTTTCCACAAGGGGTTAGGCACAAAGAAGTAAACTTCTCCTTGCTTCCGTTGTGTCAAAATCGCCGGCTTAAGCAATACCTTAGATTCAAGTGTGCGTTTGTAGGCAAACCTCCAATAGGCCCTCCTAGACGGTCACTTCAACCCTTGGCAATCACCCTCAATTTGCTCAAGATTGAGAGATATTAGCCTTGATTTTTAGTGCAAAATCAAGAAAACAAGGTTCCATCCTTTTGGGAGAGAAAACCAAAACTCAAATTTGATTGAATAAAAATATGTCGTTGTTTTTTGTTGTGTGGCCAGCGGCCATATCTAAATAAGAGGCTGAACTTTAGCCCAAAAACAATCAAAAAGAAAGATAAACTCTATCCTAAAAAATTCTATCAAACGTTTAAACTGAGATAAACTATAATGTCTCTAAAACTATCTAAAAAGTGACGTTCTTTTTGCCATTTGTTGTCCAGCCGATTCTTTCCCTTAATTTGATGACTTTGGGGATCAATTTTGATGTTTGGATAAGCTTGGAGATATCTTCAAAAGGGGATTGAAACTTTATCTTGAATTATCTTGCAGTTGACTTCCAAAATTCCTTTGACTTATCTTTCAAAAATTCCTCCATCTTTATCTTCCTTTTCCTTTAGCCGTATCATAAGACTTCCCTCGTTTGTTATAGTTAATGGTGATATCGGGGTTGATTGCGTCGACGGCACAAAAAAAAGTTGAACCTTAGCCCAAACACAAGATTTTCGATATTTATAGTTTTTTCGAAATATTTTTGGAAGAAAATTCCAGCAACATGGAGAATAAAGAAAAATCATGCAGTGAATTGGAGAAGCTGACAGAACCAAATTTCAATAAGGTAAAAATAGATATCCAAGTATGTACCAGGATGCAACTGCAATGAAAGAGGAAAAGAATAACTGCCATGTCAAAAGAAAGAGCAGCTTCTTCAATGATTATTGTATAGAGAGAAAAGCTAGCAAGACTGAAAAATCAACTGCAAAACGCCCATGATGGAGAATCTGGCAGCACAAATTACTGACTTAAGATTGACACATAAGTTATGGAAGATTTTCTGTTTCAGACTTGGAGGATCAGAGGAAAACTTTGGATTACCGTTTCCATGCCCAAACAAGTTATGCAAGCTAAAGGCAAGTGCTCAACTATTAATGCGGACCACAAAAGACACACCAAAACCAAATTTAGGAGTCATACAGAAGATAAATTTTGAAAGCGCATATTTTTATCATAACCGACTTAAACAAAATGTAGCAGAATGACCACTAGAAAGATAGACAAGCTAAAAGGAAAAGCTACGACTTGGAGCCAACTCAAAAGTCTTGAAAGATGGTAGACAAGCTGAAAGGAAAAGCACGAGAAAGTTTATGAAAACTTGATTGTTCAGTATCACTACAGCAGAAGCATCAAAATTTCCATGTGTAATAAAAGAAGAAAGAGAACTAATATGAAAGACAAACCATGAAAAGCTTTTGTTTTCAGAAAAAGAATCCTAACTCCCAAGTGAAATGTCGAAAATGTCCTAACTTCTTTTCAGTCAAGACCGTGTAATTTCAATGGTGTAGCTTTTTCACTTCAAAATAGAAGCTGCCATTAGGTTGAAAGGTAGTTCGGTCACCAGACAAATTACTTGGCGAAAAACAAGAATGGCTTCTGCTTATTCAGCTTTAGTAAGTTCTAAAAAAGATTTACTGCGTCATTTTATTGAATTTTAGAACTTTCTCCCCAACATGCAAAACTAATCATCTGTTAGAAAGTACGCATAATCTCAAACAGCTGAAATTGATTTACAGGAAAAAGACAAGAGATTTGAAAGACATCATCCTGAAACTAGTGCAAGACAATCACCAAGGGGGTTCATACAATAAGATTTCAGATAAAATTGAAAACTTTATAACCAGTATAATACCCTGGGCCGACCGATCTCGCTGCAAGCAACCGCTTCCACTTCTAAAACAATGAACCCTCAACACTAAAGATGCATTTTTGGAAAGAAACTACAAAGCCATAGTTTAAGTACAATAAACACCACAATCAGAACCCATGAAGTAAAGGTGGGAAAGAGAAAATAAAATCGAGAGGAAGCGCAGAAACAATATGGAAGAGAGAATCAATAGAGCGGGATTCGATCAAAGGTATAGAATGTGATTGAGAAATAAGGATCGTACAGGAATAGAGCAAAGCTAAAGGTCTCAAAGCTTCATACTTGATTTTACTTAAGTGTTTAGAATCGCTTGCTGGCGAAGAGAAAGTTACAATAATTGAGTATTTAAGCCTCCCATGAGGTTTTTGGGGGTTTTGATTTTGAAGACTGAATAGACTCAGGTGTTCACCAAATTTGAGCGGTACAAATTACAGAGCCAGTGTCAACTGACCTATGAATGGGCTTAGTATCTTCTACGCAAGAAAACATACGCATGTAGGTACAAAAGTTTTCAACGGCGTTGTTGCATATATTCATAAAAAAAAAAAAAAAAATGTTTCAGCAGATCTCATTTCACCTTTCCCATTTCGATAGGTCCAAACTCCCCAAATCTCATTTCCACAACCTCCTGATTTAAGTTTAAAACCAGAATCTAGACTCTAGCTTGAAAACAAACAAAGAGTCAGGAAAACGCTAACAAATTCGGAAAGGATTTACACTTGTTTGTCTCTCAATTTTTTGACGCATTAGCTGCTGGGATGACCAACCACAACAAGAAAGCTTTGGCCTCCAGTGCTCCGGCTGATTATTCCCGCTGGTGCTACCAGCGGCGACTTTCGACTGGCTGTAGTTGACTGAGTGAGACTGAGTTTCTAATTAGGGTTTGGGGATTTGAGTTGCAGAAGAAGGAAAGGATTAATTTGGGCTTAGGGGTTTCAGTTGCAGAAGAAGGAAAAGGATGGTAACCACTAAGACCATCTCCAACCCAAAACACCAAATTTTGCACCAAATCATCTATTTGGTGCAATAAACAGTAAAAAGTACTCCAACCACAAACACCAAATCTAACACCAAACAAGAATATTCTCTCAAAGATTCTTCTATCATTCTATTTTTAATTCATTATTATAAATATTTTAACATAAATTTAACATTCATGTAAATTTAAAGTAAGTATTCATTCCAGATTTTTGTTATATAATTTTTTCTTATAACGAAATTAACGAAATTAAAAATTTCAAAACAAAAGTAACGAAATTAAAATTTTTATAACGAAATTAACAAAATTAAAATTATTATAACGAAATTAATGAAATTAAAATTAAATTAATATTCTTAAAATGATGATGTGGAGGATGAATAGTGATTTGGTGCAATGAATAGTGTTGCACCTATTTGGTGCAACACTATTCATTTTCACCTATTAGGTGCACAATTTGGTGCTTGGTTGGAGATGCATTTTGCACCAAATAGGTGTTTAGGTGCATCCATTGGAGATGCCCTAAGGTGGCGTTTGGTTGGAGAAATGGGAATGAGGGAATGGGTTTGGAGGAATTATTCCTGCTGCTTGCTTGGGGTAAATGGGGGAATGGATTTTGATATCCAATTATTAGGTAATGGATATCGTTTTTAATATACTAGACCCCTTTATCTATCAAAACGTGGGAATGGAGAAAGGGGAGCCGCCGGTCAACGACGTCGGCCACCGCCGCCAGTCCGCCGGCGGCGGCGGCCGGCGACCACTATTCTGACCGGTCACTATTCTCATTCCCACTTTAATACCAAACAACTATCACTTTTAATCCCAACTCATATCCTCCAAATCCATTTTCTATCTACCCATTCCGATTCTAATTCCGATTCTCAAGTGTCAACCAAACGCCACCTAAATAGGATTTGGAGAAATTGGAACCATGTTTTGAGCTGAAATTTTGTAAATCAGACAACACCGGTAATCGAATGGAGGCTGGTTTTAACTTCACCACGCTGCGTTTCTTAGTTTAGATAATTTAAATACATACACTTCTATGAGTTTTCTATTACACAAGATAATAATTTGCATTAAAACGTATTACATTATTTTTCAAAATAAATTACATCGATATTTAAAAACACACTAGACTAAAATATACATCATATTTAATATTTTATGTCATTTATATTGATAACATGATTGAGTCGGCTAACCTCAAACGAATATCATCCAATCATAATTGAACTCGTAATTCATATCATGATTATAAGCGTTTTCCCGGAGCCTGACTAAATCAAGTTTTAAAATGGTCCAATATAACGTTAGTTATTCATTTAATTGATGAAGGATTGAAAATGAGAAGCGAGTTTTCTGTGTTAAAGGACAATGATCTATTAATGTGGTATTTTCCTTCATTTTGGTATATCTCATTGGTTAAAGGAAACTTACTTAATTTGATTATGTATTGCTTCTGGACTAGAACACAACTAGAATTGTGCTTACCGTGTTGGTAATCTCAATTTGATCATAGATACCTTATTTGATGTGATTTTTTTCATTTAAGTTCATACTTAGATGGCAGGCTTTGGAGCAATTGGTAAGATTGCTACTTTGTGACCTTGAGATCACATGTTCGAACCGCAGAAACAGCCTCGGGTTCGAACCGCAGAAACAGCCTCTTGCACAAAGTGTAAGGTAAGACTACGTAAATTTCGCAATCTGGCCCCTCTCCAGACCTTACGCAAACGCGGAAGCCTAGTGCACCAGGAACGCCGTAAGTTCATGCTTAAATATCTTTTATATATATATATATATATATATATATATATATATATATATATATATATATATATATATATTTCAAAAGTATACACTTGTGAGAACTGAGAGTTAACAAGACAACATGGAAGAGATGTTTTAACTTACACTTAAAAGAGAAGAAATGAAGGTACGCATGCTTCCCTATGTTCACGTCTCGCTACATATAACGTGGAATTGTGTTATTGTGTATATTGGTACTTAACTTCCAAAGTTTCTGTAACTCAAAATCTTATGTATGCTTAATACGGTTCGTTTATTACCTGAACGTGAGAAAAATAACTATAATTTATTTTATTACGATAAGACACAACCCATATATACAGCATATTTCTATTTCAATTGTCTGTCTAAATGTCTCTTGGTTCTTATAGAGCTTAAAGTCAATACAAGAAATTTGAAAAGCATACATTCGGCTTGACCGCCCTTGACAATTCTGCATTGGCTTTACTATTATTAGACTTCCCTTTACACACATGCTGCACATACTACAATTATCGATGCAAGGTCTTTAACGACGCACTAGTTATATCCATGAAAGGTCTTTAACCAGAAATTAAACATATAAGGTAGTTCCGCTGTTGGTATTTACTTACATCATCTTTATATATTGTGAGTAGGGCATTCATTTACGTCTACACACAGGAAGTATAGACCCTTTAAATCATCTATTTGAAATGTCAAATCTTTTGAAGCACATTTAAAAATTATATCAATCAAGATAAGGATGCAGTATTAGAGAGAGATGACGGTTCAGCCGTGCAAAGTGAACCCTAGCGTCCTTTGAATTTAACGCCTAGAAAGCTACAAAATGTAATTAGTTTGGCAGCTTTCCGTCAACATCATCTGACTAACTAGAAATACAGGTCGCCTCTTCGACAATGTCTCAAACCTTAGGTCGTCTTAGTTGCCAGTGATCTTAGAGACTTGTACTAAGGATAACCACATCGGTTACGTCATTCTTGCAGTAGGCGTCAGGTCAGCTCCACTATTGAATACAAGATTAGCCAACACGTATCGGCTCAGCCACGACAACTCACACCATGTTTAGTAGTTTCGTCATGCAACGTGACACGTGGCACCATTAGACAGCCATGTATAAGCATGACAGAACACGTGGTAGCATCCCGCAGTCCAATGCATGCATTGGCCAACCAAAACATATAAAATGAATAAATGAATGCCGCCAAGCAGAAGTCATGTCAACGTTCATATATTCAGGCTGAGTCAACAAACATTTTTTCCAAACCACACAACATTAGCAGAAAGAGACATGCGTTCTTTTAAATTACACCAAACTTAGCTGTTGATCATGAAAACACTTACAACTGACTTGAACGTCGGAGAGTTTTTTTCTGAATAACAACTCCGCATTCTTTAATATTGTTCATTTTGTAGTATAAATCTATCAAATTGTCTATTTTACTAGTAGGATCAAACGTGAGATTCAAAAGATAAGTCGAATCTCGTCGCTAATATTTAATAAAGTTTAATCAGAAAAACACTACATAAGAAGAAAGAACGCATGGTTAATTTATATATATATATAGACACACACACATACGCGCGCATTAGACGCTAATAGTACAAAAAGGAGAACCGATGACTTTTCCGGCGGCGGAGCCCATTAGAAGCTTCCTTTCCCTGATGGCCGGATCTTGCAGCACCACCACCTTGTCTCTGTCTCTCACGCCTACCATATGTAAGTACTCGTAATCTTCTCTTTCTTTCCCTTTAAAGATTAGCCTTTGCTCTTCCGCCTCCAAATTTGTCACCATTGATAACATCTGCTTCATCTCCCCTGCAACAATCATCCACATTAATAATCCCCTTTACCATAAGATCATATGTTACTATTTTTGCGAACAAACAATATAAATAAGATCCTCTTTAATATTGGTGAGCAATATAAGCAAATAATATATCAAAGTGTAAAAGGAAAAATTAGAAACAATTTTAATAACAGAATTATTAAATGATGTGTACAATTAGTATAGATTTCGAGTAACGTACTATGAAAATTGGAAGGCGAAAAATGTAGTGTATAGTATAATTACCAAAAGTGGAGATGGGCGGAACAGAAATGTCATGGGATTTGGAAACAGTTGAGACTCTAACAGTGATCGGCCGTTCACCGGCGTCAGCACCGTCTCTTTTCTGAACAAGCATGCCGCCAGGACGTAATTCCCATTTGATGTCGGAAACGGCGAGGTCAGCTGCATGATTTTCATCTAGCTTGCTGTTGCTTCTGAAGAGCTTCTTTGATCTTAGCTTCATCAGCTTCATTTTGTGTGAATGAAACTGGACAACTGAATGGAAGCTTGAAGGAGAAAACAGAAGATGCAGGGGAGGAGAGTACAGTTGCCGCTGCTGGTTTATAAACACCTCAGAATACGTAAGATGACAAATTAAATATGTATTCTATATTGTTACACATAGGACAAACGCCACCAACATCCTTGCGTTACAAATACTTGCATATCATAATTTGTGAAATAAATAAATATAAATGACTATGTCAACATCTTCACTAAAGGAAAAAATAGTGACAAACAGGCTGTTTATTAGAGACGACGACCAATTGTTTAGGATATAAAGACTATGCTATCGAAATAATTTATTAAACATCTGTACTAAACACATAAGCTTGATGTCGTAATACTCTTTCTAATATTGATTTAATCGATCAAGAATTGATTCTGAAATGATGATTATATTCCTAAAATTTGTCCAAGCAGCTTCAGGTATGACAAGATGTTTCGTGTGCGGAATCAGTGGAGTTCGGAGAGGCTGGGCACATGGGTCTGGTGGCATTTTCCATGAAAACTTCTTTGTTTTGTTCCCTTGATCAACGGGTCTTAGATAATCAATTAATCTCACATCTTAGTCAGATCAACAATGTTGACAATAAAGATTTATGCATAACAACTCGAATGGTTTGTGAATAAAGACAAAGTTTGTAGACTTGTCTAACTTATTTAATGGATTAAGGTACACATTTAAACAATGAGGTGACAAGTTCAATTTTGTTATGGTAGCTTTTTATTAAAAATTAAGTTATGGATGTCCATTGCCTATTGGTTCTGATAATTTATAAGTGATTGTTTCTCTGTGTATAGATATCATTTATTTATGTAAGCTAACTGTGAATAAGTGATTAATAAATAATACTTAAACGAATCTTCGATTGAACATCGGTAGTAGACGGAAGTGGAGAAAGATCTAATGCGCTATATGTACAAAAAGGAAACGAAAAACATAGGATCAGAAGCACCTTTATCAGTGGAATTCAAACGAGGCCTGATTTAGTGTAGAACAGCTGAATTTGTGTAGGAAGGTGATGAGATCAGACTGAACCGGCCTTGGATGCGGACAAGGAGTCTTCGACCTGAAATCATCTTGTATTGTAAGCCTTACTCCCAACATTTGTTCTACAAGTTATGACATGGGTAACTGATTCAGTATTATATGCACTACACTCTTTACTTTTCAAGTTTATTACTTCCAATATTTTTGCTTTATAACAGTTTGAACTATTTCCCTCTTTAAAATAGTTACTCTGTTGTTTTTTATTAGTACTATCTAATTTGAATGAGCATCATAAGATGCTTTTAACAGCTTTAATGTTGAAGATTGCTACAACATAGATGACCTGATTGTACAGAGTAACCTTTTCTTTTCTCCATGTTCTCCCTGGTGGGTCTAAGCTTATCAAAAACATCATAGTACCTTGTTCCAAATATTCAATAGATTACGTCTCAGATTATGTTCCACACTTGGTATAGCAACTTGGTAAATTTAAGTGCTTACTCTTTTGCAAGTGGCAGTATTAACGTAAGTAGACTCGAGCGACTTTATCGATGAAGACAAAGCAGCATTATATATTTAAAATAGTAGTTGGTGGGCTAGTTATTAAGCATCAAACCATGTGACTTCAAAGCAAAAAGAAGTTTTTGCCTCATTTTATAGCCAATCCCTCACCGCCCTTAATTAAACAAACAAAAGAAAACCAATCGTTTCGTGTAAATTAGGAGAGCAAGAAAGCTGGGATGGTGGAACATATCTACTAGTTCTGTTTTGCAAAGCGCACGAAAAAACTCATCAAAAGCAGCACGTAAATAGTTCATACAGGTCCGAAAATGATTATCCAACGCTTCTATTTGATAGTCGGTTTCGACTGTAATGCCTCCGGTTATGACTCTGGTTGCACTACTATGGTCCAAATTACTTTTTGTATCGAATAACTAATGTCAACTTTTTGGATTTCATCATCGTTAGCCTAAAAATGACAGAACTCACGATGACATTAGTACTATATGTTCATACTTACAGCCTATGTCTTTCCAATGTAGGACATGATAGTATATTCTATGTTCCTTAAATGGATCAGCGTCCCCGCTAATCCCTGCCACACTTATGGATTCATTCGATAATCTTCTTTGTATTGTAACTATAGCGTCCTAAGATATGAGCATGGTCTTGTTACTATCAACTTTTCGAATTTCGTCTTCATTAGTCCAAAAATGATTAATCTAAGTTGACATTAGTCCTAAGATAGCCGTAAACGACATAAACGACTTTCAAGAATGAAAAGGGATATTTCAAGTATGTTGTCTATATTTCATTGGATGGGAAGAAACACAAACAAGTTTCTAGGCGTACATTCGCCCTCCGGTCCTGCCCCAGTTCAATAACACAGACCAGAAGGAAACAATTTTACTTTGGGAGCTATCTCTTCCTTGTTGACCTATATACCCTTTCTTCCTTGGTGGCCTACATACCCTTTGATCCACATTTTCCCTTCCATTTCTTCAAGGGAGACATATTTGGACAAGTTGGCTCATCGAAGGCTAGTAGGGGGGAAAGCTTCCTCTCCACATGATTTAAATCCTACCAATGGCCTACAATGTTCACTCTAATACATCCATTGATTTACATTATCCTCAAAAAAAATCTAAGGACGGAGTAGCGGACTCAATAGGGTTCCTCAACTTTCTTGGCTATATCCACGCCCTTAAAGTTTATATTCGATTTTGAGTGATACGCTATGCCAAAATCATCCTTCAAAGTAAAGGAATCCTTGCGGCTAGCCACTCCAACTATGGGATTTTGGAGTGACATACTCGGCAGAATGAATTTTGTAATAGAATCAGCGTATATTTAGCATGAATTATTGCAATGAGATACAAACCTCGTGAAAAGAGGATCATTGACTGCAATACTCAACCAACCAAACGGGGTCCAAGTCAACCCCATGAGAGGAAAAAATGAACTTCCTGATAAGAGCCTTCTCAAAAAAAAAAAAAATGGGAAAGGAAGAAAGCTAGCCATCACATGAAAGCACTCCCCTTTAAATTAAACCGACAACAATGAAAGGATTACATGGCCTCCAGGATGATGGAATACGAAAGACCAAAAATAATACAACAAAAGAATAGGACTGCTATCTGAAAAGAGACCAATGCTCTCTATTCTTTCTTCCTGGAGTCCTTGAGCTGTCCTCTCTTCCGAATTCCAAGATTGAACTTCAGACGCCAACAATCTATAACCCAGTCAGGCAAGCAACTTGCCAAAACCCAAACAAGAGAATGCGGCCAATATGGTGTGCATCGAGGTTCATAGCCAATTGAACGCAAAGCAGCTCGAGCATAATCATCTGTTGATGGAACAAGAAAGGAGGACCTTTTGATGGATGCCATCTTGGTTGCCACATATAATGGTACCTAAGCACAGAGAACAATAAGAAAGTGTTCCATTCATTAATGATTACATACCTTCTGCTAGTACATAACATAATCTATCAGTAACTAGATAAACTTCTTACAAGTAATATATCTTGGCAAATATCAACACTAAATATCAAAAGTATAATATACAAACAAAGACAAGGTTATGCCATACAAAATGCACATGGCATTCTGTCCCTCTAAAGAAAAACTTTCTCACCAAAAAGTCATCAAGAACTATTAGCATTAAATTTTGGAAGAAAGTACATAAATAAAAAGAAAGGGATTGGTGGAAGGAAAAGGCCAGCACTTCTCCAACGATACACTACCAGGTAGGTCTTTTGGCTCTTTTAATATGTTATCAGTTAATTATGCTTTTGAGGCAAATCTTTTAGATTGCTTATTGCAAAAAGAAAAGAAAGGGATGGCCACATAGAAAGCTATTGCTCATCAATAGACTTAAAGTCTAGTCTATCGCAAGAAAGCTAAAGGAGATAGATATCTAACAAGAATAGGACATTTTCTCAAACAGACAACTCAGAAAAATTTAAGTGACAAAATAGACATGATGAAACCACCAAACTTTCACTGTGATAATCACTTTATGATGAATAATAACAATACCAGGCTTAGTCATTTATTAATTATCGTGTATGAATGGAGAATTGTTCTATGAGACTCATGGAAACAACATCCTTTTCCAGCATATATAACATCGAAGGCCAGTAGAGATATGACAGCATGACATAAAATGTATGACCAATGTAAAGCTTCCCAGAATTTTAATCCATCAGAGCCGTGAGGTGCATGGGTGGAGAACATACTTGCATAATCCAAAACCATTTAAGGGCTTTGAAATGTATAAATAAAACACAGCAGGAGCTCTATCCTAGGTACGGTATCACGCCACTGCTATAGTGTAACAATAATAAGCCTCCACTGGAACGACCAGTGAAAAAAATGGAACCATGACAAGACTACATATGTCTGGACTAAGCTCATACTTTCAGTTTGAACTTCAGAATGGAGTTGTTCAAGGATAACAAAAGAGTTTCATAATATACCTGGCACTGCACATCTATGCCGCTATTCCTGTACTCCACATAGAGAGATCTAGAGAACTGATCTATGTATCTGCAAGAAACTCATCAAACTCATTCAATACGTTCAAGAAGTATTATAAACAATCATGTCCAACCATCATCCTATAGTAGATATATATTGTAACAAGAAATTGCTGTATTAACAAATCTAGGCAAAAGAATCCTGCTGCAGATCATTGAAAAGCTATAAAGACTCAAAAATTGGCATCGGAACATCAATTCCAGTTAAACTTCACATACTGAGCATGCTAGGCAGTTCTGACTTACAAGTATCCTTTGGGATGAATACGAATACTTGATAAAGATTTAGCCTTATGATCTTACTACACGCACAATTTCACAACATATGGAACCAGCTTCTGACCCGAAACGAATCCTTTATCATCATATCATGAGCAAGAGTAGCACCAACAACCAAAAATGAATTCTCAGCGAGCAAAACAACTAAGTGCAGCAGGGAGAACTTACGCTTTGGTGGCAGCA
Source organism: Eustoma russellianum (assembly GCA_036186865.1). Classification (NCBI taxonomy): domain Eukaryota; kingdom Viridiplantae; phylum Streptophyta; class Magnoliopsida; order Gentianales; family Gentianaceae; genus Eustoma; species Eustoma russellianum. The sequence continues at coordinate 246,829 of AP025040.1, read as the reverse complement.
TAAACTGCATAAAGAGGATCAGACGGGATGACAATGGCTGCACCAGAACCAATATTTACAATGGCCCCTCTCTTTCTATGAAGCATGTCAGGCAATATAGCTTGAGTAACCTTAGTGGTCGCTTCAACATTAACTCTAAGTAAATCAGCCAACATTTTCTGATCAACCTCATGGAAAAACCGGGCATAAGGATAAGAAACCCCAACATTGTTAATCAAAACTCCAACATCTAAGCCTTCAATAGCCTCCTTAATTCTGCCAACGCCTTCATTTAAGTCCCCAGAAAAATCAACCACCACAACTTTAATCTGGGACTGGCCATACTTGGCCTTGATGGAGTCGGAAACATCTTTGAGCTTGTCAGGGTTCCGACCCACGAGGATTAAATTGAGCCCTTCGCGCGCTAACTGGAAAGCGAAGCCTTTACCGATGCCATCAGTAGGTCCTGTAACGAGAGCCCAAGAACCATAATTCTTGAGATTCTTGGGCCATCTGAAGATGTTAACGTAAACCCACCTGAGAGTGGAGGAAAAAAATTTGAGTAGCTTCAGAGATCCTAAAGCGAAAACAAACAGAAGCCACACTGGTTGTGATTTTAATTGCTCAAAGAAACACAGCTCCATCCTTCCAAAGTGGAAAGATGAGATATTGGATAGAGAAAAGGTATCCCTTTTCCTCTTCTTTTTCCCCCTTTTTTTCCAGTCCACGGAAAGATAGAAGAAAGCAAAGCGTAGAGGGCGGATGAGATTAAACTGACTGCATCTGGAGCGGAGTAGGAAAGGCTGAAAATAAGATTGGATTGACAAGGGAGAAGCCCAGAATCCAAGTAGTACTAAGATTCAAGATGACGAAGAGTCACCAGGGAAGCAGTTGAATAAATAGTGCTCAATAAGAAGAGGTCCCTATCACCAATTCATCACAGGGAGATTGGTAGATTAGTAGGCAGAAACAGTTGGACATTTATTAGGGTTCGTTGGTTAAGGTTGGTCAGCCGAAATTACTACCAAGCACCAAAGCTACTTTTTCTACTGCCCACCCTCAAATGTTAGGCCTACCGTTGGCAGACCAATCAATGGAAGAAATGCGAGATAAAATCTTTTGATCAAGCTCTCAGATTCAAACCAATGGAAGATGTGCTGATCATATGTTCGTACTATATGATTAGCGAAGAAGAGTATTCTTTTAAAACAAACCACCGATGTTAAATTGTGTCCTGCCCTTAAAACCCAGGCGCATCAACTCCATCTCATCGTGTTGATGGAAGAAGCTCGATTCATTCGATTGGAAATAAACTTGTACCGGAAATTATTGGGAAAATGATTAAATCTGTCCCAATTATTGGGTCTGTTGGTCAATTTCGACATTAACTGATTTTTCTCTTATTTCTATGTCAAACTCGGCGGATGAGATCACGGCAAGCAAAAAAAGTAGACAAAAAATGAGGCATTCTATCATAACACGCTTGTGTTAAAATTAGTAAGGGATTGAAAAAAAATTTAGTAAATGCTTTTTTTAACACATGGTGAGTTATGATAAGAGGCCTCATTTTTTTTTGCCTCTTTTTTGTCTGATGTGATCTCATCCCCAAACCCGGACCTTCTTTTCTCTCCTCCACAACCCCCGCTCTCTCCCAGTAGTAGGGGGAACGATTATTAAGGAAAATATACTAATATGTCTGCGAAAGATAAAGAAATTTCATTAAAAATTGTAACTTTGTCTGACCCACTTAAGATGAATACAATCCGAACTGATATGAGTATTAATTTATTGAACCGAGTATTTTTAAATTTTTTAACTTGTGCTTGAGCACGATGATTATATATTGTTCGATATCAAGTTTGAGCTAAACGCTTTTGGAACTGAGTCGAATTCGAATAGTATTTAAGCTTATTTTGAGCAAAAGTAACCGTAGTTTTTTATTTTGATAATTGTATATACAGGTAAAACATGTATTTTAGTTAATATTATTGAACAATTATAATTTTTAACGTGAAAACTTATTATCATCACAATAATTACGATTATCACATTCAATTTATTGTTTCTATCAAACAAAAGTACTAATATGATATTAAATCATTCATAATCTTCATACGCGTTATGAGTTCAAGCATACTCTTGAGCTAACGATTCGAGCATCAATATGCTTGAGATTAGTTAGTTAAATATTCGAGTTGAGACAAGTTCAATACAGATATTTATCGAACTAAACTATTCAAGCAAAAAACACGAATCAAACTCGATCAGCTTATGAACTTCTTAACTCATGTTCACTCTATCCAATTTCATAGTCGTGTTTCATAAATCCAACTTATTAAGATAACATCATTTATTGACTTGTCCCATTTAAACTTTTTGGCCATTTTTAAAAAAAGGTTAATCCCAACCAATAAGGGTCCCTGGCACACTCACTCCCAAAGGTAGTGTAGGGAGGTAAATCAGGTACCCAATGGCCCGCTAGTAGAAGCTTCGTCATTTACACATTAGTCTGCATAAGGAGCCTACAGGACAAGGAAGCTCCCACACTATGCACTTGCTGGGAATGGGCTATCTTGCCTTTGACAAGAATTGAACTCCTGACGTCTCTTTCGAAAACTCCTGCCCGGAATCAGTTGGCCTATGTCCTTCCCCTCCGTATCCCTTCGTCCTCCCCTACTAAAAGCCACAGGAAAAAGTTCCAGTAAACCAATTTCGTAAAATTCACTGGCAATAAATCATACACTACCATTCGTATTGCTTGAGAAATCACAAGTAACAGAATCACGGAATCTAAATTGCAAATTAACATATATATGAAATTGGAAGGAACACACAAAAGAAAAAAGCCTTCGCAATTCTATTGGAGCAAATCCACAAACAGATAGAGTACACGACAAGCGCGATCCTTGCTAACCGAGAAAGTCAATGTTATTTATAAGCGAATTCACATGAATAAAGAAGGCCAACGCCACATGAATGAAGGAGTTAGCTTTCTACAGAAAGAGAAGGAGAGTGGGAAAGGGAGAGGGGGGAATGGATCAAAATGACCCACATATAAGTCAAAAGGATGAGGGGACGGCCTCAGGGGTGGAGATCTTTGGTGTTAAGGAGAGTGGTGGATGTAGTACTGATGACGGTGGTGGTTACACTTCCAATGGTATAATTGAGATAGTCGCCTCTTTTTTACATTCAAAGCAAGAAGAGGTAAAGGTATACTAAAGAGAGTGAAAAGATTTCCGTGTATTAAGTCAAATCAAAATAAATGTAATTTTTATTAAGATTTTTTTTTTCGGCAATCTGATTTGTTCGGCATGAAATTTTCTATTGTTATTTAGGTGGCGTTTGGTTCATAATTGGGAATCGGAATTAGAATCGGAATGGGTATAATAGGGAATGGGTTTGGAGGATATGAGTTTGGGGTTAAAAGTGATAGTTGTTTGGTATTAAAATGGAAATGTGGATAGTGACCAGCCGGAATAGTGGTCGCCGGCGGCGGCGGACTGGCGGCGGACGGCGGCGGTGGCCGGCGCCGTTGACCGGCGACTCCCCATTCCCCCAATTTGATAGATAAGGGGGGCCTAGTATATCAAAAAACGATATACATTACCAAATATTTGGATATCAAAATGAAATCCATTCCCCCATTTACCCCAAACAAACAGCCGGAATGGGTTTGGATGCTTCCAAACCCATTCCTTGATTACCATATCCCCCAACCAAACGCCACCTTAATATTTCTTTTATTGACTCACATTATATTCACTTCAAGACATGAGAAGGTACATTCAGACGTATCCAACTTGTTCAAGTTTATAAATGAAACAGTAATAAATCAACTAATTTAGTGAGCATACACGGATTTACAATATTTCAGAAGATGTATTTAGTATCATAGAAGATGATTAATTTAGTTTCGAAGAATTCATGTACACTTTTAGAGAATGTATATTGGACGAATGTTGTTGGACATCGGATGAGATCTGAGGAGGTAAAGTATGAGGTAAAATATGAGGCCTCCAATCATGCTATGCCATGTGTATAAAAGAGCTTTTTTTAAAAAAGAAAAAAAAAAGTAAATAACAGGCCCTTTTGTACACGTGGCGTCGCATGATTGGAGACCTCATATTTTGCCTTATAATTTACCTCCTGAGATCTCATCCGGTTGGACATCTACATTCACGTAGAGAGAGATAGTAATGGATATTTATGGACCTATTTAAAGGACGCCTTTTGGATGTTCTTAATATGGCTGTCCATGACATAGTGTGAATGAGGTCCACAAAATCTTAGAAGATAAATTTTAGCATCCTGAGAAATGATTAGTGCATATTTAGTGAATTTATGTACATGTATTGAAGAATTTATACTGGATGAATTCATCTACGCTTTTTCTTGAAAATTCAAATTCATGTCGTTTTTTAATATCTGAGACATTACTTCATAAAAAAAACTCGTAAGGCGAAATACATAAGTTACATCATCAAAGTTGAGCCAAACTAAACAAAAACAGCCGCTTTGCGATATGACAACTGTTCTAATATCGTGTGTGTTAAACTTATTAACCTACATTTAGTTTTAAAATTGTGTTTATAAAATCAAATGAATAGTTTATTAATGATAATTAAGTAATTTTCTAACTAAACAAAATTCTAATCGGTGAAATTTGTAGTAGCAAAAGAGGCAGTAGATGATATCCGTTGAGTAAAAAACTATGATCATGAATTGAATTATTTAAATTAGTGGAGCACGTGGTTTGATTTTAGCTATTTTTCTAATAAAAATAAAAACAACCGAGAAATAAAACTAAAAATATGAAATTAAAGGTAACTTTAGAGCTTAAAACTGGACTTTTAAGATAAGATAGAGGAATTATGGGAAATCGTAAAAAACATGTTAAAAGAAAAAGGGATTCAAAGAACAGGAGGAAGAAAATAAAAACAGAAAGGACCTGAAAAGGGAGGAAAGAAAGTGTAAACGTCAAAGCTTATCTGGAGGTGGAGCCCACAAAATAGAAATAGACAGAAAAGGATGGGATTTTGTCAATATACAGACAACCTTGGGACCTGTTGTTGAACTCAGCGTTTAACCACCTGACATCACCTTTGCCTCTCTAAGCACCACCTTTTCACTCCACCGCCAACCCCACTCCCACTCCCTTCAAGGAGGCATCATACAATAATCACTAATGGGGGGTTACGCAGAGGATAGAATCATGAATTCTCAGCTGAGGCGCCTGACGGAGGAACCTCAGCTTGGAATTTCGTCCTCCATTTCCCAAATGAATGCTGAACAAATGTTGATCAACTCATTCAAACATGTAGACCTGAATTCCGACGCCTTTTGCCAAAACACGCCTCAGGATGAGGCCCAACAACCCTCTGCTGCTGCTCCCCATCGGTTGCCTCTGAGGCCTTACGCCGCTGATTGCTCTCACTACCTTCGAACTGGCACATGCAAGTATGCCATGTCCTGCCGTTACAATCACCCTCTCATCGCCACCATCCAGGTTTTTCTTTTTAAATTTTATTTATTTGTAATAATTCTTCTGTGACCTTTAAGAGTTCTATCATAGCTTCACTTTAATTTATTCCTGCATTTCTGACGTACAATTCATTGATTTTTGTTGTTATTCATTTGATGAAAAATCTTCAAGGCTGTCAAAGGAAAGTCGCGGAGCTCGGGAAATGCTGACCAGATTGAATGCAAGGTCGCCGCTTTTTTCTCTTCTTGCTTGTTATTGCCGTTCCTGCTGCTCTTCTGCTGTGTCTCCCTCAAAAGTCCCCTTAAAGGGGAAAAAAATTAAACTAATAGCATTCTTAGATTAAAGGTGATTATCCCTCCAGATAGACAGTTAGGATTTGGAAAAAATGATTCAGCTGCGTGGTATCACATTTTTTTTTTATGTGTTTCACCTTGATTTTGATTTTTGTTGTTGTGCTCTGCTTGTTATGGACTAGGCAGTTAGTAATATTTTTTCCCCGGCAAGGAAATGAGGTTTGTAAAGAGTATCTGTAAGATCAAATAATGTAGGCGCAAAACACAACAAAATTATTGCACGTGAATGTTGATTGGTCAGGCTGGATTTCTTTTGGTACTTAGTCGCGGTCATTGTTATTGACTTTGTGTTGTCTGCATAGAGACATCCTTTTGTGTACATACGCGGTCATAATCACTGACTTTGTGCTGTCAGAGCAGGGGTTTTTTTTGTGCACTTATTCGCGGTCATTGTTATTGATGTGTGTTGTCTGCATAGAGACATTCCTTCTGTGTACATACGCGGTCATAATCACTGACTTTGTGCTCTCGGAGCAGGGGTTTTTTTGTCACTTATTCGCGGTCATAGTTATTGACTTCGTGTTGTGGGTTTCTTTTGTACTTATTCGCGCTCATACTTGTTGAAATTGTATTGCCGGGACAACGGGTTGTTTGTGTACTTATTCACGGTCATAGTTATTGACTTCATGTTGTCAGACACTAACATTCCTTATTTAATAAATGTTTTATGCAATCCATGATCAGCATAATCGTAGGCAAAGAGAAAATTCAGAATTCCCTTGTAACATTAAGCTTCACAACAAAACTAAGGCCATCATCTAAGGTGGTCAATATGGACAAATTGATGCACGAGTATTGTCTGTAAGTTGCTAATGTACCTTTTGCTCTTGGTATTTGGTATTTTTGCATGTTTGGCTAATTACATATTTCGGTTACGATTTCCTCTATAGCATGGTATTGTCTTATGTTTAACCTTTGACATTATTATATATCCCTATATGCACTCGATTTTCCGTTATCTGGTAAAATATTAATTTTGAGCTGCTCTTTTGATTTTCAGTATTACTTAACACCTGGTGGCTGCAGAAACGGAGCTTTTTGCAAATACAGTCACTCTAAACATGAGACTGAAATCGCTGTCCCGGAGTTTAATGTTCTTGGTTTGCCCATAAGATTGGTATGCTGAATCTCATAATGTAATTTTTCTGTATAAGATCAATAAAATTATGTAGCTACTTTATGTGCAATTTGTTCAGTCAATACAGTACCTATTGAAATCTGATCTTTGCATTTTGGACCAGGGAGAGAAAGAGTGCCCCTACTATATGCGGTATGGCTCTTGTGGATATGGGCATCAATGTGTATTCCATCACCCTGAACCTATCTTACCCGGAGAATCAGATACTTTTGGTCCATCATATAATGAGGAATCCATGATGAAATCAGGTTACTCATTCGGAAACTCAGACAACGAATCTCGTGTGTTGTCGGGAGCATCACAACAGGATCAAGGGCCCTGGTTTTTGCATCCCTCTCTTTATAAGGCTTTAGCTTACCAGAATCAAAGCCTATCACATATGAATACCAGTTTGATTCCTCAACGGACAAAGGGGCACACTAAATGGAGTGCATATCAGGTAATCTTATGACTCAAGGTGGCCTATTGAATCATTCCTCCTTTCCAATAATCTGTGGTCTTGAAATTTTAGAGTTTCTGGTTGCACAAGATTAGCTTTTGTTATTATTATCTTTAACCTATTGCGTAACAAGAAAAAGAATTCTCCCGAAATCCATTTATGTGGAAATGGTATTGAATAGACATACTCCGTTAAAGACAAACTCCCATATAGGTAATTAATGTGGTGTTGTATTTTAGGTTCTTAAGTGTGTTACTCTTAATTGGTTCTTTGCTGTGTTGGCTGTATATCCTCCTCCCACATGGGGCAAACACCAAAAACACTAAAGAAGTTGCTTTTAAAATTCCAAAGCATGGTTAGTTACTTTTATTTACCCAAAGTGGAGAATCTTACTTACCTTTTTACCTAATAGATGAATACATAAGCTATAAATCTTGTCTTTTATTCCCGAACAGATCCAACTTTTATGCATCGAAGAAGTCAAAGCAACCAGTTTGTGTTTCTTAGTTCAAACACATCCTGTTGGCGCAACATCATGCCTATCTACCCTGCATAGTTTAAGTTTTGATGATAGCTCCTAGTCATAATAGCTCCATATAAATGCTATAGTGGTAATTTTCAGTTATGCTTTATTTAGAATATGAACCAGACCAGAAGGTTTCTAGATGCAGGATTCTCAGTTCTGGGAGAAGATTGCTGTTTCTCTATTTTCCTCATTGAACCATTTAAAATTCATGTCAAGGCATAAACAATGTAGAGATATCATGGCATAAATAGTTTATCTTCTGTGTCCGGTGTCTTCATTTCCGTGTATGACCATTAGTACTTGATTGCTTTTAAGCTACTAGTCTTTGCAATTGCTACATTCTTCTAACTTTCGCGTGTTGACTAGAGTATTAACTAAAACTTGCATTTCACAGCTTGGCATCATGTTATAAACGTAGCCTTTCATCGTACCAATGGTCTACTGTTTGCTTTAGGATGCAGAATTTATCCCTAGGAGCACAATGGCTCATGTGACCCCAGAAGCAAACAGGGCTGAAATTATCCCAGACCAGAATTTGTCATCTACAACCCTTCAAGAACTTCCTGAACGGGCTGGTCAGCCTTTATGTGCACACTTGCTGAAAACTGGGGACTGCAAATTTAAGTCCACATGTCGCTTTAACCATCCAAAGAATTGGGTTTCTAAGTTGGAGGAATGCGTTCTCAGCGATAAAGGACTGCCTCTGAGACCTGTAAGCTTTAAAACTCATGCTTTATTTTCTGACTGTTGATCCCTAACAAGTGCATGATTTTGTTAATATAGACTATGAAGGTCACCATAACAATGCTTTACGAATAAATCTATTTGTTAAGATTTAGGCAGAAAGTGTTAGGCATATGCTAATACCCATTGGTGCTTCTTTTCCTGAATGAAGTTTTTTGTTGCATACGTAAGTTGCTCATCTTTTTAGTAATTCTGGGAACATAGTGGAGTGTCACTATCTTTGATTTGGCTTAGTGAATGGGGACATATTGACTCACCAACAAATTAAGTGATCGAATTCTTTGTACTGAAATGAGGAGATATCTCCTTTTCCTGAAAGTTGGAGGCTTCCTGGCTTCTTCTTTTATAAAGTAGTAAGTATTGAATGTTTCAAGTATATGGAATGAATGTCATCCGGTGATACTTCAGATGGAATTGTCAATACTTGTGCTTCCGTTTCATCTGTGTTTGAAACTATGAAAGTCCCGTCTTTTTCTAGGCTCATGAGCATAAATCACAATGGAATGTTCAGCCACAACCTACTTTCTATAAATTAAATTACTCGTCAACTACGGGTTATAATTCTATTATTTATTCATCGACTTGGTACTCTTTGTTTTTCTTTTCACCATCTTAACAACCTCCTGCAGGGTAGGGAAGTCTGCCGACATTATGGACGTTTTGGTATTTGCAAGTTCGGCCATACCTGTCTTTTTGACCATCCCGTAGACATTAAACTTGTACCATTTTCACATAGATCCCCTGGACAGACTGCAACTGGCAATGATAGAAGATCTGGGATGCAGTAGGATTGAAAAGTTTGGAAGGCCTTTATTTGACAGGCAGAGTGTTAGATTTCCTAATTACATACATATCCATTGAAAAAATAGAACCATTTGCCTTCTTTCAATCTGTAAACCTTAAATGTATTCAAATATGGAGCTTAGGAAAACATTTGCCGTCACTCCTATCCTCTCTGTAACGTTAACTGTGTGGTTCAATAGTCATATGAGGTTTCTTGCTGCCCTGAACTGTAGCCATCGAGGATGATACTCTGTTGTATACTTGTTTACTCTTAACGTTTGGAAAAACTATACAGATGTGCTTTTGAAGTAATGTCCTCCTATCTGACCTTACAGCCAGGTAGTGCATCAGATGGATAGAAAGGGTGCTTACTAGCATAGAGGACTAGGGTTATTTTGCCATCATATTGGCGACTGATCTGCATTTGTTACATAATTATACATAGATTAGGCAAGGGAACTTCATATGGGATTACACACACTAAATTCGTAGGTCTTGTGAATGAATAACAAATATCTCTGCAGCAACCCAGTAATGTAATATGCAATGACAATATCAAAGCTGTGATTGAACAACCATATGAAGTTAGAGCGGGCAACTGTTGCTTATATTAATGGCTATATACATGTCACATCTGTGCTTAGGGACATAAAAATCATTGGTTGTTTGGTGCATTAACCATTGTACCTTATAGTTGTCCAAAATGGTAATAAGTTTGGTGGACAGAGAGAGATTGAGACATATGGGAGATCAAATAAAAGCGAAAAAGGAAACCAAATTAGTCAAGAAAGCATAGATCTTGAATCGTGAAATCAAATCAGGTGCACTGGTCCAGCGTTTTCTGTGTATCCAAACTTTATAACAATTTCGAGGCTTATACAGAGGGAGTAGCAGTGGAGCAGAAAAAGGGAACAATTGAACGATTATTACCTTTTCCTCCAGGGTACACAGAGGGGGCACATGAGAAAGAAACTACAATAGTAACAGATGCCACGATGGAAAACTTAGAGAAGCTCCGCCTTCTCTTCCGAACCTGAACATTTGGCTATAATTTGGTGCTACAGAGCTAGCAGTCCAGTGCATTTGATTATTCACAAATCCGAAGCCGTGTAATCCTCAAAAGCAACAAAACCATTTCTTCTGCATAAAGAAAGATCAAGACATATTTCTGTATCATTTAGAAAGTTTCAGTTTCTTGATTTACAGAGTACAAGCTATGTTATTCCTTTGTAAGATAATGTGAGTTGTGGTAGACATACTGGGGGAGGTGCAGTGGGATTGATCTCACAGCCAGTGGTGGGCTGAGGGATATGATTATTGGGTGGTTGTGCTTGTGCGCCGCCCCCTCCCTTCTTCTCATCCCTAGCCTTGGCAAATATGACTGTGAATCCGTCAGCTGATGCTGGATTGTTCACATCCCACTCGCCGAATTTAGGTAGAGGCCGCCCTTGCTGAAAGATAAAAACACGGAAGCATGGTTCAGTATATGCAAGAAAATGGAAGTATGCATCTCTAGACATTTCTAATGCAGTCAAATAAGCATCATCGCATGATCAAACAAAAAGAGAGAGATGCAATCAACTAATCATCACACACAGAGGAGAATGCATTTATTCAACCAAATGACGTCACGTAATCGTATCAAGACACCAAAAAACCAAGGATATTTGATCAACTAATCATCAAAGAACATTCTTCCTTGTATAGAGACGCTCTTTATGTCGTCTAAGGATGAGTATGTTATGAGGTAATCTGCAAGAGCCTCCCTGTGTAACCTCCGGCGAGAAAGCAATAAAAAAAGATGTGCGCTTATTTACCTGGAACTGATCCATTAATCGCAGATCCATGAATCATCTCGATACAAACAAAGACATACAGTTTGAATCATGCCAATGCCATACGTGAATGTTGGCCAAATTTAAATCTATATGTTCCTGAGATCATTATGGTTGAATACCAATATTCAGGCTGCGGAAATACATTTCAGAGCTTTCAATGAACCGTAGAAATAATCAACCTTTCATATTCTAAATATCATGAAGTATTCAAAAAGCACGATACGCAAATCAAAGAAGAAAATAAAATAAAGCAAAAAAAGGGCTAAAACTTACCGACATTGCAGATATAGGGAAGGAGGAGGTTGTGAAATATAAAACGGTAGGAGAGGGATAGAGAGAGAGAGAGAGAGAGAGAGAGAGAGAGAGAGAGAGATGAAGGGGGAAGGAGTTTAAAGGGATAGAGAGGAAGCAGAGGCCTAAGGATGATGAAGATGTTAATAATGTGTTATTGAGAGAATAGAAAAGAGAAGAGAAAAAGGGAGAGAGGAAAAAGGGGTGGGAGTTTGTACGTGGGGAGTGCGTGTCCTTCAACAAAACCACCTGCTTTACTTGTTTTTGCCTGTCTTCACTCAGACAACTCCCTCCTAATCATTTCTATACGCATTTAAATACCAGACGTAAATTATGAAATAGTTAAAACTGCAATTATTATGCATCATAATAATAGTACGAGAAATTTTACAATAATCCCAGAAATTTTACATAACCAAAAATATACATATAATACGCAAGTCACAAAATCAAAGTTGATCGCAATATAAATTTTCCACAGAACACATTATTCCTGCCTTTGTCTTTATTCTTTTATACCACTATGTTGCATAAAACATTCCATTGGAGACTCTATTTTGGGACCACTCTGGAATTGAAGTGAACCAATAAGATAATAGAAGACGTAAAAACATACTTTCCAAATCAAAAAAAAAAAAAAAAAGACGCCAAACTTTCCTTCTATATTTTGTCATCTTCTTATTGATTAATATTAAAAGTGCTGAAAAGTAATGTTTCCAAAGAGATGTTATAAAATGTTAGTATTTGAAAAGTGATCAAAAGAGAGTAAAAGATCATAAACGCGTTTATTTCCATGAATTGGGATATGGTTTCTTACTTGCTTTCGGGATAGGATCCCCTCACCGCAAGGGGGTGCGGTGACTCGTGACCGCGCGACACGTGGCAGCAAGGGGGTGGTGAGGCTAGATGCAGGTGACCCTCATCTACCCTCACCATCCCTTTTGCTGCCACGTGTCGCGCGGTCACAAAAGATATGAGAAAAATGGAGGTGAGGAGATCCCAACCCCTTGCTTTGTCCATGACACCCAATTCAACTATTGCTCTCCGTTAAACATTTGATCACTTGGTTGGGACAAATTCTGTTATGACTTGGAATCAATTAACAAACACGTTGGTGACTTGATATTGACTGATAAAAACAAATACGTATCACGTCCAAAAGAGGGCCCAGCTTATATTACTTAATAAGACAAAATATAGTATTTCTTTTTCATTTGTGTTTATATCATCGATCACTACGTTAGGTGCTAGTTGTTGATCTCAAAACCGTTATTGGATGTTTCTTCATGAAACAATAGCTATTAAAGTTGTACATCTAAGTTGAAAAAAGAAAACATTTATACATAGGTATAAACACGTTTATACTTGCTTATACATGCATGCATATCAATAGGAAAACAAGCGTTCCAGATGATAATCGATAATCATTTATCCATCCATTTATTTGATTAATAAATACATATAGATGCCTGTAAAAATAGACGGATTACATATGCTATACCCATTTACATCTACAAATAAAATGATTTGTAAAGAGGATACCACATGCTTATAGGTCAATTCAATAAGGTGTGCCTAATTCGGCCACAGTTATCTCGTGCAGGGCAGACTGAATAAACCAACTCGAGAAAGGTGTGAAAGCGTTCTTTAAACGGGTTAGGATCCCCTCACCCCAAATCCTTCACTTCACGCGTCACCACGCGACACGTGGCAGCAGGGGGGTGAGTGGTGAGACTAGATGCGGGTCACCCTCATCTAGCCTCACCATCCACCTCTGCTGACACGTGTCGCGCTGACGAGTGAGGTGAGGAGAAAGTAGGTGAGATGATCTCATCCCTCTTTAACACCCCCCCCCCCC
>AP025040.1:216480-233388 GCA_036186865.1 Eustoma russellianum | reverse complement strand
GGTGACGAGTGAGGTGAGGAGAAAGTAGGTGAGATGATCTCATCCCTCTTTAACACCCCCCCCCCCCACTTCTTTTTTTTTCCATATTCCATTTTTCTAATTGTAAAAGACCATATCCGGAGCATTCAAAACTCCATTTTTGACCATTTGTTTAGATAAAATAATCCATATTTCTTCACATACTCTGCTTGTCAACCAATTTATATCAATATCTGCCCCCAGAGTTCTTAAATAAATGTTCTGTTGAACCATTGGATAAAAAATGTACTCAACTCTCACTGTTATTGCTCTAATGTTTTCAAGCAAAAGACTAGAGAAGCAATCAAGGCCATAGTAAACAATTCATCTGACGGACATTTTAGGAAATGCCTGATACAAGCTAATAGTCAGAAGGCTCAGAAAAGGAAAGAAATAAGAGATACCTATGATGGCGTTCTATTAGTCTCAAAAAAAAAAATCATAATAGTACATTTGATACAGGAAAAGAGGCCGACAAAAGTGGAGTGTTTCAGCCTCAGATACAGCTGTCTGCGGCTCAGTAAACAGACCAAATCCTACTCTCAGGTAAGTTTTCTATCTTACAAAAAGAACGAAAGAACAACTGACTTGAGATTGTGGTATAAGCTTCCACGGCTAGTTACACAATGGTACAGGACTCTCTAGCCACGCATTCAAACCATGTCTTAAGGACGTTACGGATAGCATTATACAGGGCTGTATATCCAACTCAGTAAGAAAATTCATGACCACGGAGTGATATGTACTTCTTTACCCAAATGGCAATGTCATCAGCGCAAGCCTGGGCCTGTGGAGTTGCAAGAAGCATCCCAAGTGTTGCAAATTCATGAACCGCATCCTTGTACTCAAGAAGAGGTGCATCAACATTTACTTTACGCAGCTCTTCTGAGTACCGGATGGCCCTATCTCTCATCCAATCGTGATCTGCAACAATCGTCATAGTTGGAGGCATTTGCTTCAAAGGCGGTCCGTCACCAGGAACAAGTGGGTTGGCGGCAGGATGATCCAAGCTAAACTCCTCTTCAGGGAGAAATAATTTCCATGCAAGAGTGCACATAGCTTTATCATAGAAATACGAGTTCGCCAGTTTGATCTCAGAACGTGTCGGAACACTTCCAATAAAAAAAGGATACATCAAAACCTGTGCCACAACCTTGACGGGATCCAACAGCTTACCTGCCTCGACAGCTTTCTTGGTAACATAATTAGCAATATTTCCACCACAGCTCACCCCCAGAAGAACACATCTGTTCCAAACCAAGGGATCAGGTCAAAGCGAGAGGAGAAAAACACATGATCCTTCCTCTAGTATAGCAGATAGACAATGCGGGAGAAAGGGCAGGAAACTTGTATCTAAACAAACAATGTCACAAGTACAAACCGTAGCCTGCTTTTCAAATAATGTCAGCATGTTATAGAACGTGAAGTTCTAATAATAAACACTTAGTGAACAGGAGACATTAAAATGAAGAAAGATTTATCCTACGACCACATAAGCTGATATCAACCTTCTGCAGCTAAAAAGTATTCTTGAGAAGTGTTGCTAAAGTTGAAGCAGAAATCACCTCGATGTGTAGCCAAACTACTTCAGTGGAAGCTAATTTGAAATCCAACAGATGCACAAAATAACATGAATCATCAAAACTTGAACCATCATCACAAATAATGGCAGAGACTTCTAGAAACTAGACAGGATGGGAGCTCTCATCATCATGTGATAACTCCCAAACAATCAAAATAGGAAAGGTTTATGGCTTTAAGCCTGTTGCCAAATTACCATAACCTGCCGAATTTGAGAGGAGAGTGAATGCTGTGAAGGCATCCTCACTATGTTCCAACTGGGTGGATATGATTAGGTTGGGCTGCTAGACCACTACATGTGCTATAGACACTAACTACACACAACATGGAACCGCAAAATATCCAGAGATGCCAACTGCTCACTGAGAAAGAAACCCAGGACTCTAAAGCACTTCGATATGATATGTGGTTCTAACAATGCTAGGGTTTTGAAATGGGACAGAGGTAGGATTCGAAAAACGCCAGAGATTTGTTGTGACACAAGAATAGTATGCCAAATTGAAGCATGCACAGACTCAAATATGTGATGGAAGCTCTGTTTCCAGTCTTGGGAAAAGATCCCTGTCAAGAGCAGCTTATCATGTTACAGTAGAAGAGAATTTAGAGATTCTAAAGTCCTACAAGGAGATCTTCCTCCTTAAGTACATTGTCACAAGTCTGCAGGAGAGAGCAAAATTTCTTAGGAGTTATCCCTCTTCTGCATGCAAACTAGGGATTATACTTTGTTTAGAATCCATCTCAACCCTGTATCTTACATATAATTGATATGCTATATGAAGAAGACACATCATAGTTCATGTTTGAATCTCCGCTTATTTGTAAATATTGATAATCTACACACAACATGCAACTGTCCAGCTATTTGATGGCCATAAGTGCTAAAGAAAAGAAAGCACAGCAATGCTGAGTCTAAACTCTCCCCTGCATTTGATAGCAATGCATTACCTTACAATCTCCAGCAGTTTCATGATCTGCAAAAGCTAAAACAGAAAATTTATAGAATCCACAGAGTGCAAACTTATTCTTGACAAACGTTTTGTTTACTGCAACTCACAAACCTAAATCCTTGTGCCATATCATAATACAAAAAATCATTGAAGCAAAG
The DNA here is from genome assembly GCA_036186865.1 of Eustoma russellianum. Lineage (NCBI taxonomy): Eukaryota > Viridiplantae > Streptophyta > Magnoliopsida > Gentianales > Gentianaceae > Eustoma > Eustoma russellianum. The sequence goes on along the minus strand of AP025040.1, from coordinate 230,684 downwards.
AGGTTAACTGTAAGCTTACCGTGATGGATCGCCGTGAGCAGCCAACCAGGGCTCCAACATGGATGCCCCAAATGCGTCAACAATGTGCCTTTGAACATCGGCCTTTCTCAAATCTGAGCCGCCTCCTCCTCTAGCACCGCCCAATGATTTGTTGCATTCCGCCAAGTTGGCCTGCTTTGCCAGCCACTGCAGCACCTTCAGTCCATCCTCAAAGGCAACAGGATACCGACTTTCAGGGGCCAACCTGTATCCAACAGCCAATACAATCACATCACAGAGCTTGGCGATTCTTCTGCAAAACAAATCATTGGGCACTGAATCCTTGCTGCCGGTCACAAAAGCCCCACCGTGAAACTGCAACACCACAGGCAATTTTCTACATTTAGTTGAAGCAGGTTTATATCCACCGTAAACCCCATTCTCCGATTTCAAATTGTCATCATCAATACCAGAAAACGCGTAGCTATTTCTCCGATTATTTTGATTCTGTAGACCCTCTGCGCGGGGCGTCAGGACCCCGTTAGAAGAACCGTAGCTGTTCCGACGCTGTAGTAGAAGCTTGGGATCTGATGCAGAAGTGGATTCAGGATTTCGATTAGAGGCACCCCGATCCTTTACCCTAGACTTGATGACCTGAGATCTAAGATCAGAGTCGGAAGGTCCGAGGCAGGAGTCAGGAAGGAAGATTCGAACAGATAAAGAGGTGAAAGTGTCGATGTGTATATCTTTGGTGGCGACGCCGTCGGAGAAGGAAGGATTGGCAGCGGCGATGGACTCCTCGTCGGGGCGCGACGTAACTCCGAAGGAAGAAGACGAAGAGCTGCTGCTGGTGGTCTCATCGGCTTGAGGAGGGCTTTGCAACCGACTCTGTAAACGGTGCTTCAACAAAAATTTGAAATAAACGCTATATAATTTCACACCAACGTTCGGCATTTCTCCGCCCCCTTCCCCCTCTCTATATCTATTCTCTCTCGCTCTCTTCTTGTTTGTCAATATCTGCCGGATTGTCCTTAATCCGAATAAGATTTAACACATTTCCTTTTTCCGGTTTCTGAAATGGGTCCTGAAATGAAATATCTCACATTGCGACCGTGGAATATGCAGATAAATAAAGACTACATCCACAGGGAAACGCAGAGATTATAATCGCATCCAAATCATTTGCATTGTTTTTGGGAGAAAAGAGAGGGAGGGGTAAGCGGCGACACGGAGAGACGGTGTAGCTGATGACAGTGGTGGCTATTCAATTCCAAGGAAAAAGGGAAATTTGTAGTAGCTTTTATATTAAAAAAAAAAAAAATTCTGATCGTCATTTCCGGTCATTTTTGTGACTGGAAATGGTGAAAAAAAAAATACTTACACCTTCCCGGCTCCATCTTCCCTGGAGAATTTCGAAAAATATTACATTTTTAATAACTTATTTCTAGAATAGAGTATCTTTTCGAGAAATTACAAAAACTTATAAGACTTCTTTATGAATAGCGTCTAAGACGTTCCAAAGCATCATTGTGAGCAATATAATTTTTAACACATAAAAATTACTTCGGAAAATGCTGAAAGCCGCTATGATTTAAGGCATTATTCACAATGACGCCTTAGAGCATCCGCCATCCATTAATTCACCTGGTTTTACACCGGATTTCACATGACCATTTGAAATTTGACATCGATTTAAAATACTTGTTTTTCCAATACACAAAAAATGAAAGTTTACTATGAAATATTCATATCCAATAAATGAAGATTTACTATGAAATATTCGTTTGCAGATGGTCACGTTCAGGTCCAAGCAAACATGAAGGATTTGATTAGGACGTCGTTACAATATCATTGATGAAAATATTCATTATGAAATTCATAAATGAAGTAGTTAACATAAATTGTAGATGAAGTAGTTAAGGTGGGTTTACTATTATCCTTTTCGTAGTGAGGAATCTTGTATGTGTTCCGAAGAAAAGGAATTATGAGACAAGCACTACATTGTGTCCACAACCAATAATGTTCTATGTACATTATGCTACTAAAAAATAGTCAAAGCTGCACTAGCCCTAGACATAAAGTCGAAGAAATAATGAAACTCTTAAAAAGACCCCGTTTTGAACTACATTTATAGTTAAAGCTTTGTAGTATATGCTTTGTATGTTATCTAAGTTGTAGCATTATACATGCAATTGAAATTGCATTGAATTACATCTATAATACGGTCTTGTTTTTAAAAAATAAATTATTGCATAACTCTAATCCTAATTGTTGCATAATCTTAATCCTAACCATAGCCTTAATTATTGTATAACTCTAAACTCTAACTCTAACCCTAAACTTGACTCTCACTCAAACACTAAACATATCCCTAACCTTAACCCTAACCCTAGACCGTAACCCTAAACTGTAAACTCTAACGTAACCCTAGGTACAATGTAACTTTCCTCTTTCTTATTGTGATTGTACTGTAGTATAATCTTGTAATGTAGTGACATCACCATGTAGCCAATATAAGTGCATAAGAAACATTACTACAACTAATATCCAAAAGTTAATAACAAACGTCCAAAAGTTCATAAAAAACAACGAATGAGTGCATAACAACTTCCTACATATTAGCATGCCACAGCTGTTGCGCAGTAGGACAAGTATTACAATTGTGTCCTACTTGTTTACATACACCACACTTATGATTTTTGCGGTGTTTTATCTTCTCCATCTTCATCGTCCTCATCGACATCCTCGAATTCATCGTCGTCATCGTCATTTTCATCACAAATTATGTTTGTTTGATCTTCTGTATTCGCATATGATGAGCAGCTTTCAGCAACATGATTTATAAATTCGACCATAATATCTCTATCCATAGTATCACCAACAACGTTTGCAAGAGGTAGTGAAACATCACGGAATGTCGCATATATCTCCACAGCTGTAAAGGTTAGACAACGAATTGACGCTTCAAAAGCTGATTCAAATTCTTCATCGTCAGAGATGTTAGCCAAGATGTAGGCTTAACCAGGCCCATTAAACACAAATGGGTATCGACAGACTGGCTTAATTGCTCCAACATCTGCATCCAACTCCAATCTGGATTTAACTCGCTCTTTAAACTCTGTATATATGATATCATTCACAACACCCTCATTATTTTTGTGGCAGGAGGATCATACGAAATTCTATTGTGTGAATTTACCATTTAACCTTCGTAATACAAAGTAATTTGAATTTTTTTGATCCTTGGCCTCCATTGTTACACTGTAAATATTGCAAAGAAAGAATATAATATCCCCGGTTATATATTGCAACGGACTGAAAATTTGATGGTATATTTCTTTAGAACTGCAATAGCACTGATAAATAGAGCTCCAAGAAGCAATTTTTAGGTGTCAAAAAGTTGTTTTACTCTAAGGCGACATTAGCAATAGCATATTAGAGCGTCTTAGGCCCCATTCACAAAGGCACTTTATGTGTTTTTGAAATTTTTCCAAAACATATTCTACTTACAAGTAAATTATTAAAACTATAATATTTTTCGAAATTTCTCCTTGCTTCTTGGTTCTTGGGTTTTCCCATTTTCGATCAGCAATTCATTTTTCCCTCCTACGTTTCAAAGAAAAAAATAAGCCAATGAAGGTTCATAAAAAAATTACTCAAAATAAATAAACAAATAAAATATGCTTTTGATAAACAAGATGACTACTGATTGAACGTATCAATAACATTAAGATAGAGTGCAAACTATCTCAGTTTCTATAAGGAGGAATTGACAAAGTTTAAGGTGAAGTTGATTTTTGCCATGCACAAACTTGCATGTTCAATCATAAGTCGGACATTTACCGATTGATGTGTGTAGACTAGCCAATTGCATCTTTTTACCACACAAAAAATGATAGCTTACCAAATAAAGGTAATGATTATTGGTGTATGTTTTACGAAAGAAAAACACATCTTTTTCGTAACATAATACATATGGAATTTGAATTGACCTAGTGTTAAAGATCACCGTATGTCCTGATGAAATATAATTTAGAGAAAAAAAAAAAACTCAACACGTCACAACTAAAATTGAATGTTGAAATAATTAAACTTCGATTCTTTGAAGCAGAGAAAATAAATTTAGATATTGCATGTTGTATGCTCTAAGATGAGAGACGCAATATTATGAGGGATTTCTTTTCTCAAGTGTTCAATGGAAGAATTTTTTAGAAACACTTGAAAAGGTAAATTTGGGGTTCATCATGAACTGGTTGTCCTTTACTTGGAAGGTGCATGCATTTGTTGACACTGCAGCGATATCCGAATGCACAATGCCTAGGCCAATGAGGAGTTACCCATAGAATTATTCAGCTTTACTCATGAGTAATCAAGAACATGTAGCCGTCACAAAGCACTCCCCAAAATAAGATCATCTGCATAATTCTTTCCATCTGTCTACCAAGGATATCACACCCATATATTATATAATACGATGCTGTAAAGTTAAACCAAATACAATAACATCAGAAAAATATATGCAAGATCAAGCCCTTTTAATGTCAGCAATCTACAGCAGCCATCAACAGACCTATTTCTGGCAAAAACATTTTGCAAAATAAATCCCAACATAGACCTGCGTGTACTTTTGCACCCCAAGTTCCATATATACAAACCTGGACCTAAATCAAAAATAAGACGGTGGTTGATTGTAGATTGTTGTCATCCACTCTCTGGACCAAAAGAAAATCCAGCAATTACAGAACTTAAGCATGCCACGGAATAATTAAACACCGTTGGCAATAAAAAGAAAACATCCCTTCTTCAGCAGACCATTAAGCAACTAGAGGGTTTGGTGGTCTAAGCAAATAACTTCATTCTCTAGAGTCTAGCCAGATGGCATGCGACTTATCTTATGAGAAACAAGCACTGGTTCGTTGCTAGCGGCTCTCATTGCAGCAATTTCTTCTAACCGTTTCCATGTAGCTTCACGCTTTGTCTTTCTCTCTTTTTCCTGCATTTCGTCCTCTTGGAACTTGAGCAAGCATTCTTCAAAGAGCTCAGGATCAGCATCAGAGAAGATTTTACGGACACTGACTGTTAAGCTCAGCACTGCCTGATTCCAGTGGCTCCTTGCATTTTTCTCCAGAGAAGGAAAGATAATCGGCAATATGACATGGCGATTTTGTTTTATTAGGTTTTCTATGTGAACGTTGTTCCAAAGAAACAGGGCCCTCTCAGCTACCTGTCAATGGAAGGCAGTACTTCAAAAATGGGAACCCATAAACCTCCAAGTAAGATAAGCATTACATAACACAGCATCCTAGAAGCAGACAAACAAGATAGTATATGCAGGGGCCGATAAACTAGATAGCAGTCTATTTGCTGATAAATATTAATCAACTCCGTAAGCCGATACTTTTAAACCATATAAGTGGCAGGTTATGAAAAACAATTTACCATAGTCAGTTGCTTCAGCACAGAAGAATGAAATACGCGCACTGAAAACAAAAAAGCCCATGCTTCCTCAGGTCTTAAACCTTATTGATCTAGACAACTTCAAACCCCCAGAAAATCCCCATCTCCATTTCAACTCTTACCAGCCTTTCCATTTTCTCATTTTCTCCACTCCAGTGTAGCCTATATTTTGCTTCTATGCTGGTAAGCGCTTCCCTATTGGTCCTTATCTAAATCCCATAAATGTCTTTGTTTCAACACTATCCCTTTAAAGCTTGTTATCATATGAATCAATATTACGGTCTTTAAAGTTTTTCCTATTCTCTTCGAAGCTAGAGCTTCAAGTCATTGTAAATTTTCAGGTATTTCATTTCACCTGGTCATGGATGGATCCTTAGTGCTGAAAGATATGAGGCATTCAAATCAACCAAGCAACAGTGGTTAGTATGAAAAGTACTATTCTCCTATCTTAGAATTTACAAGACAAGGGCCACAGAAATGCAAAAAAAACACAATTGGTGAGAGAAAGAGCAAGTACGCTTGACAGTAGAAGTCACTAATCTCTTAGAGAGCATTACATAATATGTATTGCTTTCATAATACAGAGGAAGACTAGAAACTTGGATGGTGTTGTCTCTAGAACAAATTTAGACTGCAAATTATGAGTAGTAGGCAGACCATTTTGTATTCCTTACTCCTAAAGCCAAAATATTTCCCTTGCAGACACAGGAACGGCATTTTTCAACCTTTCAAAACCCCAAAGTGACCGAGTCCATACAAGTTGTTACTTGTTAAAACTCTCCGAGCTTCTCATAAAACACCTCTCGAAAGAGAGAAGTTGCAACGTAATAAACACCACCATATTGTTGTCCTCGCAGACACCAAGAAGCGAAGAAGGTAGATGATATATTAAGAGAAAAAGGAAGAAGATTTCTATTCTCACAATCGTTGGGAAATATGAATGTGGAAACCAAACAGAAAACAAACAAGAAGCACGAAGCAAATGGTAACCGAGAGGTAACAAATATTAATGTTTTTAAAACAATTTTGCTTCGATCAATCGAACAAGGTAGACTATGCACAAATGATTCACAAGATATAACGGCTTCTCATTTCCGTTTACTCTACGAGAAGATGATAGAATTTGCAATATGAAGTGCTTAGAACATGAGAGAGGAGAAAAAATTCTGCAGAATATGCTTTCTACAAGTATGTTTACCTTTTTATGCTTCTTATCTATTTATAGACCTTGGCTCTTTGAATGAAAGTTAATTTTTGACATATCTGCAGAATTTAACTCCTAATATCAGTTAATGTTCGCTCAAGCTCTAATTTAACTCCTAATATCAGTTAATGTTCGCTCAAGCCTGAGTAGAGGTGACTTAAGCTGAAACCATATACCATATCAAGAAAAGGCACCAAAAATTTTTGTTATTTCGTCGTTGGCCGAACGTTCAGCAACCTCCAAATTCAAAATTCGGTGCATACTAGAAATCACCAATCTTTTGTTGAACCTTTTGGCCAAACATTCGGTATGCTCATCGAACCTTTAACATGCTAGCCAAACTTCATTATTGAAAGTTTAGCAAAGACAATTCCATTCAATCTACAATTCATCAAGTATATCACACTACTAATTATCTTAGCATTACTCACATCGAGAAACATCATCCTCTCTATCCTTTTTCAAACAAATAGTAAGATCCTAAGGGATAGTTACAGGTCTGACATCAAAATCATTAAACTTTTTCAAAATTTTATCAACATAATGAGCTTGAGAAAGCATATACCATACACCTTTCTCAATTAATTTAAGTCCAAGTTTTAAATCAGCGTTTTCTATGTCTTTCATATCAAAAACAGAGGACAAAAAAGATTGAGACCTATTAATTACATCTATATTAGTTTTGAAAAATCAACATGTCATCAACATACAAACACACAAGAACATCATCATTATCTACAAACTTATTATAAGCACAACGGTCACTTTTATTTACAACATAACTATTAGTGATCATAGCATTATCAAATTTTTCATGACATAATTTAGGTGCTTGTCAAACTATACAAAGATTTCTTCAGATGTTCTTGCCCTTGAACATATAAATTTCATCATCTAACTCTCCATTTAAGAAGGCTGTTTTAACATCCATTTGATGTATAACAAGTTTACAAATAGAAGCTAAGGCTACCAATACCTTAATGGATTTTTTTTTGTAAATTAAATTTCATATATGAGCCAAAATAAGCAAATTTACAACATGTACTATCGACCAAACAACTAGGTATTTAGTCGAAACAAATTAGGAATATAGGTGGCTTACAATATGATCCTTGCAGCTACTTATGTGACCACGGTTCTAAGGTCTTAGAGCTAAAACACAAATAGAAATAGAAATTGTCAACCCATTTAGCTGTTATTCTAATGACCAGGAAATATGTACCAAAGAAATATATTCTTTCTTGTTGTGTAAAATATTGGCAACTAGTTTTGCCTTAAACTTATCAATTGTACCACCAACTTTTAGTTTCTTCTTACAGACCCATTTACGAGCAACAAGTCTACAACCACTAGACAAGTCCACAAGTTCCCAGTGGTGTCTGTAGTGCGCTAGCGCAAGATCAATCGCTACAAGGTCATGTAGCGTAGCAACCTCCTGGAAGCGCGGCCGAGGTGCACGCAGCGCGCGAGACGCGCGTAGCGCACGTGGTGCGGGCTTCAGTTATTTCAGTTTTTTTTTTGAAAAGATAGTAATTTCAGTTATTAAAACAAAAGAAAAGAAAAACTAAATAATAAAGCATAATCTACGATCCCATCATATTATGTGTTTGATGATGGTTCATTATTGAGATGGAGCGTGATTAGTAAGGTTTCCGGGGTTCAGGATCCTATTTATGGCACTAGATCCGCCAAAGTTGCTAGGGTGAAGGTTCAAGTTCGGTAAATCCAAGTTTTCGTGTGCTTGTATATGAAGAAGAAGAAGAAATTGATCTTTTAACTTCAGATGGAGAAGATAATAGGGACGAAAAAAATGAAGATTTTTGTGTTTGATTATTCGGAATTATTTTAGTTTTAGCTATTTTGGAAGTTTGAACAATTGTTTTTATGTTCTATCTATATTTTAATTATATATATGCTTAAACTTTTTGAACAATTATGAAATTTTATATTATGTTTATAGTTGTTACCTAATATTTTAATTTATTAGTTGTCTATGCGCCTTAGATGCGTGTAACGCGCGCTACACGCTTCAAAAATTTGGCCGCCGCGCTACAGTGCGCCTCGCGCTATTACAACACTGCAAGTTCCCAAGTGCGATTACTAATAATAGATTCAAATTCACTATTTTTGTGTTCTTTCCAAAATTAGCATCTATGGACTTCATAGCATCTTTATAAGTTTTAGAGTCCTGTTCCATTATAAAGATGGCAGTAAAATCTTCACCGGGTGATTTTTCAATTTGTTGTCTCTTAATTCTTCTAGGAAAATCGGTGTTCTTGTCAACTAATGACTTAACTGACTCACATTTTTCAAATTATAGTTACTTTCAAGTTGTTGTTTCACAGGAAAAACATACTCAAAAAATTCAACATCTTTAGACACAATAATGGAACTGTTGTCAATTATCATAAATCTACATGCAGCATTATTTTAAGCATAACCAACAGATACACAAATCATTTGTTTTAGACCTAATTTTACCCATTTGAAATTCTGACATTCCCACATTTGCCAAGCACTTCCACAACTTTAAATAATCTAAGTTAGGCGCATATCGTTTCCATAATTCATAAGTTTAATATGTGATAAGTCGAAAGATTTGCTTCTCCCCACGTATTGTTAGGCAATCCAAAACTTAATAACATTGCATTCGTTATTTCTTTAAACGCCTTTTTTTCTTTAAGTGTCTTTTCTTCACAAAATTTCTTCAATAGATCTGTACTATACTCGCCTCCTATATTAGTTCCCAACCTTTTACTTTTTTATGTTTGGTTGGTTCTCAATTTCATTTTTAAATTTCATAAACATATTTTCAGCCTCATCTTTGCGACTTAACAAGTATATATTTGTGTATCTAGAAAAGCCATAAAGGCTATGCAATATCTTTTAGCTCTTTTACTTGTACGATTTTTGAAGTGTCCTCAATGACTATGAATAAGATCCAACTTTTCAGAACTTTCAATAGTCTTAAAAGGTTTCTTATGATGTTTTGCTCAACACAATATTGACATTTAACAGACTTATCTTCATTCGTGATAGAAATCACATCCATTCTTTTTAGTGTTTTTATAGCATCTACATTAACATGTCCTAATCTAGCACTGTCACAAATCAAGAAAATCAACAAGATACACGGAAACAGATGCATTCTTATTAGTAACATATGTAGTATCAAGTACAAATAACCCGTCGGAGCAAAAGCTCTTTCAAATAAACTTCTATTTCTAGAAAATACAAGTTTATCTGAAACAAAAACAAGTTTAACATTCGTCTTGCTGAGAAATGCTCCAGAAATCAAGTTCCTACGTAGAGTATGGACATAAAGCATATTTCTCTACTCCAGCCTTTTGCCAAAAGTCAACTTGAGGGGCACTTTCTCCTTACCAGTCACTTGGGTTTTTCGTCCATCCCCTAAGAAAACTTCTTTTTTTTTTTTACTTTTTATTTCTTGATAGTCAAAAAATAGATGTCTTCTGGTAGCAATATGTTTGACGGCTCCAGTTTCTAACACCCATTCCATCGCACCACCAACAAGGTTTACCTCGAAAAGGATGACAGCTGTGATGATTTCATTGTCCTCCGCATCATTCTCCACAAGATTGGTGTGGTTGCTTGTTTGTCCTTTCCGCTTAAGGCTGCCTAGTGTCTAGGTTTTCACACATCTAACATACTTTTTTTGGTCTTTTTTGTTTGGTTGTCCCTACAGTTTGAACCCTTTGTCGTCTTTTAAGTTATTGTGAACCTTCTCCTTCTTTGGGTTATGTTCCACTATATTAGCATTCAATTCCCTTCATCGCCACTTGCATCTTCCTACCTATTATTCTCATCTATACGAATGTGCTTAATTACACTGTCCACAGAGAGTTTTGCATCATCATGTTCGTCTCTCTTTTTATATTTGGTCCAAAAATGAGGAAGTTTCTCAAGTAAAGAGACAGCTTGAAAGGTTTTATCAATCTTGACGATTCCTTGTTCAATACCGTACACCAATTGTTGGAATTGTGGATTTGATCATTGATGAAAATATGATCCACCATTTGAAACTTGATAAACTAACCACATACTTGTGTTTTCCGGCATCCTCAACACCATATTGCTTTGGAGTGTCTTCCATATCACCATTGTCGACTTGAAATTGATATAAATGCCAAAAAATCAGTTCAAGAGAAAATGTAGAATATATTCTCTACATGTGGTGGTCAGCATCATACTTAAGGGCTTCTGCTGCATCAGTTGGTTTGTCCTTCATGAGAACATATGAGACTGACAACATCTCAAGAAGAAAAAAAATTTTCTGAACATCTTTTGAAGTACTTGACATAAAATGCTTCCAACTTAGACATATCAAGAACCATGAGTTGCTAGGTAGACACATCAACAAAAATTGCTTTAAAATTGTTGGAAAAATATGACTAGGATATGGATATTAAACAAAAAAACAAACAAGAAAAATGAAGCAAATGATAGCCGAGACATAATAAATGTCATTGTCCTCAAAACAATTTCGCTTCCATCAATTGAGCAAGATAGATTACAAACAAATGCTTCTCGGGATATAACGGATTCTCCTTTTCATTTGCTCTACGAGAAGAAGATTGAACTTGTAATATGAAGTGTTTAGAACATGAGAGAGGGGAGAAAATTCTGCAGAATATGTTTTCTACAAACGTGTTTACCTTCATACGCTTCTTATCTTTTTATAGGTCTTGACTATTTAAATGGAAGTTAATTTTTGAATCATTATAGAATTCAACTCCTAATAACCGTCAATGATGGTTCAAGTTTGAATGGAGGTGATCCAAACTGAAACCATGTACCAAATTATAAAAGGGCACAAAGAAATTTGTTACTTAGTCGCTGGCTAAACATTCGAGACGTTTGGCAACTCTTGAATTTAACGTTCAGTACACATTGGAATTCACCAACCTTTTACTGAACCTTTAGGCCAAATGAGTTCGGTATACCAGCAGAACCTTTAGCATGCTAGCCAAACTTCATAACTGAAGGTTTAGCAAAGGAAACTCTATTCAATTATGTAACTTGATTTTATATCTATAACAATAACTTTTTTCCTAACAAAACCAAGTAAAACTACCAAACCTGAAAATGCAAACTGCTCAGGCAACGACTGATCTGACGGAACAAAGGCACCATACACCGCTGAAATTCTGGCGGCTGTGTTGCCTCCAAAACCTCTTCCAGCTCGCCAAGGAACATAACCTCTTTAGAGCTGTTTGTCACAGGCCAGTACTTCAATAGGCCCCGTATGACTGTGTCAGCAAGCTTGCAGTCCTTCTCTACGAACTGAGCTACGCAGTAAGATAACTGCTGATGATACATAGGTATACACTTTGGTTTGTGCAGAGGAATAAGTGCACGGACAAGGAAGAGTTTATGCTCTTCTTTCAGTGGCAGGGCAAACCCATTGATTATACTACCCAATATCTCCAATAGCTCAGCAATGCCATTATGCTTCTCAGTTTCAAAAATAAAACTGTAAAATATGTTGTTGATAGCTTTTCTAATGAAAGGACGATGAACCATGAACTTTCCATACACGCGGTGCAAGACTGTTTTCAAGTACTCCCGTTCCCTGGGATCCTCCGAGTCAAAGAGGTCCAATAACCGTAGTACAAACGAGTGATCTATATACCTCTTGGCTAACTTAGCATCCGTTTCTGGTGATGCAACAAACCTGAGAAGAAATTCATACACAATTTGTAAATGAGGCCATGCAGGGTCCATAAGGGGCTCTTCTTCTTCCACATCAAAGGCTTCCAATACTTTTTTTTCTCTAGGCTGAGAGCTGAGAGTCCGGAACAAATTTACGGATACCATTTTTATTATCTCTTGCATAACAGTTTCAGTGAATTTCCCATTTGCTGACGTGACATAGTCAACAAGCTCTACCAATGTCTGCCTTTTGACGTCTTTTTCTTTCAAATCTTTTGTCGGGTCAGTGAAGTCGAACACAACACAGCACAAACTGACCTTCTTAATGAATAAATTCTGCTTCTCAGAATTTGGAACATCGCGAAAGCTAGGCAAGGCCTCGTATGAAGAGTTTGCTAAAGTACCATTTACCCTTGTATTTAAAGGTTGGGCAAGTTTATTCCCATGACTTAATCCAGAATTAGAATTGGCAGCTGGAACAGATGCAACATTAGAATTTCCAGACCGCGAGCTTGAATGATCATTACTCCTTGTAGTAGAGGAGGCATTAGCTGAGTAGACGTGTCCTCCATCTCGATTTTCTGCTGATTTAGATGGCTTCCGTGGGAGCCTGTTAAGTATCTGTTTTATCATCACTTGAGCTACACAACAACCCCTTTCACAACTCACCTGCCCTACCTATCAAGACTTACAACAGGATCGCAACTGTCAACGGAGCAAAGAGCATATACATGAAACCACAATACTTGTAAGCTGAATTGAAGAAAAAAGACCCACTGCGTAATACACCTTGATCAAGTTCACGAATTTTCTTTATACACTACCATGCAATCTCGACAGGGTCAGAAATATTCTCGGCACGGTGAAGTTCTATTTCCTTACTCCTGCAAAAGTTTCTGCGAAGTTAAAGGCAGAAATCATAATATTGAAGTCCAAATAAGCATATTCAATACCAAATAAATGGAATGATAACAGACAAGACAAAGTTAACCTCTATTCCACCGTTTTCATCCAACAAAAATTGGCATGACATTATTCAAGATCAAAGTCAAAAAGACCGGAGGGTGAAATCAAGTTCAACCACAAGCGAAACGCCCACAGCTTCGGGCCACATCATAAATAAAGTTGAATAGTAATGAAAGCTTTAAGCTTTGCAATCGGCTCTAGCAAAAGGCAAGTTATCGAAACACTTGAACTAACCTTATTCTGCAGAGTCAAAAAAAAGGATTCACAGCCGCTCGCCAAGGTCAGGAAAGATCAAGATCTGGTCATGATCTACAAAACCCAAATAGCATTCTTCATCGAGAATCGCCAAAACGGGAATAGTTATCTACCAGGACAAAATTCTTGCAGCTACATTCGTCAAATGCTTTAAATTATGCGTGCCCAAAATCCCATAAAAAAAATCTAAACGAAAAAAGAGAATATAAAGACAACCAAGATTAGGAGTCACTGATTCTTACAGGGAGTGAGTCCAGCTGGAATTGATAAGAAATATAAAAAAGCATAAGTTATTTATAAAAAAAGATTGTATCTTTGCGAGTCGGGCAAGTTGATCGAAATGAAATCTGAAAGCAGAGCAAACAGAGAGGAAGGATGATAAAGAGGAAAGCAGTGTGTAGATGCAGCTTTTGAGGAGGCACTGCTACTACCACTGCTGCTATTTTCTCTTCCAAAGTATTGTGGCCAATGTAATTTTTCTCACTCACTTTCCCAATTCTTGGAGTATTTTTCATTTTCATCTCAACAAAAATTCTGATACTTTTTCTTTTCTTTTACCAACAAATTAACACAATAAGACAATATCAAAAAATTGAACCAAACTGTCAACTATTAAACTAAGCACCAGCCTTCTGGGGGAAAAAAGCACCAAAACCAAACAAAATAAAAA
>AP025040.1:45412-207166 GCA_036186865.1 Eustoma russellianum | reverse complement strand
CTGTTCGACCAATTCTCTTGAAAAGATGACAAACAACAAACGAAACGCCGAGACGTGATGTAAATCACTGTCCTTAAAAGCAATTTCGCCTCACCAGTGAGCAAGGTGAATTACAAGCGAATGCTTCCCAGGATTTAACGGCTTCTCTTGTTCCTCTGCTCTAGGAGAAAGAGAATGAACTTGCAAAATTGAAGTGTCAAAAGTAGAGAAAGAAGAAGAAGACTGCTGAAACTTTCTGCACTTAAAGGAAAAACTTCAAAGAAGAACATATATATTCTTTCAACATACTTAAGCCTTATATATATAGGCTTTAGGAAAGAAGAAGACAACAATTTAAACTTGTATCAGCAGTTTTCTAACCTCTTCAGACAGTTGAACAACGTTCATAATCGAAAGGACATGAATCTTGGATTAAAAAGCTGCAACTCTTGAAGAGATTTCTGCCCGTTGGACACATCGATCGATCACTTCGATCGATCGATGTCACTTCGATCGATCGTGTGATCGATCGAAGTCTGACAGAGAACATCGATCGATCACTTCGATCGATCGATGTACTTCGATCGATCCAAGTGATCGACTGAAGTCCTCAGATTCACTCATTCTCTAACGTTGATCGATCTATGTACTTAGATCGATCGAAGTAAGAGATCAATGTCCAACAGAGACTATTCCAGCTTTATACACCCCAAATCGATCTCCCGAATGACCTCATATATGTTCTATATAAGTTTGGAGCACATGAAAGGTACTTTAACGTACTTTTTCCAACACATACTTGTCAATTCAAGTGCTATGATTTCTAAAAAATGACAATCCATGCTTAGTGATAGAAACCTTTGGCTCATATCTGGTCTGTAGCGAATTGCCTTTTCATCAGTTTTGAGTCTTCTGCATAAAATGCAACCTAGCAAGAATTAGCAGTTGAGAATAAGTTTGTATGGCAGTAATTTGATGTTATTGGACATGTAAGCAAGTTCAGAGTTACTTGTTAAATCACCTTAATATGCCGTTGACTGGTGAGTTGATCCCTCCTTTCATGTGAAAACTAAAATTGGCAAAGCTTGTTGCTGCTTAGGAAAAAATTGGTCGAGAAGTTCGAGCGTTTTGAAACTTCAGCAGCTTCCTCGACACCCACCAATGTTGGGAATGCAGGTAAGGCAAGGTTTACTTTCTCCACCTTTACCATGCAAATCAGAATACATTTATCAAGTAATCATGGTATCTTGGGAGTATATCTGACATGCACATGCCAGTTCAATGCAGTTTATTTCCAAGTTGATTATCATGAATTTGAAACCTTTAACTGTTTTCTAATTCCTCTACAACCCCCGCCACCCCCTTCCTCCATAGCCCCAAACACCCATAAAAGAAAATTGTTTCTTCCCTAAACCTTAAACCCTAGACCTAGCGAAAATAGCTTTGTACATATGTGTTTTCCCGGTGCCACCAGGGCTATCAATGAAAACTGCAGCAGGTTGATCAGATAAGGTTTTCTGAATTATTTCTTTATATGCTACTTGTTGGCAAGTAGTTTTGATGCTAAATCAGAATCTGTTATAACAATATATATATATATATATACATATACATATATATATGTACATATATATATATATACATATGTATATATATAGACATATATATATATATTCGTATGTAATTTCTCTAGAATAGAAAATGCAAGTCTGCTGCAATACAAAGATGACAATCAGATAGTCTTTTACCCGTTCTATCTACTAAACCAGCTAGAAAATCAAGTACTTCAATACAAGTATAGCTGTGATTTTAGTCTTCTGATAGTGTATTTTCAAATTTTTCCCAGAGGGCTTTAGTATTTTTTGGTTCACAGTGAATTAACATTGTTGCAAATAAATGTCTAAACTGATAAGGCATTTGATATGTGCTAGCTTCTAAGCATTTTTCTACATCATAACCACTGTTCAATTGTCCTCTATGTAACGTTGCATCCCCAAAGGTTCCATATATGTTAACAGTTAACTAATCATTGTATGAAGTTGGACCTCTGACATGATTAAGTAATAAGCGCAAACAGTATTGCTCTTAGTTTTGGAATTCCAATGAAAATTTTTGCCAAACACAACCCTCTAGTGCCCCCAAATGCCACCACTTAGCCCACTTTACCTGTTCTATTATTCCTCTTCATTATTCTTGATCTGTTTAGCTTATTTGTTATTGAACTGTTATTATTGGCTACTTGTCATGTTGGTACCGTACTGCTGGGTTTCCTTTTATTGCAGGACGAAGGATCAGCTTGCATTGAAGTTCGATGTCCGAGCATTACACGCCACTACTTGCTTCAGCATCAAAACTGTCCCAGTTCTATTTTCGATACAGCGGGCTTCTCACATGGATCCACTCTCCAAGCACTCATCGGCCAGTGACACCATTGTTTTGCTTCCTTTCTTTTGTTGCTTCCCCTATGTTGGGCTAGCAAGCCAGTTTAGTTTAGTATGACTCTAGAATAGCTTGTTAATGGTTGCTTGTAACCACTTTTTCTTAAAGGTTGGCATTTGTCTACTGTGCATCTTGTAAGCCACCTTTATCTATTGGTTGTGACTTCTACTTGAATGTCAAGTCTATAGAACATTTTGTAAATCTGTCATTTTGGCTTTTATATAAAATTTAAATTACAAAAAAAAAAGTATATCTCTCCTTTTGAAGGGTTAACAGCTACCATACGACCAACAACACTCTGCCGCTTAAGTTCTTTCCAAATTATATCTCAACTGTTCCACACAAAATAACTTGGAAAATCCTTATATAAGGATTGCAGGTTTTTAGCTCTATTATTATGCTTATTCATGTAAAAGAACTCAGTCAACATAGTTCTAGATAAAAATGTATTTGTAATTAGAGATTGCAAGTCAGTTGTAGGAAAAAAAAATGAGACTGGATATTATTCGGCAAGTGAACCTGTAAAGCTAAGACGCTTGAATGCATTTTAAATAAAGTAAAGCAAAGATACGCCATGCAGCTTCTGGTGGCGACTCCCATCTGCCATTTTGATAGTCTCTGACTTCATTTCCAGAAGACGTATTTATAACATGAAAGTCCCTGTTATGCTGTGATTCTGTTGAAGGCAGTTATATCTTATGCGTCCCTCGTTGGATTTGGTGCCCATCTATCAATAACCATCCGAATCCCTTGTAACCGATTCCACAGATTCTCCAATATTTCTCCTCCTTGTTTAATTGTGTGCAAGTCTTCCTATGTGACTCATATGCTTGAAATGAGTATGTGCCGCTACTATATGTTACAGCCAGCCTATTCACAAAATCTTGGCCATATGATATTAAGCAACAATATTGACTATTGATGGCTCAATATTTGTACGATCCAGGTGAAGACAGTATGATCCCATTGTTTCCATCTTGAGTAAGATTGATCTGTGACTGCGGATGGTTCGCTTTACCCTGTCCCCATATGGCCTTGTTCATAAGACAAGTCCATAGAGGATAATTATCGTTGTTGAGTTTAAAGCCTAGTGAGAGCCTTTTGGTGTTGGTTTGGGCATATGCTGATTGCTGAGTCCATTTTGGAGCAAATTAACTATGTGCCAAGTTAGCTTATCGGTGGCGATTTGTGTGTTTGGTTTTGGATTGCTACCTTCTCTTTTTGACGTTATTGTAATCTAGTTGTAGTTGGTTGAGTATATGTTTTGATGTGAGTAGGTTTGTTTAAGAAATTTATTTCCTGTTGGATGCGGTTGCATTTGTGCTTTGGGTGTTCGTTGGCTAAGTGAGCCGAGGTTGATTTTGTTTGATCTTATGCTGAATTTGGTTGAGAAAGGTTTTGGTTGATTAATCTTTTTTTTTTTTTACAGATTGCTGAGAAAAGGTTTAACGGACGATGATGACTATGAACCTCATCTGATATTATGTAAATTGGGATTATTTTCAATCATGTATATGAAGCCTATGTATAATGAAAGAGAATCCATATTCTTAATATACAACAAATTACAATAACTACGTGAATATTCTCCTAATGTGATTATCTGATTTCCGCTTCTTTCTTATCCTTGATTTCTTCCTACATGTCAAAAGTACACTCCGTTAATAATTTTAATTCCTTATTATTATTATTAATAGTATATTTAGTGCAGTAGCTTTAGAAGCATAAAGGAAAACATATTTCGATGGGCCATACGAATCGAACCGATCGGTCCAGATCTGTGTTCAAAACGGATCCGAGTGATATGGGTCGGGTTCCGGGTGAGTCGTGTTTGAATCTGTGATCTCCGGTTTAAGCGCTCGACATGCGGATCGGACAAATGGAAACGTGGATGGACCCCACTCCTTCGGTAGAATCGAGAAGTTCGCTTTTCGTGTTGCCCCCTCCCCCACGACTTTTCTTTTTCCACTATTTCTCGAGTGTAACGCTCCAACTATATAATTAACAGACCTACTAGCTTATCCCTCCTAACTAATCATTCACCTCGCCGCTCTTTTCATTCACTACTGTTTTGCTCTTATATTTCATCGCTTCTATCGACAGCATGGGCAAAATTAAGATCGGAATCAATGGTATATGGATCTGAAATTGTCGGTATTATGTATGTTTCACTTTTATGTTTTCGATCTGTTTTATCGACATATATCCTTTCTGGTCACACGCAGGATTTGGAAGGATTGGGCGTTTGGTTGCTAGAGTAGCTCTGCAGAGTGATGATATCGAACTCGTTGCTATTAATGATCCATTTATCACCACTGACTATATGGTAAACTTCTTTTGATTGCATTTCCCCCCTTTCCTTATTTTCGTTAAGGCAGATTGATGGCGTTTTTAGTTATCTGCACGGTTCCTTTATTGAGTCCACGTAGTTTTTATAGATTCATGAACACAACCCTAAAGCTTGATTGTTGTCTCTAATCATTTGATCTGATTAGGGTGTGTGTCAAGTAGACACATAATTTCCAGGCTGGATCCTTGTGATTTAGTTGATTTTTAGTGAAGAATTTGAATACTAATCATGAGTTGTTTATAAATCACGAGATCTAAGTTCCATTTCGCTGTTCCATATTCATTAATTCATTGGGACGCTTTTTTTGGTTTCATCGGTTGTGCATAATCTCTGTAAATCTCTATTATAAAGGTATTCACTAGTCTATACTTTGTCCTGTTGGCATCCATGGCATGCGTTATTTCCCAGTTGAAGTTAGTTTTCTGATTGTCTTGCCATTGGGTAAACAGAAGTGCCATCGCGGGTGTTCACATGTATCAATTGATTTTTCCACTTGTTAGTTGGTTTTAATCTTCACGCTTCGTTCTTATGCATTCCATTCTCTCTCTCTCTCTCTCTCTCTCTCTCTCTCTCTCTCTCTCTCTCTCTCTATGCATTTCATTCTCATTACAACCCTTGTCATTTTTTTGTTGCGCAGACCTACATGTTCAAATATGATAGTGTGCATGGCCAATGGAAAAAAGATGAGCTTAAAGTTAAGGATTCCAAGACCCTTCTCTTCGGAGAAAAGCCTGTCACTGTGTTCGGCGTAAGGTATAGAGTGTTCACATTTTCTTTTCGCTCCCCTCCCCAATCACCGCCAAAAAAGAGTTTCCCTGCCATGTTTCTTTTGCTCTTCTTTCCATTTTTATGAACTCATAACGTGATATAACACCTATGAGTAGAAACCCAGAGGAGATTCCATGGGGTGAGGCTGGTGCTGATTATGTTGTTGAGTCAACTGGAGTTTTTACTGACAAGGACAAAGCTGCTGCTCATTTGAAGGTAAGATTTCATGTAATCCTGGAATACCATAGCCATTTCTAGAAGAAAGTTGCCCTCAGCAATAATCCTCCTTAAATGGTTCTGATGTTTGTGCTTGATGCTCCTGTTACCCAGGGAGGAGCAAAGAAAGTTGTTATTTCTGCTCCAAGCAAGGATGCTCCTATGTTTGTGGTTGGTGTCAATGAGACTGAATACAAGGCTGATATTGACATTGTTTCAAATGCTAGTTGCACAACCAATTGTCTTGCTCCTTTAGCAAAGGTTGTCTTTTGGGTTATTAATTGGATAGCTTTTCTTAGCGTTCTGGTGAACTCAGTCTTGCATCTTTACTTGTGAACCTCATCATTTGCATACGAATTAAAATTTGCAGGTGCTCAATGACAAATTCGGAATTGTTGAGGGTCTTATGACAACTGTGCACTCCATTACTGGTAAGCTCTTCTCATCTATTGTCCCACATATGGTCTTTTCACCATTTTCTGTTGGAAGTCTCTCTGAGTATCTATTTTGATTAAATTTCAGCTACCCAGAAGACAGTGGATGGTCCATCAAGTAAGGACTGGAGAGGTGGCCGTGCGGCATCATTCAATATCATTCCCAGCAGCACGGGAGCTGCGAAGGTATTTTAAGCATTTCTCTTCTTATTTTGACATATTTTAGGCATTAATCTTTCATGTGGTTCTCAATTACATCTCCCCATCTTTTAGTTTTCTCTGGCTTTCATGGTGTTAGAGCCATTTAAATATGTCACTTTGGGAATGAGTTAGCTTAATGTTGAAAACCTATAGTGTATTGCTTTCGGCGTGCATCTTGCCTGCCACTTATGGAAATTTTAGTTATGAATGGCTATTTGTTGACTGCAAAGTTTTCTTGCTGTTGGAACTCTTGTATTTTCTTATCGAGACCACTATTTGTGTTACTTGTCAATCACATTCATGATGCCTTCAAGTTCTTTAATTTAACAAGTGAGACAGTTCATACTGTTCCTGTGTCTCTCTTTGTCTGAGTTTTTAAATGTAACATTTCATGTCTGATTCTGCTAAAGGTTGGCACTTTATTATTGTGCTTATTGTAAGCCACCTTTACACATTTTGTAAATCTGCCGTCTTGGCTTTATATATAAAATTAAATTACAAAAAAAAGTCTGATTCTGCTATTATTGTTTAGGCGGTTGGCAAGGTTCTTCCTGCACTAAACGGAAAGCTCACTGGAATGGCCTTCCGCGTTCCAACTGTTGATGTCTCTGTAGTTGACCTCACTGCTAGGCTTGAAAAAGCTGCAACTTATGATGAGATCAAAGCTGCCATCAAGTAAGAACAGTGAAGAAAACTGTTGAGTTTTGGGACTATGATATGCTTTTTCTGTTTTTTTTATTGCTATCTATTTTGTTTTCTTTGGAGTGATTTTGAATTGTACCTCTTCATTTTGTAGGGTGGAATCTGAGGGCAAGCTTAAAGGAATTCTTGGTTACACAGAGGATGATGTTGTGTCAACAGACTTCGTGGGTGACAGCAGGTTGATGATTTTTTTGCTTTTTGTTGTGCCTTGGTTCTTTCTTGCTTGCCCACTTCCTCGTAGGTTGCTGACTTGCTTTTTCATGAAACTTGAATTGCATCCGAGCAGGTCTAGCATTTTTGATGCCAAGGCAGGTATTGCATTGAACGGGAACTTCGTGAAGGTGGTCTCTTGGTATGATAATGAATGGGGTTACAGGTAATGAATTTCTAAACTGCTTTTGTAAAATGGGTGGGAGGTTCAATGTGATATTTGAATCTTAATTGCATATTTGATACTGCTTAGCAATTGTTTGACTAAATGCATCACTGCTATGTTATTGCGATATTGACTTCGTTGTATCTTGAAACTATATATATCCACTTAAAAAAAAAGAATATCTATATCTAGGAGTTAGGAATAACGGTGGAACAGTTTTGGGCGAGGGAATCAATCACAACTCTATTGGGATATTACAATCTCTAAGCTTAGTCCCTTCTGTAAAGAATAGCATATGTTTTACAAGAAGGGACTATGTTTTACAAGAAGGGAGGTTGCAACGACGAAACAAATGTAAAGAGCTAGAAATTGCATAGTATATTGTTATCGGTAAATTGCATAGTATATCTGCGTGTCTTTGACTGTTAAGAGTAGCATCGTAGTTATTCTTTTAAGGTTCACAGTACTATGTGCATCTGATCTAAAACATGTTGATTTTCTTTTGTAGCAACCGCGTGGTGGACTTGATTCGTCACATGGCGTCTGCTTAAGTGGGCTGTTGTCTTGGATCCCCTTCGCAAAGAATCTGATCTTCTTTGAACATTTTGTATTCGGGAGTTTTTTTGGGAGTTGTTTGTTTCAGAGTTATTGTTGGAATTCTGTTTTTGTGGACAAATGACTTTAGTCCCGGGAAATAAGTAGGCTGTTTGCAAGAACCATTTTTTGTCTCGGTTAAAGCAGTGGAGACCTGTGTGCGGCGGGAGGAAAATGTTTCTCAAACAAACTGTTGGTTTTGTCCTTTTTAATTCCTTTGTCTCATCGCTTTTTTACGTTCTTTCTGCAGTCGGTTTGTGAATGTGCTTTGTTTGTGTTGGAGATGGTGAATATTTTTTTCCCCGTTTAATTTAGATTTAAGTGGACAGCTCATAATGATAGTGCAACTTTGTATTCTGTAATTTGGTACCTACAAATATCTGTTTCATAAAGCCCAGAGTAAAGATCATACTATAATTCAAAATGTAAAGCACATTTTTGCATTTGCGTTGCATAAACGTCTTATTTCTTGAGGAGTCATTCATTAAAAAAAAGTAAGTGTTGCATTAAATATCACGACTGTGGAAAAGAAAAACATGGAACATTTTTGAACTATGGGTGATCTCCCAATTTGGAGAACACCTGTCCATGAACGTACATAAGCTGTTGAGACTGTCTACAGTATAAGGTCATACCATATCAAACGCTGATATGAAATAATAAACCGCCAGTATACTTAAATATCTCGTAAAAAGAATTCACAGTGCTAATTTATGAAGCCAACGTATATGACACTGAGAGTTGCTTTTTCCCATCACAGATATAATTATACTATAGGGTTCGTCACACCATGTTGACATTTCATATGCAACACATCCTTGCACTAGACCTAGTTTTGACATTCCAACCAAAAAAGTGGGCTCTAACATGATGTCATTTAGGAGAAAATAAATATCATGGAGACAATCCAACAACATAAATGTCATAGCAACAAGATGTCACGTTGTTAACAAGAACAATGTCTTGCCATGTACATATAAGGCACCAGTATGGTACTACATCCAATATCTCTTCTTCGATCTTATTTCCATGCAAATAGAATATCCAAGACCAAGACCAAACCCCTAGCAAAACTCAAACAGAAATGGAGAAGGAAAAAGTATACAAAAAGGGAGAGGGGGTAAGGGAGGGAGGTGTAATAAAGGTTATCAAATTCACCAACTATGACCGCGCGTTATATAGAGCCCCCAAATTAATATTTTTGTTCATTATCAAAAAGAAAAAGGAAGGTAGGAAAATAAACGGAGAGGAGACGTTTACTGGAACATGATATTTTTTGGGTGATAGTTGTTGCAGAGTTCCAACATTCTATGGAACATCTTTAAGCACAGAGCATGCGGAATGTGAAAAAGGATGCACAAGCAGGAAACTACATACAAATGAAATCCCTCAGGATCAATTTGTCCACTGCAACTAGAGACAAAAATAGATACAGAACCAACAGTACAGTCTCCAATATCTGAGCGCCATCACCCAGTAAATGAAACCCTGTGGAAAGAAAAGTAAAAACCACATGAAGGAACATTCATCTGAACAGCTGCCTAACAGCTAGAACAACAAGCCACCATTGGCGTGACAAATTATAGCATAGCATGTGCATATCATATCTCCAACAACAACAGTGTTGTATTAGATGACAGCAAACTCGTCCAGGGCGTAAAATATAACCAAGTTCATCTCATAGCCAGCATCCTAGGGTACCAGGTTTAATAATTTCAATAACATATCACCAAAAATTGAAAAATATGAAGATGTTCACTACCGTATGACAGAGAGACGTCACCAGGTAGAATAGCAAAAGTTACACAACATTTTTCTTTTTCAACAAAAATGCAATTCAAGAGATGAGCTATCTGACGTGGTAGAAAGATACATAGGAGCGGAAAGACTATCAAGCAAAGAATTCATTATCTATTCCTCCTCTACGTTTAGAGAAAGCGACCAACTAATCTTATTTCAACATCAGCTCACCCGAATTCCCTTGATGATAAACTGAAGACAGGGTTAGTTTGAAGAGCTACTCTTTTGCTGAGCATTCACTTTTCATAAGTAACCATGAGGAAAAATAAAAAAACAAAGTAGAATACTGAAGACACAATATAGTAACAGTAAATGTATGCATCGAAGTGACAAAAAACACTGCTAGGTTACAGAGCTGCTATTCGATTTTGCTGGAGCTAGGGGCATTCTTTCGTATCTCTTGTTACGAATTCAAATTTCATTGCAAGATTTCAAGATCCAGTCATTTAGATCTCATGTTAGAGAACGCCTAGAACCAAACTGCTGAAACAAATGTTATGCCTTATTCCCATTGAAAAGGATTTACACAATAATATAAAGTACAAGGAGGAACGACATCGAAGTAATAAGAATTCATGCTAATGAAGAGCCAAAGGCGCTTAAACTCACGGCAGGCTACAACATAAATAATTAAATCTAGAGCAGAAATAACTTTTTCAATAAAAACAAGAAGAAGAAAAACTGAAAATACTAGGTTAAAGAAAATCATTAGATCTTACAGCATTCTTTAATGTATTAAACAGGTAAAAATGTAAAAATATGAGAAGGAACCTACTGCTTGGATTAAGCCACCACAATGTAAAAGTAGGTCAGCGCAGGAAAGGAGAGATAAGCAGTTCCTGGAGGTTATCTTTTCCATTATGCATAAAGCCCCAAGCCAGGATTGTGGATTTACAGATATTCAGACGGGACCCAAGGAACAGGAAGGAGCAGCATCACTATTACTAAGGCGGTAATTCTGAGGAATTTTAAGGCAATATTGTGTCAATCCGATGAAGACTCAAACAACTAATTCAAGCATTAAAATAGGTAACAACAAACAGCACAAATCCGCGAAATCAACAAATTTTAAGAATCAAAAAGGGCATTACACAATAAGATGTCACTGTAGAAAAATGATTACTCAGCGAGGATTCAGCCCCAGAATCATGTTGTTGTCTTTTGGGAGGTAGGAGACATTGGGACTCCTGGCCAAGGTGGCAGCATTTTCCCTGGAAGCCTCGATCTTCCTGAGCTCAATCATACCAGTACCAGCAGCTGCAGTTGCCTCAGAAATGAGCCTAGCAGATTCGCTCTCCCCTTCAGCCCTAATGATGTTAGCCCTCTTCTCCTGCTCAGACTTCATAACCACAAACTTAGACCGCTCAGCCTCCTGCTGAGCCACCTGCTTCTGCTCCACGGCTCTGGAGAACTCTGCCCCATACGACAAGTGAGTGATAGCCACGTCATCAAGCACAATGTTGAAATCCTAGGCACGGCGAATCAAGCTTTCACGGACCAAAGCAGAGACGCGGGGTCTATCAGTGAGCAGTTGATCTGCGTTGAATTGCGCAACCACAGCTTTAAGCACCTCGTTGCCAATAGAAGGGAGCACCTTCTCGTCGTACTCCAGGCCCAGAGTTTTAAATATGTTCGGCAGGCGGCTGACCTCCGGTCGGGAGAGAACACGTACGGTGAGATTGACCATTTGGAGATCCTTGGTGCCGGAGACGGAAGAAAATGTGCGGGGACGAGTACGAATGTCAAAGACAAAGGGCTTCTGGAGCCATGGGACCAAGAAATGGGTCCCTTCACCAACTGTCACGTAAAGAACACCGCGGTCGGTCGAAAAGAACAGCACGTTGGCCGCCGTCGACTGTGTAGAGTGAGGAATTCAGGAGACCGCCGCTTACACCGAGGCCGAAGGCAGCGCGTGCCAGGTTGATGAGGAAAGAAACAGCTGCTTGGTTGCTACTCATTGCGAACTTCTTGATCTTCTTCAGTAAGAAGAAGAGGATTTCAGAAAAATGTTAGATTATGGAGAGCGAACGTCGGAGGATGGGAATGGAAGTGGGGAGGAAGATGATGCCAGGGTTTTAGGGAACTAATTGGGTTGTTCGTTCCCCAAGCCAAGTTAACCCGACCCGGATCTTAAACCCTGTGGCATCAGAAGCCCATGTTAAAATGGGTCTATACCATTATTTTCGTCTCCGTTTACTTGAAGGATCCAAGATACATCTACAGCGGATAGTACAGGAATTCATGTAATCAGTGAGAATAGTTAAACTGACTGTAGAAAATTGATTGAATGTAGTGGATTTATATGTGGTTGAAGTAATAGTATTAACGCATAAACGATAACCGACTTGATTTCAAAAATAAATAAACAAATGACGTTTATATGTTGAAGTAGCAAAGGATGATGGATTAATATTTTACTAATAACAAAGTTCAGATAAGATATTTCCATTTTTTTTACAAACAAAGAAAAGGTCGTACTCTTGTACATGGCCAAAAAAAAAAAATGTTCCCCTTTTCATCAAGTACAATACCCATGATCATACTAAGCGTTCGTGTCCTACATGGAAGTGTATGTATAAAGTTAAAGGTGTGGTAAAAGCTTTCATGGTTCTTCTAAGACTCTTAAAGAACAAGTTTCAACCCTTTGGAGGTTAAATTCTCTCGTGATACTTATAATGCAAAATGTCCTATTCTGATCTTAAAACTTTGAAAGTATTAATTCTAAAAATTTTATAGATAATGTAAATCAGAAATTAAACATTTTTGTTAAATGACTAAATTCTTACTCATCTTGTATGCTTCGCTCTAATTAGCACCAGTTGACGCCGAAAATCATGGGGTAAAAAATGACGATCTCGAGGCTTATCTTGTAGTAGAGGGAAAAGGAGGTCATTCATGGCGTTGATGCACATTTTTCTTCCAAGTTATTCATTTCTAGCGGCGTTGGGGACTTATAATTTCCTATGACATCATTGAATAATTAAGAAAGAGACTTCCAAACATCTTGAAAAAGAAGCCAAAAAAAAAAAAATTTAAGAGACGACTTGTATTTATTCGACTTCACCTTACAGACGTTGGTATATTGCTCAAAGCAACATCCATTGAGAACATATAAAAATGGTGTAGGTATTGCATCTTCTAATGTAGCAGATTCAACATTTGATCCAACGCGTGTCTCTTGAATGGTTTGCTTTGTAGCAACCACACACCAGCACTAAACAATTCTTGCTTTATTTTTTTAGAGTGGTCGAATAAATCTTATTAGTTCTAATCAACCAATAAAAAATATAATAATAAGGGATAAATTCTGTGCTTGTATATTTATCACTAACAAATATAAATTATTTCTTTTATGATAGGTGAACAGAGATTTAGTAGTTGTTTATTAACCACAATAAAACTTTCCAATTAGTGTGTGAAAATGACTATGTATAAGAGACCTAGCATACTGCCTAATGGTCTGGAAACAATTTCCTTCATAGAGCTAATATGTTATATTATATTATATTAATACAATCCTATTTTTCTTTCTCACTTCTCTATCCTTTTTCTCAATTTTTCTCCTTCTTTGCCTCCATTTCCAACTACCTCCACCATCCTATCTTTTTAATGATGACGTCATTTATTGCTTTTCCAATTTCTCTTCTCCTTTAGTTTTTCCACTCACCTTATTCATCTTACTTTATTTTATATTTATCATTGGTTTTTGGTTCCTATTTTATACGAAGTTATAGTAGAATACAAAAATAAAATGTATATCTATATTTTCCATGAACTACCTAATATTTGTTCTCTCTACTGAATAAATTGATAATTTATTTACGATGTATCCTCATTACCGATGTGAGGTAGTTGAAAATAGAAACCAGTTTTCTTTGACAGGTTACAAACATTATCTTCTTGAGAGTCTTGCCATTAACTGCTAATGGAAATATAAGAATACCTTTTTCTCTAAATAGCCCGTAAAGGTTTGAGTTCCCATTGTAGTCGTATGGATAGAGGAGGGAGAGTGGGAAGGAGGAGGGTATATTGGGAATTTTATCCTCAAGTCCAGGAAATCGGAATCCAGCTAATAATTAATTTGTCCTTAAACCTACTAGTACTTGTCATCAACATAGACTTAAAAAAAGTCAACTTAACGAAGTCTTTCTTCCTTCAGTCTTTTGAATCACAATCTGTAAATAAAATGTGTCCCCTGGGGAAGAGTGCGGGATTAGCTAATTAAACAAAATTACTTTGCTTAGCATATAACCGCCAACTGAGTCTTGACCCCCAGTGGGAAGTCAACTAACAGCTGATCAAGATTTTTTGCTCCACCAAGAATCAGGTTTGCATCTTTTTTTTCTCTTCCTACGTTCTCCACCCTCACATTCTTCATTTTCCCCTGTATATGAATGTATATATCACTTTGGCCTAAGCTTATAATTTCGGAACGTCATATTTTGCTCAGTGATTGACAACCCAGTTACTTCATATACGGGTATTAATTGTCTCTACATCTATTGGATAAATCTCTTTCTTGTCATGGAGTTGTTCCTGATGATGATTCCGGCGGTATGGGTGTGGGCGGCAACAATTTTACCAAAATGGGTAGCCGGCTCCTTTCAAGTTTCGCGGAAGCGACCAGCATTGGTTATACCTTACTATAAGTTCTGTTACCAAAAAAAAAAAGGTTATGTAACTTATTAAATAAATCACCGCTATGGCCTTTTCAAAAATCTGTAGCCATCTTGTCTAAGAGTGAAATGATTCAAACTCTTCAGACCAAAGGTCAACTAGGTTGCTGCCTTTTTTAAAACAAAGAAGGCAAAAGAAACTACAGCAAAAATCAGCACATGTGATAACCCAAATGTCGTTCAAGAATGGTGTAAATTTTTACACCTTACAAGTTAGGTCTCTCTGCTTGTGCTTCTGTTTTTCAAGGTTTTGATGAGGATGCGAGTTTCCTTTCTTTTGATTTTTCATCTTTGCAAGTTATGTTAGATTTCTTTGGATCTGGTTTTACGCAGAAGGAAAAAAAAAAGGCCTTGTTAATTATGCAGCTGGAATTGTTATATTGGTCCTTTATCTTTTGCAGATATAACCCTTTAGTCCATTGTCATCTCCGCCTAAGGCTTTCTTGCTCATCCTCTTCGATTTTTAAGCACTGAATCCTCCTTTTCTACCATCAATCTTATCATGCAACTGGAAAGACTTACACCGTACCAGCGCATTGACCGACAAATTGTATGAAACTTGAATCAATGACTCTGTTTCATTTGCTCATTGCTCTCCTAATACATTATTAAAAAGCAGTGCATCCTTTAGCTTCAACATCATGACAATTTTGCTGACCAACTATCCCTAAGTGCAGGCTGATGACACAAGAACTGCAGAAGAGAAGGCGATTGATGCCTGGCTTCCCATCAGTTCTTCAAGGAATGCGAAATGGTGGTACTCAGCTTTCCACAATGTCACTGCCATGGTGGGAGCTGGAGTCCTCAGTCTCCCTTATGCCATGTCTGAGCTTGGATGGTATCCTGTCTTTCTTTTTGTTTTATAAGGCTTCGTATCAGTAGTTTTATGATGCCTACTTTTTTAAAATTTGCTCAAATTGCATATAGATTCCATCAATTCTTAGCTCAGGCATAGTGTGGTCACAAATTCTTATGTTTTCATCCTTGCTGGCTGAGTGGTGAATTCCAGGGGACCAGGAGTGACTTTGATGGTAATATCTTGGATCATTACTTTATACACTCTGTGGCAAATGGTTGAGATGCACGAAATGGTTCCTGGGAAACGGTTTGATCGGTACCATGAGCTGGGGCAGCATGCTTTTGGCGAAAAGCTTGGCCTCTGGATCGTGGTTCCTCAACAACTCATAGTGGAAGTTGGTGTGGACATAGTTTACATGGTTACTGGAGGAAAATCATTGAAGAAGTTCCATGATGTAGTGTGTAAAGATTGCAAAAACATCAAGACCACCTACTTCATCATGATCTTTGCCTCTGTCCATTTTATTCTGTCCCATCTCCCCAATTTCAACTCAATGTCTGGGGTCTCTTTGGCTGCAGCAGTTATGTCATTTAGGTAGATCCTACAAACTTGGTTTGACCTTCTTGTTCAACATTGCAGTTACATGTAGATATATGTAGTCAGTGGCATTGAACTGACATATCTGTGGTTCTGGTTTTGAATGAAGCTATTCTACAATTGCTTGGGGTGCTTCAGTGGATAAGGGTGTGCAGCCTGATGTACAATATGGGTACAAGGCATCCACCACAGCTGGAACAGTTTTTAACTTCTTCAGCGCTCTGGGAGAGGTGGCTTTTGCATATGCTGGTCACAATGTGGTTCTGGAGATTCAAGCTACCATTCCTTCTACACCTGAAAAACCTTCAAAAGTACCCATGTGGAGAGGTGTTATCGTGGCCTATATTATTGTAGCCTTGTGCTATTTCCCTGTTGCTTTTATCGGCTACTGGATGTTTGGAAATACTGTTAAGGACAACATTCTCATTTCCTTGGAGAACCCTGCTTGGCTCATAGCCATGGCTAACATGTTTGTCGTCATTCATGTCATTGGTAGCTATCAGGTCATCATCATCTTCGTCTTCTTCTTGCTTTAGTTGCTGAATATTTATGTATTTGGTTTTGTTGCTGTTCCAGATTGATAAGTCATTGTTCGTTTTTCTTGATGATGTACAGATATACGCCATGCCAGTTTTTGACATGATTGAGACTGTTCTTGTAAGGAAACTGCGTTTCAAGCCAACATGGTACTTACGCTTCGTGACAAGGAATGTTTATGTGGGTAAGTGTGTAGTTCCCTTCCTCTTGACTGCAATAGTTTGCCATTCTTTTTAGCTAGTTCCTTGCTTTCATCGTATGTTTATAGCTTTACCACTGTAATTTCAATACAGCGTTTACCATGTTCGTCGGGATCACTTTCCCGTTCTTCGGTGGCCTTCTTGGATTCTTCGGAGGCTTTGCTTTTGCTCCAACAACATATTTCGTAAGCTATCAATCGATCTGATCTCCCGTGAACTGCTAATTTCATTATTTATACTGAACTTCTCACTGATGTGATATGGTAAACTTCCAGCTCCCTTGCATTATGTGGCTTGCCATCTACAAACCAAAGAGATATAGCTTATCTTGGATTACAAATTGGGTATGTATCGTTCTGCCTTGCACGCTAGCTTGAGATAGTGTGAAGAATATGGAATGTAATGTGATACATGTTGAATTCTTAAACTCCAGATCTGTATAATCCTTGGCGTGCTCCTGATGATTATAGCACCAATTGGAGGGCTGAGGCAAATTATAATCGACGCCAAGACCTATAAATTTTACTCTTGATAAATGTCGCAGCAGTCGCGGTCATATAGTTACAGCACAAGTGTGTAGTCTTACATTCTACTGAAAGATGATGTGTTTGAAGATGCAACAAGTCTGACCTTGAATCACATGCAGGATAATCATGATGGTAGGACTTTGCTAGTCACCTTTTAGATCAATGGTTCTTTACAGGAAAATGTTTGTGAAATAGAAACTTAAATCAGGAATGAGATATATCAACTTCTTAAGTCTTTTGACATCTTTATTCCGTTTTAGGGTGTGTATAAATTGTCTTTAATACTCCATTCACTGTTTTTATAAGTTTGATTTCATGGATTCAACAAGAATTTTACGTCTCTCCAAAGGGCCTGGCTTTTGTTTAATTCCCCCTTCTCCCTTCTATTCCCCCAGCTTGCTATATAATAGATTAAATAGTTCAGTTTCTTGAGGAATAAAAATTCCTTCCAGAGTAATGGTAGCCGATGTGGGTTCCGGGAGAAAAAAAAAAGGGGGGGGGGGGGGGGGGAATGGGTTGAAACTGTGTGGCAAAATTAAGCAACTACCAACAGCTAATTAGTTAATACTCCCTTGAATACTCTCTCAAGAACATAGTAAAAGTACATAGGAATAGCATCTAGAAGACTCCAACACAAGGGGCCCAAAATTTTCCATTTTGCTTCTCTTCATGCAAATTTTATCGGAATGGATGTGCAAAAGAGAAAT
This sequence comes from Eustoma russellianum, assembly GCA_036186865.1. Lineage (NCBI taxonomy): Eukaryota > Viridiplantae > Streptophyta > Magnoliopsida > Gentianales > Gentianaceae > Eustoma > Eustoma russellianum. The sequence continues at coordinate 189,264 of AP025040.1, read as the reverse complement.
TTAGGTTGCGTAGGTGCTTTATGCGGAAGGGAATAGACTTGTGGCATCCTCAAGAAAACAAATGAAATATACAGAAGGGAGTACACAAGATAAAGATCCAGCAGAAAAAGCAACAACAAAATGCATCCCGACTCACAACCCTGGACTTTTTTTCACTAGGTGATCTCGGTTATATGTTGATTAGAATGTTCGTAAGACTATCATCTGTTAAAACAACAGAAAAAGAAAAAGAAAAAATAAAATATCAGACTACAATTGTTCCTCTTCTTGGCAATGAGTCAGAGATGTAGAATATTGATTGATAAATTCTTCAGTTCTGATGGCCCCCTAACTTTGAAGACTATATAGATCTCAAAGACCCCTAAATTTTCAACTCCCTTTCGTGCAGAGATGGTCAGTTATTGGGAAGCTGCCAATGCGCACAGAAACTGACTGAAGCCAATCAATAGAGCCTTTTCTTGAGAAAATAAAAAGGAAAAAAGAAAAGCACAAGCAAGATTAAATGACCATGCTAAGTTGGTGATAGTGACACTTACAAAGAATTCCTCTAATATTCGCCAGATTTTGGTCAGAGATTATAAGCCAGAATCCCTTTCCACAATTTGTAGTTGAGCTTCTAACTAAAACTGCTGGGAAACAGACTCACTAACTCAGCAAACGAGCATCAAATTCCCAGGTTCAGTCCTTTCATCACTGTACAGGCTACTGACATACTAACCGATTTCTTGGACCAGTACAAGCAACAGTGGGAAAATATTCCATCGCCAGGGTAACACATCCTTCGAAATATGAGCTAGCCAGCATCAACTATTCACATGAAAAGGAAGAACTCAAAGGTTCAGAAGAATTTCAGGATTTCATGCATGCCAAAGACAAATTTAGAACTGGGGGAATCTACTTAAAGACGATGGCTTGAAATGACCTTTCCTATAGAACAGTTGTAAGAAATATTAAAGTCCCTAACCTTTATGCCTGAGGAACAAACAACACAGCTTTGAAAATTCAACTGCCGTAGCAAGACATAAAGATGGAATCTATCTACAATTGTTCATTTAGTTCACCGAAAATGAGTATAAATGGCAGGATGAACTCCATATACCAAATTTAGAACTAACTAATTCTCAGGAACAGACGGGAAAGGCAGAGCGAGAATTAAAAAAGACCTCATTTCAAGAGCGGAGAATAAGGCGCAGGACATGGAGATACAGAATGATCAGGTAACTCATTTATCAGGTCCACTGTTGCCTCTAAACAAGCGTTCAAGATTTTCTTTTCCAACCTGACAGTCTGCGTAGCAACTCGCTTTTTTAGATCCAGATTACGATCTACCAACTATGAAATAAATAAATGATGATCTGCTTTACCAATTACCAGGAAAATTGATGCATTTGCATAAAAGGTCAAGAAGACAATTACCAGAGATTCATCGTCACTAAGACTGGTAGGATAACCTGATAATCTTCCTTGAAAGAAACTTACAAGCTGATCTAAAACTGCCCGCTCCATGCACGGGCTAACCTGTAATTCTGGCAAAAGTTAGAGGAAAAGAAATTTGGATCAGACTTTTTTCATGGAAGAAGCAGCATGCCCCATGATCTTACTGGACATATAGGACCTTGGGAAGAAAGGACAGACTGCATCTCTGAAGCATCTGAAACATATCCTAATCTCAAATAGGGAAGCATATCTAATACACCAGCTCTCTCTTTTCCAAAATTAGAAGTGGTGGTATAAATAGCCAAAGGTTCTTTCTTTATATATTTGTATTATTAGTATTTATTTATTTATTAATTGGACAGATGAACTCGCACATGAAAAGTCTGTAATGACAGTTTTCCATTCCTTTGAGCAGCCATCCTCTCTCCTGGTATAGGGGATCCTCAGTATTCAATGCTGCCTGTTGAATAAAAGGACAAATTTGTCGTTTTTATAAAGGAGGAAATCATCGGTTGAAACATCTAAACTTGCAGAAGCAAGACCTCCACTGTCAAGCGGTCATAGGGATTATCTTCATCAACAAAGCCATAGTTTATTAACAATCTGGAATTAGGCTGTGGTCCACACCTGCAGAAGATTCAACAAATTAAATAACCTTGCAAGGACATAATAGGCTATCAAACACTGCAGGAGTAAAGTGGAATTCAAGTGATGAAAACGGAGCTAATAAGTTCTTGTAACAAAGAAAGAAAGAAAAAAGCTAATAATTTATTTACCAAACCAAAATTGGCTCCCCAGCCTGATATGGCCGGTCAACCACCAGTTGCACAGCATTATCAACAGCAGTTAACATTGCTTTGCAGTTGCTTCGGTAGGATAATAGAGGAGGCCCCAAAGGAACCAATGCAAATCTCCGAGCTAAACTAACTTTCTGAAACCATGAGAAGTATAAAGTTCAGATAGGTTATTTCTTTTCTTTCCATTCAAACATTTCATATAGCATTTTCACAAAATTGATATCTCCTGGTGCTTGCTTGCTAAATGCTTTGCACCCAACACACCTGCAGGTGCACTACATAGGATTGGACTGCAAAAAAGCTTGCTTGAAAATCTCAAAAGGAAAAGCCTCTGTGGGTATGTCATATGGATATTGCTGCATCAAATGACACCATCCCAGTAAGTTTAAATACCAAGAAGTCAGCCGCAAAAAGGTAAGGGTGGAAACAATTTCCTCAGTGTTATGTTCCCAGTACCTGAAACAATGAGCCAGCCATAAACCAAACGGTATCAAGTTCATTGTACTCTCTCTTGATTCCTTCAGATCTGGCAATGACTTCAGCCTGAACTGGCATTAAGCAGACCAAATAAGAATTGCAGAGTCAGCAAAAATTGTCAGAAATATCAAACAAGAAATCTTTTGTAAGAAACTTTAGTCTAAAACTCATCAAACATTCCTAAGCTGAAGCTTTTAGAACCTTTGTAGGACTCCCAGTCAAGTAATCTACTTCAGCCTCTGACCATAGAAGTGGGGATTCCACAGCTAATTGACCCCTTCCACGCTGGCGGTCAAGTTCCCTGATGTAGGGATACCAAAATGACTTCTTTCCTTGCTTCTTCTCATACATAAGATACAAAGCCAGACAGGCCAACTCAGACAATTTGTTCGTGGTAAAGAGCTCTGCTGCATTTATGAGGAAAAAGAGAAGGAAAAGAAAGTATTTCAATTCAACGAAGTCAAATTTATTAATGGCTAGTATTTACCAAATAACAGAAGATAAGGAGTATAAAAGGAGATCGTTCCTTTATCTGTTTTAATCTATATACCTTTTTGTGAGCTGTCAATAAAAGACAAGGTTGAAGTACTACTATGTTTCTCTCAAAATTTACTTCTAATAAAAACATAGACTTACCTGCAAGAAAATTGTAAGACTACTGTTAGGAAGACCCCATCCACCTCCACCTCCCCCACCCAAGGAAACATTTGTTAGGCTGAGTCAAATGTTAATAAAGATGTCCTAAGCCACAGAATACGCATCCCTTCTTGGTAGATAAGGGGATACAATTCTGAGCTTTCAACCTCTGATCTACCAACATAACAAATATTGACATCCAAAAAGATTCTATCATGTAATACTTAAGGTTTCAGCCACTGCACAAGCTGCTTAGAAGTTAAAAACTTTTTGGCGCTTCACCAATTCACAGTGTACATTTGATTCAGGGTGTTATTCAGCCAAAAATCGTAATGCACAATCAGATACCTACGTAAATAACAAATTGAAGGGGGAAAAAATCACCATGACGCCTTACCAACGGTCCCGTTACCCAGAACTGTCTCCAGAGTAACCACCAATGAATTTGGAACTAAAAAGGGAACTTCCCCTTCCTACAGATTAGACCAGAAAAAATAATAAATGACAACACAGGCACGAAAATTCTACTGCAAGTTAAGCAACTTGAAGCTAAATAATTACCCCAGAATCAAACCTGAAGATCCTCACTGGATGCAATATAGTGAATAGGGTGATGTTTGGAGTCGTGAGACGGCCTATCCTTGAGGACAACCTTGCAAGGAGGAAGTCCATTCTTGTGCATCCACGATTTGAGGTCAGCATGCTCTTCTTCTTTCTTAGTGACTACCTCGACCGACTTCTTATCCGCTTTGCCGGATGCCGCAACAAGCGTATCGGAATTGGCAGCAGAACACATGTTTCTCCACCGACTTGAAACGGCATTATTATGATTAATTAGAAACGATGCTGAAGCCCCATTAGGAAGCACCAGAGGTCGACGAGACCGTGTATGAAACGGCGAGTGGATGCATTTTCCTTGTTGCATACAAATAGCAGTGTCCATTGAAGAGAACTGGCAGAAGAAGTAAGAGCATTAAACAGCCCCAATTGAGCAGTTACAGCAAGGCCTAGGTTCTGAAATGTCAATGACAGGAGGAAATCGAAGGGAATAATTGCGGATGGAGGCGACCGGATATCAGATATTTCTACGCAGTGAGCGAGGCAAACGTGTCTGCCGAGATGTCATTTCTGGAGGGTTAAACCCGGACACCGCTATCGTGCTATAAAAAAAAAAAAACAAGGTTTAAATGAGGTAGTTTAGTCATTATTATTAGGGAAAATTACCTTTACCTCCCCTGTGGTTTGGCTAATTCGCCAAAAATTTCCCTGTGTTTTGAAAATAGACCTTTACCCCCCTCTAGTTTGGGTTAAAGTGGTTTCCGGCGAACTCCGTCCAAACCATAGGGGGTTGCGTTGGCCGGAAACCACTTTAAACCAAACTAGAGGGGAGATAAAGGTCTATTTAGCTAAACCACAGGGGAGGTAAAGGTAATTATCCCTTAAAAATATTGCCACATTTGATTTTTCAATATATCGTATAATATTATTTTATAAAATGAAATAAAAATAATAATGCATGCATTATAATACCAATATACAAATGTTACGACTCTTATTTTCTTTCCATCAATATCAATGTGTACCACGACAAATTTTACTACCACGATTTGATGACTCCTAGATGAAAAAAGCTAAGAATGTAGTCAAATTCAGAACGCACATTGTAAAACATTATGTAACAAAAATCCATAGGTCCAGAACCCATGCAAAAAGCTCATAAATGGGTTGCCAACTCATGATGTGGTGGCATGCACCCATTGGAAGGAAGCAAATATTCTGGACAGGAAGATGCACGATAATACATATACAACAGTGTTGTTATTCTTTTCACATGGCCATCACATTAGCTTTATTTGATTGCTTCGTGTTGAGTTTAGCACAAATCTTACTACATACTCCATGAATTTCAGAAATACATGTTAATAATTTAATATGTAGAGATTACATATATAACAAAAAAGTTAAAGTGAACAGAATAATAGATGCGCTGTCAATAGTTTATCAGACATGAAAGTGAACAAGGATAATGCGACATTGACTGGGCATTCTCCTAAAAAGCGGTTGATAATTGGTCTATAAAACATCGTTCTCGCTACACCAGTCTTCTGCGTTTGCATAGGGTCTGGAGAAGGGCCGGATCACTTCGCGATCAGATGTATGCAGTCTTACTCTATACTTTATGCAAGAGACTATTTCCGCTGCTCGAATCCGTGACCTCAATGTCATAAGCGCAGGTTTAACCAATGGAGGGTAGCTAGGTTGAGAACAAAACAAAAGTCGATGAAAAGTACCCTCTAAAGTGGAGGAGCTAGTGGGCAGTAGTTTTAAAAGTTAATAATTCGAGATAATTACCTTTACCTCCCCTGTGGTTTGGCTAATTCGCCAAAAAATTTCCTGTGGTTTGGCTAAATAGACTTTTACCTCCCCTTTAGTCTGGGCTAAAGTAGTTTCCGGCAAACTGTGTTGGCCGGAAACCACTTTAACCCAAACTAGAGGGGGGTAAAGGTCTATTTTCAAAACACAGGGAAATTTTTGACGAATTAGCCAAACCAAAGGGGAGGTAAAGGTAATTATCCCTTATTATTATCAAGAAGACAATGACAAGTAAATAAATGCCAGATTTCCTTTTAGATATTAATAGATGACAAATTGGTATGTTTATCTGTATGGTCCTAGTGATATTTTAACTTTTATGTTAGCATATAGTATTATGATATCCTTACGTGTAGTTTCTGCAGCACAATAAATATATCGTTACCAAATCAATCCTTCCAGTAACACTGAAAAAGAGTTCATCAAAACCTTTTAGGTATGTTGTGTTTTTCTCTGAAGCCTTTTCCTCTCGTTCCTTGAGGATATCAGTTTATTGTTAGCTTTACTGTTGGGAAAGTTTTCTGATGTTTGCATTGCTTCTGGCATCTGATGAGCATTTTAATTTGTGGTTGACTCTATTATTTGGAACTTTGTTCTCATTTTCCACATTGCTCCATGTTTTTCATGAGTATAATGTTAATGGCCCTACATCTCTGATCTTTTGCATCTCTTTTCAAAAGACTTGATTTTAAATATGGCAGACAACATTGTGTCCGTCCATGTTATGTCCCTGACAGTCCATTTTGGTTATTCTTTCATTTTTTTTGGCATAATTTAACAGGTTCATGCCTGTCGGTAGTTTAGCTTTTATCCTCAATTTCATTGGTACTGGGTCATTGGTAGAAGTCGCAAATGCTACTTTTTTTTTTCTTTTTCTCTCGTTCTTTTAATTGGCAATTCCCTGGAAAGTTTTGTATGCCTACTGGTAATTTTATTGAGGTGATGACTTATGATCCAAATTGCAACGTGAAGCAGTCATGATTAATATATTTGATGTAAGCATCTTACTTGGTCTTTCTTGCAGGTATCCTTGTTTAAGAGGTTGCTTCTCATGGTGAGGAACTTGAGAGCCAAGTCGGATCGCATGCATGCTTTGGCATGTATATGTCGTACTGCTCTCTGCGTTCATCTTTTTGCTAAAGAAAGGGTCCGAAGAGTGTCAAAAACCTCTCCCTGGAACTGATATTGCTTCCCTTTTTGAGGATGTAAGAATCAGAGATGACCTCGATAGTGTAACTAGTAAAAGTTTGTTTAGAGATGAATTGGTTGCAATGCTAGTAGAAAGCTGCTTTCAGTTGTCTCTGCCGTTGCCTGAGCAGAAGAACTCTGGAATAGGAAGCAGGGTCATTGAAGCGTTACAAGAATGTGTTTCCTGTAAGACTGCTGAATATTAATGAAGGTTTTGCTTAATTTGAATTAGCTTAACTCCAGTTGTTCCATAACTTACTGAATCTCTGTTTATTTAAGAAGCCGCTTATAACTTAGGACAATACTTGATTAGGTTGGGCCGCATAAGATGGTGTGTGCCTTATTCTTATTTGCTTAATTCTTTGTTCTGGCGGTCTAAATTGATTGAGTTGATATTTACTAATACACTTGCTTGACTTATAATGGAATGCACATGCAATTGGCAGGTCAGTACAGCTAGAGTTCTCGCTCGTCTTCTTTGGTCTATTGCTGAACACGTAGATCTTGAGGGTCTGGATCCACTGCTAGCTGATGATCCATGAAGACCCGCTGAATATCATTGTTTCAAATATCCAAAAAGTTCTGTTTAACACAGAATCATCTGCTAGCACGACAAACCTGCTTCAGGATGTTCAAGCAGTTCTTCTATGTGCACACTGAAGCAGTTCTTCTATGTGCACAGAGGTTGGGATCACGAAATGCCAGGGCTAAACAGTTGCTGATGAAAGAGCTTGAAGAGTTCAGGAACAGTTCTCTAGCTGATTCGGTTAATAAGCATCAATGCCGTCTGTTATTACAGAGAATTAAGTACACTTCCAATCACTCTGATGACAAGTGAGCAATTTTCGTACGGTTCGTTTATGTTCTTAGAAGTGAATTAGTTGACATGCCACATTGTCATTGAATTACTAGCATCACGTTAGTGGAAAATCATGATGAAAGCAATCATAATGAAAGCAACTCACTTTATACAATCAAAAAACTGAAGCCTGACTGTTATATTGCTTGACCTGTCTGTAAGTAGATTGGACATATTAGGAGTCCTTAAGAAACAGAATAGGCATTCACACACTAGCTCTAGTTCTGAGCACAACATTATAAATAAGGCTGTTGACATAGCTTCTCAGTTTCAGGATCTTGGAGTGAGTAATGAAGTCTCCCATGGTACTAGTTCAAGTAGGGGTAATGCTACAAAGGAGTCTGAGCAATTGCAGCGCAGGCTCACTCTAGTTTTGAGGATGAGCACCCAATTAAAGATTTTTTAGAACAAGAGGAAACCTACAAATACAAATGTGGTTTCATCTGCAAAACAGGCTGGCTACCCACCTGATACAGGTGGCCCTTCTAAACCCTATTAACCTTTTGATTTGGACAGTGACTACTCTGTCCATCCTGATTCTGAAGGGGTAGATTCAGATTCCAATCAGGTTAAACAACATAGAAGGATAAAGAAAAAGGGGAGGTTCAGGAGGCAAAAACCAAAAGATGATCAAGTTAGCCTATTAGAATATAAGGAGGTTAAACTCCCCATTGCAACAAACGAAAGGACAAAAATACATTGAAGACAAAGGTATAGGCATATTGGGCCTAGTGGAGGGTGCTCCAGTGTTCTTTTTTTTTGTAAGTTAAAATTTCAGAAATAAGCCAAATTAGATAGAGTTACAAGAGTGGTTGTTTGGGGTTAGCAACAGCAAGCATGACTTGCGCAAAATAGAGTGACACAATAGTTGACATTTATAACCAAACTGAGACTGGTGCCCAAAAGACCCCAACCTATAATTACATACAAGATAAAACTTAAAACACCCCAGGTGAGCAAACCAGAGCTCTGAAAGCAACAGTGTAAGAAGAACCTCTGTTGAAGATAATTACGAAATGAAAACAAAAATAACTATAAAAATAGTGACATCTTCATAGAAAGATGCAGCAGTCAAAGGAAGCAGAAAGAGCCTGTACAACTCATGTGCAAAGGACTCCAGTGAAGAGAACTAAAGGGATAGCAAAGTACAAAGAAGCTAGAGATTGTAGGTTTTGGCATCAAAACAATACAAACTCCATAGAGCCTTCCTTGGTGCCAACAATCTTTAATCCTCAACCATAACTGGTGCACAGTATAACAAAATGCAATAGTCCATAATCACATGTATAAGACTCAACCCAACATAGAAGAATGACATATAAAAGCTAATTTTTGAAGATCTTCATGAGGAGCCCCATGTTAATGGCAATCTCTCAGTTAACTTTCGTCATTCTTATGCCCTACCAAGATATAACAAAAAATCTTATGTTCAGTAGCAGATCATTTAAAACAGTCTTGTCATCTCTCTGAATACTTTTATGAAATCTTGTGTTTCTCTCTCCAAACAGAGTATATAGCCACTTTTAATGCAAAAAAACCCGTTCTTTCGAAAGCTAGAGAGCGAATGGTTTGTGAGTAGCCACTGTTATAGACTGTCCCAGTAGGAGATAAAACCCTTGCACTTTAGTTGCCTGAGACTGCTAAAATTTCAAATAAGCCAAATTAGGCGATATTACAAAATAGTTTGTCTGGGATTAGCAATAGCAAGTATATCTTACTCAAAATACAAAACACAATGTGATTTCTAACAATACTATCCATAGTGTAGTGCCAATACAAGTCTTCGATGCCAAAAACACCCTAAAATAAAAGCAAAAGACACCTCAGTTGAGCAAATATGAGGCTTCAAAAGCAGCAGAAGAGAAAGAAGATCTTCTGCTAAATGGTGAAACATGAATTTATTAAACAGAAATGTACACTAGAAAATTAACATATATGGGGGCTTCATGACCCTCCAAAAGCTCAGGATAACCATATCCAGCAAAATGATCTAGAGAAAGCCAATGGAGATGGTTGGAGCAAATCCAATCTGAAAGGTGAAAGTGGCAAAGTGTCAACTGTAGAGGAGTAAGTATATGAAGTATCCATGACGTATAAGGTGGTATCATATCCATGATCCTATTGAACCTCTTCTACCAAAATGCAAGTCAAAGAATGATTGCATATCTAGGAAGATGATACCCACTCCAGACAACTCTAGCCCAAGGGACAAAATGCAAAGTAAGAGTTCCAACAAGAATGACACTATGAACAGAGAATGGTACTCCAGTGTTCTCTTGCTATCCTAGCAAATATTCTAGCTCCTAGCTCAGCTACTTCAACTTCTTGTTGTTCCAGACTATCCTGCTTTCTGGAATACATGCTACTTTTGGGCTGGTTGCTGGATCTGTTGCTATTTGAAGTTGGTTGCTGTTGTGGCTCCCTGCTACTGTTCGAAGATTGATGCTACTATGGCTCCCTCCTGCTTAGCCCCTACCTAGTTCACATAGGTCCTGCTGCACCAGCTTTCCCTGGCTTTTATGAATCTCATCATCGACAACTCAACCTGATGTGCTTGTACTCGGTGCCTACTCCTCTCTGGATGCCATTTGATGTCTCTGCCGCTCCTAGATTTCTACAACACCACCAACTTAACTTGGTGTACTTGCTGCATATTTCTCCTTGGGTGCCTCTTGATGGCTCTGTCACCTCCCATATATCAAAATTCAGCCCTAACTTAGTCCTGAATCATAGTCAGATTCACTCTCCCTTTCCTCTTATCCAGCTCGGGTTTGGCATTTTGGCAATCTGTTGGATTGTTTTTCTGGAATACTTGGCCTTATATCTCTCTTCTCAGTTCAAGGTCTATTCTGATGGCCTTTTGGTTGGGGATTAGAGACTTTTGGCTCCAAATATGGAAGGCTATGTGGTGTTTGTACTGTTTGGATGTCAAGGTTTTTATTATCCTACTTCTTCTCTTCTACTCACTTCTTCCCCCAACTTTTATTTACCGCTATCGTACTTACCATTTGCAGTGGTCTAATCTGTACTTATCATTTCTGGGCTTGAGGTCTTTTGGTTTGAGAGATGGGGACCTGCAGCATCAGCTTTGAAACCTCTGTGGAGTTCCTTCAATTTTGATGCCTAAGTTTCCAATTCCCAGTTTTCATGTTGCTCCTACGTTTACTCCTGCTGTCTGCACTCTAATCTACTATACAGTTGCAGTTGACGTTTGATTCAAGTATTTTTGGCTTCGTTTTTTGTTGGGTACAGGTTGTACTAGTCTTTGGGAGTAGAATTGTCTGTTGTACCTTAGTTTGTTAATCCTAGTGATTTTTACTGGGACTTCTCACTGTATAGATTATAAGGATTTTTACATTTTGAAATTGGCAAAGGTTCACAGCTTATTCAGTTGGATTGGAATGAAAGAACACATTGCCTTTTGTATTTTGAGCAAGTCTAGATCACTGACTAGCTTGCTAATTCCAACAATTGGTGTTAACTTATTGTAAATTTGTCTCATTGGGACTTTTTTGTATGAAATTTTAACTTGTAAAAAAGCGAGTTTTTTCTTCTCCTTGTCTGTTCCTTTTCTCATACATCTTTTTGGTGAAGGATTAGAATGAAGAGGAAAGGTATTCCATAAGAACAATGAAAGCAATCAGATTTTTCATCTGAAAACACGTACCGTGCCATTTAACATATGAGATTGGTTTTTGGTCTACTTAAGGGAAAAGATACTTGAATGACTTAACCAGCTCCACTGGACAAAATGAACTTACCAGAAATTAACTGTTTTAGGATTACGTGGCATAAATTGACGAGTAAATTATTCTTTTAAATTTTTTGTTAATTTTCTAGGTAAAGGCAGCTTTTGATGAGTACCTGTGGTCCTTTCTGCCCCTTATTTAATGCTTCCTTCTTAGGTGGGCTGGAGTAAGTGAGGCCAGAGGAGATTATCCTTTCAGCCATCACAAATTAACTGTTCAGTTTTGTGAAGCATCTGCAGCACAAGATCGGAAGCTGGAAGGACTAGTGCATAAGGCTTTTTTAGAACTCTGGAGGCCTGATCCTGATGAATTAACCTTAGTACTGTCTAAACATGTAGACTCTACCTCACTGAAGATTCCTCCCAGTGCATTCACTTTGACCGGCAGTAGTGATCCGTGCTATGTTGAAGCATATCATTTGACTGATCCAAATGATGGCAGAATTACTCTGCATTTGGAGGTGTGTTCTTTTCTCTGATCCCTTCACTAATTTCTATTTGTTTTCTGCTGCTGTATTCTGGTGACTCTTGTCAACCCATGATAGTACAACCTATTATGTGTCTTGTGGGATGAAACATTTATCTTGGTTGGGGTAATTGGTAATGATCAGCTATATCTGATTTCATCTGGACAAAATTATTATCTGAAATCTGTAATCAGTTTGGCTGTTAAGCAACACTAATGATTAAATGTATCTTCTTTTACTTGCATTAAGTGGCTTAGGTGCTACTCTCTCCGTCCCATATTGGGAGGCACGCTTAGGTTATCCAGCTTATTAAGGGAGCATAATGTAATGTGTCATTTTCGCATTAAAACTGTAGTATAGTTTCAGTTTTCCCGTTGTTGCTATTTATTTAGTATTTAATATCTTGTCTATTTTTAATATTAAGAAGGATGATTTTGGAAGTTGACATAATCTTTTAAAGATTAGAATAGAAAGTGTATGAATCTTTTAGACATCGCAATAAGGAAAAGTGACTACCAATATGGAACAAAGTATAAAAGAGAAGGCAGGAAATAGATTTATTAAATGTTGAAACTTTATAAGTTTAGGAGGCCGCATCACCATTTGGTTGTTCCTTATGCTGGTGGTTCTAAAAATATTTCTTTTATCTTGGGATTGCCTGGGTGTGTTAGCAAATCCCGGATGATTAGGGATAGGGAGAAAATATTGACTTTTACAAGATTGCATATTGACTTTTACAATATTGTAATTGATTTGATTCTTTGTAGAAAGATACTATTAGTCCTATAAATAGACAAAGTAAGTGATATGTAAAAGTATTCTGAAGAAAATAAAAATCTTCTTTCAAACATAGTTATACTTTTGATCTATTGTTGATCTTCTGCCTGTCTGATTGCACATGGTATCAGAGCAGGTTGTGATCAAACTTGCTTTCTGATATTTTTTGCTTGGCTCAGATTCCTGAGTTCATCACTGCCAAGAACGTACCTCACACCAAGTGTTGTATCTGTTCTAAATCTGCGTCTATTGAAAGGCTCAGATTTATATCTTCACTGCCATACCATAACCCAGTATCATACCCGTCTGAATCTAAGCATTGTGATTAGGCTCAGACTGTTCGTCATCACAGCCGTGATTAGGCTCAGACTGTTTGTCATCACTGCCGTATTATACCAATCTCGCCACACCAAGATCAATACAGCCACTATCCCGCACAATTCCTGTCACCAGAAAGAAACATGTCAGAAACACCAGGAATTTCCGAGGAAACCTCTGGAACAACCGAAAATAAGACAAACTTCCCTGCCCACATTGATTGGTCTGAACAGTTTGCCCGTTTCCTACAACAAAATATGAATCTCTCGCCAGCACCAACCACATCCTCTAATTTAGTACTGAAAGTCAAGTTAAACAGCACCAACTACACACTATGGTGCAGATTAATGAAGATGACACTTGGAGGTAGGGGGAGGAGCTCCCATATTACTGGAATCCCTCCACCCCCCTACCAACGGATGCAAACTACCCAGCATGGGAGCAACTTGATCAATTAGTCTGCACATGGCTAATTGACAATATTGAAGACACTTTGATAAATAATGTGTCTCAATATTCTATTGCAAAGGCCTTATGGGACGGTTTGGCCGTTACCTACGGATCAGGAGGAGATCCTCTCCAGATCTTTGACTTTCACAAACAAAGCTATACCATTAAACAGGATAATCGATCTCTTGAAGCTTTGTGGGATCAATTTCAAGGAATCTGGATGTCAATCGATTCCATGGACCCAAACCCTATGGAATCCCCAAAAGATATTGCAACCTATGCAAAAAAGGTACAAGAACAGAGACTTTATCAACTACTCTTAGCAGTTGATGAAAAATACGCAGACACCAAAAAGGAACTACTCAAGAGGGATCCCAAACCCACGGTGGAAACAGCGTACAATGAACTCCGCCGTTCAGAGATACAAAATGGAGTTCTGACCAACACTCCATCAGATCTTCGATCATCATCTGGAGTTGGATATGGATTAGCAGTTAAACCAACAGAAAATACCAAACAACGACATGCAGGCAGTTCAACCCCCCGCTCAGGACCTCCATCACGGCGGGGGGGCGAGGATAAATCAGTCGAATGTAACCATTGTAAACGAAAGGGTCACAGCAGGGACAAATGTTTCAAGCTTCATGGGTATCCCGATTGGTGGGACGATTTTAAAAGGAAGGGACAAGCATCCGTCGCCCAGAGCACTGGAGAAGAAAACTCTGGCAACAGAAGAGACTTAGAAGGCAAATATGGCAGAAAACAAGAAGAGCAAGAAGGCACCGCCATGGCAGCTGCTGGGAAGGGCACAATCGAAGAAGACGACGGCTGCTCAGGAGGTAGCAGGGTTAGGGTTGAAAACCCTAACCCTTTGCCGCCTTTATATACTTCAAATATTGCATCTAACCCCCTGGTTGAGTTTAAATTACCTACACAAGCCCCCCACCTTATAAAAAGGGCCAGCGCCGTCCCTATTTTTCCAACTAATGCCACCTTAGACCCTCAATTAAACTCCCTTCGTAATTCACCCCCACATTTCCCTATATCCACACCTTTAACCCCCTCAGCTCAAATAATATCCAGTCAGCCCCCAAAGTCTAAATGTCATACAACCCAAGGTGTCTCATCCTGGATATTTGATTGTGGTGCCACCGATACAATGACAAACGATTCTTCCGACCTCCTTACACAAACACCTCCACTCAAAACGACCGTTGCCACTGCTAATGGGGCATCTCTCCCAGTTCCAACTGGAGGCACTATCTCTATTACACCAGATCTTACGCTGAAAAATTGCCTTTATGTTCCCTCTTTGTCCACTAAATTGTTATCTATTAGTCAACTTACCAAGGATCTTGACTGTATCGTGCTAATGTATCCTAATTTTTGCCTTGTCCAGGACATTCGTACGGGGGAGATCATTGGGCGTGGTACTGAACGCCAAGGACTGTATTATGTTGATGCAACGGTGCAACAGGGACAGTCTAATCTTGCCACCGGGACGGCTGAACGACAAGTGTGGTTATGGCACCGCCGACTAGGGCATCCTTCATTTGGCTATTTAAAACGTCTTTTTCCAGCTTTATTTACCTCAACAACTCATACTTTATCGTGTGATACCTTCCTCCGGGCAAAACAAACTCGGGCTTCATATGCTCCTAATAATACTCGGGTTGATCGTATGTTTTCCTTAATTCATTCTGATGTCTGGGGCCCTTCACCATATAATACTCCACTTGGCTTCCGTTATTTTGTGCTATTTGTTGATGACTTTTCTCGCATGACTTGGTTATATATCTTGAAACACAAGTCTGAAGTTACTCAAAAATTTGTTCATTTTTATCATATGGTTCATACACAGTTCGATACTAAAATTAAAACTCTTCGGTCCGACAATGGAGGGGAATATCTTGATCGTACCCTGGCCACTTTCTTTCATACTCATGGAATTATTCATCAGACATCGTGTTCTCATACTCCAGAACAAAACGGAGTTGCCGAACGTAAAAATCGCATCCTTCTTGAAATGACCCGAGCAATGATGTTTGATTCCAATGTCCCGACGAGTTTCTGGCCGGAGGCGGTATCCACTGCCACTTACCTTATTAATCGCCTACCCACAAAAATCCTTCACTCTTACCCTCCCTTTATACTCTTCCCCCAAAAGTGTTTGGCTGTACTGTTTTTACCCACACTCCTAAACACGAGCGTACTAAGCTCGACCCTTGCTCTGAGAAGTGCATCTTTGTCGGCTATGCTACTACCCAAAAGGGCTATCGATGTTACAACCCTCGCACCCATAAACTTCATATCACCATGAACTGTACCTTCCTTGAGACCGACTTTTACTATACCACCCAATCCAGGATTCAGGGGGAGAGACCATCTGAAGGAATCCTAGATTGGTCAGTACCTTCCCACACTTGTCAGACAGCTATTCCAACAGGGCAAGTAGATGGCGCCGACTGCACTGTAGCTCCCAACACTGTACCTTCCGAGGCGACTGTACTCCCACCAATAGATTCTCCGGCAACGAATGAACTGTCCAAGGTAACACATTATGATACAAGCATTATTCAGTCCATACCTGGTACTGAGACTAATGTAACATCTGATACTAACCCATATGACTCTATCCCAGAAACAGAACTTTCTGTTGACAACACAGTTACCCCAGAAATTTGTACAGGAACTGATACTTTAGAGACAGTACGGGTGCTACCACCAAGAGCTAAGCGCGGAATCCCTCCTGAGCGGTACTCACCGGAAAGAACTTCAAAATCTTCAAGGTATCCAGTAAATTCATCTATGACAGGTGTATCTGATCCAGCTAAAGGGTTCTTTGTATCTTTGTGTACCGAGCAAGTTCCGCGAACAGTCGAACAAGCCCAGTCTCAGTCAGAATGGAAGGAAGCTATGGATGCTGAAATGCGAGCATTAGAGAAAAATCATACTTGGGAGAAGTGCATTCTTCCTTCTGGAAAGAAAGCAGTTGGATGTCGATGGGTCTTTACTATCAAATACAAGGCTGATGGAAGCATTGAAAGATATAAGGCTCGTCTTGTAGCCAAGGGATATACTCAAACCTATGGTATTGATTATTCAGAGACGTTCTCTCCAGTGGCTCGAATTGACACTATTAGGGTACTGTTTTCTGTTGCAGCAACTCAGAATTGGTCCCTTCATCAGTT
Source organism: Eustoma russellianum (assembly GCA_036186865.1). Lineage (NCBI taxonomy): Eukaryota > Viridiplantae > Streptophyta > Magnoliopsida > Gentianales > Gentianaceae > Eustoma > Eustoma russellianum. Next base: position 172,546 of record AP025040.1, on the reverse strand, counting down.
TGACGTTAAGAATGCGTTCTTGCATGGAGATCTGAGGGAAGAAGTATATATGGACCCCCCTCCAGGGTTCTCTTCAGGATTCCAGAAAAGAGAGGTTTGTAGGTTAAGAAAGGCCCTGTATGGATTAAAGCAGTCACCTCGAGCATGGTTTGGTAAGTTCACTGAAGTCATGAAGCAAGATGGTTATCGTCAGAGTAATGCGGATCATACACTGTTTGTAAAAAGAAGAAAGAAGTTAGTGACGTGTTTAATTATATATGTAGATGATATGGTGATCACTGGAGATGATAGTGAGGAGATTACCCGTCTTCGGAAGAATCTGTTTACTAAATTTGAAATGAAGGATCTCGGAGGACTAAAATATTTCTTAGGGATTGAAGTCCTAAGGTCAAAAACTGGAATCTATATCTCACAAAGGAAGTACATCTTGGATCTCCTAACTGAGGTTGGAATGCTCGATTGTAAACCAAGTGATACGCCAATGGTGGTGAATCATAAGTTACAAGTTGATCAAGAAGGAACATTTACAGACATAGGGCAATACCAGCGTCTCGTCGGAAAACTCATCTATTTATCACACACTCGACCTGACATTGCTTATGCAGTAAGTGTGGTTAGTCAGTTTATGCACCATCCTCAGAAACAGCATATGGATGCCATTATGAGAATTTTAGCGTATCTAAAAACCACACCAGGCAGAGGAATCGTGTTCCAAAACAATGGCAACTTAAACATTAAGGCATATACTGACGCAGATTGGGCAGGAAGTCCAGTAGATCGGAAGTCCACTTCAGGGTATTTTGTGCTTGTAGGAGGAAATCTTGTAACCTGGAGAAGCAAGAAACAAAAGGTTGTTGCACTATCTAGTGCCGAAGCTGAGTTCCGGGGGATTGCAAAAGGAATCACTGAGATATTATGGGTTCAGAAGTTGCTCAAAGATATCGGATTAACTTTCAAGTTACCAACACCGCTTCTGTGCGATAATAAGGCGTCTATCAGTATTTCTGAAAACCCTGTACAGCATGATCGGACCAAACATATAGAGATTGATAGACATTTTATCAAAGAGAAATTGGAAGCAGGCATTATTAGTCTACCATTCGTAAGATCAGAAGATCAACTAGCAGATGTGTTAACCAAAACAGTCAATGGAAGAGCGTTTGAAGCTATCTTGTGCAAGTTGAATGTTGTCGACCCCACCACTCAACTTGAGGGGGAGTGTTAGCAAATCCCGGATGATTAGGGATAGGGAGAAAATATTGACTTTTACAAGATTGCATATTGACTTTTACAAGATTGTAATTGATTTGATTCTTTGTAGAAAGATACTATTAGTCCTATAAATAGACAAAGTGAGTGATATGTAAAAGTATTCTGAAGAAAATAAAAATCTTCTTTCAAACATAGTTATACTTTTGATTTATTGTTGATCTTCTGCCTGTCTGATTGCACTGGGTGTGCATTTTTAAATTTTACTCTCGTGTGAAAGATGTATAGAGCACTCTCCCACTATGGGCTAATCTAAGTTGTAACTTTCAATATGTTAGTTCAGCCCCTCAAAGGAGGCAGAGGAGAGTGGCTGCTTTGAAATGCAACTCTGCAATCTACCTTACTGACCCGGCGGCACTGAAAGAGGGTGTTCGAAATTATTTTGTGGAACTTTTCTCGGGTACTCAGGCAGCGTGTAACTCATGTCCTCGGTTGAGTTTCCCGGCTCTCTCTCATTCTGAACGGAATCTCCTGAACCGCCCGGTGACTGAAAATGAAGTTGAGAGGGCACTGTTCCAAATGGGGCCCACGAAAGCACCTGGGCCGGATGGGCTTCCCCCCTCTTTCTTCCAAAAACATTGGTGTGTTGTTAAAGATTCGGTGCTTAAATTCGTCTTACAGGCCTTTCGTGACAAGCGATTCCCAACGTCGTTAAATGAGACATTGGTGACTTTGATCCCAAAAACTGAGAAGCCGGAATGTATTAGTCAGTTTCGTCCTATCGCGCTTACAAATGTGATTGTGAAAATCATCTCAAAGGTTATTGCTAACCGGTTGAAGATTTTAATACCAAAATTGGTGTCCCCGGAACAATGTGCCTTCACCCCCGGCAGGACCACTTCGGAAAATATTATCATTGTCCAAGAACTTCTTCATTCAATGAGGAATAAAATGGGCAAAAAAGGTACTATGGCGGTGAAAATTGATCTTGAAAAAGCTTACGACAAAGTTGATTGGCAGTTTTTGCGTACGGTGTTAAGTGCGGCTGGTTTTAGCACGAGTATGGTTGAGTTAATAATGTTCACAGTGGAGTCGGCAACCCTTTCTATCATTTGGAATGGTGAAAGGCTGGACAGTTTTAAACCGACACACGGCATTCGACAAGGTGATCCTTTGGCCCCATATATGTTTTTGTTGTGTATTGATGTGTTGAGCCGCAATATTCATGAGGCGGTTTACAGCAAGCAGTGGAAACCGGTGCGGGCGTCCAGGGCAGGCCCAGGCATCTCACATGTCTTCTTTGCGGACGACCTTATGTTATTTGGCGAAGCATCAGAAGAGCAGGCGGTGGTCATGGACAGCATCCTTTCGAACTTTTGCGCTGTCTCTGGCCAAAGATTAAGCTTTCGCAAGTCACAATTTCTTGTGTCCAAGAACACTCCGCCGAGGGTCGTCGGTCTTTTAAAGAAAAGGCTTCACATGAGCGTGACGGATAATTTGGGACGGTATTTGGGCATGCCAATGTTGCACAGCCGGGTTACCACCCGGACTTACAATTTTTTGGTGGAGAAAGTTCGTGCAAGGCTTACGGCATGGAAGGCACGCCTTCTTTCTCAAGCCTCTAGATCTTTGTTGATTAAGTCGGTCCTCTCTGCCTTGCCTGGGTACGTTATGCAGACGTCCAGAATACCGGTGGGGACATTAGGGGAGGTAGAAAAGCTTATGCGCAGTTTCTTTTGGAACGAATTGGATGGGAACAGAAGTCTCCATTATATGGCGTGGGACAGAATTTGCCAGCCTAAGGGAAAGGGTGGTCTTGGCGTCCGGAGGTTAAGACATATGAACTCCGCAATTTTGATGAGGCTAATTTGGTCGATGCTGACATATAGAGACCAGCTGTGGGCGCGTGTATTATGGGGGAAGTATGGGTCGCCGTTGGATAATTCATCAAGACAGAACATTTCTTTTATTTGGAGGAGCATTCGTAGTTGTGTCCCGGACTTTGTCAGAGGCATCGCGCATATGCCTGCGGAGGGGGATAATACGCATATTAAATGGACGGCTGACGGGTCCGAAAAGTTTACGGTGACTAGTGCCTATAATATGTTGACGTCTGAGGCAATTGACTTAGAGAGGCAAGCGTGGCATCGCATATGGAGGATGCGCGGTCCGGAACGTCTGAATCTTTTTCTATGGAGACTTCGACATAATGTCCTTCCGACTGTAGCTTTTTTGAGGAAGCGTCTTTTGGTTCAGCCTATGGATTGTTCTTTTTGTGGCCACTGTTGTTATGAGGATATGCATGAGGTAAGAGATTGTCCATGGGTGAGAAAAGTTTGGGGATTGTTGCTTAGTCATGACCGGACTAGCGATTTTTTTGGGAGCGCAAATATAACTGTTTGGGTTGATTTCAACTTAACCCATAACTGTGGCAGATCGGAGTATGATATGCGCTGGGACTATTTGTTTAGGGAGGCTTCGTATTCAATATGGTCCTGTCGAAATGAGATGTTGCATGGGAAGAGATGTGCCCGTCCGCCACCTGGCGTTTTGGTGAAGGAAATCCTCAAGCGAGCTAGTCTCATGTTAGTTGCAAATGGCATTACCCTTGTGAATAGTGGATAGCAAATGTTTTGTGTATAGGATACTTTCGATGTAAAGGCCTATTATTTTGCTCAATGAAAAGTCGATCCTTTCGGAAAAAAAAAAAAAAAGCATTCACGTCCTCTTTTCTTCTTTGTCGTCTTCCCCATGCTGATTTTTAGTTCTTAGCTCTGTACTCCTTGAGGTATTGTTGATTTGGCTGGCAGAATTTCATTATGGTTGGATTAGATAAGATGCGAATATCCCCAGACCTGCGGAAGACTCTGCGGTTGGGGATGGGTGCTTTTTGGCATCAAACACGGAAAAACTGCAGAGTTTGGTTAGTTTGGTGCTTAAGTCGCCTATCCCCCGACCTTTTCTTGCTATATTGATGTCTAACTTTCTTGTCTGGAATCTGTTTAATGGTTAGCTTTAGTTTGAGAGTCATTGTTGTGAGCCACCTATTTTGTGCAAGCTATGCTTATTGTTACCTTCCATATCAACTATTTTGTACATGTTGGCGGTAGTAAATGTTTATATTTTCAGTTTGCTTCGCTACGTTGCTACTCTATGGCAACTTTTTGTAAAGGTTGACTCTAGATATCAAATAGTTCATAGTTAGCCACCTATATATATATATATTTTTTTTGGTATAAGCCAAGCTTAATTTTGCTTTCCTAAAAGCAAAATCTTTTGTCAAGTTGTCGTTCTTGGCTTTTATATAAAAATTTTAACTTACAAAAATAATAATAATAAGATGCGAATTGATTTCAAACACTAACTAGACAAAAATCTTCTGGTCAACTTTGTGAATGTTTTGCAGGTTTTGAATCTGACAGAAATTGAGCTTAATCGAGTGGATATACTAGTAGGAGTATCTGGCGGCCTGTATTTTATGGATGGCTCTCCTCGACCGGTGCGGCAGTTGCGTGATCTTAACTCACAGGTCCTAACGTAACCTATTCTTCTTTCCGTCTCCTTTTTCTTCATATGCATCATTGTTTGCTCCTTCATAGGCATGTCCGTCATTGCAGTTAAGTCCTTAAACAGGAATTTTATTTCTGGTTCTAACTAGTCCCCATATACTCACATCCTTCCAAAGTTTTGATATTATATTAGCTTCGATGTTTTAGGAACCAGTTCTGTGCAGCGTGACTGTGGGTGTATCTCATTTTGAGCAGTGTGCCCTTTGGGTGCAAGTCTTATATTATCCCTTCTATGGTAGTGGTGCTCCTAGTGATTATGAGGGGGAGTACGCTGAAGATGATCCACAAATCATGAGGCAGAAGAAAAGCTTAAAGCCTGAAATCGGAGAACCTGTGATTTTGAGGTGTTAACCTTATAAAATTCCATTGACGGAGCTTCTTTTGCCACACAAGATTTCACCTGTTGAATATTTCCGCTTGTGGCCTAGTCTTCCTGCTATAGTGGAGTACACGGGTACATATACATATGAAGGGAGTGGTTTCAAGGCAACTGCTGCACAGCAGTATGGGGAGTCTCCTTTCCTCAGTGGTCTAAAATCTCTTTCTTCAAAGCATTTCCACAGGGTTTGTTCGCACATTATTCGTACGGTTGCCGGCTTTCAGGTTTCTGTCCATGCTCTGATTTGGTTGCTTTTTGCTGTTTGACTGGCTTAAGTCCCAAATTATTTCTCTTTATTTTTTGGCTGCATATCTTTCAATTTTCAATACTAAATGCAGCAGTCAGTCGATCCAATACTTGGCACAATTTTTATTATAGGTCATCCGGAAACAACCTCTATATGTTTCCAACGCATAGGTAAGGTTGCGTACATCCGGTACCTCTTTACCCTACTATAGGCGGGAGCCTCTAAAGCAAGGGAAAGTGTTGTTGTATTGTTTGGCTTGATAATTTGAAGCGTCTTTTACTTTTTTGTTCCCCCCTACTGTTTTCCTTTGGATGTTATAACTATTAAGTACTGCAACAGAAATAAATAATTCAAGGGCCTGAGAAAGAGTCAATGTTGTCTGTATCTTCTTTTCTGTCACCCGTGAATATTAAAGTGATGCAATGCTAAACGTCGTGGGGTCTTGAAACAGCTCTGCTTTGCGGCAAAAACTTGGTATGGAGGGTTTGTTGGCCTGATGATTTTTCGTGCTAGTGAAGTCAGCAGGAATGTGGACCTTGGGGATGAGACCACTACCATGATGTGCAAATTTGTAGTGCGAGCGTCAGATGCATCAATCACGAAGGAGATTGGATCAGACCCACAGGGGTGGTTGGATGACCTAACTGATGGAGGCGTCGAGTATATGCCTGAAGATGAAGTAAAGCAGGCTGCCGCAGAGAGGTTGAGGACCTCGATGGAAAGGATAGCTTTGCTGAAAGCGGCACAACCTCGTCCAAAGTCACCCAAGTCCGATGAGGAGAAAGAGCCGGAGTCTGAAGTTGAGAGGGTTGATAAAGAAGAGAAAGACAAGGTGGGATGGAAAATGGGGAGGAAGATACCAAGACTAAGGGACCGACCACGTTGTTCAAATTAACTGCAGAGTAAGTTGAGCACCATGCTCTTCAAGTAGCAGTTATACAAGAGTGGCATATGCTATGTAAAGATAGAACTGCTACAGCAAGTTCCTGAGTTCCCTTCCTTTTTTTTAGCTCCTTTTTTTCCCTTGCCCTTTTAATTCAAGTGTTGGTTTGCTCCTTCGTAATCTTTCAGTTTTGGGTTAGTTGATTAGATAGCGAGCTCATTTTGTACTGCCATTTCCACATTTCTCTATAGATGTTGCAGAGCAAAGTTTTCTTCTATATGTAGCTGCGTACATTCTACCAGTTTACAATTTCAAGTTGAGAATTAATAATTGATATTCTGTCAGATGTGGTACGCATTATATTTATCCGAGTAATCAACAAAACTAAAGGTAGATGATTTGATTTTAATTCGTGTGTTTTATTTGCTTTGCCAATTTCCATATTTATCCCTAAGATCCTGCATTTCTTTTCTAGATATACATGTGTTTCCTAGCAGGAATGACTGGGAATCATCTGGTCTTAGCATAGATTGATTGCTTTTTTTTTTTCATCTGCTTTTCCATTTTGTTAGCCCCTTATTTAATTTTGGAACATGCCATAACTGCTTTTAAGTTTTCATTCTAATCAACTTTATTAGTTTAGAATTGTCATTGTTGATAATGAAGTTAGACACCATAATACTTGCTAAAGAAGCTACAGAGCAAAAAGATAAAACAAAGAATTGGTTGCAGTTTCAATTGCCGTACATTCCACTAAATTGTCTTTTTAATAAGCTGAAAGTACAATAGGACTAGTCCAATGAGATGACAGTGATGTCCTTCTAGCAAACTGCTGATGGAGCAAATCGATTGTACAAATTTAATACAACTAGCAATCCCCTAATTAGTTTATCTAATTTACTTCCACTCGTCATTAGGTTGGAGTTACTCCACTTTCCTGTTTAGATTAGCTTTGGCCAATATAAATTTGGAACTTTTCATGTCATCTGTTTTATGTCTAAAAGGATTTAATTATTAAGATTAGAAAAGCAAAAGACATGATATTGAATTTCTCATAAGTTTCATCCCCATCATCGTCTCTCTCATTCTACCTATTGATCTTCTTCTACTGATAATAATTTGTACATTTGATTGTTTCGCCTGATCTATTTGATCTAGAATTAATATCATTCAAAGAAGAACAATAAACTTGGGACTTTTTCTAGATTAGTGGTGACTGAATTTAGTTGTTGAATGAATCCATCTGTTGTCTTTAACATTTCATTTGATTGATTAATAACATCTAAACTTTCAAGTCTCAAAAAACATAAATAAAAGAAGAAGATAAATACATAGATTAGTTAAATATTATAAAAAATGATAAAACAAGTACTTTTATAAAAAAAAATGTTATATACATAATGTCTGTATTACTACCATCAAATGCATTTGTTTAGTTTATCTGTTTGTTGACTGATTTCCCTACGAATCAGCATTTATCAAGTCTTTTTCTTACCTGTTTCATTGCTGGTTCACTAAGGTTTTTCCTACTCCATCTTTGTGTTTCTGTAAATGCAGTTTCAGGTATTTATGGAACCTCTTCTGTGGGAGAAGAACGAATTAAAGCTGTCTGATGAAGATGAGAGGTTGTAACTTTTGCTGACACATACTTTATTTGATGCCATTCTTGGCCTTTTCTTTTTCTTTAAGCTAAGGCTAACTCATCTGATGCCATCCTTATATCTAGAAGTGGCTACTGCTATCATTGAGCCAGTCTGGATTGTAATTAAGCAGTTTTACCATTCATCTAGCGCATTTTCTATTTGGATAACATGCATGGAAATCTGAAACAAGCATGATTTATAATCTTGTGCGGCTCCATTGATATATTTTTCAACTTTTCAGGTTTTGATGTTGTGCTAGTTTACTTGTGTACAAGTAGCGGTCATCACAAAGATGGCATTATCTAAAAGTAAAAATCTGGTTTCCATGCAGTGTTAGGCGGATTCTTTGGAAGCCATTTTGGCAAGGTGGTTTGTCTGTCATGCCCTCTTTGATGCTTTCTGATTCTTTCGATGATTTTGGTATTTGATCTTAGGTTAGTGGTCTAGTGTTTATTTATACTCTTCAGATGCATTAACCTTATCTTCTTTGTGATGCGTGCTTAGCGGAAGCACACGTTTCTAAAGACCTATGGATAACAAGAAATTTAAAAACTTACAAAAAAACGTGAAGAACAACAAAGAACTCAAAGAAAAATGAAGAAAACAAAGAATATGAAGAGCACGAAGAAAATTTAAAGACAAAGAGAAGGAACCTTGTTAGACCCCTTATACGAATGTATATCTGCAATGAACCTTATTAGACCAGTTGTTTATCCACGCTGAACAATCCTTGCTTGATCAACACTTCTCTAGCCAAGAACCTAAGTAGTCCCTTGGAAAACTTCTTGAATGACCTGGGAGATGATCATAATTTCTTCTCAAAGAATTGATTGAATTCAAAGACCGAAGCTTGAGTTGACAAACATCAAAAACACACAAAGGCAAACTTTGGTGAGCCAAGCTCGATTTTTCTCAACTTTTATTGATGAAAGAGGTCATCAAAATAATGTCCAAGGGGGCCTATTTATAGGCTTCAAAAAGTCCTAAAACTTCGCCAACAAGAAAAGAACTTTTTTATCTAATAAAATAATCGAAAGAAAAAAAAAAAAAGTCGGCTAGAGCTAAACCTAGGCAGCCGGCCCTAATGGGTACAAAAAGGCCCAATTTCAACTTAAAACTTTAAAAAAAAAAGAAATTTGCGGACAAATTTTAGTACCGTCCACCCTCTTCTCATGCTCTTGTTATGCTTCTGGATGCCATATCACTTTATACACTCTCGGTTCAAAGGAGTATACGGATTTTTTTCTATCTGGTTTTTGGTGTTGTATGTCTGAGTTATTCATTTATTTTTGAAATATACTTTTTGAACATTTTATTAGTAAATTTCTTGATATCTTTATTTTGGTCTTTAAGTTTGCTGAACATGTTGATCCAGTTGTTGCTGGCACAAGTGGAGGAGATCCAGATTCACTCTTATGTAAGTTCAATTCAAATTGTCTTGACTGTCTGAGTGTACAAGAAAATTAAGATTGGAAAGACTGTTATTTGGTGGAGATCCTGATTTACTCTAAGTATCAGTTCACGATTGTCTTGACTGTCTGACTGTACAAGAAATTTAAGATGAGAAAGATAATGGTTTGGCAAGGATATTTTCCTTCCAGGATATCAGCCTTGATTGTCATCTGTTTAGCTCTTGCAGCATGAGAGTCACTCTGACGCTATTTCGGTAGTGTTTTAGTAGTTGCTCCCGTGACTAAAGACGTGTGTTTACTATAATGATAATCACTGAGTCCCAGATTTTACTCCGTTTTGATCATTGCTTAAGTTTTAAAAGCACATTGAGAGTGATGTTTACAAAGCGCTCTTGCTTTGTGGCTTAGTAATTAGGTGTGCTTATAATTGTTTCTTTAACTTTACGGTTTCTCTTTTTTTCTCTCTCTTCGGTAACAGATGCCCTATGCATTTCCAGAAGTATGGAATCTAAAGAGAAGGTGGGATGTATGGAGGAAATTTGTCAGTTAATTTGTTATTGGATCTTTCTTTTTCCATTTCCAAAGATGCAGATAGATGATATCTTTAATAATGAAATATTTTTTCAATGATTCATGCACGTTTATTGGACAGGTAGCAACTCTCTCAACTATGTATGCATCCTCTTGCCGGTTAATGAGAAATTTTCATGCCCTCTGGTTTGGGTCGATTCTTTTAGGGGATTTTAAATAGAAGTTGTCTTCCAAACCAGGGAACAATAAAGGCGTTAATGGCTCAACCCTGAATAAAAAGCGTCAGTGTGGATCTTTATCATTTATCGGGGAAGGCAGGTTTAAGTTTTGATAAATACCATGGTGCGTCACCTAGTAATCGCTTGCTCTGTTTGATGTATGACACGATCAGAAGTAACTCCATCATCATTAAGAATAGAGTTTGAAAGCTTTAGAGAAAACCATTTGAGATCCATTTTCCAGATCCATTCGTGTCTTAATTTTCTAAAATGTGTATCGAGATTCCTGAAACATGTGATTGAACGAATCTCCAGGCCAAGGTAATCATACTTGGAGGATTGAGTTTGGTTCCTGGGAACTGATTAGCTGGCAAGTTAGCCATCTATCATAACGATAGAGTGGCCTGTTAAATTTCCATAGTGGTTAGGATGGCAGCCCAGCAGCTAAGATTAATTATATCCAGGAATAGCTATGATTGAGGTAGGTATGCTATAGATGTCTCTTTAGGAGGCATCCAAGTTGATTAAGTACATGGGCTACCATGTCAGAGCCTCAAAATGAATTGGTAGTTGGACCTGTCGATCTTGTATTATCATCTTAGAATCCCTAGGGACCCGAGTGTGCATATTGTTAAACTTGTCATTGCATGTTGATCCTGTGGATGGAAGTGCTACAGAAGACCTAACTCTAGTGTCATGACAAAGTTGATACTGGTCAAAATTGAGATTTAGGAAAACGTGAAGCATCACTTGTGTGTGCGTATAATCCTTGTATTTGTAAAGTACCTATTTGAGCAACTGTTGACTGCTGAATGTGAGTTATTTCTTTTGTACTGTATCCTCAAATGCCTGTTTTATGTATTCCTTGTTAAATATCAGTCTTAATTTGTTTGGCTTTCCTCTGTCTGACTCTAGTGGATTCCCTTTGCACAAGTCTTGGGAAATATGGGGTTGAATTACAGTCTAGGGTGCTGGAACTACCTTGCAGCAGCTGTGAGGACTCTTCATTGGGTAGTTGTGTCTCCAATTCTTTACAGGACGCAAACCCGCCTAAAGAAAAATCATTTCATGCAGTTATTGTTACTGTGAGTCCACCATTATTATATTTTTGCTTTGCATAGATGCATTACTTTTTGTATCCTTTTAAATATGTTGAATAATCCATGTGGGTGAGAGCCCTCACAGCTCAGAAGCAATTACCAGGGGGGCGCTCTATCACTGAGCTAATAGCCCGTTGTGCGAGTCTCCCACTGGGGCCCACTATGTCAAAAGCAATAGAAACCCTATCCTTCTCTTTACCTCTTGCGCCCTTATGTCGCCGCACGAGAGAGGTGGGGTGAGGAGTGGGGGGTGGGGGAGACATGGGGGCGTAAAAAAAGAGATCCAATCAACTTGTTTCGACCTAGGATAATAAGCTCATGGGCTTGTTCTTAATTCACCGTCGAGAAAGGAAGGAAGACATAGCCTCTTTCTTTTTGGATGCGAAGAAGTGTTAGACGAAAATAACCAACAAGCATTACCTCTTGCGTCCTCATGCGCCTTTTGTTAGCAAAAACCAATATTTTTGGTTGTGGATCTTCCAAATCATTCCTGCAGGAGATCTGGACTGGTGACTTTGATGATCTCGTCTTTTACGGAATTAATCCCCTTTGACTGTAGAAAAATATGTGGAGCTCGCATGTTTGGAAGCATAGGATAATGCTCGCTCTGCAACCAGCCATTCTTTGAATAACCAATAAACTTTTATTTGGGCAATAATCTTAAGAACGTAGTACTTCTCTAGTGATCAGTGCTTTAATGCAGTTACTTCCACTGGAGTAAAGCATTCCCACCGTATGGGGGCAGCGACAAGGCTGTCATGCAAGCAATTGACAGATTGGAAAAGGACCTTACAGGATATTTCTATGCGGGTAATTTTCATTATGTCCAACATATCTTGTGGCAGAGTGGGGTTGGTGGACCATGCACCATGTTGGTGGTCTCTTTCTGTTGTTTTCTCTTTGTATCACGTACATTCCTCCTCTCTGGTAGCCAATTCTTAGCTTTGATGGTCTGGCTGCTGGTAAAGCAATATCTTCAGGATGCGAAGCAGCTGACCTTGTAATCATGTCATGTTTGGATTCTTGTGATAATGTGAATGAAGATTCTTGATGAAGATACAGTGCAGGTATGGAATGAATATTCTGCAACCCAATTGTTTGTTTCTTCTCCTTTAATTGTTTCATGGTTTCAATATGTCTGGTTTACTTATTTAGTCCGAATTTTAAGTCTTCCGCTCAGATACTGTAGAAGGAACGCGGGATTCCTCCAGATCTCATCAATTGCCATCGCCATCTTCTTAATGGCATACATGCAAGTCAGCTTCTCTTCGCCCATTGAGCCGGAATAAACGTGGAATTGTAACATACGGATTGGTGTGAGAGCTGAAGTCACCGGTTGCCTTGAATTTGCTTATGGGATTGTAAGGTAGATGCTTGAGAACATTGAACTGACATATCCGATATCCATTAGTTCCCTTTTCTTTCTTCCATTTTTATTTGACCTATATCTTGAAGGAGTCAATTAGTTGATATTTTGGTGTTGAAAAATCAAAATAGACTTATATTTTGTGACGAAAAATTACATGCCAGTAGTGTCGGGTCCTAACTCTATATGGGAATGAAAAAAAGAGGGTGTACCTTGAAGCCAATCATTTTTTTTTTTTTTGGGCACATGGAAAACAAGTCAATCATCATATTGAGTAACATGATGGTGCTTTCTTTATAGATCTCTTTGAAGGATGTTTGTTGCACGATTTCAACTTGGCATCTAAATTTAGGATTAGATTTTAAACTCATTCCTAAGAACATCATCATCAGACGTGGAAAACACATATACGGAGGCATCACGGTCTCTCCTATGAGAGAGAAAAACGTGTTTGTAAAGGAAGGAAATATGGCCCCCCGTTGAATTCACTGAGCTAATCGATCAAGTTGAGGTTGACGTTTGCAACCTCTTCTAGTTGTGCCCTTCTTCGATTGCTTCCTTTTCTTCCAAAATCAGACAAGTACTTGTAGTTCTAATATGGCAGTTGCGTTAAAAGATAATGATAATGAGTGAGGTCAATCATCAAATGGATTGAAATTGATGCACAACTCTTTTAAGGATGATGCTTTGTACTTTTTAATAACCCAACAATAATTTATAAATTTGTGAACATTTCATCTTATTATGTCTTGCATTGATTACAAATAGAGTGTTTAGTAAATTATTGGAAGTAGTGAGAGTAGTATATCATAAGCTTTTTATCTATCGAAACTACTGAAAAGTTTTCCTTTTTTTCTGATAGAAAATTAAAGCTTTTGATAAGAACACTTGCCAACATATATAATTATAAAGTGAACATGTGGGCAGAAGATGCCAAAGAAAATGCTGGCTATTGGTACGAGTGTACATTTGGGGCATGTAACGCGGTGTGCATCTAAAATTCTAAAGAAAACGTAAAGACCTGTCCTTCACCTAAACATTCTTAATTTAAAATTGTAAGTCGAATCCGGGTTGCCATCCTCTTATTTTGTTATTCAGTATTTTGTCTTCACTTTTCTTTTTCTGGGAAAAAAAAATCTGCCACTAGATATTTTCGTTGCTGTCAATTTCTTTTCTGACACACGTTTCAAATATTTTTATAAAATAAATAAAGTAAAAGATGGACAGAAGTTTGTGATATCCGTATTTTGATAATATATATATATATATATATATATACATATAGATACACTTTCGGATAATGATTAGTCACTTACTCGACTCAGAAGAAAATTGTTTAAACTAATAGTTGTAGTGCAAGTGCTTTACAAGCCAAGTCAATATGGGTTGTAAACAAAAATTATTTTTTGTCTGTAGTTGTCAGCTTTAGCTTTGACAACATTTCTGATTTTTTACACGTTACACCCAGGAGCCATTTGCATTCTGCAGCAGCTATGAAAGAGACCTGGAATCCACCATTTCTTTGATTCTTCCCCTCCCTCTGTTCCTTACTTTCCTTCCGGAGAAATCTCTTTGCTTGTCTGGACTCCATCAGCTATTGCAGTAAGTGCTCTCAGCTCCTCCTCCTCCTTCTTCTTCTTTTATTTTCCTCGTCTTTATCAATTCTTTTTTCCAACTAGATATCCTTTCTCAGTGAAGAATAAAAATCCGGTTCTTAAGTGGTAGTGAGCTTTGCTGCTTTGGTTGTGACATTGTGATTGTAACCATTTTTGTGGGCAGTAGAAATGTAGAGGGTGTGACTGACTGCTTCTTCTTCAGCTTATTGCTGGATCTGATTGTTGGGGTCCCCCCCCCCCCCCCTTCATCATTTGGTATAATTCCTTCCCTAACCCAGCTTTATCTTTTCCCCTTCTGGGATTTCAGTTTACTTCTCTAAACCGTTGGATTTGTTATGTTGCATTCAACTCTTATATTGTTTATGAACCAAGGCTTCTTTATTTTCAGAGCTCATCTGAGGTCTTCCTTACGGTAGTGTCTAGTTCAGGAGCCCTGCATAGCTACGTTTGGAAGAGAGAAAAACAGAAGGTAGTATGATAAGGGAGTTGGCATTGCGGGATACGTTTCTATTTCATGCCAGTGAAGTGACTTAGCATATGAAATAATAAACATACTTGTCCGCAATCAAGAAAAAAATAGCTATTCAAAGGTAACAATTGTTGGATATCCTGTGTGTACCCATCATGTGGCATTGTTCCTAGCATTAATTGTCTCTGACAAGTGGCAAGCTTCTCTTTTTTTCCTTTCCAAGGCATTTCTCAAGTTTTAGCAATAATTTTCTCTCTTTTGCTTTTTGGTTTTCTGCACAGGCATCATTGTTAATTAGGCCCAACTCTCAAGGACAGGGGAAGACTACTAGTACAGCTATGAGCATGGCTTTAGGGATGAAGACCAGGAACCGGAAGATCCCCACCGTTCAGATTGATTACTTGATCCACATACAGGAGATTAAACCATGGCCCCCCTCACAGTCACTGAGAACACTTCGTGCTGTTCTAATTCAATGGGAATATGGTGATCGCAACTCTGGCGTAACTAGCCAAGTTGTTCCTTCACTCGGGAGTGGGTCTGGGGTTGGTGACGGGAGGATTGAATTCAATGAATCTTTTAGGCTTCCTGTGACACTTTCAAGGGAACTTTCGGGTAAAGGTAGTAACAGAGACACTTTTCAGAAGAGCTGCATCGAATTTAACCTTTTTGAACCACGGAGGGATACGACTGTGAAGGGTCAGTTGCTGGGAACGGCAATTGTGGATCTGTCAGATTATGCTGCTACTAAAGATACTTTGTGTGTTAGTGCTGCCATTAACTGCAAACGAGCTTACAGGAACACGGCACAGCCTTTTCTCTTCCTAACAATCAAGTCTATTGACAAAATCCGGGGAAATCTCTCATCAAGAGACCCCTCAACAAGACCATCACCAATGCAGAAAAAATTTTTCGACTCTGTTTCAGCTTTGATGTCTGAGGAGTATGCAGAGGAGGCAGACACTGCATCCTTTACGGATGATGATGCTTCTTCACACTCATCACTGACCACTACTTCACCAGCAGCATCCAATAGGGTCCCACTCTCCCAGAACAAAGTGGTATCTTTTCTTCCCCCTCTATTGGTTTGTTATTATTTGTTACTTACGCAAATAACCTGACATTGATTTTCCCTGAAACATGTCTGAGAAAATGGTAGTCTTTCACAAATGTTTGTGATATATGTTCTTGTGCTCTTGTATCTCTACGAACTGTATATGTACGGTATCATGTGATCCTACCATTTCTCACTTGTTAACAAGCTTGTTTCAGTATGATGGTAAGTTAGCACTTGTTGCAGAGTGAGTTGGAGAGCGTTAAAGCTAGTTCTGGAGAGTCTGAAGGCGTCCCTACTTTGACACATGACTTATCAAAATCAGATGAGAGGAATTTAGCTGTATCAACTGCAAGTTCAACAGGGGGTGGTTCCTCTCCGTTGTCCTCAACTAATGGTAAATCTGTCCTTGAACGGTTGACGAAGAACACTGGTTCTTCTACTGTTCAATTTTCATCTTCTTCTGGGCCATGTGAAGTAAGAGAGGAAAACAATAGCTTGAACAGCATTGTATCTTTTTCTGGGCCTTGTGAAGTAAACAAGGAAGACAATAGCTTCAACAGCATAATTGGTCTTGACAATATCCGGCATGTTCTTCCTGGTGTGGGTTTGGTCACTGCTGATAGCAACAGTGCTGAGAAGTTGGACTTGATTGATTCTTTCTACTCTTGCGTCAAAGAATGTGCAGAGCATGAAGTAATGGTCCCTAGCACAAAAGGGACTGAAAAATACCAAGTCAACCCCGGTGGAGATAAATGCCAAGAAGAAAAACAACAAAAAGAAATTATGAATGGATATGCAGAAGAACAGCCAGGTAATATTTTTTCACAGGACGGCACCTGGATGGATCTCTCCTTAGTTGATGCTTCCCTATCTCCTAATAGGGATGATAAACTCAAGCATGTGAAATTGGTTCGCTCATCATCAGACTCGAACAGAAGTTGTGAACTAGTAGGGACTAGTCCGTCTATCCCAAAGAATGACAGGAAAGATAATAAGGGGCGTCTTGAAGAAACAAGAAATGGTGCACAAGGTTCTATGAAGAATAACAGGAGAGAGAATAAGGGGCGCCTTGAAGAAAAAAGAAACATCCTATCAGACGACAAACTGCAGCAGTTGGAGCAGAAAGTGAAGAAACTTGAATGGGAGTTGACTGAGGCTGCTGCCATTGAGGCTGCTCTTTACTCGGTGGTTTCTCAGCATGGGAGTTCCATAAATAAGGTCCATGCTCCCGCTCGTCGCTTGTCTAGATTTTATATTCACGCCTTGAAACAGAATGCCCAAATTGGAAGAGCAAGTGCAGCTAGAACTGTTGTTTCAGGATTAGTACTTGTTGCAAAAGCATGTGGAAATGACGTCCCTAGGTACACAAATCATTTATAAGTATCATAGTGATAATCATTTGACGGAGATCAAGATAGTGTATCTTTCTTCATATAGGTGCCATATTGGAAGTTGATATATTGTGTAGACTGCTCAGTTTCTTGTACTGAAGGACTTTATTTCATCTGCATAGTACCTTTTTTTTTTTTTTTTGTAATTCATCTGCATAGTACCATGTGGTAGACTTTCATGTTTCGATTCGCTGCTATTCCCAACAGTGCATACCTTGCTCTGTTCAAAGTTTACTGTCTAGCTGGAGTTGTCCCTTGTTTATGTTTATCACCAAACACCGCATGAAACATGGATGTATAAAATTTGACAGATTTTAAAATTGGTCCAAATAAACGGCTTGCCCCCTTTTTTTTTTTTTGGTGTTAACTAAAAATGTAATAAGATTTTGTGGTACTTCGACTTTCTATTTAATGATGTCCTTTGTCGTTTGAGGCTTTAAGCAGGCACCTGCATGAAAATTGGCTCTCTTGCTTGTTCCTTTTCCTTTATTCATGAACCCTTTCTTTTTACCAATTTGTAAGAAAGGTCATTATTTATAGTATGTTCTACAATTATCACTTTCTATAACTGAGGCTTCTCTGCCTTAGCTGTACATATTTGTTTTAGTTAAGTGTTGAATTTGCTCTGAAATGAACTTGCCGCCTCCTTGTCCCCATTTTTGTGTGAAATAGTTGAGCCAATATCGTTCTCACTACTTTGTAGCCAATGGAATGATGTATTCATGTCTGTTTTATCATCTAGCTGAAGTAAAATGTTGTTTTCAGTTTCCACCTTTTCCTTTCCCCCCAGCTGACTCGTAATTTAAAACACAGATTAACCTTCTGGTTGTCAAACTCCATCCTTCTGAGGTCACTAATCACCGGAGCACTCACGGAAGAGCAGCTACCTTTCTCTGTTCCTGTTACTGGAAAGAACGGGAGTAAAGAATCATCTCCACTGAAATGGCAGTATCCTTCTACCAAGGGTGAAAAAGGTGCTCCTTCTGAATACTTTGATTACTGGGAGGACCCTCAGGCCCTTGAAACTTCTCTTGAAAATTTTGAGGGTTGGATCTTTTCACGGATAATCGAGTCTCTTTGGTGGCAGGTGACTATATTATCATTCTACTAAATATCCTAAAGACATTTTTGTTGCTAGTATAGATGCTCAGACTCGTCTTCCTGGCATTTAAAAGTATCTTCTATTTCTTTTGCAGTCAAATTTTATCAGCTGAATCACCTGACTCTTTCTCCCCTTCCAACTAGGTTTTTACTCCACATATGCAATCTGGTGCTGCAAAGACTATTGAGATATCAGTTGATGAGGAGAACGGGAGTTTTTCTCTGGAGCTCTGGAAAATGGCTTTCAGGGATGCCTGTGAAAGGATTTGTCCTGTCCGAGCGGAAGGACATGAATGTGGATGCTTACCTATCCTTTCTCAACTGGTATGATTTTTAATCCATTATCCTGAGATAAGGTCCATTCTCAGGAGGCATTGTTTTCCTGTTGTGCATCGAAGGAACTACTTGTTAAGATTACAATAGCTAATGTTGACTTTTTTCTTTCCCTATATCTGCTTACTTTGTAAAGTTTGAGGTTCTCCAACAATTTCCTACTTGTTTGAAGACACCTTATACTTGTGAATTTGATTGCTGAACTCTCGTGCTGGCCTGTTTGATTGCTGAATTATATTCTGGCATCTATGGTTTGTCCTCAAAATTTCCAGCATGCTATTGGGTTTTCTTCGTTTTCTCCTTGTTTTTATTTTGGAATGGGTGTGCAAGTTTGACAATAAAGATAATAGGGTTTCTCTCTGGCCCCTCTTATTCTGAGTGTGAGGAGATGCCATCTTGCTAACATTGCAACCTACTCAGTTGTTAATTCAAGTCTTCTTCAGCTGCACCTTATTTCATATTATAATCTAAACATGAATACTCAATCGGTTCTGTCAACTAGATTATGGAGCAGTGCATTGCTAGACTGGATGTTGCCATGTTTAATGGTATTCTTCGTGAATCTGTTGATGATATTCCAACCGACCCTGTCTCTGACCCCATTGGTGACGCTGAAGTTCTCCCAATACCTGCTGGGAAGGCTAGCTTCGGGGCTGGTGCTCAACTTAAAAATGCGGTGAGGAAATGTATTTCAGCTCCATCGCACATAGTCAGGCTTTAAGTAATACACAAAGGAAGATGTCATCTTCTGTTATTTAATGTGCAGATGTACGACAATTTTAGAAATATTCTAACCCTTGTCATGGTTCAAATCCATGTGATGTTAATCAATCACAAGTTGGTGGTGGATCTTTGGTCATATCCTTGTCATATTAGTTAGTGTTGAGAAAGTGGCCTCCTCCTAGACTTCGATTGCAAGTATACTGCCAATGTATGTATAAGTAACTTCTCTTTTGCCTTTATGGTTGGCAGATCGGTAATTGGTCCAGATGGCTCTCTGATCTTTTCGATCTTGACGACGACTCTACCCTTGAAGATGTGATAGATGAAACAAGCGATGACGAGAGAAGCAGACAGGGAACATCCCTAAAATCCTTTCATCTTCTGAATGCACTTAGTGACCTTATGATGCTGCCTAAAGACTTGTTGCTAAGCAGGACAGTCAGAAAGGAGGTTTGGCCTTAGACTTCCAATCCTGATATTATTATTTATCATAATTGTTTAAATAATCATCTTGTACTTTGACTCTTCCTTCTTAGGTCTGTCCAACTCTGGCTCCTGCGCTGATAAGAAGGGTTCTTAACATGTTTGTTCCAGATGAGTTTTGCCCAGAGCAAGTACCGAGAATCGTTCTTGAAGCATTGAATTCAGAGGTAACTTGGTGACTGATATGGCCTCTCCATCCATGCTTCATCTACACCTGATTCAGTTGTGCAAGCAAGAATAGAAAATCTATCGGTTTTTTCTACTTTGCAGGATTCTTTTGAGGCCGAAGAAGACATGGTTGTCAATTTTCCCTGTCCTGCAGCTCAAATTAATTATATTCCACCTCTACCTGCTGATATTGTTGGAAACTTAAGAGATGGTAGTTGCCACTCTAAGCTGGCAAGAAGCGGGTCTTTGTTACTCACTAAATCACATGCTAGTGATGATGAACTTGATGAGCTGGATTCACCTCTGAGTTCTATTTACACTGACAGCATAGATAATTCGCCTTTAAACAAGCCCACTTGGACTTTGGAGGAAAGCACACGCCATTATGCTACAAGGTATCAACTCTTACGGAAGATATGGAATTTCAGCCAATGATGCGTGGATATGGAATTTTAGCAAATGACATGTCAGCCCAGTGATTTGATCACTTCACTTTTGGCCTATCGAAAATTTGTTCGGTTCATGAAAATATTGGCTCGGGGAAGCATCTTGTAGTAGTTTGGATGTTTTAGACGTAACTGGCCATGACTAAGCTAATCCAGGGGCGGAGAATCATGTAAAATACATAAAAGAATTGATTCTGTTTAGAGATGTTTGGTATTTGACATGGAAAGAATGGCAGCTCTAGTTTCTATCAGCAAAACTCTTCTTTTAAGCACTGGCAACGAGAAAATAATCTTCCATCAGGTCTGCCTCTTGACTAATAAACACAAGTTCTGGAATGCGTCAGCAACCATAACCTGTGGGAATCATGGAAGCTGGGATGGTAGTAAACAGAAATTTCCAACTGTAACGTTAGGGAAGCACAAATCTAATTAGAAAAGACCCTGCGAAGCGCTTTTCACTATATTGTACTTTGGATGGTGCTAACTAGAATTCATTCACTTTTAATACAAGAACAAGGACGCAATTTTGCTCTCCTCTCTTCTTTTCTTTAATCGATATCTGCAGTACCCCCAGAGAACCCCTTTATATAACAATTAGGTACTTGCAAAAAATGGAAAAAAGACAAGAAGATAAAGGAAAGACCACTGGGAGCCATGAATTGTGGAACAGCCTTTGGTCGATAGTTCAGATCTGGTGTTCTTTTACCCGTTTGTCTCAGCTTTTAGAGTTGTTCATCGAGGCAACTGTAGCACGTTCAGAACGTACAATCAGCATTCTCTTTCTTCTTTCAAAAGGAAGAAAGAGACAATCCAGCTATGATATCAAAATAGCAAGCGCACTGCTTCACCACTTAGTGCCATCACCCCATATACATTTACATTTCATCAAGGCATATATATAGCACACAAGAATGATAAAATTTGTTTTTTAGTTTTAGGCTAAATCATATCCTCCTTCTGTGTCTTAATATCTAATACAAAAAATGTGTTTTTAGAATATACATCTTTCAAAACTATTATATCATTTTAAGCGTGATTCATGTCTAAATACCTAAATCACTGTTGAGATAGTTTGATAGTTTTAAAAGATGCATACTCTAAATGCGCATATTATACATTAAATATTAAGAGACACGAAGAGTGTAGGATTTATGCTAAGACAAAAAAAAAAGGCAAAATAAATAAATAAATAAATAAAGTGCAAGATACATAATTGATCCATATAATAGACAAGGCTTGAGTATGTGTAATAAACCAAAACTTCCACTACGTAAGGACACTCAGGTTTCTCTACTTACTAGTTCTTCGCAGGTATGGAAAAACATATTTTCTCACTTGCATCATGTAGACAGCTTTTGAGAAGAGCTAGCAGCATTAACATCTTGAAGATGCAATGCGGCTAGAAGACCTTGCCAGGTTTCTCCAGGTGCCCGAGAGATGGGGAACTCAACGAGCTTCTTCTGCTTCCTGTAGTATTCTTCTAGCGGCTTGATCTGGGGTAGAAAAACAAATGCAACGGTCGATTCTTTGAACTAAGAAAACATGTCAATAGATAACTGTTGTAGACCCAAAGAGACAGTGACAGGTGAAAGTTCACTTGCACACAATATTTGGTAACTGACGTGGATCTACTGAGCAAAATCTTGATCCAGAAAAAGTAGTTAACTTGTAAAGTCCCAATTTGATATTTAAGATGGCAAACATAAAATACAGACAGACTCAAATATCTGGATTAATTGATGTTCATAATATGCCACCAACCTAAGCCTTTTTTTTTTGTATTTAGCAAACGTAAAATTCGTCAGGGAAAGAGCTAGAAGTTGAGAAGGGACACCAACTAAAGCATTGTACTTAATTTCATGCTTGCTAATGACGATAACCAACTACTATCTATTTCCTTGGACAAATGCCAACATTCATTCAGGTGGCTTCACCTAAAAGCATCCCAGATTCCTTTACACCCAGCTTTTAGAAGAAATGACGGGGTACCTGTTTGGAATATAGATCTAGTTTCTCCTTCCAGGCTTTG
This sequence comes from Eustoma russellianum, assembly GCA_036186865.1. Classification (NCBI taxonomy): domain Eukaryota; kingdom Viridiplantae; phylum Streptophyta; class Magnoliopsida; order Gentianales; family Gentianaceae; genus Eustoma; species Eustoma russellianum. The sequence goes on along the minus strand of AP025040.1, from coordinate 150,173 downwards.
TCTATGCTATAAGAAGACTTCAAATGACAATCCCGAGACTGTAGAGTGAGGTTGAAACGAGATCTGCCCATTCTGAAAAACTCCCGGGAGGGGGACAAGATTCCGATGCTTAAATCAGTCTTCGCAACGCCCTCTGTGCTCTTCAGATTGACGACTAGATCAATGTCAGCAATTTCATCCAGAATTTCCTGTGTAGAGATATAATAGCCAAAAATAGTAAACAGAAATATAAAAATCCTTTAGGTATGTGGGTTTACAATAACATCATAAACCTTATTGATTAAGACAAAATATGTTCCAATGTTCGTGTTCCCAATTAATATCATGTTTTGTTTGCAACTAGACTTCAAATTGAACCGTATACCTGCCTAAATCAAAAGTCCCATACACCCTCGAAGAGCATCTGAATGAAAAGGATAACTAGAATAGGAAAATAAATTCTCAAAAATCAGTCATCCAGGCGATATCGAAATTCAAAACACTGTTAGAGGTGGTTCACTTACAGCTTGAATCCTTGTTCGCGGTAGCCCATCCAGTATGAACCCACTTTCTCCTCTGACGTAGCCTTCTTCAAGTCTTTTCGTCAAAAGACCAAATACTACATGCTCGGATACAAGCGTACCTCTGTTCACTGCACTGGCTATCTGGATGACGCAAGCAACAAGAAATGACATTTGTCAAACAAAATTTAAGGATTACGCTTTAACATTGCTATAGCAAGTGATGATCTAAACATACTTCCTCTAGCAAGGTTAGAGGAGGTATTTGATTTCACATTAGCATCATATACATTAAGTTCCTCATATGGTGATACAATCATTACAAATTTTTGTAATGATTTTTGTGATAACGTCTTATTTATCAGGCTATTTATTAAATAATCACTGTAATACAACCAATAATAAAAGGGAGGAGTGTTTCTTTGTTCACAACCTCTGATTTTCAGAAGTCATAACTACACTATGTATCCTTTCATTTTCGAGAGTTGTGCATTCGGTGGACCGCAAACTAATCAAGAAAACTAAGAACAACAGGTTTCTTCTCAGTATATGAAGAATCAAGATGAAAAGAGAAGGCAAGTAAAGAAACCTCTTTGTAGAGAGAGGAATGGGGATGGAGTTCTTGACGGACGAGAGTGCCCATAGATATATGAGGCACACCCAACAGCTTAGACAGCCTATCGGCGTAAACGTGTCTCTTAACCATTGGGTCACCAATGATCACCCACTGCACCCCCCTTCCGGAGGCATGGCTCGCAGATTCCTCCGCTGCTGTCCACTTTCCCTGTTTCCTATGTTCATCATCCTCTTCGTCACTATAGAAGTCGTAGTCGAGCTGAGCTGCGGCTGCGGATCCATAAGATCGATTCAAAGGTAGGATCCCCGAGCGTAGAGGACGAGCTGAAATGCGAAGGCGGCTGAGCACGGCCATGGTGACGGCGGTATGCAGTGAAAGCTGAAGGGGTTTTATTTGGAGTGCGTGGGGAGGAAAAGTAAAGGCAGGAGTGGAGGACAAGGGTTTTCTAGTGAAAAAGTTCATTTTTTCTAATTGTGAGGTTTATACTGCTTTAGTCTAAGTTTGGAAAGATGTAAATTTGAAATTTAGCTGTCGCATATGTTGTTAAAGTTTTTTTTTTTTTTTACCAGAAAGTCCAAACAACGTATTTAATGTAAAATGGTACAGTAATTCTTTAATCTAATTAGATCGGATACTATGATCTAAACCAATACTAGTCCAGAGGTTTGGTTAGTATTGATCTTTAATCTAATTAAATCAGATACGACAGACTAAGACAGTACTAGTCCATATAGCATTGTTCTTTAATCCAATTAGGTCAGATATTACGGTATAAGTTATTATTGGTCCAGATCCCATTGTTGTATTCATGTTATATGTTCTAATTCAAACCTATATTTTTCTAGTACAGTAACTAATGAACTCAGGAATTTTATTGTGATCATTGATCAACTAGTGACCCAATAAAATGATGACAAATAAGTTTTATATACATGCAAGCAAGGAGATGATTGGTCAAAACAAGGGGCCCATAAATTTTTTACACATTTCATTAGTCAATGATCAACTAATCATACTTGGTCATTGATCGTTGTAAAATTTGTATTAGTTCATCGCTCGTCGAGGACAAGGCTTTGGTAAAATAATGTGAATGTTCACTCGGCGAAATCCCCGTAGATATCGTTTTTTGACACAACGTCAGGACACAAGTGTTTGAGGGCCTCTTAAATGCACGCCATGCGTATTTAAGAAAACCCAATGAACAAAAATTCAAATCCCTTTTTCCTTTTTCCATTTCTCATTGGCATATCACATCATGAGGGGCTCTCCCGTCTATTATCCATAAAAGTACATATTTTTACATATTATACCTTATGATGTACAGTTTTTGAAAATAAAACCACCTAGTTTTTTACACTTGTAAATAAAGAAAGAATGTAGATAGATAGAAAAGAATCAACTAAAGCTTTTTTTTTTTTTTTTTTTTTTTGCGTTTCTTTCCCAAGCAATGTTCACTCAAAGAATCTGCTTTGTTAGTCTCAAATCATCTATAGCAAACAACATGTTCAACCCCTCCTTCAACCTCTCAAACCTTGAAGCATTCTTACCAAGAATAAGCATATGATCAACATAAAACAAAAGTAGGATAAAATCATGCACAAACACACAATGATTAGAAGTAACCTTCCTGTGGCCTGTTTTCTCATAACACGCTCTAATTTCTTGTACTACTGCCTCGGCACTTATTGCAAACCATATAAATTTTTTTTCTGAAACGATAGACTTGATCTTATATACCTATAACATGAAACACTCAGACTGCTCTAATCTTATTTACCTATAACATAAAACCCTCAGATTGCTCCGTGTAAATATCTTCATCAAAGATCATAATGAAGAAAAGTTGTTTTCCCATCTATCTACTCAACACCTAAATCAAAAGTAGTAATCAAACCAAGCACAACTCTAGCGGAAGACATTTTCACAACTAGGAAAAGATTCTGAAAAATCAACTCCTTTCCTCTGATTGTAACCTTTGACAACCAATCTAGCCTTGTACTGTGCGTGAGAGGAATGTTCTTCCTTCTTTAACCAACATATTCTTCAGAGCTCTCTTACCCTTAGGTAACTTTACCAAATTAATGGTATGATTATCATGCAAAGATTTCATCTATCTTGCGTTGCACTGAACCACTGATCTTTTTTGCTCACTTTCCAATACTTCATCAAAGCACTCAGGTTCTCTCTCGTCAGCTAAAAGCAAATAAATGTTAGAATAATAGGAGTAAAAGGTCTACTAACTCTAGTAGTCTGTCTGACTAGATCTGGAGCTTTATGTAATTCCTTTGGCAATTTTGTAACTACTCGCTCTTGAACATCACAAGTATCATCATCTGGTATCTCAACATCAGCTGAATATTGTTGCATATTAGTCTAAACTGACTCCTCAAATGTAACAGAATTACGACACGTGACATCATCATCTAGATCAACAAGATTATCATGCACTTGTAATCCTGTCGTCTGAACCTTCTGAATATCCTCAATAGTTAGATCTTCATATAATACCACATATTTGCTTCTGACAAGCTTTTTCACAATTGGATCATACAACCTACATCCAAACTCATCCCGGCCATAACCCAAAAAATATACTATCTAGTCTTTGCCTCAAGTTTAGACCGTTCATCTTTAGGAACATGAACAAAAGTGTTGTATCCAAAGACTCTCAAATGATCACAGGAAGACTTCTTGCCTGACCAACCATTTGTTGGAACATCTCCATCTAAAGCAACTGCAGGAGAAATTAATCACATGCACAACTACATATAAAGATTCACCCTAGAAACTATGTGACGACTTGGCCTTAGAAAATAAACAAAAAACCCTCTCAACTAGTGTTCTGTTTATATTTTCTGTCTAACCATTCAATTGAGTCGTAGGAGGAGGAGTCTTTTGATGCTGAATACCCGGTTATATGCAATAACGATCAAATGGCCTATGATACTCACCACCATTGTCTATCTGGATGCACTTGACTTTCCTCCCTGTTTGTCTTTCAACGGAGGCTTCAAACTTCTTAAACTTATCAAGAACTTGATCCTTAGTCTGTGTAGCATAGGCCCAAATTTTTCTGGAATAGTCATTAATGAAAGACAGAAAATAAGGTGCACCACTAAGTGATTGTGCATTTAAAGGACCACACACATCATAATGAATCAACTATAAAAAGCTTAACTTTCTGTGAGGGCGATTGCTCTTGAAAGGCATGCTGTTCTATTTCTCTGCCATGTAACAATATCACTCGTCTAGCTTTGCAATACCAGGTTCAGATATTGCTTTATTTCTGATCAAACAATTAAGTTCCTTTTCATATGTCTAAGTCGCTTATGTAATAAATCATATGAGATTTTGGCATTAGCTACATTAACACTGTCGAAAATAGAAGTTTGCATCACGTAAAGGTTAGAGCATTTCTTTCCACGAGCCACACCCAAAGAACACTTGGAGATTTGTGCATTCTCCACCAGCGAAACTGTTGCAGAAACCATCATCATGAAGTTCACCAACCGAAATCAAGTTTAAGCAAATATTTGGTATAAATGTGACATCTTTAAGAATCAAAGCATCATTACTAGTTTTCAGACACACATCAAGCATACCAATGACCTTTGACAAGCCATCATTGCCTATCGTGAAAACTCCAAAATCACCAGGAGTTTAGGAACAAAAGATACAAATGAAATGAGAATGGATTAAAATCACTATATCTTGGGAACCTGCATTCCAAATTTGAGCAAAATCTGACAACAAACGATTTTTTGATTACGATTCTGATGAAGCTGGTCACCAGGGTGCCGAATTTCCTTTTCTCTATCACTATTGGGTGTCTCTTCTTATCTCTCTTATCTTACTCTTCCTCTTTCAATGATTTAAAAAGTGTAGATCATCTTTTTACCTTAATGAACGTTTAATAATAAGTTTAAGATGTGACACACAAGAGAAAATAATGAGACTTGATCCCAACAATAAAATGGTAGGATCCTTGTAGTTTCTTCCGGTTTCTCTAGAAACGGATGAGGACACGTTTTCAAGCATTGGATTTAAGACAAAAGCCAGCGTCTTCACACAAAATATAAAATAAAACAATTAAATTCCTATTTCTGTCGACTTGGGGTTTTTTTATTTTTTATTTTTAAATGGAAAAACCAAAAAGACTTGAAAACCTGGTATAAACAAATCAAATCTTATAGGTAAGCTTCCGGGATGTTGCGGATGCGTTCTGTAATTCCAACTTCCAAGCCCCTTTCCTTATAAATAGCATGGTTTAGCCGTTGAGATTGGATTCCATATAAAGTTAGTTTGCATTCTTCGAATATATCAATACCACATCCACAAATCTTCTGCAAATAGCCCTCCGTCTTTGAATTTCTTTTGACCATCATCACATTCAGCGTGATGAACAAGTACGAGCAATACTTGCGCGTGTTCAAGGATTTCGATGAAAACGGAGACGGAAAGTTATCCCCTCGTGAGTTGCAAAAAAGGATGGAGTGTACAGGATGCGGTCTAGTGTCGATGGAGGAGGTAGAAGCGGCGGTGGCATCCATAGATTCGGACGGGGATGGTTATCTATGTGTAGAAGACTTGGTGAGATTAGTGGAAGAAGCAGGAGGAGATCTGGAGGAGAACAATGATCTTAGAGAGGTTTTCAAGATGTACGAAGCACAAGGAAGTGGATTTATAGACCCCAAGAGCTTGAAGAGGATGTTAAGGAGATTGGGACATTCCAAGACTCTTCTCCAATGCAAGCACATGATCGATTCCTTTGATCTCAATGGTGATGGTGTCCTTAGCTTTGATGAGTTCAAGACCATGATGTCCGCTTGATTTCTTTTTCTTGTCTGTGAATTCACACCATCTTTTATCCATGGAGGTGAAATATATGCATGTATATACATATATACATATACGTCTGTTTCTAGGATGTTTATTACCTGGTTGCCTGCTTTCTGAATTATTACGGTGTGGGTTTTTACCCACAAGACTGCATCAATTATTCTGAAGCAAATTCAAACAAGCCTCCGCCATTAATTTAATATGTCCCATTTCTACACCCTATACTGCATCAAATACTCATAAGCAAAGTCATGAAAGCTACCGCCATTAATTTACAGGTGAAAAGAAAAAAGAAGACCAAAACTTCAATGACAGCCCAACGCGATTCACAAGCAAACTTTAAATAAATAAACATACTCTTCAACATATATAGGCAACGACTGCACATGGACGACAGTGGTAATCAGGTTGTTTGGTCCAAGAAAATCAAATTAATCACCATGTTAGTCGAATAATGCTTATTCAAGAGGAAATCCATCATTCTGAAGCTTAAGCTGACATGAATAAACTCTATCGGAATGTCGGATATAAAAGTCAACGTATTTTCACATCATCATCTGACAACATAAATACCTAAACAACAAATAAGCATCTGTATATTCTGAAAGGATTATAATATAAATTAGTTACATGACTAAACATCTCGCGTGAAACAACTTTTAAAGGCAGGAGGACTTGTATTAACATATATACATGCTCCACATTTAAGCAGTTTTTGGTATTTGAAAAATAAACAAGACATGTTATAGTACATTATGTCACATGTGCATTAATGTATAGTACTGGAATATTGATTTCCAAAAGTAGGTGCGCTGCCTCGCGTGAAAAACGTGTGGAAGTCTGTAAGGCGGTGTAAAAGTTCCAGCAAACGGTGAGGATTGCATTACGTTTATCTTAGTTTGATATTTTTTTTTTTGTTGGCCATTTTTGATGTAGTTTTATTTTTATAGTCTCTTACTGTGTCTTTGATTTTCTCAAATCTCTACCCAAGTTCCACCGCCAACTTGGAAGTTAGTTTGACCTTTTTCGTCCTAAATTTAAGAACTGACTTTTTTTTTAAAAGAAAAACAATGATTGTATCATACATTACTCATCCTTTTAAAGGTATTTTCACACGTCAGCACCGGGACAAGGAAAAGGTTGCCTCTGTTTATATCGACTTTTTTTCTCCTATTTTTTAGTCTAGACATATCCAAATAAAGGTTTACTCGCCTTTTTTATTTTTATATTTTTCACCATAAAAAAAACTTTTGCAGAAATTAATAACATTATTTAAAAAATTTGATTATGTCGTATAAAAGTGTATTTTACAGAGATTAAAACAAACACCATATTAAATATTTCATATTGTCTATGCCAATTAATAAAAAAATAAAAATTAATTATTTTCCTACATTATCGTAACAGGAAAACAAAATAAAAAATGAAATTGACACTCCAAACGGACACCAGCGAGGGGAAGGACAGAAAGAAATATGCATAGAAGGATAAATATTAGATTCTGTAAAATCAAGCAATATAAGAGAAAGAAAAAGTAATAAATAAATAATTTTTCAATGTCCTATATATTTTGTATTAAGAAAGAAAAAAATAACGTTTACTTGGAAAAAAATTAAACAACTTTAGACGAGACATTCACTGAACAACATGAACAAGTATAGCCTGACAAGCAAAGTATTGTCATTAAACTTGTTTAAAACTATGTTAATTAGCTGGAGTCATGTAAGGTAAGGCTCATTACGTTTAATATTAGAGAAGTATTGGTCTTCTCAAATTTGAAAAGCCGCTATGCTCTATTTTAACAAACTTCAACTCTGTCACTAAAACACATTATTATCAAAACCATTAACAAAGATCGTCTCAATCAATAGGATAATCAAATTCCACTTCGTTATCGATTACTTATTCAGCAGAGTTCAAACTTAAATTCAACCATGTCAAAAACGTCATTTTCATCCAATCTAGTGTTCTTTGATCATTTAGCCTTTAGACCAACCATTTTGTTGGATCTGTGAACAAAAGGGCTATGTAGTCAAAAGGACGGAAAGCAACCGAGAGTATGGCTAACTAGAGTTTTGGGGTGAAAGAAACACATTTTTTCTGAATTTTAGATCGAAAGGACAAGTGCAAACAAAAATGGGGGGGGGGGGGGGGGGGGTAAGAGAGTTCGAATCTTAGGCCGTTTCTACGGGAAGCAATTGAGGGCATGGGCAAACTAATATGTTTCCAAAAGAAAGACAAAGACCTTGGCTACTTGGAGAAGACTGCTAGAAGAATATGGTTATGTCACCACGGTGACAACCAATGGACATCTCTTATAGACAGCGGCATGCATATTTGGGTCTCTTACATGCTTTTATGAATAGCACACACTGCTGCTCTATGACTAGGCCTCTGTTGCACATACCGCGTCTCTACAGCTACAGGATTACGAACAACCCTCTTGGATTATTATAGCTTCAGTTATTGGAATTGAATTCTCAATGAGTCCCTCTAAAAGACCTCTTATAACCACTTGGGGCGAACTTATCTTTTCTTACATTCGACCTCGTGTTCTTCTACATTCACTTGGTCACTGAAATCCTCACTCTTTTTTTCTGTACATCAAATCGAACCACCTTCACCGCTTGACGGTTGATTGTGTTAGACCATCAACCACCTTTGTAATTAGTTACCTGTTAATGGGATAAAGGACGTTATAAGAGAATTATCAAGTTAGTCTATATAATTTAATTGAATGTTCAAATATGTCGCAGGACTCCCTGCCTTTGTTTTATTGTTTCTTGTCCAATTATCAATATTCTGGGTATCTAAGTAGCTTACCATTTATCAATTTAATATTTCCCTAAGATGTTTTGAGTATCTGACAACGGATCAGCATCACCTAAAGTTCCTGTTGCCCAACGCACCCCTAGCTCTGGGGACATGTTCTCCTTTCCCATTTATTTGTTTTTTCTATGCCGATTAACTACTGCAGCTATTCAAAACACATTCAGTTGTTTGAATGTTTCCGGGCTGATCCTTTCACAGCAGAAGAGCCGCTAATGTGTAGCTGATTACATTCAGCTAATTATAAAAACTAGATGGGGAGTAGAAGACAGTAATTCATTGGCAGCTTTAAATAAATAAAAAAAACTGATATAACTCTTCGACTTTCACAAGAATCATTTTTATCTGAACGTAAATTGACAAGCCAGTATAACATTCCCTGTGAAATGATGAATTCAGATAAATGACTCAAAAGCTTACAAGTTTGTATTGTTTACAAATTGAAAATAGAAAGCCGGGTTACAAGCCTGAGGCAAGATAAATCAACACCACAAATACACCTTTTTTCCCCAGCAAAGTGGATGCACAATGCAAAGTTACACAACTTTTGTTCACTTGTTTACAGATAGCAATGAGTCTTCACCCCCATTTAATTTGAACTATTTTTCTGAGCTTCCTCCACACTGCCTCGCATTAGAGATATAACCTTTGCTGGCTCAGGAGCTCCAAACACGGAGCTTCCAGCCACAATACAATTTGCTCCTGCTGAAGCGGCAATATCAATGGTTGAAGGACCCAAACCACCATCAACCTATAAGGCTCATAGAATGAGTATGTTCAGATTAATTTGATTGACTGATTGAAAGTAGAAGTTCAAAGGTTGCTGAAAGAATGACTGAAGAAACAAGATGAAAATGTTTTTCAGACGAACTTCCAACAAGGGCTTAACATATTAGTGTAAAAGCTCTTGGTATGCACCTCAAAAAAGATACCAAGCATGATTCTCAATATCTTTAAAGGGAAAAGGTTTTGCAGTGAACACAGTAAGTCCCCTAAAGCAGATCTTATGCAAACAATGATACTTAGGTCATTACGGCTAAAAACACGAGCCTCCACCCAAAACTAAGTATTCTTGTATTTATAGATTTTGTTTGACAAACACGATGTTAATTCAACACCTCTCTGCAGAATTTAACTTCGTAAGTCAGTTTATGACTGTACTAGATCAAAAGAAATGTCCCAAGATACAAATATTACATCAACTCATGAAAAATATCACTGCTGAGGTCAACGAACGCTGTCACCGAACAATCCCCCACATGATCCAAATTTATACAAGAACACGCATAATCAATCATAAACTAACATCTCTGATATTAATCAAAAATAATGGCACTTAACGTATACAATGACTTATGTCTTGAATCGCCGCTAGTACAAATAGAGTTATATAAACAGGAATAAGATGGAGTCTTGACTCATATTCTTCTACTGTTTATATGAACAAACAAACGACATATTATTATCTACTTCTTACAAGTTCGCGGTGTGGTGCGAAAACAACTATGCACCCAGTCTCAGATTTATATAAGCACTCTAGTGAATTATTCTAAACTCTTATAGGAAGCAGCACCACCTTCACACTTATATAGGTGAAATTCATTAAGTGCGCACGACTTACACCACCATAAAACATGGCTATGAATTTCATTAAGACATTCTTAAAGTCTCACCCTCAAAAACTTGCAGCGAGCACTATCTTCAACAAAAGAATAGGGAGGGACCAGTTTAATAATGGTGACTAGAACTCTTCTATGACTTATTTTATGAAATTGAACTCCATTTGTAGAATCTCTACTAGTAGTGGGTTGAGTTGCCATCATAGAGAGTCCCCATCAAACAGAATAAGTCTCATCTCCCTCGATATTACAAGAATTAACTTACACTTAGTTCTTTCCGGGCAACTCTCATCGATCTCATATTGTCTATAATTTACCCCAAGGAAACTTATGAGAAATTCACACCGCTGCATCATTCATCAAGAGCTGGCACCTTCTCAAGTCGTCTCTGTTAGTGATTCAGATCGATGAATCACTCAACAAAACATCTTGTTAGCCCACAAAGACTAATTATAGACAAGCATGAAAACATTGAGTTTTGTTTAATCAAGCAAACCATCAAACAGAACATTTCCATAATCAACTTCTCAATAGAAACAATCAGCATTCATCATAAACAACTTTATCACAGAGTTAGTTTTATCAACAAACAAAATAAGATTCATTTCATATGCATCGCGAAAGCCTATCATACACATAACCTCAAACATAACCTTCAACCAAGAAGAACAACTAACTAAAAACCATTTTAATGTTCATCTAATTTTCTACTTTACCTCATAAACTTCTTTTGAAGTCATACAACATATACAACCTATTTACATTAACCCCTACATTTTTCCATAATCTCATGTCTGTATTAATCACAAAACATCATTCTTTGAACCAAATTCAAAATTCATTTTACTACATGATATTTCAATCATACCATAGACTCAACAAAATTATATTTATATCATCAATCTTACATTTAGTTTCGTGTTCCATTTACATGATACACTAAATACTAGTCTTACAACCTTCAAAACACATTTCTCATCATGATGAAATAGAAATCAAATACCTAACACTAGAAATTATCATGTACACATACGCACCATCATCATAAAGTCACAAATATAACTATTTCAACTATTTCATTTTCGACAAGAATCTCTATTCTCAAAAATGAAAGTAAACTATTAAATTTCTCTCTCTTAGATTTTTCATTTAATCATAGAATACTTTCAATATTATATATAATTAGAATGCTTAACATGTGAACATCTAGACAATTTTTTCTTTGACATAACATCTCAATTCAAATGACAAAATCAACTTCAAAAACTTACAACCATAGTTTAAACTTAAAGTCACTATCAAGACACGAAGTTAAATCATGTCATATATTTAAACACGTTTACGTATATGCATAGATTTTTTTCACAAATCATAAACAAAAACATGTTTTACATACTTTGAATCATTTAGGGTTGACAATATTCATCTTTTTCATTCTCTTAGTAGTATTCGAATTCTCATGATCTTGTCTAACATAGTACAAGACAAGTGAATGAATCACACATAAACTAAATAAAAACCTACTAAGAATCAAAGGATCACATATAAAAACTGACAAAATTAGCGTTGTTTGGTAGTGACTTGGAAATCAATTCCTACATATAATAGGGGAAAAACACATTGACAACTCCAGTATTCTTGACAAAGTTAACTTTAAGAGCACTTTCAACTTTCTATCTACTTGGATTTCTCGTGCATCCTTAAAAGAAATTAGTCTACCACTTTTTACTCCTTGAAAATCAATAAATAAATATATATTGTTTGCAAAGTACTTGGTAGGGATAGTGCCTACTATCTTTTCCATTTCACTACTGACAAGGTTACCTCGAAGAAGTTGATAACCATAGTGATCTTCTTGTCTTTCACCGTGTTAATATTCTACTGATTTCTTCTCTTCATTTATGGTCAAATATTGTATTGATGTTACTTTTGTTGCATGTTCATCTCTTTTTTTGGGCTTCCGTTGGTTAACGCCAGAATCATTTCATGCTTGGTCTTTTTTGAGTCCAAGTCCAATGTTGATAAACATGGCCCCTTTCGAGATGAGTGTTCCACAACTAATTGCCCAAACTCCACTCTTGTGTATGTAGTCCTGGTGGTTCCAAGCTTCATGCGATGTCTTCATTTGAGCATCTTCCTTTGAACGGCTATTTTGCTCAAACTCAATGTATCTTCATAGAATTCTTTGATTTATATGGCCTTTCTATGATGTTTTTTATTGAAGATTTAACTCCCACAGTTTGCCGAAATGGAGGTTGAAGAATGCCAAGTAAATGACAACATAAAATCTATAACAGCTTACCTCTGTTCGCATGCTTTGCGAGAAGAACTTTGAATTTGTGTAAAAAAAATGTTTAATATCAGAGGAAAGAAGAAAAATAAGAGAAAGAGAAATTCTGCATGATTTTTCGAAGTTTTCAAAAGTATATGTTTCAAAACTTAGGATCTTTGTATTTACAGATTTTGTTTCACAAAAAAGACGTTAATTCAACACTGGTCTGCAAAATTTAACTTCCTAAGTTAGTTTAAGACTGTTTTAGATTGAATAGAGATGTCTCAAATGCAAAAGTCGCATCAACTCGTGAAAAGACATCACTGCTGAGGTCATCAAATGATGTTATCGAACATTCGGTGACTTTCACCAAACATTCCGTCAAGCATTTGCTGAGCCTCATATTCTCATTACAAACTCTGATTTTTTTCACCAAGCATTTGGTGAGTTCTAAATTCAAGGATTAGTGTATTCTGTCCAATTCATGTTTCATTCTATTCTCCAATTCAATCTTCTTGCATGTTTTATATAGTTTTGGGACGCTATCTAAAGCACTTTTATGTGTTTTTTTCTAACAATTTGAACCATATGAAAGAAATGAAATTTAGGGTGAATGAGAATTTAGCAAACAAAATATATGGAGTTTGGTACTTTGTAAAATGGGTAATGGTTGCAATCATAATTTCCACAAATCTTCAAGACATACCTCTATATCAAGTGATGGGTACTTATTTCTGAGTAAACGGACCTGGAAGATCAGATCAACACACAGGTAATGATGAAAGGAAAAAGATAATAATCATGAAAAATGACTAATTGAAATCAACGAATTCGCATTTGTACCTTATCCATAGTCTCTGGCATGAACTTTTGACCACCAAATCCAGGTTCAACAGTCATAACAAGAACCAGTTCCACAAAGTTTTCACCTTCAACCTATCATGAACATAATGCATCAGCAACACAACAATAGCTTCTTGCAGCAAAGCTATTCCTAGTTCCACTATGGCCATTCATTTTCATTGTTATTTTTGAATGACACATTACTCTTTATCTCACTGCAAATGACTGGATGATGCCCCTGTGGTTAAAAAATATATAACTGGACAGAGATACAGGAGAAGCATGAGACTTGCATACCAGGGGATACACTTCTTCAATTGGCGTTTTGGGTTTCAGTGCTACACCAGGTCTCATTCCTTTCGATTTGATCTTTTGGACAAGTTCTTGCCAATTGTCTGTAAGGTATTCAATCTTTGCCTAATTCAATCACAAATAATGCAACAAGTACAATAGTTCAACCATATGCAACAGCTATCTCACCTTTGGATACTTCTACATGAAAAGTAAAACCTGAAGCACCAGCTTTTCCCAATGGTTCCACGTAATCAAGAGGGTTAGTGACCATAAGGTGGCAATCCAGATACGCACTGTAAAGAATATCGGAATGCATGAAGGAGAAAATATCATTTGTCACATTTCTTTCGTTAATGATTGTGTTCATGAAGCAATTGTATGTGTCATCAAAACATAGAAATCAGAATTTTACTTCGTATGCTTCCTCAAGCTTTCAATCACTGGAGCGCCGATTGTGAGATTGGGAACAAAATGTCTGCCACATCAAAATCAATTAAACCATAAGATAAGTTATATCCAACACGCAAAGCATTTCCAAGCATGGATCAGCAACCACTGATCTCATTCAGCGAATGAAGTGTTCATGTTGAAGTGCAAATGTCAAACCTACCCATCCTGCAAAAATCCAACAACCAGGTATACTTGAGTTATAATTAGTCCATCAAAATAACATCAAGACATAAATTTAGCTGATAATAAGATTGATCCATTCATTGTGAATGTGAACAAGACCAGCTTATGATGAAAAATTGATCCACATAGTAAATAATATTCGGTCCTTGGACAAAACTGCTAGGCTTGGGGTCATATGGATGCGGTAGAAAGTAGGATAGTAATCATCAAAAAAAAAAGCGCCCAGAAAGGCTCAACAAACATGGTCAACATCTACTAATAGACAACCGAAACAGCAATTCAACAATTCACCGGTGAACTTATATAATTTCAGATGAAAATCGTAAAACGATCATGAAAACGTTAATCAAAAACTTATTGTAAGAATTACCATGATATCCATGTGGAGCCAATCGGCGCCACAGCGGAGCATGCGGTCGGCCTCCGATGCTAAATTGGCAAAGTCCGATGAAAGCATCGACGGTGCGATTTTAGTCATCACCATCGGTGACACAGATCAGATGTGGTAACTTTATCAGAGATTGTTTTCTTCTTCCCCAAAAGTTAGGTATTCACCCCGGATCTTGAGTTTTTAAAACATTAACTACTTGTCGCGCGGTCACGCGTCACCGCAACCGCACCCTTTTGGTGAGTGATCTTATCCCGTCGATTTCGTGCTTGTGGTAATCTTTTTTCCATTTACTTCTCTTTCTTTCTTTGTTTAAAAACTTCTACCATACATGTGTCTATATATATACATACACACATATGTATCTATACACATATATATATACATATATATAAATGTATACACATACATATACACACAAATACATATATACATACATACATATGTACATACACGTGTACATATATACACACAAAAATATATATATGTACACATACGAATTTTAAAATTTTCTAAATATTGGCATCATATAAGTTACCGTTTTATCATTAGAAACAAATAGGGGTGGAACCCATATTTTAAACACAAACCACTTTTAAATTACATCCTGCTACACTTCCCCATTCTTTATTTCCTTTTTTTCTCGAGAAACTTTCTCCTAGTATGTGCGTGTAAGTGTATCTATACATGTGTGTATGTATACACACATATATACGTGTATATGTAATATGTCTGTGTGTGTGTATATATATATATATATCATATACATATGAGAAGTATGTAGATGGTAACTTGAACATAATTATGTATATGGAAAAGTATGTATTAGAGAACGATATTCTAGAAAACTATTGTTATTTTTTTGATTTAAATATAGTTGAAAATGAACTACGTAAGTTAAACTAAAATAATAAAAGTTTAAAACAGATGTGGTATATGACACTGTATGTAAGTACCGATATTAATAGCCTGCGTCCATATATATTTCCTTAAACATCGTGGTGGATTTTTATTTTTTATTTTTTCATTCAACACAATCCGATAATGGTGACCAGGAGGACGTGAGATCTACAGTCTATATATATGAGATATTCCAAAGCAAGATCGTATTTTCCTCTTTCTCATTTAGAAATCTTTTTATAGAGTATCAAAATTATCAAGACTAACTATTATCGTAATTGGTAATCGCAATCTGGTATCTACCCAATAAATCTCATATTATATAAATATATGTCCTTAATTTACATGATCACTTTAATTTAATAAAAATATTTATGACGGTGTTTATAACACATTATTAATATATGTAGACCCGATTGTTAAATATAATCTAAATGGAATGGCAAAAGGAAAGGTAGTGGATGTGGCATGGAGGAAAGTGGGGAAATCCGCTGGACTCGATGTACATAATAACATATCCTCTTATTATAAAACGGAAAAGGAAAACAATAAGAAAAGGACAGACCCAAAGTATGTTGTTTAGCTTCCACATTTAATATGTTTTTGTAAGAAACATTAAAGTTTTAAATTGTAAATGAATAGAAGTACAATAAAGAAAATGGTGTTTGTGGTTTTGGTCTTAATATATATATCCACAATTTGTTTAAAGAAATTATTAATAGCATTAAAAAATTTGTTTATCCACCAAATGTTCACAATATCTTTATCTATCTTTCAGATGTTAAAGAAACAGTCATTAGCCATATCCGTGTTTACAGATTTAGAGTGAGATAAGGCAACGTGACATTTTTTGTCAAAGACAATATTCTGTTTATGGTAACGTAAACGAACAGTGTGTATGTATATATCCTCTAGGAACCAACTTACACCACATGGTGTGAGACAGTAATTCTCACCTGCCTACCGTGGAAGTTCTGCACCTTAATATTTTAAGGACACTGTATTCTTCCTTATTTGTCTATCCGCCGTGATTAGTCCACGTTAGCGGTTAGACTAGTCATCCGCTCATCCCACAGGCCACAGGGGCCACGGCTTGCTAACTATTTGGATTACGCTTACAACAACTGTTTGAAACTTGGATCAGACGGAGTCACTGAACTCATAACGGCTTTTAAATCATTCATTACTTTTAGTTTTATATCAGCGTTATTAGATCGTTACCAAACCCTAATATAATCCTTATGTTTCAAAAATATCCTCATAGATTTCATTTTGAGTTATCTCAAAAATATTGTCTATTTTCTAAAAATAATAATATTCCATAGTGAAAGTTTTCATGCTACCTTTCCATTAACATTAACAAGATTTCTCTGTGTTCTCTCAATTAACCAAATAAAAGTATAATAGGAAGAGTGACCGAAATAGTTTTCATCATCATCATTTGTACCCATTATATTCCAACGACAGCAAAATCTATCGCTAGGGTATAGGGAGTGTAAGTGGCAGGCAAACAATACCACTGTCCCAAGAGATATAGAGTTTGCTTCAGTGAGACCCCCGACTCTATATGTACCTGCATATATGACATAATAATAGAAATATGGTGTACCAGTGTGTTAATGAGGGAATTCAGAAAATACAAAGAGGACGCTATCGATATTAAAATACACATAACGTGTATATATACACATAATGCAAAACAACGGTAAAACATAAACAAACAAGTGCAAAGTCAACCTAAAGCGTGGATAGTGTCTACGCCTATCTACGTCTCTAAATATACTCTAAGGTGCCCCTATATATGACCTATACCTCGTTAACTTTAATCTTATGTCTCCATAAACTCCTATCCTGGACCATGTCATCAAAGAGGTGCAAATCTAGTAGTCATGCCTAATCTGCTCATCCCAAGTCAGTTTGGGCCTGCCTTTACTGTTGTTCCCCTCTACAATGAGGCTTTCAATTCCTCTGACAGACGCCGTTGTCTGTCTCCGCTAGACGTGCTCAAACCATTTCATTATTCCCTTTCTTATCTTATTTGCTATACTAGCCACCCCTAACCTTTCTCGAAACACCTCGTTTCTGATCCAGTTAAGCCTTGTATGCCCACACATCCACCTCAACATCCTCATCTCTGCCACTTCCATCTTCTGCAATTGTGACCTCTTGATGGCCCAGCAGTATGTCCCATATAGCATTGCCGGTCGCACTGCCACCCTATAAAATTTTCTCTTTAATTTAGTTGGGAAATTCTTGATGCACAGTACCACCGAGGCCGCCCTCCATCTACACCAGCTTGCTTGAACTCGGTGTGCTACATCACTATTTATGTCCTCATTTTGCTGTACAAATGATCATAGGTACTTGAACTTATGTACCTATGGTACCACTTGATTATCAATGGTGAGATGACTGTTCTCCCTGTCGGCTACACCGTTGAAGTCACAGTGCAGATACTCGGTATTAGAACGGCTAATCCTTAAGCCTTTTCTCTCTAAAACACATATCTACTACTTTAGTCTCATATTCAGGGTATATTTACTCTCTGCAACTAATACAATATCGTTAGCAAAAAGCATACACAACGGAACTGCCTCCTGTATCGTCTTTGACAATTCGTCAAGGACAACTGCAAAAAGAAATAGACTCAACACGGACCCCTAATGGAGGCCTACCTCCACCGGGAAGGAGTCCGTATTCCCTACAGGCGTACGAACGGTTGTTTTCGTCCTAGCATACATATCTCTAATTATGACTATATACTTCATATGAATCCCTCTTGGATCTAGGCTATCCCAGATCAGGCTACGTATCACACTATCATATGTTTTTTCAAGATCGATAAAAATCATATGTAGATCACGCTTCTTCTCCCTATACTTCTCCATTAATCTCCTGAGAATGTGTATTGTTTTCGTAGTCGAACTTCCTGGCATAAAACCAAATTGGTTTACCGTAACCTGAGTTTCTCTCCTAATTCTAGTGTCGATTACTCTCTCCCATAACTTCATGGTATGACTTAGCAACTTAATCCCTTTGTAGTTCCTACAACACTGTGTGTCTCCTTTGTTCTTATATAGGGGAAACACGACACTCTTTCTCCACTCATCAGACATCTTTCATGTTTTATAAATAAGGTTGAACAGAGTAGTTAGCCATTGAACTTCTCCTCTCCTAAATACTTCCACGCCTCAATGGGTATGTTATCTAGGCCAACTGTTTTAGCTCTTCCCATCTTCTTCAGTGCTTTCATCACCTCTCCTTGTGTGATGCTCCGACAGTCGAAGTTATTATGTTGTTGTTGTTGGTTAGTGATGCTTTCTTGTCCTTCGTAGTCGGCATTGCCGCCGTTGAACAGATTGTAAAAGTATGTTTGTCATTTCCACTTGATGTCTTGTGCTTTGACTAACACATGTCCATCTTCTCCTTTTATAAAATTCCCGTCTCCTAGGTCTTGCCTTATTCGATCCCTAGCTTTGGCAATCTTGAACATATCATGCTCTCCGTCTTTTGTTTCTAGTCTTTCATACATCCTTTTATAAGCTGTAGTCTTTGCCTCTGTCACTGCATTCTTCGCCTCCTTCCTGGCGATTTTGTAGTTCTCCTTTAATCTCACTTTCTCTTCCCATTTGTGCAGCTTAACAGCTCTCTAAAAATCCTTTGTTTGTCTTTTATTTTTTGTTGCACATCTTTATTCCACCACCACGTCTCTTTATGTACGGACGGCTTTCCTGTTGTTACCTTAAGAGTTTCTCTCGCCTCGTGAGTAATAGTAGTCGATATTTTTAAATAGTTTGATTTTCTTATATTATACGTATGTCAAATTATGACAATAGTTTTAAAACGGAAGGAGTAACAATTAAGCTTTACATATATATATATGTGTGTGTGTGTGTGTGTGTATATATGTATGTGTGTACTCGCCTACATACAAGTATGTATGTGTGTGTGTGTATACGACGAGGACAAAAGCAACATTCTTCGAAAAAGGTATAAATGCAACCGGCTCGACCCTCTATAATCAACACCATCTGATCACACATGAGCATAGGTCGCCAAGGGTTCATGTCAGCTACCCAGACCCAAATACATAGTCAAATAGGCACTGCCAAGAGGACGTAGGACGCTCCTTCAACGTCGGCACCACAATCAGGTCAGACACGGCTGCCAGGTTGGTCCCAACCAGTCATTCTCAGAGACTTGCATCAAAGTTAATGACCTCGGTCACAGCCTTCACCTCGCCCACATGTGTCAAGTCACCCGGTACCACAAGTCGGCTTCGTTAGCAAATACCAAAAAACCAAGTCAAGCCACCTTGGCTTGGTAAGACAACTCGCACCATGCAAGCAGCCTCGTCGTGCAACAACGACATATGACACCCTCTTAATGGTCATGCACAAACAAGACAAAACATGTGGCAGCCCCATAGTCGCACACATACATTGGCCAATCAAATCATACAAAAGGAAGAAACACTGCCCATTGATGGCAAGTTTATGTTTAGACATAATCAGAAAAAATATTTTTATCGGAATACATAACATTTCCAGAAAGAGACATGTCTTATTTCAAACTCTAGAAAATTTAACCGTCAATCATGAACACGTCCACAACTAACTTGAGCGTCGGAGGTTTTTTTTTCCCAAGAACAACAACTATGAGGCCTATAACATTGTTCGTTTTTGCTGGATAAAACTACAAAATTTTTGATCTTGCTGCTCGAATTAAACATACGATCTAAGAAATGAGTCTAACTTCATTGGTATACATGCATATATGTATAAAAATTATGCGCGTGCATGTATATATGTATAAACATTCTTCTACTTCCCTTCGACTTGTATGCTGATGAAGCATAACCCGATCTGCTAAGATTGTCATGCATTTTCAAAGTTGCTAGTGAGGTTGCATTTCAGTTGCTGAAAAATCTCTCTATTTCTAATTCCTAATGGTGGTATTTGGTAACTAAAAATTAGAGATAAAAAAACCAAATAATGGAAGAGAGATACCGCTCCGGATTCTTTCATCGTAAAAGAGCGTTGACGAGATAGACCGGCTGACACGTGACAATAGAGGGACTGTGAGCGGTTGACACATGACGATAGAGGGACTGTGAGTGCTGGATTAGAAGTGACTAATAGAGAGTGTAAGGCTAGATACAGAAACGTTGACTCTCATCAGGTATCAGATAGTGAGAGGATCTCATACCGAGAAATATATGTAGCTGAAACTCAGATGAGGGTGTGTTGGTTGCTGATCTGTTTTCTTCTTTTCCATTAGAAGCCCATACATTGTCACTAGTAACCGATTCCTGAAGTGGATGGCAGTTATGACTTTAATGATGTCCTCATAGGTATCTTTACTTGAAAAATTCAGCTTCCATCTCAAAATGGTAACCAACTGATAAGAACCTAATTCCTGATAGATGTATTCATGCTCACATTTCCTTCATCATCTTAGACATGCATCAACAATTCCGTGTCTTGCGTATTGCATACACATTTACACTTTCTTTGACTTCGTTCCTCCTTTCCAGGAAATTCGCTTATCCGCATCAATTATATATATCTGGAAATCTTGTGCAAGCTACTGCTCCTGTGTGATATTAGCAAGTTGTAACGATCTACCACACTAGACAACAATACGTATATTCAGTCTACTTCAACCATTCCCTAATAATAATATATGATCTCTTTTTTTCTCCGAATTATTTTCTATAAGCACATTGATATCTGTATATATGTAAAAATTGATCGTCACATTTTAACATATTTTATGTATTTGACCTGTGAGTAAATTTTTGTTTTACATACATGCAAGTCGGATTGCAATATGCTACAGACACAAAGGATTAACAAGCGATGCAGCAATGACCTGATAAGCACAATAAAGTAGGGGTACTTCACTTGTGGAATGCCAGGCCACTGCACTCGGGGAATGCATTGCCTTCATGATCTCTTCCTACTATCACTATTACTTCAACTGCTGTTGCACCTGCATCAACTCCTCCAACTTTTGCACTTCTTGGTCGCCTCCTCATTAAATGCTCATGTCTCGTATGGCCTTTTTTTTTTAAAAAAAAAAAATTATTGCCTAAAACACAACTTCCAAAACATTCGTCACCAACTTTTATTTACAGTGCATAATATAAGACTCGATGCGAATCCAAACATCATTTCGTCTAAAATTCTTAAACATAAATATCCCATGTCCAAGTGCAAAAGTTGTTATATCAAGAAGAGTGTTACAGAACACTCAATTATTCAAATGCGATATATTACACAACTCCAACAAGGAGAGGCTTCAGAAGAGATGCTTGCAGTATTCTGGTCCAACATCAAACCTACTAAACATGAGAAAAACAGCTTGAACATGATAACTACCATTTCATCCCAAATGGACTTCAACGATCCTTCTGCTTATCCTACAGATTTGAGCGACTGACACGAACATTAACTCGATGCCATGATGTATTCAGTATGCCTCTCAAATTCCAAATAACTTCAACATTTTCAGGTTGGACATTAGCAGCTGTATCCACCTGCTCATAAAAGCAATGCTTAGTACTTTGCGAAGGTTAGATACAAACCACAACATTGTAGAGGAGGTTGGGGGGGGGGGGGGGGTTATGCAAATATTCATAGTCTTGCTGATAACTTAATCTAGCACTTCTAGATTACTATGGAACTTCTGGTTCCTATACTTCAATAGCTGAACCATTACTTTGCCAACATTCCATCTCCATTGTCTGTATCTCAGCAGCGCAGCAGCTGAGAATGTTTGAATCAACATTCTAGTGATCCCTTTCTCGCAGAACTCACTAACATCCTTTTTCTAAGCAGAGGACATGAAATAAATATATATGAATAATCAAGCCAATTACATGACAACAAAAGCTACGCACCGCCTTTGCCACAATCTCTGTATGTTTATCAATATCAACCTCAGCCTCAAAAAACACCCACGCCCACTTGTCACTAGTTGTGTCACCAGCACTATATGGAATGCCCGATTTCTGGTACCTCCGGGCTTCCACCCAGGTTTTGCCACCATCAACAGATAGGTCCACTCTCTCTATGCCTCGACCTCCTCCAGATACAGCATATCCTTTTACAGTAATCTGATGGGGAAAGAACTCAGCAAAATGGAAGTTTATAGTCGATTAAGGAGGAAGCTGCCCAAAGAAAACTAACTGGCAAACCTAGAAGCAGTAGCCAATATAACAAGGAAGCCACCCACCTTTCCTGGACTCACAACATTCAGATCCTCCAGTGAACATATTGCGCTCTGCAGCAGCAAAACTTAGTGCATTAACAAAATATTCCCAATTACCAATCAAACCCGTCTCTAAGCTAGCATATCAATCTCAGGCTCGCGTTCCATCACTTCAAGCAACGGCCATAATCATTAGCTTGCAGTTACTGGATTCACTAAGCACACAGATTTAAGGAAACAACATGCAGATTCCAACCACAACTACCACAGCTCCAAATTCACTAACTCAACAGTCTTCAGTTCACTGATAAGAAAAATTATAAATAATTATGCAATAACCTGAACAGGAAAATCCATTTGGGGCTTCCTAGTTGCCCAGTTGATATTATCCCAATCTACTGATGGAGGAAACATCTTGTAGTCTTTCTGCATGAAGAATCCCTGCACGAAAACAATATCGTCCACTAGTCTAGTCAATAAGACAAGGTAGCAGATCGCATAACAGAGAAGTAATAGGATCCTACCTGGCATTCTTCACCTATGATGTTAATTGAATCAAGCCATTTAACAGAACGGGCACCAATAACACCAGGGACGACCACGCGTAGCGGATATCCGTGATCCCTACTAAGCACCTTTGGAAAACATATGCTTGATTATTTTCAGTCCCAAACTACCAGCATGCTGCCATCTTCGACTAACAACGTAACTAATAAAGGACATTCTTTTCACTACAACACTCTCATACACATTTGGAACATTAGATTAATCAGAAAGGAGCACGCCTAAGAAATCATAATTTGAGGATTTTGACGATGGAAATTTTAGTAATGGTGCTTAATTGCCAGTTCAATTTGATTCGAAGTCCAAGAAAGACAACTACAGATGTGCGGTGGATCCAGAAAAAAAGGGCGCCTGCCACAACGTTTATACAAAGGATACATACCTCCCCATTCATCTCATAAGCCAGTAAAACATCAGCGTCATGACTCGTAGCTTGAATTAGGGGAATTGATGCTTTATAAGGGCCTCCATTTTCCTCCTGCAAAAAGATTAATGCAAAAGGTAAATCTATTATTACAGTGACCAATAAGAGGAAAGGCATCAAAAGGGAAATCAACAATTATGATAACAGCTGTTAGAAGGCCATTGAAAATCACCTTACACTTATCAACGCTTACAAATTCAACATGTTTTCCTCCTGAGCGCAAAGTACCCGTCAGCTTAGGTATGCCAATAAGTTCAAGAACATCAGCCAATCTGGCTCCACCCCAAACAGCTGATGAAGATGTGACAAGAGAATGACACCGGAGTTATGTTCCATTCAACTTTACTTGGGAATGGTTTAAATTTCTTTTTTCTTATAGGAAAAACTTTATGCAGTCAGCAACCCAAACATAAATAACTCACTAATACCAGATTTATTACAGAATTCGAATTTAGGCAAGGTAAATCGACAGTTTCTTTGCCTTGGGAATCTTGCATTGCATAATATTCAGTTATCATAAAATGTAAACAAAAAAAAAAACTGAACGAAAAAAAAATGCTAATAGACCCAGTGCTACAGCAATCACAACACCTTAAAGCTCTATCAAGGACAGGAAGCATAAACTCCGTGAAAAGCAAAAGAATGTAACTATCAAGCAAATTAAGCAACTCCTGTTAAGGAAAATGATACAACAACAACATTACCCATTGCCTTAGAGGCTCCCGCCTATGGTGCGGTGGGGTGGGGGCCCGGATGTACGCAACCATACTCATGTTTTTAGAAACACAGAGGTTCTTTTCCGATAACACATACTGAAAATTGCATCAAGCTGTGTCGATCAACTGCTACTTCACAATATAAGAAGCGCATCCAATTTAGTGAGTTATTTTGGGCAAGGAAAAGTGTGTCTTTGACTCTATTGGAAATGGAAATACTGTTAGGAAAAGGATATGGAGAGGAAATGCGAATTATTGATTCGATCATGGCCCAATTGAAATTCAACCAGCAGATGCGACAAAGAAAAAGGAAAACCACATAAAGGCCCTGGTCAAATGGAAGCATATTGTATACACATTATATCATCCTAGAAAATCTTTACGGCATTTTCATCCAAGGGAGTCAACACATAAATTAAGCAAGGGTTCATTAAAAATCTAAACTTCACTTGCATTAGGTATCCACAACCCAAATCAAAGATTGGATCAGAAAATGCATCGACTAGAAGCAACTGCTAACAATTCTTTTACTTTAATGGGGCGGGGAAATGTTGGTGAGTGGAGGAGGAGGATATAGAGAACATATTTCACATCGATACATGATAAGTGATGATCACTATTTCCCCGCCTTCTATATAGCCCTCGAACCATTAACAAATATCCAATCCAATGCTTACAAGAATGCCTGACCAACGAAGCAAACTGTAAACATTTAAGTGGACTAACCATTTCCTACAGCAGCAAGATCCCAGCCAACGCCTTTCACTTTACGGGTATTGCTCATAGCAGTCCTTCTATTGCCAGCACACTACAAATGAAAACCTTCCAACTAAGAATGCCCAACACCATAGACAAATAATTATATTCTATAAGGACCAAAGAAAAGAAACATATATAGATCAGAAACCACGAGCAAAAGAAAGAAGCATGATATGGGGAACATTACCTGCAAAGTGGCTGTCACGGTATACTTTGGAAGACTCCTAGCAAGAGAATGATAAAGGTTCTTTGACGATTTATGAACCGTTCATGAACAATTAAATTTTCAAGTACATTTTTTTTTGAAATGGCTCACCAGATATCTTTCATATACAAATCTCTAGGATTTTCTATTAGACCTGTTATGGAGACAGCATACCTGTTTCACGCAACAGAGCCAAGTGGGTAGGGTATATCTCAGTATGGTCCAATCCATAAACAGAACTTCTACCAATATTAAGCAGTAGAATAGTGGAAACAGTACCTCTCAATGTCATCAACTTCTGGTATGGGTCCATGATTCCTCTTGTAGAATAAATCAGCAGGAGTTATATAAGAAGAAATCAAATCAGTGCGAGATGGCTCAGCATTAAACGGATCCTGTAATTGGAAGAACAAATTGGTGGAGAACAAATTAATGGATGAGTAGACAACACGATGATGGACCACTTCGATATAACATAGGGTTAAAAAAAAAAAAAAAAAGAGAGTTCCGACAGGAGATGGTACCAGGAAGAATTGAGTAAGAAGAAAGTTTCAGAATGATGCAGTGTCTCACCTCCCCCCCTCCCTCCTTAATCTCTCTACTGCAAAGGAAGCCTCATTTCTAATGAGTTTCCACTAGCTTTGCAATAAAGATAGTATCTTTGCAACGGAACGTCTACGCATGTGAAGATATCTTGGTGCAAAATCAACCCAGAAGATCACAGAAAGCACAGACTAGCAAAGCGACATATTGTTGCTCCGAAATCTCTCTCTCTCTCTCTCTCTCTCTCTCTCTCTCTCTCTCTCTCGCAATTTGTGTGTCTGAATTTCAGACCCGTTATAAGTGAAACGTGAATCCTATATTAGGGCCAAACACTTGTACAGGTTTGAACAAATTGAGGATGGGCAAACAGCACGCAGAGAGTAATGAAACGCCATAAAGCAGGTGAGATGACTTCAATCCTAGTGGTATGCATGATTTTTGGTAATCCAAACCCACAAGTAATTACGAACATTGAGCTGTGAAAGAAAAAGTTGCAGAAAAAAAGAAGGAACAGATAAAAGAAGAAGAGGAAGAGGAAGCTAGCCTTGGAATTAACTCTGAGAGAAGGATGACGAGGAGGTTCTTGAGAATAATTAGAAGGTCCCCTGAGTCCAGGCATCCTGGAGGAATTGGAGTGTAAAAGTTGATTTCCACGGCAATCGAGGTTTGAGTTCCCTACTTGTTCTTGTTTCACAACAAATAGACGACCGAAAGGCTTTGGTTATACAGGGATCATCCTATCCTGTTGGACCCCATCGTAAATGGTAATTCACAACAAACTAACGGCGATTTATTTAGAAACCCGCTTTTGTACCGGCATTTTTATTTACTTTTTTCTTATTTCTCAAAAACTGTTTTGCACAGTAGTATAATAAATATTAATTTCACAATAGTATAATCGTCAATTTTCTTTATAAGCCTTTTTTTTTTGATACAATAGAAGAGTTAATTCTTTAAAAAGATAGAAAATGCGTGAAATAAACCCGTCACTAACCAGCAGGGCTGTAAACGAGCCGAACGAGCCGAGCATTGTGTTGTTCAAGCTCTGTTCATTTAACTTAGCAAACGAGCCGAGCTTGTTCGTTTATTTAAACGAACATATTTACTTGTTCAAGCTTGGTTCGTTTAACTCAACGAACAACATTAACGAGCCGAACACCTTAAACGAACGGTGCCACTTACCGAGCTCGAACAGAAAAGGGTGTTCAAGCTCTGTTCATTAACCTTTTATCCGAACCGAGCTCGAGCCTGAACCAAACGAGCCGAACAACCGAACGACTTGGTTCATTTACAGCCCTACTAACCAGTATAGAATTGAACATATGAAAATCCCGATGTTCAGACTTGATTATCAAGTATCAACAAAATTACCTATGGTATAAAATGCTACTGCTTATAGCAAGTATAAGCAAGTCAGTCTACACAATCATATCCATGTGTTAGAAATACATAGAAGTTTTTTCCGATGACCCACAATGAAAATTGCGTCAAACTGTGTCGATCAACTGCTACTTCAAATATAAAAAGCGCATCTATTGATTCATTTTATTTTATTATATTATATTTTAAAATATTAAAAAGAAGTTAGTGTCGATATGTGAAACTGGTTTTTTTTTTTTTAAAAAAAAATATTGAGCAGCTTCTTCTTAGGAAAGGAAAATCTGAGACCTTGGATGCAAAAACGTGAGAAGGTGCCTGGTTTGGAAAGAAGCTATGAAATAGTAAAATCATAAACAAAATTTTGGAACTTGGTGCTTAAAGAGTATTCCTCAAAGGGTAAAGGAAGAAGAAGACTGAGTGCAGATAGATGCACCCGCCAAAATGGCCTTTCACCACCAAACTTTGTCCTCCTCTTGTCCGCTTCCTCGTTTTCTCCCAACCGCCATCACCAATTCCTCCAAGTCCAAACCTTTCTCTCCTGGCTGATCATTGCAAATCCATGTCTCAGTTGAAACAAATACATGCCAGAATGATCCTCACTGCTCGCTTCCAGGACAACTATGCCGCCAGCCGCTTATTAGCTTTCTGCGCTCTCGCCCAAAATGGTGATCTCCGCTATGCTTTCAAACTTTTTCATTCCATCCCTCAACCTAATTCTTTTATGTGGAACACTCTCATTAGAGCTCTAGCTACCACCCCATTTCCTCAACATGCCTTTTTTCTCTATATTAAAATGCGAAGGCTCTCCGTCACTCCCGGTAAACACACCTTTCCTTTTCTTCTCAAGGCTTCTGCTAACTTCAAATCTCTTGCCTCCTGTAAGCAAGTTCATGTCCACGTCTTAAAGTTCGGGCTTTTCTTTGATTTACATGCTGCCAATGGTTTGATCAGGTCTTATTCTGTTTCTGGCGGTCTGAATCATGCTCGCCAAGTTTTTGATGAAGTCCCTGAAAGAAGTTTGAATCTTTGGACAACCATGATTTGCGGCTATGCTCAAACAAAATCTGCAAATCATGCGATCAATTTGTTTCGCAGGATGAATCTCGAGGGCTTTGATCCCAATGAGGTTACTTTGGCTTCTGTCCTGACAGCATGTGCTCATTCTGGCTGTTTAGATTTGGGACAACAGATTCATTATCATATTCAAGAGAAAGGCCTTTACTTGAATGTCATTCTTGGGACGGCTTTGGTGAACATGTATGCAAGAAACGGAGCAATAGTGCAAGCACAAAGCTGTTTCGATAACATGAAAGATCGAAATGTAGCTACATGGAATGCGATCATCACTGGATTGGCTGCTCATGGCCATGCTAATGAAGCACTACATTTCTTCAAGAAGCTAGAAGAAGAGAAGGTGAGACCAAGTGATATAACACTTGTTGGGGTTTTATCGGCATGTTGCCATGCAGGATTTTTGGATTTTGGTCAGAGAGTTTTCCATTCAATGAGAGCATCATATGGCATTGAACCTAAGTTGGAGCACTATGGTTGCATGGTTGACCTCCTTGGGCGTAGTGGGAAGCTTCTGGAGGCGGAGGAGTTGATAAAAGGAATGCAGTGGAAGGCTGATGTGGTTACCTGGGGAGCCCTGTTGAATGCTTGTAAGAACCATGAGAACATAGAAGTTGCTGAACGAGTGGGCAAGGAAATTCTTTCTTTGGATCCTGACAACCATGGGGTATGTGTCATCCTGTCTAACATGTACGCAGAGGCTGGGAGATGGGAGGATGTGTTAAGGCTAAGGAAGGTTATGAAGGAAGGAAGGTTAAAGAAGACACCTGGGCGCAGCCTTGTGAACGATGGCCCCTAATCTGTACTGGAGACGAATTGATGGAGAAGAAACAATGGGAGACGAATTGATGGAGAAGAAACAAGTGGAAGCCATAGCGGCAGCTGCGTACTACTCACTTCCAACTAACTGCTATTGATTTTACTTGAGACAACTTCCAACATGAGTGTCGTATTTGTTCTTCTTCTCTTCCGACTGCGTGGCCGTTCTTTCCTGACCACAATCGTATCCAAGGTAACCCCATTGCCGCCTTTTCCTTACCATTCCGACGACTTTCTCCACAAAAATATATTTGTGATGATGGTGTATTTTTTTCATTGTTGTGTCTAGGCTTTTAATATAAAAAAATACATATAATGATACAAAGCACATTTTATAATTTTAAAATTATGTTTTTAAGAAATTCAAATTTGCATTTACTATATATTATGATATCAATCTATATTAAATACACAAAAGTCAATTTTTTCATGTAAATCTCTTTACAATTAACCGTCGAAATAATGATCTTATTATATTATAATCAATGTTGCGTCGTTTTTGTTTTTATCAGAAAACACATCGTTACGCTATTGGAAATCGGGTCTCAAAGGAAATCTGCCATCTATTTTATCAACTTTACATAGAAATGGTTCATTTCATGGAAAAAGGCAAAAAAAAAAATGGTATTATGGCGTAAATACATTTTCAAGCCTGGTCTTACCGGTGCAAATAAACCAAGCAGTTGATCAAACCAAATTCAGTATGAATATTTGCTTCACTGCTTCATCCGATAAAACTCAAAAACAAACTCGATTCGAATATTTAACGAGCCAAGTTTAAGTTATTGGTGTTCGCATTGTTAACTTATTAGCATATTCAAGCTTATAATATATATTAAAATTATCCATGATTTGATGTTACATAAGTAAATCTGTTTAATACAAACACAAAATTAAACACGATAGCTATTAAAAACTATAATGATAATAAGTTTTTATGTAAAAAATAATAATTGTTCAATAATATCAGCTAAAAATGTATGTTTTCATTGTTACATACGATTTTCGTAATAAAAAATTATTTACTTTTGTTTGAAATAGATTCAAGTATTTTTCGATTTCAATTTGGATTCGAACACACTCGATCGAGTTTGAAACCATGTTCGAATTTGAGTTCAGCGAATTTTAAAAATACACAGCCATAAGGTTCAAAATGTCTCAGATTGTATGCATTCAACTCTCACCGCAGTTTCCTCGACCCTTTTCTTTTTCTGTTTTTTCGTTTTTTTCAACAAGACCCAAAGGAAAGGTTTAGAATAAATAGGAAAAACCTCCCAAACAAAGACATAATGAAGTACGCGGGGGCTTTTTCACAAGAAAGAAGAAACTACGGCGGGGCGAAAGGTAAATTAGTGAAAGAAGATCGAAAAAAGAAAAGAAGTGGAGCCTGCCGTCTTGGGACGGGCCAAGATCTTTATTTATTTATTTAACTAATATTCGTAGCAATACTCAAGACATAATAGAAGAAGCAGGCAGCAGTGTTTGCAATAGTTGAAGCCCTAGTGTAGAGCGTAGCGGTGGGTAAGAAAACTTGATTACTTAAAGCTTGGGGCAAGAAAGAGGAAAAATCACAGGTTAACTATTAGTTGAGATGGATATGCAAAACGATTTCGACCGTATCCTCTTCTTCGAGCACGCTCGAAAAACAGCGGAGTCTACTTATGCTAAAAATCCTCAGGACGCCGATGTACTTTTTCATGCCTTTTTGTATATAATTTTCAGTGATTTACTTCTATTTATCCCGTGACCGGGGTTTTTTTTGGTTCTATTTTCTTTTTGGTCGTTTCGAGTCTTTTGATTACATAACTTGCTGATTTGGTATGTCCCATCTCTTTTCCAGAACCTGACGAGATGGGGAGGAGCTTTGGTAGAGTTATCTCAGTTCCAGAACGTTCCTGAATCCAAGAAGATGATTTCAGGTGCTCTTATTTCTCTTCCTGTAGGTCGCTTCAGCTGTGGCTCAGGGATAGCTAAATTTCGAAGCAGACTTTTTTGCTTTTCTGGTTTCGTGTCTCTGTATTGATGGGGTGGGGGATGGAGATGTATGACTGCATGGTGATAATTGAAATCAAACGCAGGTGGTTTATATTCTAAACAACTCCATTCTATTAGAACATTTACAGGGAAAGTTCATTTGAATTGGAACAAATTTTTAATTTTGATTGTTTTATTTATGGTTTTAATCAATATATAGATGGAATATCAAAGTTGGAGGAGGCATTGACAGTCAACCCAAAAAAGCATGACGCTCTTTGGTGTCTGGGCAATGCAAATACTTCTTATGCTTTTCTCACTCCTGACAAAGATGAAGCTCAGATTTATTTTAATAAATCCACTCAGTACTTTCAGCAAGCTGTGGACGAGGTATATTTGATTTTAAAGTTGCTTCCTGCATCCACTGTTGAAACTTAGCTGCAGTAATCCTACTAATGTTTTCCTTATGACACAGGATCCCACAAATGAACTGTACAGGAAGTCTTTAGAAGTTGCTGCGAAGGTATATGGATTGATTGATCATGTTTTTAGCCAACGACGTTTCATAGTTACAACTTTTAGTGGTGTTTCTCACGCAAATTGTTTACTGTTTGGTTCACCAGAGGGATTAGCCTGTTTCCTGGATTTTAGCATGGAAAATTTTATTGTGCTGTTTCTGGCAGGTCATTGATAGTAGTGGTACTTATGACATCCTTAATGAGTCCTTGCCAAATTGGAACATTAGCTGTTTCTGATTGAATGTCCGAACTTTATGATAAAGTGATTGCCGCATTTCTTCTATGTGGTTGTTTTTGGGGCCTGGACGCCTTGAGGGTTGTTATGCACTTCTTAATTTACGAAATTTGGTGGCTCTTCATTTTCTTTATTTGGTATGTTCCTGTGTATTTTGCTCCAAAATCAAAAAGAATGTATGGAAGGGATGCATGTGGAAAAGTGGCAGGACATGACATGGACCTGTCTTGTTGACTCTTTTGTGGGCAGCTTAAATTTGGTTTGCTCCAGTACTATGATAGGAGGCTTCCTAATGCTTCTCATTATCCATTGTTTATTATAGAAAATGTTATGCTACCAGTCCATTTTCTTTCCCTTCTCTGGTGGGCATTATGGACGTCCAATCTCTCATGCTTGTAATGTTAATAAGGGGTAATTTTCCCGAATTGTAATTTTGGGGATTGATTTTCTTCTACGCATAGGAGCCTAGTGCACCGGAAACTCCCTTATTTTCTTCTACGCACCTTCCTAAGTTGAACCTCATGTTTAAGATTGTTGTTTACCTAATGATTTTGTTCCTAAGCCTTCTGAATTAGTGCAAATACATCCAAACTAGTATGTGATCATTAGTGAGTGAAAAATAGCATTCACACCGTCTACTTCATGACTTACTCTGGAATTTCTTCAGCAATTTTTGGAAGAGAAGGTTAGGAGTATCTTAGTGATTTTTTTACTTTGGTTCTTTCCATTCCGTCATAATACTTCTTTTCTCCAATTCAATTTATTGGTGGAAAGGGGCCAACTCCTTTCTATTGTTGGTGTTCAAGATTGAAATTTGCTTTCCCTTTTGGTTCTTTTTTTTTTGGTGCTATTTGATATGATCATTGGCTTAGGTGGTATTTTGTGGTGGTTACTGCAGATTTAGAACTTTTTTTGATAGTATACTGGAAATCACGTTTAGGGACACTTATTAAATTGACATAGAATATAAAAAGAACAAGAAGTTCGTATTCTGTTTAAATGCCCTCTTTTTTCAAGTTTTTGTTATGCTAATTTCTGTTTCCTGATGCTCTTTGCCTGAGTTTCTGCTAGCATTTCTGTTTCGTGATGCTCTTTGCCTGAGTTCCTGCTTTACCTTATGTACCTTGGATGTGAACAGATCTGCTGATCTTTGGTAGGACACGTTGTCATTAGATGCTTGTGAATGTTCAATCTGGAGTTTGGGGGGTAAAAGAAAGAAAAGCTAGAACTTGTTTGCAATAGCTGTGATTATCCGCATATGTTTTTGGAGTGTCCTTGGTTAACTATCTATGTTTTATTTTATGGGATCTGCTTAATCTGTAGCTGCGATATCACTTAGGAGTTGTTGCTCTGTGGAATAACTTATGGATTGTTGTAATTAATTTTGCTTCCTATTTGTTCTTGACATTTTGGGATCGCATATCTTTCTTAGTTTTGGATGGATATGTCAATCCTTTCTAAGCACTGATTAGTGTAAGTTGTTTCTCATCAAATAGGCTCCCGAGTTGCACATGGAGATCCACAAGCATGGTTCACTACAACAGGCTATGGTATCCGGGCCTTCAACCTCAGCCTCAGCCTCAACCAGCACAAAGGTAGACCTATATCTTTTCGTTCATCTTATTTTCTTTAATATGGGAGATTTTCTGTTTCCTGCTGGGGCAGTGGTCTGACTGGAAATCATCTAGCTCACACAGGAAAGTTCCAAATAGTTTGCTCCAGTTGACACCAACACAATGCTTCTGGTTATGCCTTTTCTTCTTTACTTTCTATATTGCGGTATGCAATGATGGAGACGGGGTACTTTGGGATCAGCAGAATTCTAAAATTCCGAAACCAACTGATTTCACCCGGGATAACAAGATCCGGAGAAATGATCCCAACAGTTTGGAAGATATCTTGAGAAAGGGTTTTGGAACCGGTGTATCGTATATGTTTACATATACTTGTTGACACGGAGGATACTGCAGTGTAGGAATAGTCTCTGAAATATCTCTGATAGCCTTTTGGATGGGCATAAGCTATTCTCTATGCATTCAGTGTAGCTGCTTAGGCGTTAGAGTTGTGGTGTTCCTTTTCATAATAAAAGAAATAACACAAAGTTTTTCATTCACGATTCTGTTGCAGCAAAGTGCCAAGAAAAAGAAGAGCAGTGATCTGAAGTACGATATTTTTGGGTGGGTTATCCTGGCCTTTGGAATTGTTGCATGGGTTGGTTTAGCCAAGGCACATGCACCTCCACCGCCTCCCAGGTGAATAGAGTTTGTTGTTAGCTGAAGGTACTTGCTGGAGATTGTTCTTACTCGCTGTAGCTGAGATGTTACTTGGGAGTTACTTCACTTTTCGGGAACAAGTTATCATAGGATGGTATTTCAGTTTTTTCAAGTTTTTCATTTCAGCAAATCTTTTCTTCTTGGCGGTTTTAGTGAACCTTTAACATATTATGGTTATTATTTGAGATTTTCTGGTCCCCTTACCTCTTGGGATGTCATACTGTTGAGTAAACCTTGTGCTACTGTCGCTTTTTCCTCGTCCAAGTTTGGCAACAAAACTGTTTTACTTGTTATTTTCTTCAGTCTAGGTTGTTAATCCAGCAGGTATCTACATAATCCGTGTGTTTCCTTATGTCGCTTCATCCTCATGTTGTAGTCTGCAGCTGATCGGGGATCTTCTTCATTGGCCAATTCGTTTTCATATGTAGTCAGCTAGCACTTCGTCTGGCCTTCATTTCATTAGTGCTCTGTCATCTAAATGTGGTTTTGATATGTATCTTCGTCCATTGAGGGTTGTTCTGATTCATTATATTATAGTTTGTTCTCATGGTCCATCCGCCAATTAGATTGGTTAGAAGGAAGGCCAGTTAGATGGTTAAGGATCTCATAATTTACTATAAGCATACAACGTCCTGCTAAACAAGACTATGTGGTGTACTCCTGTATGTTTGGGCTAAATAATGTGTTAATCAAGGAGATCCGAAGTCCTGTTAGATGTATTACCTGTCTTTTTGGAGGGTTTTGGACCGACAGTGTGTATTTGGGGTTTGTAAATGCCTGAAGAGAGTTTAACCTTTTAACCAGGTTTGCGTACTGCAATTGTTCTCATCTACAACTCCTCCATTAGTTCTATTTGTGCTTCTGCTTTCTGCTCCCAGCTTCCGGTTTCAGATATTCGTCATTTGTATAGTTTTAGTTCTATCCCTTGGAAGTTATATGGTCATAAATGCAGCATTCTCTCGCTTGAAGAGTCATAATGAAAGATGGAGGACTCTGGTTATTTTTCAAGTATTGGCGGTCTTGGCCTCTTGTACTTTCTAGTTAACTAGGAGTCTACGATTCGGCAATATCGATGAGAGAATGTCTGCAAAAAGTGTTTGTTGGTACCAAGCGTTTATAAGTAAATTTGTAGCATAAAAGGTAATCATAATATGTTTTTCTCAACTTATTATCACGCGTAACTCTTTTTATGCTTTTCTTTTGGACTTTGTTTTTACCAAACACGTTAAAACACTCGAATGTTTATAAGAACCTCTGCCAAATCCTTTTTGACTTGTGGTTGGCTATGTTTATTAGATTGGGATGTGCTGTAGTAATCCAGGTGATTGAATTGTATTTTATGGGGGGGAAATTATGATCGACGTGGGATGCCTTGTGGTGCCAGTTTCCTGCATGAGGCGTCAATAATAGGTATATGGACATAATTGGTCTTGGCGCATTCGTCACCATTTGAAAGACACATGGGGAATCCGAAAAATATTATCAACGGAGGTATAATCAGCATTATTGTAATGTAAATTTATCATAAGAAATATACACGTAAGTTTACATCTAATTAAATTAATATAACAATATTATTATTTCGAACGACAAATTAAATCAATTTTAAAATTATAAATGTTGGTGGTAAGTTTTATATATTTTGACAAAATATTTTTGTCTTGATTTTATAAAAAAAAATGTATTATCTAAACACAATTAGTTATCTAAGTATCATCTATGCATGTACATATAGAGCCGGGAGTCTTACTGGAAGCAGACTCTCTATCCCTTAGGACAGAGGTATTGTCTGCCTACCAATTACCCTCCCCAGGCTTTAGCAATAGCGTTTGCTGTCGTTGGGATATAATGGGTACGGATGATGATGATGAATTAGTTATCTAAGTATATTTCCTTTTATGTTGTATTGAATTCTCCGTTATATTTATAGCTGAGAAAGCACTTTCCATGTTAACATCATCAATCTACAAAATCAAAAAATCAAAGCTGGATTTAAACACACACACACACACAAATAAATTGACAATATATGTCTTTTATGCTACACTAATTTTTTAGACAAATTAATTTTAAACTGAGAATTTTAAATCTGCCATCAATTTTTATAATTATGTTTTACAATCTGCAATTTAGTTATAAGTCATAGGGTCTTACATAAAAAGGACCTAGATTTTTTAATGCTGATCTCTGTCTTATCTTTTGATCAGTTTAATGAAAACATATAAAGTGTATTTTATCTACGTGACATGATTTGACTTAATAGGTTAAAAAGATTTGATATCAGTCAAACTTTAACAGTAAATTGGAAATTTTTTATTTATTGTACTCTATCCTAAATTGTAATATAACATAAGTAGAGTCTTGTATGTATATTATCAATCAGTGAAACACGAGCATGGCCAGAACAAGAACCAAGCCCAAAACGGTGACAAAACTCAATCGCAAAGCATCATAACCGACCACATAACCAACAAAAGAAAGGGGACTCACAAAAGATCCTCACATTTCGAAATAACCAATTTGACGGAGAGTGCTATCGACATAGACAACCTTTAAAAACAAGAAGATTGCAAATAGTTTTGCAAAATGGATAAATTTGGTCACTCAGCTCATTGGAAGAGAGAGCAACTTGAAGGTCCCAGTGGAAGAACAGCCCAATGCCAGGTGTCACCCAAGAACAGATCGATGATGCAATCCTTTGGTACCAAAATCCAAAGTTTTGAACCCAATAAAGGATGCAGATATCAGCATAGTTGGACTTGCTCTGGAAGACC
Source organism: Eustoma russellianum (assembly GCA_036186865.1). Classification (NCBI taxonomy): domain Eukaryota; kingdom Viridiplantae; phylum Streptophyta; class Magnoliopsida; order Gentianales; family Gentianaceae; genus Eustoma; species Eustoma russellianum. The sequence goes on along the minus strand of AP025040.1, from coordinate 113,009 downwards.
ACCAAGTCTAGCCCCTGACACCACCAACATCCCTGAGGTCAACAAAGGTGGCGACGGCGTGAGGAGCAAAGGCTGGCGTAACAGTGTCGGCGGAGCAGAGGAGCATTTCGGATTCAGAGACACCATCGAAATGAGGAAGAACAAAGGACAACAGACCAACCTTTCGATTTTCGAATTCTGAAATTTTAGCCCTAAAATTTTTGGAAGCTACACAATTGTCCCCTAATTTTTCATGTTCTGCACATGCACCCGAGATGTTTTGCTATTTATAGATTTGCTCCAATAGTTTAAGCAATCTACAGATTCACTCTAAAAGTTTTAGAAATTGACAAGTTTACCCCTCAGTTTTAGAAATTTGCAAGTTTACCCTTAAACTTTGAAAAATCCAGATTTTGACCATAAACCCATCAACCTCACTCGACACCCACCAAAAATCCAGTAAAGCCGAGTGAATGGATTTTCGATTGTGGAACTACACACACAAGGACTCATGACTCTACAAATTTCCATCATCTATATACTTCTGCTAAGTCCTATATCGGAACATCTAGTAGAGAGTTTATAGACGTTTGAGAATAGAGCCCTGTTACTTTCTCTCCAAGGATAAAATTAAATAACTGTATGTACGTTCTATCGTTATTTCAAGTTACTCTACATTATTCAAGTGATGAAGGAACTTAGTTGTGTTGTGCTCATGTACCCGACTTTTTGGCCTTTTGTATGATATTATTACAAAGGAGATTATTGGACGTGGTACTGAGCGCAACGGCCTCTACTACGTTGATTCACCAGAGACTTGCCATGATTGCTCACCAAATGGTCAACTGACAACTTCGTGACACACGCGTCTCACACATCCATTTTCCAAGTATCTAAAACTTTTATTTCCTAGTATTTCAAAAAATAATGGTCTCTTCCTACCCTACGAAACATGTATTAAAGCCAAAAGTCACCGTGTCATATTCTAACAAAATAATACCATGGCCGATTATGTTTTCTCCCTCATACATTCAGATGTTTAGGGACCCACCCATTTCTAGTGATAACTTTTTAATTTGTTTCGTGATATTTGTGACGTGGTTATATATCTTGAAATATAAATCCGGAGTACGCACAAAATTTATTTAACTTTCACACATGATTCAAACACATTTTGGTAAGAAAATCCAGATTCTTCGCTCCGACAGTGGCGGAGAATTTGTCAACCAAACTGTGCAAACCAACTTTAAAACACGTTGCATTATCCATCAAACTTCATGCCCTAATACGGCACACCAGAATGGTGTGGCTAAACAACAAAAAATGGATCCTCCTAGAAATGACCCACGCTATGATGTTCGAGTCACACGTTCTACAATCTTATTGGCCCAAAGTTGGCACTACCTGTGTATACCCTACTCAATCGCTTATCTAGCCAAATTCTACACCATAAACACCCTTTATAGGTTCTAGAATCTCAAACCACCATACCTCTATTCTCGCACTCCTCCCCCATCACCACTAAGGTTTTTGGCCGTTAGGTGTTGTTCATATCTTCAAACTCGAATGATCCAAACTTGAACCCTATGCAGAAAAGTGTGTCTATCTTAGATACGTCAAAATCAGAATAGGTATCGATGCCACAATCCACATACGTGCATATATATAACCATGGATTAAGTTTTCTTCAAAACTAGTTTTACTTCATCCACCAACCTAGTGTTCAGGAGGAGACTAGTAGTAAACCACTAGATTGTTTATATATCCTAAATTGTCCAGAGATTGTTCTAGAGGAGCAGGTAGATGGAGCGGCTAAATCTGCACCTGAAAACGTGGAAAAGTCAACGAACTAGTTCCACCATTCAGTGATCTTCCCGAATTAGATATTTTACAAGAGGTAAGTAACTCAGATTCAAACAGATGTTTATATGATCTTGACGGTACTGATACAGGTAATATTGATAATAAATATGAACAATAGATGTTCACTCTACATCCAAAGAGAAACAGAGGAGTATTTCCTAATCATTACTCACATGAGCTTGTACCTCGACAATACAAATATCGAGTAAGAATAGCCAAGGGAGAGTTGCAGACAATTCACGGGTCTTTTTAGCAACGCTTCTCTCAAAAGCTATCCCAAAATAGTACAAGAGGCCAGAAAGAATGTTGAAGGGGGGAAGGAGACGAAAACAGATATGGAGGCCTTACAAAAAAAATACAACATGGGAAAAATGTGTAGTATCAAAAAGAAAGAAACCAGTTGGATGCATATGAGTGTTCACCATTAAGTTCAAGGTAGATAGATCGATTGTGCGGTACAAAGAAAGGCTGGTAGCAAAGGATTATACATGCACATACGATATCGATTACTCCGAAACCTTCTCCCTCGCGACTAAGATTGATACTATCAGGGTGCTATTCTCGATAGTAACAAATAATGATCGGCCACTACTTTAGTCCAAAGTCAAGATTGCCTTTTTTACATGGAGAGTTAAAAGAGGAAGTATTAATGGAGGCATCACTATGGTTTTCAGACGAATTATGAGGAAATGAAGCGTGCATATTAAAGAAGACTCTCTATGGATTGAAATATTTTTCCTATGCATGGTTTGAGAAGTTCATGGTAGCAATAAAACGAAATTGATATAGACAGAACAATGGTGATCATATATTGTTCTTCAAGAAAAATGGAACTTTGATCAGGTGTTTGATCATATATGTGGACGATAATGATCATAACATGGATCGATAAGGAGAATAGACCTTTTTTTTTCTTAAGTAGCTTGATTCTTCTTAATGAGCCCGAATATCTTTTATTTATCTGAAATCCTTGTTTCTAAAGCACATTCAATATGTTGCACACGTCTCTTTCTGGTGATGAAATAGGAGCATCCAGGTAGGAGAATTTTGTTTTTGTAAAAATAGACACATGGATGTTGGAAGTGTTTACTGATGCAGAATGGACAGGTAAACCAAAAGATATACGGTCTACTTCGTAGTATTCACCTTGGTGGGAGGAAAACTGGTTACATAGAGGAGGAAAAAACAGAAGGTGGTAGCATTGTCTAATGTTACGGCAGAATTTAGAGGTATTTCGAAAAAGATTCAGGAGATTTTATGACCAAGAAAATTGATGTAGAAGGTTGGTTTTTCTCTCAATGCTCCACCCTGGTTGATGTGTGACAACAAAACAACGACTGCTATCTTGGAAAATCCGGTGCAGCATAACAGGACTATACACGTGGAAGTAGATCGACATTTAATAAAAGAGAAGATCAAATAGCGTATAGTTGAGTTTCTATTTTGTGCGATCAGAGGACCAGTTGGAAGATGTTCTTACAAAAGCAGTCAGCAGAATGATATTTGAAGCACCACTGTGCAAGTTGAGTATTGGTGATCCCACTATCAAACTTGAGGGAGAGTGTTAGAAAATATAGCTATGATTGCCGAATATCAAAGGATTTTATTTTAACCAGATCCTAATCATAAAGCAGATACTCTTTTTATTTATTATATTATATCTTAAATTGTAAGTATGAACTTATATGTATATTATTAATCAATGAAATACGACTTTCATTTATAAGAATATGTATAATAGATTAGCCTCCAACATGGCCAAAAGGGCGTTATAGAGAAATTCTGTGACATGTTGGACTACTGCAATCTTGGTTGTCCTGATAATTTATAATATATTACTTTATATTATAAGCGTATATTTTTCATTCTAGGTTTAGTGTTGCATTTCTCATCGTAATAACCTTGTCTTTTGCGGTGCTATAAGAGGTGTCAAAGTCACGTATCCACTCTGGGAATTGATCCATACGTTTATCTTGGATGCAAAAGGTCATACGATGATCTCGAGAGTCTCCACTATTCCAGACTCAAAAAGTTTTATGAAAGATGTAAACCAGGTTGTTTAGCGGCCTTCTAGTTGATAGGCCTAAGAATTGGGCTCACATGGTGTTCAAACCCAAACTCGTTCTAATATAAGGAGCTGACGATATGGCTCAAACGTCCACATTACAGCTAACAAGATTCGAACCGATAACTTTAGATATAATCTACTATACAAGTACCAACTGAGCTATGTTATGGAGGCGATTTATGCGTTTGTCTGCCTCCAGAAAAGGGGCATTTGACCTTATGAAAAACCTTGTCAAAAGAATGTAGGTTCCTTTTGCTCTTTCATTTTTATTTTTCATTTTGTATTTTTCTTTATGTAAGCAAACTTTTTGATTTTTTTTTTTATTTTTGACTTATCAATATAGATGATATAACATATTCAGAATGATATTTGTTTTAATGTTTGTAATGTGATCTTTAATATGAGACAATTGGTTTTTAGAAATAATTCATTAATTTGTGCAAAAGCTATTTCATCCGTGTAGTGAAAAGTAAAAAGAAGTATAAAAAAGTGGGTTAAAACTTTATTGAAAAATAGATGGGAGAAAAATGAAACAACAAACACGACCACATCTTTCCTTCGGCTTTTGCTATTACCATATGTTATCATTTAGATCTATAAACTGCAACCCATAAGATGAATACTGGAAATTTACTTGTGAACTATAAACAATGAGTAACATAAGGTCTACTTATTGTTTGTCAGTTTTGCCTCATGCGGTAACACCAATTTTTGTTCTCAGAGTGAAAGATGCGGGTTCAGATCTGCATAGGTGGTTGGTGAGGTAAAATATGAGGTCTCCAATCATGCGTTGCCACGTGAAAAATTTGTCGGCGGTTTCAAAAAAAATTTCAAAAAAGAATAGTTTTTACATGTGGTGACGCGTGATTGAAAGCCTCATATTTTATCTCACCGACAACCTCTTCAGATCTGAACCGCTAAGATGAAGGCCTTGGCAACCGACAAGAATTTAGGCGGCGTTTGGTTGGCACTTAGGTATCAGAATCAGAATCGGAATGTGTATGATAAGGTATAAGTTTGGAGAATATGAGTTTGGTCTTAAAAGTGATAGTTGTTTGATATTAAAGTGGAAATGGGTATGATAGACATTGATGGTGTTTGGAACGTATCAGAATTTGAATAGTGATTGGCCGGAATAGCGGCGGACCGGCGGCCCCCATTCCCTCCTCATTCCCACATTTTGATAGTGTTAAGGATAAGGACACATCAGTGCCGCAAGCCGCAAGTGTCGCCAGCTAGTCCTCTAGGCGGTTGCAACAAATTGTTTGTTACTATCCTACTAACTAAGCTAACAAAATGTTGTTACTATCTTGTTATTATCTTGTTGTTAATTTTGTTGTAACAACCACTTTCAAGTGTATCAAACTCTCCACTGTAAACGAAATGTACAGGGGCCGAAAACCCTATTAGTAGTAGGTTTGATGTACATGGTTTGTGAATGAGAATACAATCTTCTTCATAATTCTTATATGGTATCAGAGCCAATTTGACTCAAACGAGTTCTTCTCTTCGACATGGTCGATAGCTCCACTACCGCCAAGCAAGGCTACCTCGATGGAGTCATAGCCATTAACGTTGCAGCTCAGTTACCTCTTAAGCTCAACAAGAACAATTTTCCTTCTTGGAAAGCCCAGTTTGACGCCTTGCTCTATGGGTACGATCTCATGGGGTACCTTGATGAAAGCCGGCCATGTCCCTCGCGCCATACATGTGATAAGGATGGTGCTACACAGCCTAATCCAGATTATGCTATCTGGGTTAGACAAGACAAGATGCTACTGCATGCTCTGCTAGCATCCGTATCCGAGCCTGTGGTTCCATTGATCGCTACCACTGCTACCTCCCGTGATGCTTGGACAAAGCTTCACAAATTATATGCCAACAAGTCTCGCGCTCGCATAATGAATCTCAAAGAGAGACTTACCAATATAGCCGCAGGTGTCGCCAGCTAGTCCTCCAGGCGGTTGCAGATTATCTTCAAAGCATTAAAAGCATTGCAGATGAGTTAGCCCTTGTTGACACTCATCTCAGTGATGACGATCTCACTATTTTCGCACTCAATGGACTCAGCAGCAATTTTCGTGAAATTGTTGCAGCTATTCGCGCCCGAGAGACTCCACTCACCTTTGAAGAACTCCACGACAAACTCATGGAGCATGAAACCTTCCTTAAGCGTGAGGAAAATAGGAACTCTCCCTCTATTGCTGTTCATACCACGCAGCTCAAGCATTTTCGTGGAGGTCCTCCTGCTAATAATCATGGCGGGTCCCGCCAGGGTGGAAGTCGGCAATTCTCTGGGAAACAGGCTGCAACCCTGCACCTTCAGCAGTCGGCGTTTCCTTTTAATCCCAATCAACCAGCATCCGGCCCTCGCACCACGCGGCCTACCTCACAGGCTGGGGTAACTTGTCAATTTTGTCAGAAGAGCGGTCACACAGCAAGGCAATGTTACTCTCTCAAGCGATCGTTGCAGCAAGCGCAGCAGCCCGAAGTTCATCTCACTACACCACGCACTACTCGGCCCAACTGGATCCTCGATACCGGAGCATCGCACCATGTCACCAATGATCTTAATACTCTTTCTCATCATCAGTCTTACGAGGGGCCTGACGATGTTCTTTTAGCGATGGCACTGGCCTTGCCATCGCCAACACTGGTTCTTCTATTCTCTCTACTGCCTCTAAATCTTTCCTTTTATCGGATGTTTTACATGTGCCTTCTCTGTCTACAAACTTGGTGTCTGTCTCTAAATTTTGCCAAAATAATCAAACCTCTATTGAATTTTTCCTGTTTTCGTTTGTTGTTAAGGATCTCAAGACGGGGGCGCAGCTTACTCACGGGCGGACCAAGGATAATCTTTACGAATGGGATGTGCACCCAGCGCCGATGTCTACCTCATCCACCGTGTCTTCTTCAACGCCGAAACATGCTCTCTTCAGCTCCAAGACGTCACTCTCTACATGGCATCATCGTCTTGGCCACCCCTCCTTACGTGTGTTTCAGTCACTGTGCCAGAATAATACTCTGCCTGGGTCTTTTGATACTTTATTTGATAAGTTTTTTTGTGCGTCATGTCTTAGTAATAAGAGTCATAAGCTGCCTTTTCACAGCTCGACATAGTCAGTCGTGGACCACTTGATTTGGTGTATTCTGATGTATGGGGACCCTCGCCTGTGGCCTCTATCGATGGCTTTCGTTATTATGTTCTGTTTATTGATTACTATACTAAATATGTTTGGTTGTTTCCCATGTCTCGTGAGTCAGATGTTTCTACTATTTTTCCCAAGTATAAACGCATGGTTGAGAAATATTTTCATCGTTCCCTTGTTACACTTTACACAGATGGAGGGACTGAGTACAAGAGTCTTAAATCATTCTGCGAGTCTGAAGGTGTTCAACATCGTGTCTCACCTCCGTACACACCTGAGCATGTTGGCTCTGCGGAACGCAAACGCCATCATGTTGTCGAAACTGGGTTAGCTCTTTTACATTACTCGTCCATGCCTGCTCAGTTCTGGTCCTATGCGTTTCTTACAGCAGTTTATCTTATAAATCGCATGCCTACTCCAACTCTTCAGCACAAAACGCCTTATGAGTTACTATTTGCTAAGTCTCCTACCTATAGTTCGATGTGTGCTTTTGGTTGTCTGTGTTTTCCATGGCTTCGCCCTTACTCTGAGCACAAACTCGATTCTCGCTCTAAACCATGTGTTTTTGTTGGTTATTCTAATACTCATCACGCGTATAAATGTCTTGACATATCATCCAATCGCCTTTATCTTTCTCGTCATGTGCAGTTTGTCGAACATCAATTTCCTTTTGCGTCTCTCTCATCGTCTGTTGAGTCCTCTGCACATGCGTCTGTTTGGGCTGCATGCTCTCCTGCCCTTGTCGCGCTCTATCCGCCCGCACAGCTGGTTCTAACCAACTCCATGCATGCATCGCCCCCTGCGCCGCCCGTCGTGAGTTCTGCGCCTCCCAGGTATGGCCCCTCCCCTTCGCCCCCTCATACTTCCCCTTGTGCTGCCCCCTCTGTCGAACCTCGTCAGCCCTCCCATCCTCCACTCCGTTCCAACACGGCTGGGCCGTCTGCCCCACCTCCGCCTCCCCATCCCATGATCACTCGTTCGCGTGATTTCATGTCTCGTCATAAGTCGTTTCCTGACTATGTCACTTTGTTTCACACCACTAGACATCCCCTTCCCCCATCGCTTGAACCCACCACAGTTAAACAAGCCCTACGTAACCCTAATTGGTGTGCTGCGATGGATGACGAGCTTGCTGCTCTTGCGCGTAATGACACTTGGGTTCTTGTTCCACCTCCTCCTGATCATAATGTTGTTGGGTGTAAATGGGTTTTTCGTGTCAAGCGTCATCCTGATGGTTCAATTGCTCGTTATAAAGCTCATCTAGTTGCTAAAGGCTTTCATCAGCGACCTGGTATTGATTATCATGATACATTTAGCCCTGTGGTTAAACCTACAACTATACGTGTCGTGCTATCTGTTGCACTCTGTCATGGCTGGCCCATATCCTATTTGGATGTTAATAATGCTTTTCTTAATGGTCATTTAACTGAAGATGTCTATATGACTCAACCCCCTGGCTTCCTTGATCCAGCGTTTCCCAAGCATGTGTGCCATCTCAAGCGTGCGCTCTATGGGTTAAAACAAGCTCCCCGTGCTTGGTATACTGAGTTGAAGGTCTATCTTGTCCAATATGGATTTACAAATTCTCAGTCCGACACTTCGCTCTTTGTCTATCGTTGTCGCGATACAGTTATCTATTTCCTTGTCTATGTTGATGATTTGCTTGTTACAGGGAATTGTCAAAGTGCCATTCGCGACTTTGTCAAATCCTTAAGCACCCGGTTTTCGCTGAAAGACTTAGGGCCACTGAGTTATTTCTTAGGCATTGAGGCGGTGTTCACCTCCACTGGACTTTATCTCTCTCAAAGTAAGTACATTCGCGATCTACTTGATAAGTTTCATCTTGCAGGCGTAAAGGATGCCACTACTCCTATGTCCGCCACTGGACGCTTACTACTTCGGGATGGCACTCCTCCTGCTGATGCCACTCAGTATCGTAGTCTTATTGGTGGTCTTCAGTACCTTCAGTTAACGCGTCTGGATATAGCCTTTGCTGTGAACAAGTTAGCCCAATTTATGCATGCGCCAACTCAAACACATTGGACTGCTGCGAAACGTCTCCTTCGTTATCTCAAGCACACTATTCATCATGGTCTTATGTTTCGTCGCCATCAACCTTTTACACTCTGCGCCTTTTCTGACGCTGATTGGGCTGGTGATCATGATTCTTATCGCTCCACTACTGCCTTTGTCCTCTTTCTTGGCGCCAACCCCATATCTTGGTGCTCCAAGAAACAGCGCACTATCGCCCGGTCTTCTACTGAAGCAGAGTATCGTGCTGTTGTCTCCACTGCTGCTGACGTCACGTGGGTCACCAATCTCCTTCATGAACTTGGCGTCCAACTTCCAACGGCCCCAACCATCTACTGTGATAATTTGAGCGCCACTTACTTATGTGCTAATCCAGTTTTTCACAGTCGCATGAAGCATCTAGCTCTGGATTATCACTTTGTTCGAGAAAAAGTAGCCGCAGGTTCCCTGTCGGTTGCTCACGTCTCCACGTCGAACCCACTCGCAGATGCTCTTACAAAACCCCTCCCAAAGTGTCGGTTTGAGCTCTTACGGTCCAAGATTGGCATTTTCGACGGAACCGCCATCTTGCGGGGGCGTGTTAAGGATAAGGACACATCAGTGCCGCAAGCCGCAGGTGTCGCCAGCTAGTCCTCCAGGCGGTTGCAACAAATTGTTTGTTACTATCCTACTAACTAAGCTAACAAAATGTTGTTACTATCTTGTTACTATCTTGTTATTATCTTGTTAATTTTGTTGTAACAACCACTTTCAAGTGTATCAAACTCTCCACTGTAAACGAAATGTACAGGGGCCGAAAACCCTATTAGTAGTAGGTTTGATGTACATGGTTTGTGAATGAGAATACAATCTTCTTCATAATTCTTATAGATAGACATGTGCTAGTGTATCAAAAAACGATATCTATTACCAAATAGTTAGATATCAAAATGAAAAATAAGTTGAACTGTTTTGAGCTTAAGGGATAGTAAAGTCCTCGACTTGGCTTGAAATTATCTGTTTAGGCTGCAAACTTTAAATAGAGTCCTTTGTAATAGGCTTGCAATGAGCAATAAAAAGCACTATAAGGCGAGAATTAGAGGCTTTTGGAATGAGCCTGCTTCTATGAAATTGATAAGCAGAATTATCTTGCGTCGGTTGAAACTAAAAAGTTAGTCCCTATGAAATTAAATATATTAAAAGGCCTAATTGATAATTAGATGTAGATCGTTATGACATAAATGGTTTTACAATATAGCCTTGAAGAGCAATAAAGGAGTTTTCCTCCCCTTTCCTTTCTACTTAAGCCCTTTGAAATATATTTAGAACATGAAGTATAATATTCTTGACCTAAAGAAATAATTATGGGTACAACTAAAATCTAAATATAATATAATTAATTGTGAGTTCACGCTCTAGTAAGTCGTGATGACCAAGTTTGTCTAAGACCATCTCTAATGGATGCACCAAAACACCTATTTGGTTCAAAAACTCACTCCAACCAAGCACCAAATCTTGCACCAAATAGGTGAAAATGAATAGTGTTGCACCAAATCGGTGCAGCACTATTCATTGCACTAAATCACTATTCATCCGCCACATCATCATTTTAAGCATATTAATTTAATTTTATTTATAATTTTAAGCATATTAATTTAATTATACTATTTTGTTTTATTTATAATTTAATTTTTATTTTTATTTTTCAAATTTATAAGAACACGTTAAGAAATAATCCACCTCAGCTAAATCAATGAATAATAAATTAATGAATACTTACGTTAAATTTATATGAATGTTAAATTTGTGTTAAATTATTTATAATAATGAATTTAAAATAGAATGATAGGAGAATCTTTAACGAATATTTTTATTTGGTGATGAATTTGGTGTTTGTGGTTGAAGTATTTTTTAATGTTTATTGCATTAAATAGTTGATTTGATGTAAAATTTAGTGTTTTGGGTTAGAGATGTCTAACCCGCCAGATTAAGGTTCTGGTCCCGAAAGGGCGTGGGCTCTGATCCCACAGCCGACATAAATTGTTTTGTTTTTTCTTCTTCCTTTTCTCCCTTAACCAAAGGCCGCAGGAGCAAAGCGATAAGGTTGTTATTTATTTAGGTGTGGGTTTGGGGTTCCTTTTGAAAGTTTTTAGGGCTGGAGAGATGGCAGGTGCTACTTTGACTGTGAATTTCAGCTTGGTTGGAGCATTTAAGGGGCTTTCAATTGGGTCCAGCTCATCTTCATCCTTTTCCAGAGGAGATTGTGGGTGGATTGAGTTTGCTCCCAGCGTCTCCTTTTCCCTTCCTTCCAAATTTCCCCTCACCATTGAGTCGGCTCACAAGAAGGGCGCCGGAAGCACCAAGAACGGACGAGATTCCCCTGGTCAAAGGCTTGGCGTTAAGATTTACGGAGATCAACTTGCTAAGCCTGGCGCCATTATTGTTCGCCAGCGCGGTACCAAGGTTACTTCTTCTTCCCCTCTTTCAATATTGCTAATTTTCTTGAACTTATGTTGGACATTTACTGTTAGCTACCTTTCCAAGCATTTGAATTCCCAATAAAAGTTTATTTCATGAGACCTTAATACCCCTGCTAGCTACCTGGATGAATTTTCTTTTACCTGGGTAAGTTGAAAGCTTGTTACTTTTGAGGGGATGAGGAACACATCAAGGAAAAATGTTACTCTATCCAATTGTCGCAAACCATGATTCAAGATGCACACTCCGCTTACTGTGCATTCTGTAGCTGCTTACTCGATTTTATGGAATGATCTTTATTTCTTACTCTTTTTTTTTTTTTTTTGTGGTGGTGGTTGTTAATAAAAGACTTTGGGAGAAACAAGGTGCTACGTCTCAAGTGTCATTAAGGAGTAGGCATAGTAAACAGACATGGGATGGAAGATCGCATTCTGTATAATCTCTCTGATGGCATTTTGATTTCTTCGTGGGAGTTGGTGCTTCATTAAAATGCCATTCTGCCTCTAAACTAACCTAATCCTTGTACTGTAGCCTAAGATCATAATATATCAATCATATGTGGCTTTTGTCTCTGACATTTCTTCTTCACATCTCTAGTTCCATCCAGGAAAAAATGTTGGACTAGGCAGGGATCACACGCTCTTTTCCCTGATAGATGGACTGGTCAAATTTGAGAAGTACGGTCCTGATAAGAAAAAGGTGATGCTCCACATTTTGTTGCTTCTATATGTTTTTGGACTTTAATGACAGGTCTTTTTTTTTTTTTGGCCAAGCAGGTGAGTGTCTATCCATGGGTTCCGCAACCTGAAAATCCCAACAGCTATAGGGCACGAAAAAGAGAGTCGTTCAAACTACAACGCGAGCGAAGAAAAGCAAGAAGAGAAGCTAATCTTGATGAGTCTCAGCTGGTGCTTGCTTCAGCTGATGAAGCGTCACAAAGCAATCCAGCATGCTGATGGGCATAAAGATTTGAATTAGTACAGTGCATATCCTGGTGCTCTTACTACTAAATATGGGCAGGGGAGCTTGTTCCTCTGTTTCTGTTTGTTTTAATTTACGAATTCTCGGGATGCCAAGATGTTACTCTGATTCTGTAATGATTTTTTGTGGTTTCATTAGACAAGTCTGTTTTAGTATATGTGGTTACTAGGACATATAGTAGTATTTGACAGGGCGAAAAAAGAAATTGGTAAAATTCCCAAGACAAGAAAATCCAGAAAACTTGATATCAGAAAATTACTTGCAAAAGTTCTGTCATCACTTTTACGGTTACTCAATGAACAACATAAAATTTGCCACAAAGAGAAATTGCACAACTCAACGGCATATAATTGCTCCGTTTACTACCACTTCCATTTTCATCTACCTGATCGTAATCGATGATGATTCTTATTGGATCAAATATGATTTCGTGTAAGCTGCTAATGATTTTCGAGATCGCCACATTTAATTTTCTGTCAAACATTTTCTCACCAGTTCCTATTTCAAAATATGTCACCTTTTAACCTCTACCACATGTGCCGTTCGGATCAATTGTGCATGTAGTTGGACGTAAACGACGCTCATTAAAAGTGAAAGATTTGTATGGGTCAAAAATGGTGTAAATAATCTCATGTTAGTTACAATGCCTACTATGAGGGAAGTGAAACAGACTGTGGCAACTAAAACCCTATTCTTAAAAGTGAAAACACAAATACTTTTGGAGATTTCAGGTCAATATGTCCTTCAACGTTTATGAGCAAGGTAAACACTAGAATATTGCCAAACAAGCTTAATAATATTCTGCCCAAAATAATCTCTCATGAGCAGGCTGGTTTTATGATGAATTGGAACATCACAGAACAGGTCGTGTTGGCAAATAAAATAGAACACTTGATAGATAAATAACACGCAAGATCAAATCATTCTCAAGCTTGATATGACAAATACATTTCATAGAGTCAATAGGGACTACCTTATGTCTGTTACGACTAAAATGGGTTTTCTACTGGCTTTGTTAGACTGATCCTTAATCATCTGAAGAGTACCTATGATACACCGCGTATGGCTCTGTCTCTCCTTTTGTATGTTTTTTGTATGATTTTTTGACAGCCCCTGCATGTCAAGAAACTATAGAAGAATAACAAATGTCATGTTTTATCGGTACATGACCGTCATATGTCGTCACGTATCGAATTGCATGAGTATATGATACCACTTATCATCTTCAAGAGATATGGCCTCCTCTCTTTTTTCGAAAAGACAAGGGATATGCCTTTTCTGATAGGCTTTAGAACATTTTTCTTTGACAGCCTTTAGAATAATTATTTAAAGGAAAGAAAGAAACGGGTGATAGCTTTTACCATTTCACATAGTTTGGAATAAGAAATCTTAGACAGTAAATCTCGCAACTTTGCTTCAGAAAGCCAGCATATCTATCTTTCTGCCTTCTGTCCCCGTCTCCTGTAAAGACGATAAGTCATCATCTCATGCCAGTACCTAACCTCTTCCTACAAGGATGACCATGACAAACTTCAAACATTTCAATGAACACATCACTATTATGTCAAGTAATATTTGTAGCCACCATTGTTCCTCCTACCCTCCACCTCCTTCACGTTTGGTGGAGTAATCCATTCATGACAAAACATCTTCATTTCTATACCAGGGCTACATACTCCAACCAAATTAGTGTATTAGTCAACACCATCCGGACCAAGAAGCCTAACTAGAAGTATGATGTGCAAGAGCGAGGGCGGCCATAGATACCGAAATCCGTAAGTACGTCTAGTACCAGGCCTGTTGAATGGGTAAAGGTGGAGAATCCATTCTATTTCACACCAGTGGCCTCTCCATTCTAGTCCATACCCTCGTATACTTTGGACTTATCACTATATTTCTCATTGCCATTGGTGTTCACATCACCACCGGTTGATTACCCTTCAACACCCACCTTTTTTTCATCTTCTAAACATGGATATGATGCTTACTTTTTTTTCCTTTCTTTTCTCAAGTGTACTTTCACTTCTCTCTTTTCCCCTCAAGTAGCGAAGTGTACTGTTTATGATTTGTACTGCAATCTTGGCCTATTATACTGAATGACCGAATCAAGAAAGTGAATGACCAAGGGAACGACTGAATTCAAAATTTATTATCCATGATTACAGTTATCTGATAAACGGAGCGATTAAACCATGTTTCTGAAACTGCCAACATAAGACATATCACATGTAGGACCTCATTCGAGGCCTAACCAAAGACTGTGCACCATCTACGTATATTGTGGTGCCCGTCATGAAGCGAGAGCCATCACTGATTAGGTATATGACAGTAGAGGCTAGATCATTTTTTACATCAAGCCACCTGTGCAAGGGTGCTGCTTCTTTCACCAGCTTCTCAGCCCTTTCCTTCCCCACTGACACAGGAAACTCATCTTCAAGGTGCAAACCACGAGCGATGGCGTTGACCCTGATTTGGTACTTCCCAATCTCCATTGCAGAAGTCTGCAAATAGCAATTAGAAAGACAACCACAAGTACAAAAAAATTACCTCTTGGATTTTGTGTATCCTACATACACAGCAAACCAAGTATTGCAAATGGAAATTATGAGTAAACACTCGGTTACACTAAATCTTAGATGTTCAGATTCCTTGACCTGTTGCAACCCCTTTTTATCAACCAACTACCATCATTTTATTTTTTTCTTTCCTTGAGTTATAAGGTGAAATTAGTGGTTGGGTAAGCATCCAGAACACAGGAACACAGTAAGACGCGTAGGTAATCCAACTTAATTTATTTCCAGTATTCCGTAATAAAATAAGAAAAGGAAATAGCAGCAGAAGTTTTCTAATTTTTCTCTTCATTTGGATGGTGGGCTAAGCGCCATTTGATTACTTCTTTTCATCCTATCATAATGTTAGGAAAAAGAGGTTCTTCCTTTAGTTTTTCGATTGTCTTGGAGTGAGGGATGACGGTGGAGGTGGAGGAGACGACATGCAGAAGTATTGCTAGAATGACTCAAGGTGTAATGTGTTTCATCAAATATACCACCTGTCCTAATGTTTAACCCACATCAATATATAGAGTAAACCCCATAATGGACACAAGTAAACACAACAATTGCTTACTCTAGCAAGTTGCTGCACTCCAGCTAAACAGGCACCATATACAGCAGCTCCTTGATATAACCCTCTTTCAGCTCCAATTATTGAAGTCAAAAACACAACAGAACCTCCAGATTGGTTGTCCCTCATATGTTTGCCAACAGCTTTCAAAAGATACCAAGCAGACATGAAATTTACTTTCACTGTCTTTGTAAACTCTGCTTCGTGCAAATCCAAAGGATTTTGCATCTTTCCTGTTTCAGAATTTTATACAGATATTCAGCAGCCGAATTCAAACAGAATCTTACACCATCAAACGATGTTGAGAACATATACTACAAGCATCAATGCAAAGAAGAACCACTCTACCACTAAGACTTCGGAACAAAATCCCTTTCAGTTAGTATAATTGTGGCGCTTTTAATTGCTCACCAAGGCTTCCAGCAATTACAGAAATTGCCATATCAGCCAGCAGTACAAATTACTCTACAGACAGAAGGTCAAAACCCCTGATGCCTTAGTATGACATATCTGGGAAAATGTCTATGATCCCAAATATGTTTTAACGGACATATAGCGTTCAGAATTACACTTGTTAAAAGCCCGAATAACGTTGGAAGAAATTTTGAAAATGGGTTCGTCTAAAGTTAGTGAGCAACATACTTTGAGTTTAATTATGATTAGTATCCGTTAATCAAAAATGAAAACTAGTTAGTCCTAAATAATCTACGTAATGAGTAGATGATTTTAGGCTTTTGAATCACTCAATTCCGATATCGGGTGAATGATAAATTAATGCTTAAAGCAGGAGTTAAATATGGTTGAAAAATGGAGAAATGATGATATGGCCTCGTTAGAATTGAACACATCATCATTTTCCAAATATACCACATTGGTCAATTGAAGTAAAGTTGCCACCAAATATAGTGATAGGAGAGACACTTCAGATTTGCCTTAAGGGCAAGAGAATTTTTGACCAGAGGGAAGACGCAAATGGCTGCCTCACACGCGCGCGTGCCGCCGACGCCTGCCCGTCCGGCTGGCTCGTGCTCGTGTCTCGTCCGCCCAGTTCTTATCTTTTTGGACAAATTTTCTTTTAAATTTTTTCAGAAAATAAGCTGACAGTTTCAGTTGACTGATTCCTACCAGTCGTGGGTTACTGGCCGATCAGAGGCGGTCGTGGGGTGCGTGGTGATCATATTTTCTTTTAAATTTTTTCAGAAAATAAGTTACCTGATCCTACGGTTATAATTTAATCCCACGATCTAACGGCTCGGATTAAGCTGACAGTTTCAGTTGACTGATTCCTACCAGTCGTGGGTTACTAGCCGATCAGAGGCGGTCATGGGGTGCGTGGTGATCATGGGGGTTACTTGCCGATCAGTGCGGTCGTGGGTTGCCGTATCCTCCAAGATTTCCCTCTATAAATGGAGGCACTGCCTCTGCTTCTGAGATACTGGAAAATTTTCTTCCTTTCTCCTGCTGTATACAATGCTGCATTCTGCATAAACTGTTAAAACTAAGCAATCGCAGACAAAGGGAAAAAAATTGGAGCTCACGGAAAATTAAGAAAGCACGGAAAGAGAGGGCAGCAAAAATTTTTTATTTTCTGAAAGTCATGCATTAACTTTTCATGGCTGTGATACATGCGCATAAAAACAAACAACAACCGAAAAGCAAACTAATCAACCCACGTTCACAACGTTACCCTATAAACTAGGAACCACTCACTCCACTTACTGCACTACAAGCAACTATCTCCACAATAATAAAAACTTATTTGACTAGATAATTACCAAACTAACTAAAAATAAACACAAACCAAACTATGGATAATACTTAACTAAACCACACACATATCTAGTTAGGTGTTGAATAAGTCTTCAATTCTCCCCCTCAACACCTACTTGTTGTATCCAATTCAAGGCACATTTCTCATGCCTAGTTGACGACGAAACTCCACCAACTTGTTTCCATTGAAACCTTTCGTGAACACATCCGCAACTTGATCATGAGTATCAATATGCTGCAGTTCAATTTCACCTTGCAACACTTTTTCTCTAATGAAATGATAATGTACCTCAACATGTTTAGTTCTTGCATGAAAAACTGGATTGCATGCTAACTGAATTGAAGACAAATTATCACAATATAACCGCACGCTATTCACACTCTTTTGACATAATTCATTCAAAACCTGTACAAGCCATACGCACTCTTGAGCTGCCATAGCTGCTGCTCTATATTCAGCTTCAGTTGTGGATAAAGACACAGTGGGTTGAAGCTTACTGCACCAAGATACTGCCTCAGACCCTAACATGAAAACAAATCCAGTAGTTGACCTTCGTGTATAATAGTCCCCAGAATAATCAGCATCACAAAAACCTCTTAGCTCAAGCTTGGCGTCAGCTCCATACCACACGCCCCAATTGCTGGTCCCTTTGATATACCGCAATATTCGCTTAACTGCTTCAAAGTGAGGTTTCTTTGGACTCTGCATAAAAAGACTAACTATGCCAACTGCGCAAGAAATATCTGGCCTGGTTAGTGTCAAATAAATTAAACTGCCAACCAGTTTTCGATACAACACGGCATCCTCAAGACTTTCTCCTTCATAGGCACTTAGCTTAACATTTGGTTCTAAACAAGTATTCACCGGTTTACAAGCCAACATCCCAAATTTCTTCAACAAATCCATGACATATTTTTGTTGATGCAACAAAATTCCATTATCCAAATGTTCAACTTGTAATCCAAGAAAATGTTTAAGTTGGCCAAGTTCCTTCATATGAAACCGTATGGATAAATTTTTCTTAACTTGCAACACTTCATCATTAGCATCTCCAGTGATAATTAAGTCATCAACATACACCAATACTATGGCTATTCTTGATTCAATCTTCTTAACAAATAAACTTGAATCCGGATTTGTCATTTTATAGACACAATAAACAAAAAATTCAGCAATCTTACAATACCAAGCTCTTGGTGCCTGTTTCAATCCATAAAGCGCCTTCTTTAGCTTGTATACATGATGCGCACGTTCATGATCTTCGAACCCCACGGGTTGTGTCATGTATATGTCATGATCCAACTCACCATACAAGAAGGCATTTTTAACATCCATTTGAAACAGTCTCCAACCTTTGTTAGCCGCCATTGCTAACAACACTCGCACAGTTGTTATCTTTGCTACAGGACTAAATGTTTCTTCATAGTCCAAGCAATACTGCTGAGAAAATCCACGAGCAACTAAACGTGCTTTGTACCTTTCAATTGAACCATCAGTTCTCTTCTTTAATTTGTAAACCCACTTACATGAAATAGGACTTACATCTTTTGGCTTTGGTACAAGCTCCCATGTTTGATTGTGCTCTAGTGCTGAAATTTCTTCCTTCATAGCCTTAATCCACTCTTCATTCTTCACTGCCTCATCAAAACTCTCTGGTTCTGACACTTCTTCAATAATAGCCGCATTAGCATATTTGGGATTCGGCCTCCTGGATCTTTCGGACCTTCTAGGTGCTGAATTGGTTTCGCCTACTTCAGCTTGTTGTGGTACATCAACATGCTCATCACGATCATCTGGAGTAAACTGCTCTTGTTGCTCCACTTCTTCTTCGGTCACATCATTTCCAAGTTGAATATGCACTGCATTTGGTCTACTTCCATGCACAGCTGAAGCACCTTGATCACCATGGTGTTGATTTTCTGTAAGCCACCATGCAGTTGCTTCATCAAACACAACATTTCTTGAGACATAACATCGTCCAGTTAAGGGATCACAGCATCTCCAACCTTTTCTGTATTCATCATACCCTACAAATATGCACTTGACTGCTTTCTTTTCCATCTTACTTCGTAAATGGTTAGGTATGAAAACATAGCATACACTACCAAACACACGAAAGTAACTTACAGTAGGAATTTCATTCATTACAAGTTCATAGGGAGAATGAAAATTAAGTTTCTGTTGAGGCAACCTGTTTGTCACATAAACTGCAGTTCTCATAGCCTCACCCCAAAACCTGTCAGGTACAGATTTGGCATGAAGCATACTGCGACATACCTCAGCTAGGTGCCTGTTCTTGCGTTCTGCAACTCCATTCTGCTGAGGTGTGTTGGCACACGTTAGTTGACGTTGGATCCCTGCCTGACGCAAGAGAGTGAAAAACTCATGTGAAGTGAACTCTCCACCATTGTCTGTTCGAAGGCACAGAATCTTCTTCTTGTGCTTTGATTCCACCTCTTCTTTAAACTCTCTAAACTTTGCAAGGGCTTCCGATTTTTCCTTCATAAAATATACCCACACATATCTTGAATAGTCATCAATAAACGTGATCATGTATTTCATACCTTTGATGGAAGGTTGCTTTACTGGTCCAAAAACATCCGAGTGGACTAGCTCCAGCACCACCAAAGCCTTGAATCTTGAATGATCATACGGCAACTGATGTGCTTTGCCGTATTGACACCCAGCGCACACAACATCTTTTCTTACCTCAAGATTAGGTAATCCTCTCAACATAGATTTCTTCATCATGATGTCAAGCTTGCTGTAACTTACATGACTCAATCTTGCATGCCACAAGTCTGCAGATTCGGTCCTCCTTGTTTTATCAACGTACACTGCTTCTGCTGACATTACATATACGGAGTCCACTTTCTTTCCTTCCATCACTGGATCTTCTTTTATTTCAAGGTGTTGAAACACCTTCACATCCTTTGGACCAAACACAACATAACGTCCCGCAGCTGTTAGTTGAGCAACAGAAAGCAAATTCTTTGTCATACCTGGCACATGATAAACATCTTGAAGAGGTACTCCAATTTCGGCTTGCTGGAGTGGTATGACTGACTTCCCTATGTGCGCAATAGGCAACTTCGTGTTGTTAGCAGTCACAACAACACGATTGCCTTTATATTCTGCTACATCTTCAAGCTTTTCTTTGTCACCTGTCATGTGATTTGAGCATCCAGAGTCTACAATCCAATCCATCTCGTAATTAACATGCCTGGACGTAGTCATGAAGGCATGTTCTTTGTTAGTGGCCGACCCCTTCTCTTCCTCTATGGCAACCATTGCTTCAACATCCCACTCCTCTTCTTCTTTGGATGCTGCTACATTGCTCTCCACTGTCTTTTTCTTTGACCAGCAGTCACGGGATCTATGCCCTTTTTCCCGCAATTGTAACACTTGCCTCCAAATTTTTTCCTGCTAAACTCAGGTCTACCGCCGTTTGAATCTCCACACTGCTGGTCCATACCATTCGGCCCCTTCCTCCTTTGGTTCGAAAAATTTTGCCTGCTATTCCACTTGCTTTTACCAGCATACATTGATTGCTCATCACTCTTCATGGTCATTCCTCCCATCTGTTTGGCCAATGTCTCTTGCCCAACCAACAAATTCTGAAATTCTACAAGTGATGGTTGAACAGGCCATCCTTGTACAGCAGCTACAAACCCTCTGAACTCAGGTTTGAGACCATGAATTATAATTCTTTTTGTCCTAGTATCTCCAATGCGAGCCTCAGAATCCAACTCAGAAATCTCACGACACAATGATTTCACCTTATGAAAGTATTGAGCAATGGATAGATCATCTTGAGAAATTGACAGCAACTCACTTTCAAGTAGCTGCAACCGTGTGTCATTTCTCTTCGAGAATAGTTTTGCAAGCGTGTCCCACGCCGCCTTCGGCGTGCTTGAATCCCGGATATGTTCCAACACATCCTCTTCAACAGTTGTCTTTAACACGAACATAGCTTTCCCAGCTTTGATCTTCCATTTTCGTAACACTCCAGTGGTGTCTTCTGCATCTGGTGATGTAGTCTCACTGCCATTAACCACCTCCCACAGATCTTGTCCTTGCAGGTATGAAATCATGCATGTTGACCATGTGTTATAATTTTGATTGTTCAGTTTCTTAATTCCACCAACAACTTGCAATTCACTCATTTTGGGGGTAGAAACAAATTTGAGATTGTTTGAGTTTGATGGCTCTGATACCACTTGTTAAAACTAAGCAATCGCAGACAAAGGGAAAAAAATTGGAGCTCACGGAAAATTAAGAAAGCACGGAAAGAGAGGGCAGCAAAAATTTTTTATTTTCTGAAAGTCATGCACTAACTTTTCATGGCTGCGATACATGCGCATAAAAACAAACAACAACCGAAAAGCAAACTAATCAACCCACGTTCACAACGTTACCCTATAAACTAGGAACCACTCACTCCACTTACTGCACTACAAGCAACTATCTCCACAATAATAAAAACTTATTTGACTAGATAATTACCAAACTAACTAAAAATAAACACAAACCAAACTATGGATAATACTTAACTAAACCACACACATATCTAGTTAGGTGTTGAATAAGTCTTCATAAACTACTGCTGCATACACTGTTGCTGCATTTTATCAATCCGGGAAGTCAGAACATTTGTCAGGTTCGTGGAGTTCTTACGCAGGAGTGCCACTCGTTAGAACTGTTAGCCGTTGCATCCTGGGAAACGTTTACAATTTCCGGTTGGACACAGTATACCGAAGCAATTCGTCTTAATAACAGAGCCCTGGACTCGCCTCGGTTTGCATGTTGAGCTCTTCTCTGTGTTGAGATCATCTCTGTGTTGAGCTCATCTCTGTTTTGAGCTCATCTCTGTGTTGAGCTCTTCCCTGTGCTGAGCTCTTCTCAGTGCTGAGCTCAGCTCATTCTGTGCGTTGAGCTCAACTCTTCCTGCGCTGAGCTCAGTCTTCCTTCCTGTGCTGAGCTCTGCTCATCCCTGGGTTGAGCTCTGCTCATCCCTGTGCTGTACAGAATGTCAGTTTCTAATCTGTATAGAATCTGAGTTTGTATATGAAGTAAGAAATAACAATCCTGTTCCTAGGAAATATCTGAAGCTTGGCGATGAAGGCTAACGTTTGGAGATTAAACAAAGAAGTTTCTAAGCTGGCCATGCTTAAGAAGGAGACTTAGTTCAGAAACAGAAGCTGAGTCACAGAACAAATAGCTCGATCTGTAGCTACAGTCAGAAACATATTCCAAGCTTACAAATTCACATGGTCATGTATCTGGATTCGATGAGGTATCTGATTGTTTGTGCTCAACCTGGTGCAAGGATATGTTGATGAAAAATATGGAACCTCAATTGACAGCACATAATCCTCCAAGCTTCCTACAGAAACTAGGGTATTTGATTTTCCAGATGTGGTTTTGGTGTTGAAGACGTCAAGATACTGCAGTTGGCCAACGAATTTCACAAAAATAAAAAAGAAAGAAAGAAAGAAACTGAGGTACGCGGTTAACTTGAAAGAAGAACATCCTCGTGTTTACAGCATGGGCTATAATTTGAAATGTCAACTAATCAGCATCAAGATTCAACAATCCAACTACCCTTATTCCTTTTTGTGTTAAAATGAGTGAATAATACGAGTAGACCTGCCAGAGTCGTTACAAAGTCCACTGTGAAGGTTCCAATATATTCATGGGCAAACTTTAGCAAACCGCCTTTCTGAATAAAGTTTATCAAGTAAACTAGCAATACATGAACAACCTTACATAGATTATGGCAACATTATATGAACTCTTTCTAGTAAGAGCTCTATAATGAAACAAACCAACTAGACTTTGACCACCTCACAAATCCATAAAATATGCCACGAAAATATGAAGTTTGTAGCTAAAAGGAAAGTGCTTGGAATTTGATAGATCCAGATCTACTCTTTTTTTTTTTTTTTTAAGTTTTACAGAATGGCATCTCGAGTTCTGACAAAAGACATACAAGGACATGTGGGGTTAGAAATTGATATCTGAACTTGGAATTTTCAATGACAATAAGTAATCATCAAATGATTAAAAAAAATACAGTTAAAGGTAATGTCATATCAAAGTCAACTCGGGGTTTAGTAGGCCAGTAAGGTTGAGATAGATCAAAAGTAAATGTCAAATTTTACCTACCTTCGTATGAATAAGCATGAACAAAAGCGTCCAATTTCCCCAGAATTGTCCAAGCTTTATCCACGGCCTCATCAAAGACAAACTCCTGCTCCTCTTCCATGTCGACTCCCACCACCTCCACCGTGACAGCACCATCAAGAGATGCTTTAATTCTCTCGGCTAAGGGCAGTAATTGGCGCTCGTTTCCCATCAGAACAAGCCTAAACGCTCAACAAACAATTCAGCGGGGGGGAGGGAGGTCAAAAAAGAAAATAAAAATAGAATTGCATAGGAAAATTTAAGAGTTTCTTGTTTGAAATAGGTGTATTAGTATTCACAGGCTGCAGGTGAAAAAGGAGAAAGCTTGAAGGAATAAGCTATACCTGCAACCACGAAGGGCGAGATGGCGGGCTAGGTTCAGAGAAATGTCATCGCCATTGGAGGTGAGCAAGACGTTCTTGCTATCAGAGTCCATTCTTGATTCAAGAGTCCACACACCCTGATCCAGACCTGAAATAGAAACAGATGGTGAAAAAGACGAGAGCTGACTTTTAGAAAGTTTTAGAAAGGGAGAGGAGGCGTCGCTCTCAGTTTCTTCCAGCGTCCCCTCGCAATACAGAGTAATATACCGAAGAGGGGGGCCAGGCAGGCGGAGCTGGGACCGTGGTGGACCTTTTGCAATTAAAAGAAATCGTTAGGAATTAGTTGTTGCTAGTATATCTGTTGTCACATCTCCATCGTTCCTCGCCAACATTATTTTGTACTCATTAAGTAATTATAAATATGCACCACGAGGTAATAATTATACAGTTCTGTTCTCCTTCTCTTTTTCTCCACCCGCTGCCCGTCTATGTTATTTATGTTACTTCCGGACCCACAAAAAATTTCTTTTTGGCTTTAATCATATTTTCTTCGTAAAACTATTCTTGTTACTTTGAATGTCAAACTATTCTCATTACTTTGTCAAAAAAAAAAAAAAGTATTCACACTACTATTTTTATTCCATTTTAGCTTGTTAGTTAAGATAAACTAAAAAAATTACATAATTCTTGATTGAAATGATAGTTAAAAAAACTTTGATTACTAATATGTAACTAATATTTTTATGGCAACCTAAACTAAAAATTATGACAATATTTTCAAAACGAATAAAGTATAAATTTGTTTTACACTCCAACTAAAGTAATCATAAAATAGGAAAAAAGAATGATAAATGTATATTTTTTTTATAAAGACGCACTTTTATCATTTTGTATTATCAATTTCATATTATGATTAATTTTTAGCCATTAATTAAATGAGATGATGTCTTTGTAAAAAAAATGTATAGTTATTGTTACGCAAATATAAGACGAAAAAAAAAAGGTACCGCATGGCAGGCAAAGTAATCATAAAAGGCACAAGCTTTTTTTTTCCGGAAAAATGTATCAATTTTATTTCAAGAAGATAAACTAGATTACATCATTGTGTGTATTCACTACTACTATCTATATTCCGTGTATATTTACACCATTTACTAACTCTATTTGTTGAATCCCAAGCTAGATGGATATTACGTGCCCTCTCAAAATGTCATACACTACATTTTGGACACTCGGCCATACAATGTCTTCTTTATTTAGCATCTTGTTCCGCCATAACCATACTACATATAGTCCTTCCCGAAAGATGTATAACCATTATGTGCCAGTATGCTCTCCAGCAATGTCCTCCTCAAGATTTAGGTTGATCCATGTACGCAAGTCTCTTGTGCTATAGAAGAAATAGCCCCAGCTTGTCAAAGGAAGCAATTTCTTCCAGACACTCATTGTCCAAGTGCAATCCCGTAATGCGTGTAAACCACTATCCTTATAATGGCCGCAAATGTTACATTGTTTAGTATCTCATAGACGCCTTCGGAACAAAGTACTACCCGTAAACATCATATCAAGTCGTGCCTGCCACAATAACAAATTATTCCTTTGGGGGCCTTTCAAGCTCCAAATATTGCGCCACTTCTCACTTTTTGTATCATCCGGAAGGGGCAATTGTATCTCATAGATCGACGATACTGTGAATTTGCCATTAAATGTCCCTGTCCAGCACCATTCCTGTGTTCCTCCAGCTTCATTGGATGTGCTAGCATTCGGCTGAGTCAATCCTGCATAAAGGAAAGGGATAACAGAGAGGATGTCACGCCATGTGGATGAGCATGGTCTCCTAGAAAGATTCACCTAGCACGGGTTTCCGTATTTGGCTTTAAGAATCTTGACCCACAGAGTATCTTCATCACAAATCAACCTCCAAGCAAGATTAGTGATCATGGCACAGTTCATATAATTAAGATTCTTCACCCTCGTGCCTCCTCTGCTCTTGGGACGGCATATCTGGTGCCATGCTACAGTGTGCAGTTTTCGGTGCCTCTCGAATTCTCTCCAGAAAAAATTTATGTTCAGCTGTTCCAGTTTTACCAAAATGTGCTTTGGCAGGGCAACTGTCTGCATGGCATAGAAGGGGACAGCAGAGGTGACTGACTAAATGAGAATGTTCCGGGCTGCTTTTGACAGTAGTCATCCCTTCCACGAGGCCAGCTTCCTGCGAACTTTATCTATCACTGGTGTGTATGTCCCAGCGGTAATTCGATCATGTGATAATGGCATGCCAAGATAGTTCCCCAGATCTCTAGTAGTAGGAATTCCAAACTTTGTACTCAATCTTGTTGAAAGCTCCATTGCGACGTTGTTCGATACAAATAGGGATGACTTCGCCGTGTTAACTTTCTGTCCTGAAACACTGCAAAAACCAGCCATGATGTCCGCCATAATATCTGCTTGTGCCTCTGTTGCCTCCCCACACAAAAGAATGTCATCCACAAATAGCAAATGGGACACCGAGGGCCCTTGTCTTGATATCCGAATAGGTTTCCACCGCTTAGATAATACATCTTCATGAATCTTCTGACTCAGAAAATCCATACACAAAACAAATAGATATGGTGCCAAATTGTCACCCTATCGTAGACCTCTGCTAGGCTGAAAGGCATCTAACCTCTTTGCATTCCAAACAATACTCATCTTTGCTGTAGTGACAATAAACATAACGAGCCTTACCATGGAGTCGTCAAATCCAACCGCATGAAGTACTTGTTCTAGAAATGGCCAACTAATACGATTGTATGCCTTTTCTAGATCAATTTTCACTACCATACCACCCTTACGCCCTTTTTTCATATGCAGGATTTGAAGTATCTCTTGTGCTATGATAATATTATCACTTGCTTAGCGTCCAGATATAAAGCTGCCTTAATTCACACAAATCAGTTTGCATATAACCAGTTTAAGCCGGTTAGCAATGACCTTGGTAACCGTCTTAATGACCACATTAGATAGCGCGATAGGCCAGAATTGAGAAATATGTTATGGAGCCTCCACTTTTGGTATAAGAACGATGAGAGATTGATTCATGTGAATCGGAAAGCTTTGCGTGCGAAACACTTCCGCTACAAATTTTGTCAGCGAGCCACCTATAATGTCCAAATTGCGTTGAAAAAATAATTGAGGGAATCCATCTGGCCCCGAGGCTTTATTTGCACCCATCTGTGAGATTGCAGCATAAACTTCACCTTCGCATAGTTGCCGGTTGAGTGTCTGCTTCTCGCCATGTGTTAATTCAGGAAACGAGAGTACATATGGGGTATAATGGGGCTGATGACCAACAGAATATAGTCAGACATAGAAGTCAACTACCAACCCGTGCAATGCAGCCAGATTATCAGTCCAATGCCCTTGATCTGTTTTCAACCGACTAATGGTATTTCGTCGTCTTCTCATAATAGTTGTGGTATGGAAGAAACGAGTATTCCGTTCCCCTTGGGTTATCCAATTCAGTCGTGATTTCTAATACCAATATATCTCTTCTTGATCTAGAATCTTATGTAATTCAGCCACCAGTATTTTCTCCAAATTGAATAGGAAATTACAGGGATGAATATACATGGCTCGTTGTACCCCTGCTAGCCGCGCCAAGCACCTCTTTTTTCTAGTCCCAATACTCCCAAATATGTGTTTCTCCCACTCTTGCAGCTTCGCAGCATAATTAGAAAGTAGGATATGCAGCGTCTCTCCGTGATCCTGCCAAGCACCCTTGATGAAATCCTGAAACGCTGCGTGCTCCAACCAATTTGCTTGAAACTGGAATGGTCTGCCAATGCTCTTTCTAGGATTACAAGTATTTAAGTCTAACAATATCGGATGATGGTCGGAGCTTGTCCTAATCAAGTGATGTAGCTGGGCCTTCGGAAATTTGTTACTCCACAGCGGGTTACAAAACGCATAATATATTCTCTCATATATGCGAGCTGCTCCTGACCTCCCATTTGACCATGTATACTGTGGTCCAGAGAATGGCAAATTCATCAAGTCGCAAGCCTGCACCATCTGATTGATTCCTAACTCTTGGTGATTTTGTTGCCCCGTTTCTTATCCGTCTGAGACAGTACTTCATTAAAGTCGCCAACTATGCACCATAGGCATGTGAAAACCATGCTCAACCGAGTTAGATGTTACAACCCAATTATTAAAAAAAAAGTAAACATATTATTAGTGCAAATGTGTGTGCAACGGTTGTGTATAAAAAATATAATAATAAAATACAAAATATATATGTATTGTGTGTGTAACCGGTAAAGAGAAGAAAAGAAAAAAAACTATTGAATCCTATTAATTACCACTACCCCATTATCTTCCATAACCCCCAATCATTACACTCATTAACTCATTATCTTCCCTTAACTCCTTACTTAAACATACAATTCTTTCTTATCTTCCTACAAAATTCAAAGAACCGGATGTAAAAGCAAAAAGAGTGATGTGAGGAAAAATAAGAAGAGGGCCATGAGTGGAGGTGAAGAAAAGAGAAAAGAAAAGAGAAAAGAAGGAGAATAAAGTTCAGCCCAATCTAATCCCGATTTCAATTACGGTGTAGTATAATTCAAGCAATGTAAGTACTCATCTATACTTTTTATGTATTTTCTTAATTGGTTGTATCATATATTTGTATATTTGATTCTCATAGATTGTATATTTAAAAAACATGAAGAATGGGCAAAGATATATAGGTATATGCCATGTGTGTGGGCTCAGATTCATATGTTTATATATTTGAGATATGAGTTTATATGTTGACTATTAGTTGTTGTAGTGTGTGTATAAATAATTTGTGTGGTATGATTTCATATTAAGTGTCTTATTATTATATATACTTATATATACACACACATTTATTTAATTATGTATGTGCAGCTGGCCGAATGTATTAACATACCTAAATATACTGTTGATTGTTGTAGCATGGTGTTCATGCATTTTTTTTTTTTAAAAAAAAAAGAGGTTTCGTGAATTGGATTTGTGGATCTTAGTATATATTATTTCTCTTATATATATATAAGTGTAAATGCATATTTATACCTATACACATTTACGCATATAAATGGTTTTGGCCGATGATTGTTTACATATATACATACACCTACAACATACAAATACTTTCACCCTTGTTTCCATCAAAATCCAAACAGCCAGCCTCTCCTTATTTCTTCCAAACTGCCGGCCATTAATCTTCCAAGAGCACAAACTGTCGCCAATTTTAGGAAGTCAAGAAACAATATTTTTTTGGTTAATTCAACCCTGCTTTCGTCGCATAGTATGTTTAACTAAGACACGAGGCAAGTACCCTTACTATATTTGCTATGTTTTTGTAAAGTTATAATGTTATGTTCGTATCAAATCGGATCATGCATATTTATTTGTGTTTGCATAGATGATTGAGTTATATATGTATATATCTATTGGTATGCATCGATCTAAATATATATACGTACATAGGATATATTCTTTAGAAAGTAGTTGTTGCCGCCGTTGTGAAATTCGGCTGGTTGTCCTTAGGGATAATGGCCAAATAAATGAGATTTTGTATATATATATATTATGTTATGTTATGTTGAAGGGTAATAACATGTGAAGGTTTAATTTTCGTCATCTTTCTTTTTGGTGCTTTTCGTAAAACTCAAGAAGGCCACTGTCTATCCTAGACAGTGGCTAAAATGTGGGGTTTAAATAAATATTAACATATTTTGTATGTGAATATTTGAGAATTTCAAATGCTACGCAATATTTTTATATGTATAATTTGTATTAAGTATATGAAACTAAGTATACGTGGGAGGAACTGCCCACTTTCGATTTGTGCCAAGCTTTTAGTATTGTTATTGTTTCCTCTTTGATTATTTAGTTCCATATGAGAGTTATATATATAGGTATGCATGATTAAGTGAGTTTAAAATAAGTGTTATTTGGAAATTGTTTTGATAAATTATGTGTGTATTTGGACCGAATACACACGGCGGAGTAAAGGTGAAGTTGAAGAAACAAGTAATAAACAAATAGTTAATGTACATGTTCAAATTTTGAAGATTCCAGATGATAAGTTGCACATGTAGAAGCAGAGACTTTTGTGGTAACCTTCTTCATGTTCGAGCATAGAATAAGAAAGCTAATTGACCAATATGAAGTAAGTGGTCTATTTGTGCTTGTTATGTTGTCATGCATCAGAGATAAGTGGTATATTTGTGCTCGTTATGTTGTCATGCATCAGAGGTGAGTAGTCTATTTGTGCTCGTTATGTTGTCATGCATCAGAGGTAAGTGGTCTATTTGTGCTTGTTATGTTTATCATGCATCAGTGTGTTGTTCGTTGCATATATGTAATTGAATTTTCTCTATATGCGAGTTGAGTTATTATGTGAGATATGTGATGGCATATGTGAATCAATTACATATGTGTACATGTAAACATGGGTGTATGTATGGTTGTACAATTTCAAAGCGTATTGGATATGTATATGGATGTGTCATGGTATACATGCACGTGTATGGGCGCGAGCATATATATGGGTATGGATGCACCAGATTATGAGAGATTATGCATTTGCATTCATGGCACGATCATTGCATTAGCCTATGTGCCGTGTGGCCCTATGAGGCGTGTGGTCCTACGGGACGTGTGGCCCTAAGAGGCGTGTGGTCCTACGGGATGTGTGGCCCTATGAGGCGTGTGGTCCGATGGGGCGTGTGGCCTGACGAGGCGTGTGGTGGGATCACCTCGAGGTTCATGCATTGCACTGTAGAGAGACAGACATTCGTGTGTTAAGATTTCGTTGCGTGTGACACGTAGAGAAAGGCATGCATCATGAAGTTGCGCATTATTATGTGGAGTGACTTACCTTCTGCAGTTTATTTGCTTCATTGGCATGTATTGTTCTCTTCTTTGTTTATTTGTTTATTTGTTTGTTGTGTATGCCATATTTGAGAAGAGCATGCATCATGGTAACGTAGTTTGAGCTGATGAATTATTTATTTTGTGTTTTTTTTGAAGTGTTAACTGTAAAGATAATTAAGTGAAATTATTTGTGGACTAAGAACATGTATGATAACGATGAAGGTTATTTGTATTTGTTTCTGCATGTATGATTTCTATAACATGTATATGTAGGTTGCTTATTGAGCCCGTTGATTTGGCTCACACCACCACTCACCAGTTTTGCAGGTAGGAGAAGTTAGGGTATGCTTACACAAGAGTTAGTATACCGTGGAAGATCGAGATGAGAGATTTCGAGACTAAGGATATTTAGAAAAGACTTTCAAGGGTTGGTTGAGACAGTTACTTCGAGATCTGAGGTTTTTGTGTATTTTCAAGATCATTGTTTACATACATTTGTCTATTGTATTTATTTAGAAATTCTTAGACATTGTATTGATGATGATTATTATTATTTTATGGAGGATTTTAGTAATGACTTCCGCTGGCATCGATTTACGTTAGTATGATGACGTGTAGTTGATTTGTATCGACGACTTGTAATCCTTAACGAGATACGACGAGTGGATCGTTTCGAATACTATGGCTCAAGACGGATCGCTACATTAGATCATGCCATAATTGTTGTCTACGGGAGGTATATGGAGAGGCATACACCCATGTCAATATCCACTGCACTGAAGGCACAAGCTTTTGAGTGCCCTCGACTTCTCTAAATTTTCAGCAATAAATTTAGAATATCGTTTCTCTTTACTGTTAGAAAAAGTACGTTAAAGTACGTTTTCATGTGCTCCAAACTTATATAGAGCGTGTATAAGGCCGGTCAAGAGATTGGTATGGAACGTAGAAAACTGGGTGAACCTCAGTTGGACATCGATCTCTAACATAGATCGATCGAAGTACATCGATCGATCTATGTTAGAGATCGACATGGATCTGAGGACTTCGAACGATGACTTCGATCGATCGTAGTAACATCGATCGATCGAAGTAACTTTGAAGTAAGAGATCGATGTAGTCTGTTTGACTTCGATCGATCTAAGTAACTTTGAAGTGAGAGTTCGATGTAATCTGTTCGACTTCGATCGATCACATCGATCGATCGAAGTGACATCGATCGATCGATGTGATCGATCGATGTCCAACAGACAGCTCTGTTCATCAGAAGTTACAGTTTTTAATCCAAGAATCATCTCTCTTCGGCCAAAAACGGTGGTCAACGGCTCTTGGAGGTTAGAATAAGGCTGAGAGTGATTTCAAAGAGGGTTTTTAACACTTCTAAGGTCTATAAATAGAAGACCTTGCTACTTTCAAGAAGAACAATTATCTTTTGCAAAATTTTGAGTTCTCAGCACTTTTTCTGATCTCATTCTTCTCTTTCTCTACTTTGATCAATCAAGTTCAGTCTTTCTCCTCTAGAGCAAAGGGAAGAAAGGCAGCCGTTATATCCTGGGAAGCATTTGCTTGAAGACTACCTTGCTCTTTGGTAGGAGCAAAATTGCTTTAAGGACAGTGACAAGTTGATCACGTCTCGGCTTTGATTTCTTGTGATTTCCATATTCTCATACTTGTTTTCCTACATTTACCTCCCTGACAAAAAACTCACAAGTTATTCAACAATAGAAAAGATTTACCTGGAATCACTAGAGTAACATATCTTGTAAACTCTTATTTTTTATTTTTAAGTCCATAGATTGCAATTTTTTACTCATACATTTTTTTCCACTATTAAATTTGTAAAAGGAAAATGTGTAGTTATTGTTACCCAAATGGAAAACGAAAAAGAAAAATGGTACCAAGTGGCAGGTAAAGTAATCATGAAGGGGATAAGCTTTTGAGTGCGGTCATCTTCTCTAAAATTTCAGCAATAACATCAGAATATCGTTTGTCTTCATTTTCCTGACAAAAAATTCACAAAGCAAAGATTTACCTGGAATCGCTAGAGTAATATATCTTGTAATTTTTTATTTTATTGTTGAAGTCCATATCTTGTAATTTTTTACTCGTACGTTTTTTCACTATTAGATTCGGTAACTAATTATTTTTTCATGATAATTTATAACCTCAAACACCAAGAACTCAGTAAATTGGTGGAACTCAAGTATATGTACGGATACGTCTTGATAAACATGCAAGTCTACCTCGAAGAATATATATATACATGTATATATATATATACATATATATATATATATATATACACACACACATATATATAAACGGTATATGTTAACGGATATTCTGTAACTTTTTAAATATGTATGACGCATGTCATACAAGTGCAACCTTCAAGGATAGTATAAGTCATTCCGCATCCTTTAACTTGGACTCAACTCCCGATATCAACACGCTATACAGGGGATCACTCCGTCTAGGTAAACAATTTCAACTTCCCTCTAATTTGCACTACAATGCATTATTTGATTATTCATTGTTAATCATCAGATAACCCTCGACCACCTAAATCCGGATGATTCCAACCCATTTTGCTTGCATACTATACTATTTATTCCAAGTCAATGTAAGATCTAGATTACTAGTGAATGTTGTTCTACCCGATCTTGTTTTAGACAGAATGTACGTTTAATAGTTGTTTTATATATATACACACACACACATATATGTATATGACAATTAATAGACACGCCAAAGCTTGATAACTGCACTTTTTTTTTTGATCCGATCGATTTTTACTTAATTATCATTTTTGTCTATTAGTCAAACAATAATGTGTATTTGTTAAGTTACAAGTGTGTCTTTATTAATTTTTTATCTACATATATACACAAACACATATGTACATATGTATTTATATAAAAATTTATATACACAAACATATATATGAGAGTATGTGTGTCTATTTATATAATTTCTAAACGTACAAACTATAACCATATAATTCTGAAATAAAATGGTCATACATATTTGAGAATTTCTTTTTTGCCGTTCATCACTTTGTTTTTTCCCAAACTTTTCAGTGTTCGAAATTTAAGCAAAGATATGGTAACCAAACATAAATAAACAAAAACAAAAAAACGAAAAAGCCAATACGTAACAAATATTAGCGTCCTTAAAACAAAATTGCCTCTACCAGTTGAGTATGGTAGGATGTGCGATAAATGTCTTCCAGTATATAACGGTTTCTTCTTGTCATTTGCTATACGTGAAGAAAGTTGAACTTGTGTATTTAAAATGTTCAATACCAGAAGAAGAAATTCTGCAGGTTTCTCATAAAGTGTTTTCAAAAGTACCTTCAGATCTTAGGATTTCTTGTATTTATAGACTTTAATTTTCACAAACAAAAAGTTAATTTAATATCTCTTTACATAATTTAACTTCGAATTTAGATATGATTGTTCATGGTTGAAATAAGGTGTTACATTTGCAAAAGTTGCATCATTTCATAAAAAAATAGAAAATTATGCTATTCTGAAGCCATATAATATTTGGTCTCTTAGACTGAACTCGCAATCTGAATATTGCAACTGAACGCTTGACATCGAACTTATGACATAACGTTTGACAAATGGCTTAGTGAACCTTTGGTGCTGCGTTCGGTCAGAAACTAAAACTTTAGAATAAGACCATACTCAAAATTCATCACCGAATGTTCAGTCTCTGACACTAATCCTTTGGTCTTTGATGCGGAACTCATAAATCAGAGTATGATAACATAACGAACACATAATTCAGAATATGGTCACAACTAATCGAAATCATGTTCGACTCATTTATCCAATCAAACTTCTTACATGGTTTTTATATAATTTTTGATCATTTTCAAAAGCAATTTTATGTGTCTTTTCCAACAATTCTCCACATGGTCCATATTTATATAAGTACATCCATGAACGATTGTAAACTAGCCTCTCTAGTATCAAACAAAAATATATAATATTAGCCTTGTTTTGTAGTGATTCATAACCAAATTTCTACATATAGTAAGGATATAAAACACATTGTCAACTCCAGTTTTATAGACAAACTTAACTTTAATAGCACTTTCAACTTCTCAACTACTTGGGTTTCTTGTGCATTCTAAAAGGAAATTAGTCTATCCCCTTTTACTCCTTGAAATTCAAGTAATAAATAATTACTGGCTGCAATAAATTTGATAGTGTCCACCACTATTTCGTTATACAACCAATAAGCGTTACCTTAAAGGAGACAATGACAAAAGTGATCTCATTGCCTTTACTAGGTTGATATTCATGTTGATTTTTTCTTTTCATTCTTTATAAATGATTATGTTCATGCTATCTCTGCTGCATGTTCATGTATTTTTTTGGCTTCATTTGGACTTGTTTCCATCCAAGTCTAATGTCGATTGATATTGGCCACTTCCCCGATGAGTGTTCCAAAATCAATTGTCCAAAATTCATTCTTGTGCATATAGTTCTCGTGGCTTCATGTGCTGCTAGCTTTTAAGGTACCGCCCCTCCGGATGCCAACTTAAGATCATCTTTTTTTAGTGGTCATTTTGCTCAAACTCAATAATTTTCATAGTCTATTTGATTTCTTAGCACTTTCTATGATTTCTCTTTAGTGTTTCATTTGAAGATCCAATCTACTAGTTTGCTGAAAAATTGAGGGCGATATCAAAATTGATTGATTGATTATACAATAATGTCATGAAATCATTGGTTGTGTCATGAGTTGACATAGAAAGCGTGAGGACAATACAGCAGAATACATGCTGCATCAACCCCCATACATTGGTGTAATCAATTCGGTCATACATTTCTTAGTGTACATCAACATCTCCTAGTGAATCTCATGGCATGACTCATCTCTTCATGGGTTTCTCCATTATTTCGATTAATATCATCCTCTATAATGAGAGAATAAGAAAGGAAATGAATTTCTAGCATCACTTTTTCTCTAGAACTGGTTTAGGGATAAAATGTAGAACATGTCATCTACATGTGGTGTTTATAGCACCATACTTGAGAGATTCTGCTATGTCGATTGGTTTGTCTTTGATGAAAACATAAGAAACATATAGCATCTCAAGAAAGAACATAATTTTTTCGTACCATCTTGAAGTACTTGCTATCAAATATCTCCAACTTGGATATATTAAGAACAATAAGTTGTTTGGTAGTTATATCAACAATTTGGCTCTAAGGTTGTTGGAAATTTAGGCAAAGATATGGTAATCAAACAAAAAAAAAATAAAAGGAATAGCCAAGACGTAACAAATGTTAATGTGTTTATAGCAAAATAGTCTCCACTAATTGAGCTAGGTAGACTATTCGACAAATGCCTCCAAGGATATAATAGATTTTTTTGGCGTTTACTCTACGAGAAAAAGATTGAACTTGTTTATTTGAAATGTTTAATACCATAGGAAGAATAAGAAGAAAGAAGGGGAATAGATTATTCATGTTTTCTCAAAAAGTATCTGCAAAAGTATCTTCAAATCTATGATTCTTGTATTTATGTACTTTAGTTTTCACAAACAATAAGTTAATTTAACACATATCTACAAAATTTAACTTCCAAAATTAGTTTATGACCGTTTATGGTTGAAAGGAGGTGTCCCAAGTTGCATCATTTCATGAAAAGATAGCAGAAAATTCCGATGTTCTAAAGTCGCCGAATGTTCGGTCTCTTACACCGAACCAAACTCACGTTCTGAACATTGCAATTGAACGTTTGACACTGAACTTAGGACTAAACATTCGACAAA
This sequence comes from Eustoma russellianum, assembly GCA_036186865.1. Lineage (NCBI taxonomy): Eukaryota > Viridiplantae > Streptophyta > Magnoliopsida > Gentianales > Gentianaceae > Eustoma > Eustoma russellianum. Next base: position 76,396 of record AP025040.1, on the reverse strand, counting down.
TGGCTTCATCGAATGTTCGGTGGTGCGTTTGGTTAGAAAACATAAACTTAGGAATCAGACCAAGCTCAGAGTCTGAACTCAGAATTCGTCACCGAACTTTCGATCTCTAATGCCCAATTTTTTCTCTGACGCGGAACTTAGAATTCAGAATATAATGACATAATGAACTCAGAATTCAGATTATGGTTACAACTGATTCAATTTAATTTTAACTCATTTCTCCAATCAAATTCTTACCTTTTTTATATAAATTTGAAATATATTCTAAAATACGTTTATCGTTGTTTTTTCAACATTCAGCCTTTCTTTTTAAAGGGAAAAAATTGAGTTCATTAATCATGAAATACTAGTACTTTTGTTTGTAAACATGATACCCACACCACAGTCTACTCACACTAAACATGCCACTAGTTAACAGGTTTCTAATTTGCAGTTTTGTGGTATCGAATTGGCACTGTCGATCAAGTCGTTGCAACTTGCAAGATACAGAAGTAATTTTTTTTTTTTTTTAAAAAAAAAGAAGAAAAAGAGAAAAAAAGGATGTAAAAGTATTTTAGCCTAACACGTCACCCACAAACACGGCATTGGAATTGAACTGGCATCGGGAGTTTGGGATAGTGGTTGTTCCGGAGAAGCAATTACTAGTTGACTAGGCAATATACTGCAATGGGGCCGGAGAACGATGGTGCTGCAGTGGAGATAACACAACCCTTGGTGGAAGAGGCAGACAAGATCCAACTCTCCTCTGAATTGGAGAGCCAAGAACACTTGAATATTCCAGGATGGAAGGATCAGATCACCATGAGAGGCCTGCTTGTCGGCGCCTTGTTGGGTACTCTCTTCTGTATCATCACCCACAAACTCAATTTGACTGTGGGTATCATTCCTTCTCTCAACGTCGCTGCTGGTTTGCTCGGCTATTTCTTTATCAAGTCCTGGACTGGCTTTCTTCGAAGATTAGGTATTTCTGTCCGTCCTTTCACCCGGCAGGAGAACACTGTTATCCAGACTTGCGTCGTCGCTTGTTACGGACTCGCTTTTAGCGGTATTTTTCGTTTTCACTTTTATTCTCCTGATGAATTATACTTAGTATAAGAGTAAAATTTTCTTTTGGGTTTTTTTAACGTTTTGAGTTTGTTACATTACTGTGGACCACAGGCGGTTTTGGATCTTATATGCTCTCAATGGATGAGAAGACCTACAAACTTATAGGCGAGGATTATCCTGGTAACCATCCGGAGGATATTAAGAATCCAGGATTGTTATGGATGATTGCGTTCATGTTCGTTGTCAGCTTTCTTGGCCTTTTTAGTCTTGTCCCTCTGCGCAAGGTAACTTTTAAGATATTTTAGTTGCGTTCTTTTAGTCCCCTAGTCTGCAAACTGCTCCACGGCATGCCACTATGACCTATTTCTCCTGATAATAGCAAGTATCGTATATCTAACCCATGGCCAGAGATAGAATCATATAGTTTCACTACATGTTAGTACTTATATTTACGTCATATTCATGATTTATTGAGCTTGTAAGGTGCTACAGATTAGAGGTAGATAAGATATGGCGAGAAGTGGCCAGTTCTCCTGAGATTAGAGGCATATCACTGGGCTAGACTTTCAGCGTCAAAATTCTAAAGGGCAATTGAGCCATATTTTTTTCATTAGACGAAAGATTTTCGCACCTTAATTCATCTGTATCAACTACAATTCATAATTATATCATCCCATATGAACAATATGATTAGATCAAATCTCAGCCAAGCAATAAAAATGAAACATACTTTTTAACGCATAAGTTGTTAACGTAGAGATCATGTTATAAGGAGATGTACTTAGTGAAACATACTTTTTAACGCAGAGGGTAGTTCCGATGCAATTTAAAGATGAGGACATCCTATTCTTTTGACATGGCTCCTTGGCAAATCCAATGCAATGCAACTGTGAGGACATCAACATTCTTTTATAAGAATCCTTAATACTTACCTACTTATGCCCTTGAGTAACACCAACCGCAACATTCTTACCTGTGAATGGTGCCGTCGGTTCATTATTGTTACCCTTGATCGAACAGCACCACAGAGTTCAAAAATTTTCAACAAGGTTAGTACATACATCGTCTTTCCAAAAACTATTCAAATTCACTTTCATCGAGTGCTGCAAACCTCTCTCTAAATTTTTTTCTCTCGCCTCTCTCTATCTTTCGGACAAAAACAACCATCAGAAAACCCTTTCTCTCCTACTTTTTTCTCGTCTCACACCGTAACGTCTATTTTTTTCTCTTTCCTAATCAATAACGGTAACATCTCTGCCCATCCATTGCTCAAAACTCCCTCATTTTGTCTCTGAATCAACTGATTTGACCTTCAGCTATCACTCCCGGCCACTAAGGTCGCTCCGGCCGCCGTGGTAAGCTCTCGGAGTACTCAAAATTTACAAATTTCATCCCAAAATGGCTCGATTATTGTGATTTGGCCTGAATCAGAGACATGCATCTTAGTGTTCATGCTAAATGGGCATGTGCATCTCTATTGAAGCCTGATTTTCCCATAAATTTTATCTACTTTGGTCCCTAGCCGAATTGATATTGACAAAAGCAAGAAATCTTTGCCTGTTAGCCCAGCAGAAGTAGCTGACGGGCAGGTTATGGAGAACAATGCCTATTACTTTAATATGAGAAACTTTGATGAACAAAGGTGGAATGCAAAAGGGCTTCTAGAAGTGCAAAGATTCAAGGAAGACTTATTCGTCTTCAGATTCTAGTCTGAAGAGGCGAAACAATGAATCTTGGAACTATCTCCTATGCAATTCGAGAATAGGGTCCTATTTTTATGGCATTATGACCTAAATAAGCCAATGCAGAGACTGAAATTGGACGCTGTTCCTGTTTGGGTGCAATTTCCCACAATCAGACCACATTAATTTAATGCTCATATTCTCGGTGGCCTGGGAACCCTAATTGGGATGTCTTATTTATGGATAGGCTGACAACAACACAATCAATGGTGGCTTTCGCAAAAATTTATATCACCATCAAAGAAACAAAGAAGACTGGGTGGCAGTTACTCGAAAAGCAAGTCCAACCTCATCACTCAGAGCAGGAAGGACAAATTATGGGAAGTTGGTAGCAGTAATATAACTTATCCTATTAAAATTATTACAAGTATAAGTAAATTTGATTCATTTGCAAGGGTGAATATAGCCATTAATGCTACCTTTGATGACTGGCAAGCTTTCCCACAATCGTTGTGGTAGCTTGTTAGACAAAATAAGCAAGAGAACGCAAAACTGGACAGTAAAGAACCTTTCCTATGGAGGAAGACTTCAACTAATAAACTCAGTCCTAATGGCTATTTGCAGATACTGGACTGCTGCCTTTATTTTACCAAGGCAAATCATTAGAGAAATAGAAAGGATTTTAAAATCCTTCCTATGGGGTAGCACCAGCAAAGCAAAAGTCAAATGGTCCACTATCTGCCTCCCAAAAGAAAATGGTGGACTAGGGATTTATGACATGGGATTTGTTAATAGGGCATACATGATGAAAATCATATGGAACATTTGTGAAAACAAGGAAGAACTCTGGGTGAAGTGGGTTCACCAATGATCTTAAAAGGGAAGAGTATGTGGGAGATCAGGCCTAAAACAGGAGACTCTTGGCTTTGGAAGAAGCTACTAGGAGTCATAGACATATACACCCAGTGTGTTTCAAAGATCCTAGGTAATGGTCAATCCACATCTTTCTGACCCCTGGCACCCCTGGGGTATCTTAAGCAAAACACACACTGAGCTCAAAAGAAAACTACAAATCACTGAGGATGCAAAAATTGCAAAAGTGTTGGTTGGAAATCAATGGAATCTTCCATATGGTAGATGGTGGGATACGCATGTAATTCAATTTGACCAAGCATGTAGAACCCCCCAACTTAGACATGGTGAGGATAATTGGATTTGGCTACCTAGTACCCATTTTTCAGTTAAAAGCGCCACTAAAGCCCTTCAAACGCCAGGAACACCAACGGATTGGACAAGCATTGTATGGTGTAAACACGCTCTTCCACGATATGCAATGATCCTATGGCTTGCATGTTGGAAGAGAATGAATACACTGGACAAACTCTGTGAGTGGGCCTGACTCAAAACACCACCTGTGCACTCTGCTCTGTACACTCAGAAAATCACAATCATCTCTTTTTCCAGTACCCTTACTCGAGTTGGATCTGGCTTAAAGTGCTAAAACACACAAATTGTAACAACCGGTCAACTGACTGGCAAAACATCATATACTGGTTAAATTCCTCAAACAGTTGGGTTACAAAATTCCAAAAAGAGATTGCATATTTTATGTTTTCCTCAACCGTATACCATATTTGGAGAGAAAGAAACAAGAGGCTTTTTCAACAAAATTCCAAAAGCAAAGAACTCATCATTTCTGACATTTTTCAAAGTATAGCGGACAATTCTTGTACTTGGAGAAAGTGCAAACTAAATAAGTTTAATTGGAAACTAGCCATAAAGCTAGGAGTAACAACTAAAATCTTCAAGAGAATGCAAACACACTCCTAAAACAGCAAATTGCTCCCCAATTTCTCCCATGTCTAAATGTTAAGTACATTGTTTTTGGAATTGTGGAAATCTGCATGTATTCCATTGTATACGGTTATTGCCTTGTCCCCATTTTGTCTACAGGAAAACAAGATGAACAGATCAGCTCTGAGGAATTCCTGGTACTGTGATGGTGGACAGTCCAATTCACGTGATGGACATCCAAAGGAATCGGTGGTTGTTGCACAGGCAGCCTTTTTTAGGCATACTGAAGGAACAGAACCAGGAGGTGGTATGCTTGGTCCTTCTATTATCTGGAGCCAATATGCAAATCGAAATGAAGACCAGCAGCTTGCAATTTACATATGTCCCTAGAAAGAAAACCGCTTGCATATTTCTGCACGAAATCAACAAGATTATTCAATACCGAATGGAGCATTTTGCGATGTCATGAATTTATGTAAAGAAACTATGGTCTGGCTGACAAAGTTTCACAGACATGAACTTGTATAAATTGATAGGAAACTTTGTCTTTTTGTATTTTGCGCAATGTCTTATTGACTTGCGAGCTACCATCACCACATGATGCTAAGCTTTGTAAAATTCCCTACGGGGCTTATTTATAAAATTTTAATTTACAAAAAAAAAAGCCATTAATGATGAATCAATCTATATGAGTGGTAGAGCAAAAGTCCAAGAAGGGAAAGATTTCGGAACAACCTAGGTAGAGTTACCCAAAGTCCCCTTTTTGCATATTTCTATGAGGATGAAGTATATACCACAGAATGTGAAAGGCATTGGGAGATCAGGAGGGCCTAGGTGTTATACTATTAAGGTACATATAATGAAAGCATTTGATACCGTTAGCTGAGCCTATCTAATGATGATCCTGAAGAATGTTAACTTCCCTTAGATATACCTAAACTGGCTTAAGTTGCGTGTCTCCACTTCCTCTTTCTCCATCAATATGAATGGTGTCCTGACGGGTATGTTTAGTGATTACAGAGGTCTTAAACAAGGAGATCGTCTCTCTCCTAGCTTTTTCATACCATGACTGCAGTCCCCTTATGGATAGGCTCACCAGCAAAGTTCAAAATTGGACCACTAAGTACCTGTCCTATGAAGGTAAACTCTAATTGATAAACTCAGTTTTAATGGCTATTTGTAGATCTTGGATTGCCTCCTATTTCCTTCATAGGAGAGTGATCAGGGAGGTGGAAAAAATATTGAAGTCATTCATTTGAGGAAACTCAATAAAAGCAATGGTTAAGTGTCCAATTTATGCCAACCAAAGGACAGGGGTAGCCTAGGCATCTATGACATGGGATCAATAAATGATGCTTACATAATGAAAAGTCTTTGGAATGTGTGTAAGCACAAGGAGGAACTATGAGTCAAACGAGTACATATCGTGATTTTAAAGGGCAAGACAATTTGGGAAGCCAAGCCAAAAACCTCAGATTCTTGACTTTCGAAAAAATATCTCCATGTAAGAGACAATTTCACACACTGTATTGGAAAAGGATTGGAGAATGCGAAAACACTTCCTTTTGGTATGATCCGCAGCATACTTGGGATATATTTAATACTAACCATCCTGAACTTAGAAGGAAATTGACAATTAGTGACGATGCTAGGGTCTCAAATGTTCTTACTGGCAGAACATAGAGGCTGCAATATGGAAGAGGCTGGGATAATCTAGTGGTCCTTTCCAATCAAGCTTGCACTGTCGTTCAGCTCAAACAAGGGGAGGACACATGGATTTAGAAGCCAAACCGCTAATTTTCTGTCAAAAATGCTACTACTGCTCTTGAGACTCCTTTGCCTTTAGTTGATTGGAGAAAGATCGTATAGTGTAATCACTTTCTTCTACGTTATGCAATCATTGTATGGCTTGCATGTTGGAAGATAATGAATACACTAGACAAGTTCCTTGACTGGGGTTTGATTCATACTAATATATGTTTATTTATGTGGCAGGTTTAAAGAGAATCATGACCATCTATCCTTCCCATGCCACTACTCAACTATCGTGTGGAGTAAAATTATGAGCTAGATGAAATGCACGGATTAGTGCGGTGACTGGCAGCATACTATCCACTGGCTTAACACAAACAACTCTTGGTAATCAAAGTTCCAGAAAGGTCTTGCACACTTTGGTTTCTCAGCTACTATCTATCATTATGACATGAGAGAAATATTAGGCTACATCACCAAACTAGCAAGGATCATGATTCAATCATCAAGGAGACTCTCCTACACATTTGTTATGCCGTTGACTCCTAGAAAATTTATAAAGCATCAAAATTCAACTTGGAACTGACCTTGAACGTTGGAGTCTCAAGGAAAGTCTTCTCTTCTTAATAATCTTGCTCTGAGACCTAACTTTCTGGATCAATCTACTTCTGCCATGGCTACCTACTTTGGATTTTGGAGTATGCTTAGTGCTACTTACCCTCTTTCTATATGCTAGATCAGTATGGGTTTTGTGGATGTGCAGCCAAGGTCCCCTCTATCTATTTTCCTCCTTCATGGTGCCACTTTGTGGGCAGGTCCATGTACCTCTGCCTTGTTGGATGGCAAATTATCCTGTCTGACAGCTTTCTATTAGAAGGCCTTAAATTTGAGGGGTTTGGTTGGGGTTCATTGATGTTGCCACTTTTGATGTGCTCAAGCATGCGCTTTATGTGGCCTATTTTGTGCAGTTTGACGTTTGGATTAGCTTGTTGGTAATGAAAGACTTATGTTTGGCTCATGTTACCATTTTTGGACAATATTTTGTAAAGGTTGGCAGTAGATATTGGATGTTACATTATAAGCCACCTATATTATTCTAAGTTACGCCTGTAGTTGCTCACTGTGAACAACATCTTTTGTAAATGTGCTAATCTTGTCTTACCTATAACAATTTTAACTTACAAAAAGAATATTCATGTTCACTTTGAATTCAATCGCACGAATGACCCAAATTTTATTAAAATTTGTAGTGAACTTTGTGGGTTTCACACTTCAAGCTTTATATAGGCCATGTTCCCGAATTCCTCTGACATCTAACATAAAGCTGTTTTTGTAATTGCATCAATAACAAGAAAGCATGAGTTTACTAGATAACACGAATGAGATATTTCCTTATCTTAATCTTATTCCTCAACCAACACAATGATGAGGGAGTCGGAGAAGATGTCCAGCTCTTTTTTACTGTGTCTTTTGTATTTTTATTTCTACTTAGATATAGTATGTTTGAGTGTTTGAAATTAAAAAAGGTTGACATTTGTATTCAATGTTATAAGCTACTATATTTTGAAAAGGTAGGCTGTTGTTGCTCTTTTAAGGCAACTATTTTGTACGTTGGTTGTAGTTTGACTAGGTCAAAGTATGCCACCTATATTTTGGCAAGCTAGGTTTGATGTTGCTTTTTCCGAGAAACCAACTTTTGTAAGTACGTCACTCCTGGCTTAAAAATGAAAATTTTAACTAACAAAAAAAGGGGTTGGGGAGACGTGGCTGTCTAGTAATAGGAGGAAGTTCGTACTTCATTATCCAGTTTTGGAGCATTTAGCCGAATTTCGAAGCAATTTCCTTTTTCAACTTTAAGACAGTGACCCTTCTATGTTGATGAACTTGTGGTCTTTGTGCTTGGATGTTAGATTTTGCCTAGCTGTTTATATCACTTCCACTAATCACCTCTCAGTTGTTTTTATTTTTTATTTTTTATTCTCACCACCTTCGTGCTTTGGTTATCAGGTTATGGTTATGGATTATAAGCTTACTTATCCCAGTGGAACTGCAACTGCGATGCTAATTAATAGCTTCCACACTACAACTGGGGCTGAGCTAGCGAGGCAAATTTCTTTTGTATCATTTCCTCACTTTTTCTTTTTCTGAAGCTTAATTACTTTCTGGGTGATATAGCCTATCTAAGATGTCTCTTGGCATACCTTTTTCAGGAAACAAGTGAAATGTCTTGGAAAATACTTGAGCATTAGTTTCTGCTGGAGCTGCTTCAAATGGTTCTTCAGTGGTATAGGGGATTCTTGTGGATTTGACAACTTCCCCAGCTTTGGATTGACGTTATTCAAAAACACGTAATGAGCTCTGTTGCTATGATATTTATTTTCATCCAAATCTGACTTGTGTTTCTTATGAATCTTTTAACCGCAACTCCTCTTTGTGCTCGCAGACGTTCCATAAGCTTTTTATTAGATAAGCATTATTCACCAGCTGAAGGTTGAACATTCCAAGACCACCTCTTTTTTTGGGTTGGCATATTGTAGACTATTTCACCTTGGCTTTCCTTGTATTACTCGACATAAATGATTTAAGAATTTTTTCTACTTCTTTTGTCAGTTTCCTCCGAAGGAAATAGGAAGCTGTCCCAAATCTGCAGATGTCTATTAGAACTGCATTGATCAGTTGGAGTTTACCTCCATAGGACAGGTTTTTGGTAGTCCAGTTGCTGTCTCTATTGTTAATCATTTCCATCAGGGGCGTGCAGTCATGGAAAGAGAGTTTTCCTGGCAAAGAGAGGAACGCCAAGGTAACGGATGGATAGGGATTCTATTGGCATTCCTAGCATCTGCTTGAATTCTTGATGTTGTTGGGTATTTATTCCTGATGTGAAGACTTCACATTTATCCTTATTTAGGGTTAAGCCAGAGAGCTGTTGGAATTCCTCCAGCGTCTTTTTTATCATTTCGACAGATAGAAGGTTGCCCTTTAATAGAATGAACAGGTCATCCGCAAAGATTAGTGAGGATAGGCTTAGGATTTGGCATTTAGGGTGGAAGTAGAAGTCCTTAAGGGAGGTTTGGTGCTTAAGGAGCTGGGTGAAGCCTTCCATTGCGATGATAAAAAGGCTTGGAGAGAGCAGGTCTCTTTGTCTGAGGCCCTTTGAGGACTTGAACCGGGCTGTTAGTGAAGCATTTAGGTTGATGGAAAAGGAGGGAGTAGTGATGCATAATTCTATCCAATTGATGTATTTGCTTGGGAAGTTCATTCTTTCGGGTATTCTTAATTCACAGTGCCAAAAGCTTTCATAATGTCCACCTTGATGGCACAACATTTGGGAACTCCCGTTTTCTTATAATTTTTGGCTGCTTCATGCATAAGAAGTAGATTATTTTGGATTGTTCTCTTGACAAAGGCTGGTTGGTTTACATCTACAAGTTGTGGGATCAGGGTCTTAAGCCTATTAACCAGGGTCTTTGTGATAACTTTATATATCATATTGCAGCATGAGATAGGTCTAAATTGTCTAATGTTGATAAGATTATCAGTCTTTGGTATCAAGGTTATGATAGTAGCGTTTATGAGATAGTAGATGTATTCATTGTTGAAGTATTCCACAGCTTGGTTGAATTCTTCACCAATTAGTTGCCAGTTTTCTTTGAAGAAAATGGCAATTTTCTTTGTCAGTTTGTTTTTTGGTCAAGACTAGCCTAGGTCTTGCAGCTAATGTCTATGTGGGTGTAAACCCTTGTAAATTCCCAACGGGGCATATATATAAAATTTTAATTTACAAAAAAAAGAAGAAAATGGCAGAATGTCCATCAGGACCTGGTGCACTATCTGACTTAAGGGAGAAGAGGGTGTTCTTGATCTCATCCTTAGTCACAAGACAAACTAGGGAGGCATTTTGTGATTTCGAGAGCTTATTTCCCCCCCCCCCAACTGTTGTTGTGGGTTATTTTGAGGGGTGGGATCAGTAACAGTTTTTGGAAGAAATCCGTTTCTAGCTGTTGAACTTGGTTATAGTCTTCTACCATAGTCCCCTCATCATTCTCCAGAGTGAGTATTTTAGTTTTGGCATTATGCACTTTTATTGTTTTATAGTAGAAGTTTGTGATTTGATCCCCCTCTTACAACCATTTTATCCTAGATTTTTCTTTGAGGAAAGACTCTTCAAAGGCTAGGAAGCGTAAGTAGTTCTCTCTGGCAGTTTTCATTTCCATTTGCGTGTTGGGGTTTAAAAGGGCTTGTATTAGCTTAGTTTGGGCAATCTCCAAGAGGTTTCTAGCTTCCTCAACTCTGATCATGATGTTCTCATATTTTTCTTTGTTTAACAACCTGAGGGGATCCTTTAGTCTCTTAAGCTTCTTTACTAGCCTAATTTGAGGGTTACCTGTAACTAGTTCTTCCCAACTGTTTTTTGTGATTGGCTTATAGTTAGGATGTTGGAGCCATTCTTTCATGAATTTAAATGATTTGAGCCCAAAATTTATTCCTTTTATGATGGTTAGAATTCCAGGTGAGTGATCAGAGGATATGAGGGGTCCATACTCCAGTTGAAAGTGGGGATGAATGGCTTTCCAGTGTTCATTCACAAAGCATATGGTCAATCTTTGGGCATACAACTTGATCATTTGCTCTATTGTTAGACCAGATATATTTGAAACCTCTGGATGACATACATACCATGTCCATATTACTTATCCAATCAGTGAAATCCTTCACTGCACTCCTATCTATCTTTTTCTTTCCTATCTTCCACCTGACGTCAAGTGTAGTGTTGAAGTCTCCCTTTACGAGCCAAGGTTTGTTACCATATAATTGCAAATGGTATCTGAGTTTTCTCCGGAGGTCTCTTTTGTTATTTCTCTTGTTGGATCCATATACAACATAGAGAATAAAAGGTTCCTCCTGGGGTCCAAGTGGCTTAAGGCTACATGTAATCCATTGATCATTAACATGTAGTAGTTTCCCCTCTAATATTTTTCTATTCCAAGCTACCCAAATCTCGGTAACTGAATTAGAGGGTACATTGTATACCACTTCCCGATTCCTGAAGATTTTCCTAGATATATGTTCCTGTTTCTTTTGATTAACTTTGACTTTATGCGACCAATCAATCCAATTTTTTCCCTGTGTATAAAGTCCTTTACTTCTAATTGTCTAAGGAGAGAATGAGTCCCCTCACATTCCAGCATGCAAGTTTGATCACTTAATGGTGTGTGACCCTCTAGGTCTCCCACATCGCCCTTCTCTACTAGTTTGTTTTGCTAGGATAGAGAGTGTACTTATCTGAGTGGATTGGGGTTCAATCTCCCTATCTTAGTCCAAGACTATCTCCTTGGCCGAGGATATCTCCCTAGTACTCGGTGTGGTGTCCTTATTAGGTCCACTATCCTTAATGTGACCATTTGTAATCCTAGTTATGGTCCTATGGGATGGCTTTGGGATGAGTTTTTCCAATGGAGCATTCTTGTCTATAGATTCCTCATCCGAAAGCTCCATCACAGCAGGGATGTTGGTGGGGCTTGTTATGGCGTACCCCTTGTCTCAGTATTTAAGGGTTCCATTTCTCCCCTATTGCCTCTTGGGCTATTAGGATAAGAACTTACCAGTTGTTCCTTATTCTCATGGTCAGAAGAGGACTCTTCCGAGGAAGAGGATGAGAGGCTTTGGGAACCTGCTTGCGCGTTTCCTTGGTTTGTCTTTTTCTTATTCTGGTCAAGTGACCCGTCCTCTAGCTTAAGTTCCAGCCCTGCAAGAGCTTCGAATTTGTTTGCATTAGTATTATATTCACTTAGGGGAATAACTTTTGAAGAGTAAACTTCCCTTTGAGTATGCTGATGGCTCTTTAGCATGCTGGCCTTGTCTTGGGTCCTTGTCTTTTGAGGTGAATCCAATTGGTCCTTATGATTTGGTCGCCTTCCTCTTTGTTTGTGCTTGAGAGGTTGTTGGTCCTTCTTGGGCCATTTTTCGTTCCTGCTTGATTTTTGGCGCCTAAGCTCTGCTTGTCCTTGGATTTCGACGCAGATCCTTGCATATGCACCCTTATCATGTGTAGTCGTCAGCCAATCCATGAAAAATGGTTTTCCGACGAGTCAGCCGAGACTGTCCAGAACATGTGCGTTAAAGTACTGTGGTTTCAGTTTTGAGAATTTCACCCATACAGGAATTGCATTGAGGTTCAGCCTTTGGAGGGGTTTGTCTAGGTTCCAAGGCTAAAGGAGTAAGATTCTGTTACCAAATGGAAGGGGGAAGAGCTCCAAGATATCTTGTTTGGAGCCTTCAGACTGGAATTTGAAGGCATACAAATCATTTTCTACCCGCTAGACCTCCATCAACCCCTTCGAGTTCCATTTTTTGCTCCGCAAACTTTTTCATGTTAGAGGAAAGATGTGGTGTTGCCAACGACCTGCCATATAATGGATGTGTTCCATTTTTGTTTGTCATTGACGATTTCAGATGGGTTGATATGAAAGACCTTCCTGCCTTTCCCAACATTAGTATCAGTTTCGCTGAGAGTGGAAGAAAGTTCACGGGTGAAATCTGGTTTCAAAAGAGAAGCCCATGCCGATTTGGCACGGATAGATTCCTGCATGTTGGTCCGCAGGGCTCGATCAAGAAGATCTGGCCATGTGTCTGGTGAAAAGGTGTTTGTTTCACTCCGACCGCTTTTCCGACGGCTGGATGGCCTTAGGAAGATCATGACAGGGTTATATCGGACATGATGTGAAGAAATTTAACACTTAACAATCAAAGAACAAAGTAATGAATTATGAATCACCAGTGAACAATGTAAAGAATTCTTCATTAACCTTCTCATATGGAGTTACAGTATCTATATATACATATACATGAGTGAAGTAGGAACAGGATGTTCCAACGGCTAGATTCATACCAAGCAACGGCTAGTAAGGAGAAAGGGACAGTACACTGTGTAAATATACTATACTACACTATACAAACTAGATACTAGATTTTCTACATGATGCATTGCATCTCCCAAGCATCATTCATGGAGGAATTACAAACGTTCTAAATTCAATTGCAGATTGGCCGTGAATATGGGAATATCCCTAAAAGTTTTCTCAGCACTCTTTCCCTCCCGTCGGGACTAGCTTTATATCATGCATTTACTAGTTAAATCTCTTTTGACAAGGCATATGGAGGCTGCAACATGATAACTGTAACAAGAGTTTGTCTCACCTTAATATTACAGGACCTGTTATACTGGAAGAGCTGCAATCCTGATTACTATAAAAAAAAAGGTTTTCCGTAAAAAAAAGTTGGCTTATCGGTTCTGATATCTGGTCATTTTTGCAGATTCTATTTTGACTTTAGTCCTACCTATGTTGGATGCGGTCTTATCTGCCCTCATATTGTCAACTGTTCTGTTCTTCTTGGAGCTATCATATCCTGGGGCTTTCTTTGGCCCTTTATTTCCAGGCACGCTGGTTCCTGGTATCCTGCCGATCTTGGCAGCAATGATTTCAAAGGTCTCTATGGTTATAAGGTGACTTGAAATGATGCAGCAGTTAGGTTCTTCTTTTCATCACTTATGTTCTTCAGAGAATTTGCTGGAGACGAGCAAACTAAATCTTAATAATTTGCCATGATACTCTGGTGTAAAAAAAGCCTAATAATCATCCTTAATAGGGGACATATAGGAGTTACTTCTAAGTGGTGCTCTTTCTCAGTTAGCAATTTCAGAGAAGATATGAATCAACATGCTCGACACAATAAATGGTTATTTGAGAGTCACCTTTTTGTATCAGGATCATGCCTGATTGTGAAGTGATCTCCTGTTGCAAGTTGATTCATCATTCTCTCTATTACATCATTATTAGTGCAGGCATGTGTACAACACCAAAGCAAAGTTTAGTTAGCGCATAGGTTGCTGATGTAGAGTGTCACCTTACTTTTGGTTTCTTCCCCCTCCCCCCCCCCCCCCCGGGAAAAGAAAACCAAAAACTTTTTGAAACATGCTAAGATTATACAACGTAGCACGTTTGTCTGTTTCTGTGTTTTGTTTGTATGCAGTCATGACACTGCTACAGGCACACAAGATGCTCAACGATGCATGCGTAATTACATTTTTGCTCACACGTGCATATAGATGATTATAGTAGGCGTTATCTTGTAAAGCATTTAAATGTCTTTGTGTGTGTGGTTGTGCATGTTTATGCACACTACACTCTTCTCTCATCCACCATATAGATTGCTATAAATGGCATCATATTGCTTAGAGAAATTGAAGATGACAGCTTGTGTTATTATTTAATTAAAATGCATGCCACTAATTGCAAAATTGATCTATTCTTAAAATGGTTTAGAATGGTGAGCTTACGGAAACTCATTTGGACATCATGAAAGTATTTTGTTGAAGAGGAAACGTGTCATGCTGTTCATTATTTTATGGAGTATGTGGAGGCGTGAGAAAAAAAACATTACAACTCTTAATTATGCTCGATTACTTAACTTTTGAGCCTTATGTATTTGCAGGTCTTTATAGCCATTTCACTGATACTGGGTGACGGCCTTTACAATTTGGTTAAGATAATATTAATTACTATACAGGAGATGTGGAGAAAGAGCACTGAGCAGGGGAACCTTCCCCTCATCCAAGAAGTGGTAGGTAAGGAACGGTACTCCAGGTCTTGTGCTGCTAAAGAATTGAAGCATGCTTTTCTTCAATTTTTCGTTTTCCTTTGAGAGTTGGGATGTTTAGGTTTAATGCCTGATTTATTAGTCACGGGTTTAATGTGCTTGCATAGAAAGTGCTAGCGAAGAACTGCTGTTGCTCTTTATCTTTTTTCTTGTTGTTGAAGTTCTAGTCTCCAGGGAATACGACTCCAGAAGACATTCTTGTAATGGATAGATCATGTAAATTTGGTTATGGTAGGAAAGTGGTTTCAACTGTATTTAGCATCTGGGCATCTTGATCATGATCATTTTTCGAAACATTCAGGTCAAAATGTTATGTTGGTCTTGGTTCATGTTGGTATCTGAAACTGCTTTGCCTCCAATAGGGATGAAAACTAGTGGTCTCTCAATTGTGTAGCTGATTTCTTATTTTCCAGGATTTCCAGATACCGACGATTCAAAGTTGTTATTTCAAGAGAAAAGACGGGATGAGATATTCCTGAAAGATAAGATTCCTTTCTGGTTTGCTGCATCTGGATATGTGGGCCTTGCTGCTATCTCCACGGCTACTATACCTATCATTTTTCCACCTATGAAGTGGTATTTGGTTCTTTGCTCATATGTCATTGCTCCTGCACTGGCTTTCTGCAATTCCTATGGAACGGGTCTGACAGATTGGAGTTTGGCTACAACCTATGGGAAGATCGGGCTATTCATATTCGCTTCAATTGTTGGCAGTCATGGTGGAGTTATAGCGGGTTTGGCAGCTTGTGGGGTTATGATGGCAATTGTCTCAACTGCTGCTGATTTGATGCAGGATTTCAAAACAGGTTATTTGACCATGTCATCAGCCAGGTCGATGTTTGTTAGTCAGTTGGCTGGAACGGCAATGGGTTGTGTGATTGCTCCCCTTACATTCTGGTTATATTGGAACGCATTTGATATTGGTGCCCCTGATAGTCCTTATAAAGCACCATATGCAGTTATATATAGGGAAATGGCTATTTTGGGAGTGGAGGGCTTCTCTGAACTTCCAAAGCATTGCCTAGCGCTCTGCTCTGGGTTTTTTATTGCTGCTCTGGCCATTAACTTTTTGAGAGATGTGATGCCGAAAAAAGTTTCACAGTTCATTCCTATTCCAATGGCGATGGCTGTGCCTTTTTATATCGGAGCTTACTTTGCTATTGACATGTTTATTGGAACTGTCATATTATTTGTATGGGAAAGGATCAACCCGAAAGATGCTGAAGATTATGGAGGTGCTGTAGCCTCAGGTCTAATATGTGGTGATGGAATTTGGACGATACCGTCGGCAATTCTTTCAATCTTCAAAATCAACCCGCCAATCTGCATGTATTTTGGGCCTGCCTCGAGTAGCTAAGTGAACCTCTTGTTGCTTCGACTCGTTACATAAATTCAAGAAGGCATAGAACGGTCATCACACTTGTACATGCATTTTATGTACTTTAATCTGGCGTAGTTCTCTTGGGTTATCAATGAGATCTGCATGATTCATGTATGTTAATTGGGCTTAAGATTAAGAGAACTTTGACAAGGTAGAATGGCGTGTATGTCCCCAAGAGGGGGAGATTTCACGAATATTGAGATATCTATCCACATTTGCAGCTTTCAACCCTAAAAATATTGGCCGTTTGCTAGTTACACTCTCTCCACCCCCACCCCACCCCCTTCCTTGTTTTTGTCGGAAAGGAATCTTTCATTAAACAATGAACAAATATACATAATTCTCTCATACGTACACACAACATTATCATCATTATCATAATAATATAATAATAATAATTACATAAATAATCGAGCCCTTAGATCTTACAATTTTCACTTTGACATGCATTTACCTATTAGAAGATAAGATCACTAACACTCAATATTTACTTGACTCCTGTAAGACTTAACATTGCCCATACTCTAGCATTTAGAGAAGTGCAACAAATCCAAACAACGCTTGAATTTTGAGTAGTAACCGGCTTCATCAGCATGTTTTCACCATTTTTAGATGTGAGAACTTTCTCTAGCAAGATGTCTCCCATATCAATCAACTCTTAATCTTATGAAATTGCACATCCATGTATTTTGTCTTTGAATGATAGACATGATTCTTTGCCAAGAAATCACATTCTTTCACAATGGAGGAAAACTCCACCTTGTTAAACAACCAACTCTTTGACTAAGTCCCAAAGCCATAATGCTTCATTTGCAGCTTCAACCAGCACCGTGCATTCTACCTCAGTCATGGACAATGCAATCGTAGACTAAACCATAGATCTCCAACATATAGGTCCTCCTGCAAGAGTAAATGCATAGGCACTAGTTGACCTTCTACCATCCAAGTCACTTGCATAATTAAAATCAACATATCCCATAACTGATAAATTCGTGTGTTGATGGTTAAACATGATTGCCATAATCCACCGTACCCCTCAAATATCTGAAAATTTACTTAACTGCTTCCCAATGATGTTGACCTGGATTAGCCATATACTTGCTCAATACACTAATTGCTTGTGCCATATTAGGCTTGGTACACCATAGCATACATAAGACACCCAACTGAACTTGGATATAGACACGACATGTCTTGAATTTTTCCATTCGTGTTTGGGCAATCTAAGGTAGATAAATAAAAATGTGGTGTTCTTATTGGTTTAACATGTTAAATTTGTCTAACACCTTTTCAATATAGCCAGCTTGAGACAACCACAATCTTCACGATTTTTTGTCTCTGCGAATCTCCATGCTGGGAATTTTTTTGGATGTACTTAAATCCTTCATGTCAAATTATACACTCTCCAAGGTCTTTCATTTCTTAACCTCATTCATACTTTTAGCGACAATAAGCATATCATCAACATAAATAGCAAAAAAAAATATGCAAGAACCGTAATAAAGGCTCCTCACATAAGCACAACAATCATACAACACTTGTAGCCAATTTTGATCATGTCGGAATCGAACTTGGTGTACCACATCATTAGAGACTGATGTAGCCCATAGAGTGATTTCCTCCATCTACACAGTAAATGCTCTTGTCCAGGATGACTGAACAACTGTGGTTGCTCCATGAAAATCTGGTCATCTAAACTGCATGTAGAAAAGCAGTTTTCACATATATTTGCTCCAACACCATATCAAAATACACAATAAAATTCCGATACAATCCACACGTCTGACTACTGGAGAAAAGTTTTTGTTATAATCTATCCCATGCTGCACTAAACGAGCCTTGAACTTTTCATCCTCTTTTTTCTGATACTGGTTTTTTCTTCTTAAAGATCCACTTCCAACCAATTGCCTGCTTTCCTTCAGGAAGCTTCACCAAGTCCCATGTATCATTTCCTATTCAATAACTTCATTTTCTTTATCATAGTAGTTATCCATTTATCCTTTTTAAGACTTTTTCCTTCTTCAAAAGTGTTGATATCTCCATTAGTAATAACAAGTGCATATAAAATTATTTCGACACCATACATGAATTGGAGCTTGATTATGCGTTTGGGCCTCTGACCCGAAGTACTGCCGTGTGCTTCAGGTGTAACTTATGATTCTAGCAAAGTATGAGCTATCTCAGAAGGCAGAAACTCCAGCTCCACAACCTATTTATCACTACTGATGTTTTTGCAATGCTTGAATATCCTTATGTTGAGTGCCTCTTAGCATAGCTTTTTCATACAAAAAAAACTACATTTCTGCTGATCACCACCTTGTTTGTTGTTAAGGAAAATGGGCAACTTACTTCACGTGATCACAAGCTGCAGCAGAAGGATCATACCCAGAATCAATACAGCAGCAATATGCAAATGATGAAAGCAAAGGAGTCACGTTTAAATTCCATTTAGAAAGGATAGAATTGTACATTCTGTAAATTGTTAACCACAGTTAGAATAGATTGGTTATTTGTACTATAGTTAAAAGTTAGTTAGATGAGATTCCTTGTAGAAGAGGCCAGGATGGTTGTATATATTAGGGGACACTCCTTTTTGGTTGAATACACAGAAAACGTTTCTCCCATTTGGCATAGCTTCATACTTTATTCTTCCTGCTCTGCACTTTGCGTTCTGTTTCATTAGCATTGCGGCATGAAGCAGTGATTTCATTTTTCTGTTTGTTGATCTATTACAGATCATGATCTTGATTTGTCACATGGTATCAGAGACAAAATCAACTAACTAGTTTTCTTTTTCATCTTCGTTGAAATCACCATTTCTGTTTCCGATCGAAATGACCACAGAAATTACTCCGTCAAGTCCATACTACTTACATCCAAATGAAAATCCATCTTTGATGTTAGTTCAACCCTTATTTAATGGTAACAATTACCATCCATGGTCAAGAGCCATGAAGATGGCTCTGCTCTCTAAAGACAAACTGGGTTTTGTTAATGGAACCATTGTCGCGCCAGAAGCTAAGGATGCTAAGTATGACGCGTGGGTGCAGTGTAACAACATGGTGTTGTCATGGATTCTAAACTCTGTGAACTCCTCCATATCGCAGAGTGTCCTGTGGATGGATACGGCTGCAGAAGTTTGGGAGGATTTGCACGAAAGATTTTCAGATGCATATCCCTTCCATTTATCAGATTTGATAGAGGAAATACATTCAATCAAACAAGGTAAACTCAGCAAAACTGAATACTTCAATAATTTGAAGATATTGTGGGATGAGTTGCTGGTTTTAAGACCTTTGCCTAATTGTTCATGTGATCCTAAATGTAACTGTGGAATGATTGATAGAATCAAAAATTATGTAAAGGAAGACTATGAGATTCGTTTCTTAAAAGGTTTAGGGGATGATTACTCACATGTTAAGTAACAAATTCTCATGATGAGTCCAATGCCCATCATTAAGAAAGCTTTTGGGATGGTGTTAAAACATGAAAGACAATCTAACTATTCTCAAAGTCATGTTGAGAATATGGATAATCAAGTGATGACAGTCATCTTCAATTATGGGAATAAGGGAGTGAATATTCAGAGGGGGTATGGAACGAATGCAGAAAATCATAAAAAAATTAATACGCCCAGAAAGAATCAGGGATCAAATAGCAGGATTCAATGTAATCATTGTGGGATGATGGGTCATGTTGAGGTTAAATGTTTTAAAAAACATGGTTATCCACCTAATTTCAAAGGAAAAGGAAGAGGCAGCCCAATGGTAAATGAGGTTGGTACGGGAGCAGATTGTATGGAATGATTAGGGGAAGGTAATGGCAAGCCTGGAATGGGAAGTCAAGGAAGTGTGGCTGCAAAAATCACACAAGATCAGTATCAGCACATACTGAATCTTCTGCAGAAAGCTCAGGTAAGAGAGAACATATCACCTGAGACATCATCAGCACCGCAAGTACATCAGGTTCAGATGCTGAGATCCAATTTTTCATCTGCTGAAGGACAAGAAGAAGGGGAAGGTAAACATCAGTATTGTGTTAATTGGATTTAGATTCAGGTGCCTCACATCATATTTCATATTCCTTATCTTCTTTCCACTCTTATAAGCCCATCACAAATGTCTCTGTCAAAATGCCAAATGGTGCCACTGCAGCAGTCACACACATAGGCAGCGTTCATATTACTCCCAACTTGATTCTCAACCATGTTCAGTTTGTTCCTACTTTTTCTTTTAACCTCGTTTCCCTGAGTCAGCTAGTTCAAAATTCTAACTATGTTGTTCGTTTTGAACATAATATGTGTGTGTTTCCGGACATTACTTCACAAACGATGATTGGATCAGCTAGGTTGATAAATGGGATTTATCACTTACAGACACCATCAAATCAAAAGCCAAGAGTCAGTCATCTCAGCCTGTTACATGTTCACTCACTCAAAACAACTAAGCCTCATCTGCACTTTGGCACTACAGATTGGGACATCCATCAGCCAAAATACTTAGCTCTTTACACAGAAAGTCTCCTGATATACATTCGCCAGAAGTTGCTTTTGACTGTCCTGTCTGCCCTTTGGCAAAACAAAAAAGAAATCCATTTCCTATTGTAGAATCTAGTAGTCTGTCTAGCTTTTCCATTATTCACGTAGACATTTGGGGACCCTATAGAACGTTGACAATGCACAATCATAAAAATTTTATAACGATTGTAAATGGATATTCTCGGTATACTTGGATTTATCTTATGAGAACTAAATCTGAGGCATCTCAATTGTTAATCTCCTTTATACAGACGGTGAAAACGCAGTTTGATAGTACAGTAAAGATAGTACGTTCAGAAAATGGACTTGAGTTTAACTTACCATCATTTTTTGATTCAAAAGGAATTATTCACCAAACATCGTGTGTTAATACCCCATAACGAAATGGTTTAGTGGAAAGAAAACACCAACACATTCTTAATCTTGCAAAATCTTTGCACATTCAGTCATATGTTCCACTTAAATTTTGGGGATAATGTGTCAGCCATGCCACGTACCTCATCAATAGATTGCCTACACCTATACTAAATGATAAAACCCCTTTTGAAATGCTGCATGGAGAGATGCCAGATTACAGACAGCTGAGAGTATTTGGATCATTAGTACATGTGTGTACTTCCACTCATAATAGGTCTAAGCTGGATCCAAGAAGTGTCAAGTGTGTGTTCCTTGGTTTTCCAACTGCTACAAAAGGATATATTGTGACTGAGTATCACAGTGGAAGAATTTTTGTGTCAAGGGATATACGTTTTTTTGAACATTTGTTCCCATTTCAAGATAGCAATACTTCCTCATCTTCCATGTCTACTATGCCTAAATACCCACTCCCAGTTCCTTTCTATGACTCTATATTGGATCATGAATTGCAGAATCACACTCATTCAGCTACACCATTTCCCTCAGACTCCTCAGAACAAATGACAACAGAAACAGATGCCTTAATGAGATCAGATGAATCACCGACACAACCTAGTTCCTCAAAGCCAGAAGCACCCCTCAAACGTTCAGACAGAATTATCAAACCTCCTAAATATCAGCAACCATATCACTGCAACAACATTTTGTATCCACTTAAGACCAGCATGATGTATGGTGATAAGTCATCTGAATATAATATCTTTAACACTAATACTGTTTTTTATCAAGAACCTAGCTCTTTTCTTGAGGCTGTGAAAAGTGTTGAATGGCAGGAGGCTATGAGACAAGAGATAATAGCGCTTGAGGCCAACAAAACATGGAGCATTGTTCAGTTGCCAAGAAACAAGCAACCAATAGGATGTAAGTGGGTGTACAAGACTAAGCTCAAACCAGATGGTTCTGTGGACAGGTATAAAGCACGCTTGGTTGCAAAAGGCTTTACGCAGCAAGAGGGGGTTGACTATCATGACACCTTTTCACCCGTAGCTAAGTTGACAACTGTGAGGATGATGCTAGCTATAGCAGCAGCCAAGAGATGGACACTGCATCAATTAGACGTGAAGAATGCATTTTTGCACGGTGAGTTGGAAGAGGATATTTATATGACATTGCCACCAGGTTTTGAAACATACAAGAAGGGGTTAGTATGTAAACTTCATAAATCACTTTATGGTTTGAAACAAGCAAGTAGGCAATGGAATGCAAAATTAACCAAGGCATTGTTGGAAAAGGGGTTCCAGAGGTCATATAATGACTATAGTTTGTTTACTTATAGAAAAGGATTGACATAACTTTATTTGTTAGTTTACGTTGATGACATGATACTCACAAGCAACGATCAAGATGCAATTAAGATGGTGAAGGGATATTTGCATAATCAGTTTAGTATAAAGGACATGGGAACTTTAAGTTATTTTCTTGGAATAGAGGTAAGTCAATCTAAGGATGACTTGATAGTGTCACAACGAAAGTACACTATGGACTTGCTGAAAACGTATGGTGTTACAGCTTGTAAGCTGGCGATCTCACCTATGGATCCCAGTGTTAAGCTATCGAAGGGGGATTTTGAATTATTAGCAGATAACACATTCTACAGAAGAATGATTGGTAAGCTCATATATTTGACGATTACTCGACCAGATATTAGTTACGTCACTCAGCAGTTGAGCCAATACTTGGATTGCGCTACTACACAACACCTTAAAGCTGCTTATAGAGTGCTGAAATATTTGAAGGCTTCACCAGATCAAGGCCTACTATATCTATTTGAAAATGATCTATCTATGCGCATATATACAGATTCAGATTGGGCTGGATGTCGTGATACAAGAAGGTCAGTCTCTGGTTTTTGCATATTCTTGGGGTCTTCGCTTATATCATGGAAATCCAAAAAACAGGTGACTGTGTCTCGAAGTTGAGCAGAAGCCGAATATAGAGCAATGGCTCTGGCTTCTTGTGAAATACAATGGTTGGTATATTTATGTAAAGATCTGGGGATTGAAGTCAGAATGCCTATACCAATGTACTGTGACAATACCAGTGCAATTCACATATCAGAAAATCCCGTATTTCATGAACGTACGAAGCATATTGAAATAGATTGCCATTTTATACGGGAAAAGGTACAATCTGGACTGCTGTCAATGTGTTCAATACATACGTTTTCTTAGCTAGCGGACATTTTTACAAAGGCGTTGGATGCAAGGAGGTTTCATATGTTGCTTGAGCAACTTAACATATCTAAAGGTCTACAGCCGTCCAGATTGCGAGGGGGTGTTAAGGAAAATGGGCAACTTACTTCACGTGATCACAAGCTGCAGCAGGAGGATCATACCCAGAATCAATACAGCAGCAATATGCAAATGATGAAAGCAAAGGAGTCACGTTTAAATTCCATTTAGAAAGGGTAGAATTGTACATTTTGTAAATTGTTAACTACAGTTAGAATAGATTGGTTATTTGTACTATAGTTAAAAGTTAGTTAGATGAGATTTCTTGTAGAAGAGGCCAGGATGGTTGTATATATTAGGGGACACTCCTTTTTGGTTGAATACACAGAAAACGTTTCTCCCATTTGGCATAGCTTCATACTTTATTCTTCCTGCTCTGCACTTTGCGTTCTGTTTCATTAGCATTGCAGCATGAAGCAGTAATTTCATTTTTCTGTTTGCTTTCTGTTTGTTGATCTATTACAGATCATGATCTTGATTTGTCACATTTGTCTCTGAACCCTCAAAGCTTGTAACCTTTTATCCCTTTCTCATATCCAAAAAAGATGCACTGCCTAGACTTTGGATCAAGCTTTGATCTCTCTTCACTAGGAACATGCACATAGGCTTGACACCCAAACACTCATATAGTGTAGTCTATCTCTTTTCCTGTCCAGGCATCTTACTTGTCTTCATAATCTTGTGGAAAAGAAAAGAAGTCCCAATTAATGCTTTCATTTCATTCCCCAAATACAAAAATGAATCCATGTACGTGGCTTTTAATGTATTCAAAGCAGCATATCTCCTTAAACTGTTGAGTTGCACGGTGAACAAACTTCTTATTGTATCTGTCAGATTTAGTAGTAGAGTATATGTACTTGATAAAATGTTCCCTTTTACGTGTATGTATTAGCAGAAATGAGTTAAGTTGTTTATCATAAGGTTGGGTAAAACAGACATGTGTATGCTTAATAAATAGGAAAAAATGTAAACATAAGTTGACAAAGCAATTATAAATATTAAGAAAAAGAAAAATCCTCGTACAGACACAACTATTGAATCAATTATCTACGTTGTGCAGTGGAAGAAGCCTTTTTGTCTTAAGTAAATCTTGATGAGGAGTGAGAGAAAGGAAAGAGAAGAGTGCAGATGATATAGATTATGATTGATCCACTTAGTGTAGCAGAAGGAAAATGGAAGTTGCAGCTTATTATGTGGGTGTGAATGGAGGACTACAGCTTCTTCCTTCCAGTTGGTGTAGCATTACCATCAAACAACTCATCAATGTAGGTCTCAATATCTTCGGGTTGAAGCTTGACGTATTTTTCTGTCTGCCGGCCAGGAGTGAGGGTTTGAGCATACCTGGCCAAGAATGCTCTGTAGGCAGGTATTACCATGTTTGACACCGAAACCCTGAGCTCTGATTGAAGCTGCTCGTCGCACACCACCCAGGTACTCTGTGTCCGATGGATTTCGTCGAACATGGCGTTGAAGCTCTTGAACCTCTCTTTCAACACTGGCTTTACCACCTTCCCGTTCACATTTAGCCCCTCATGGTTCATCAAACAATTCAATGGTTTCCCCCATGTCTCCCTTTGGTAGTTCTTGTGATACTGTCTAAGATCTGAGGATCTTTTTCGGCACCAAGAATCACCCATCAAGCTGTTAATCTCCGAAGAACCCCTGATCTTTTGCAATATATACCTTCCGTTGTTCATCATGAAGATGGAGCTCAAGGAAGCATCCTTGTACAGCTTTGATTTGGCTTCCAGGTTGGTATCCAGTAAATCCATCACCTTGATCAGCTGAATTTGGAAGGGAGACACCTGCTGCTCTCTGGGAGCTTCGGAATTTTGATCCCCCTGTCCCCCACCTTGCGAATTGTAGTCGAAGTCAGAGCCTGCTCTCGAGTCAGCTCTTTCAATCTTCTGATGCTCCCTGAACACTTGCTCTAGTGTTTCCCTGTATTCGCATGCATACGGCAAATAATTCATAATGTAACGGGTCAGCGGATGCACAGCACCGCCTGGAACAGAGGTCTTCCCTGAATCGGACTTGATGGAGTTCTCCAGCTCACTAAAGATAATGATCATTGCCTCACCAAGTCTACTCCTTATCTGAGAGGCCTCTGATTTCATCTCCTCTGCGCAATTGAGATCGAACAAATCGTCAAAGCAGGGAGCGATGTCCCTCAGAGACTCGTACATATCGAGGAACTTGAACAACTTCTCTGGTGCACGCTTTGTCATGGCCACAGCTTCAGAAAGGTTGAGGAGTTCCATGAGGACACCTGTGGATAGGGTGTTGAAGAGAGTGACGGAGATGGTTTTATAGTCCACGAAAACAGCATCGGCGAGCTTTCGTTCGTTGGGGAACAAGATGGAGGCAGATTGCTTGAGGGATGTGATCCAGAGCTCGATCTCTCTGGTGAGTGCTTCCCACTGCATCTTCTGTACATCGTCAATGCTGTGCTTTTGGAAGCCAAGTTTGTGCAAGCTTTCCGCCAGAGCGTTTCTACGTGCCACAAAATAAGCCTGACAGCATTCTGTGTCGTATCCTTCTTGGATCAGGACTCTTGCCAATCGCTCCAAGTTGAGCATAATATCCTCTGAATATCCAGGAAAGGTAATATTCCCTAGAGTAGTAGGATCAGATTCGGATTCTTCCTGATATGTGATGGCTGAAGTGGATTGATCCTTATTATCCTTATTGGGAAGAGTTGTGTTGAAATCTGAGGAAGAGAGATCACGAGGATGAAAAACAGAGCTTGTGTTGCAATCTTCCACCAGTAATTTAAACTCGTCTTCCAAGTATGAGATTGCGCGCTGGAGAACTCCTCCCACGCGGTTCATGGAATAGGCGTACTTGGATTCAGATTGAAATTTACACAACCAGTTAGACACCTTGGAAATACGACACACGGATTCCAGAAAGAGATTAGATTCTTCAAAGCTTAATTGGGACCATCTGACTGGAGGGTCAGAGGATTCGTAATCTTCGATTCTTGCCTCCACAAGCACAGCAAACTGCTCCACGCATATAGGTATATCTGGAGGTGCCTCCGTTGTATCTTTTGCGAGCGACAGACAAGTGATGAAATTGTCCATCTCTTCGGACACCCTGATAATATCAGGAGGCATGGGTGAACATTCTTCCTGCTTCGTCTCAGATTTCTCCAGATCCTTGGATGTTTCTTCTTGGGACTTGGTGGGAGAGCTGACAGGTGGCGGAGCCTGCCCATAATCAATATTATCTGAGGGGTCTTCAACATGATTCTCTGACGGCTGATCATCTGGGCGGGGAGGCTGGGTATCCTCGCGGTTTTCGGTTGTTTCAGGACTAGATTTCTCCTTTTCTGCCTCCATGGAACAAGAGCAGACCTGTTTCTTCTATTCTTCGTTCAAAATGTAAAACAAAGTTTAGGTTAGGGATGGAAAATGGAAAGCAGTTACAACCATCATTAGCCTTTACGTATACAATGAGGATCACAATCGAAGATCTAAAACATTAGTTTTATGTAAAGAATTTTAAGGAGGGTACACCAAACGGCAGAATCTCAATCTATGAAGTGAGGCAGGAATATTAGTAATGAAAAACAAGTGAAAGAGAATTGGGAGTTGTCCAAACAGAAAGAGGAGGGAGCGCAAACTGTAAAGAGGACCACACAAACCATACAATCCGATAACCATGGAGCTTATTGGTGTTCCCCTTTTTTCCTTTTATTACATCGTTCTCCCTTTATTGTTATACAATTAACACTCATAAGCATTTTTACAGTATGTGTCGCCTACATAAATTAATCATTTCTTTGGTATTTTATTTGTTTTATTTATTTTTGATTTGCTTTTTTTTGTTTTTTTGTTTTGTTTTTGTTTTTGAGTTGTAGTTTAAATCATACTTTTCTTGTGTGTCTCCTAATACCTAATGTATAATATGCGTCTTTGGAATACGCATATTTCAAACTATTATATTATTTCAATTGTGATTCAAACCAAAGTACTTCAAATTCTCGTGTAAATTTTATACCCTCTATAGGACATTGACTATATGAATCAACTGTGTCCACTGTGCTCTATAACTGACCATATGCTCTCCAATCGTTATATAAGTCATATATCTTTTCTTATCGTCGCTCCGTATCTTCTTTGATCTCCTTCATACACGTTTAACATGTACTTTATTCATCGTTTTGCACATCCTAACACGTGCATTTGTAAGACGTCAATTGAATATATCTATATCTTAACTTCGACTCCTTTATTTTTTTCTCATCTACATGAGCCACCCAAATCTTTCTCCTTACAATTCTACAAGTTCTCACGGTTAATTATTACAAGTACATCATTTAATTTAGCAAACGATAACAAAATCATTGATTTTCTAAAAAAAGAAGTCGATGATAAAATATCTAACGACGTATTGATCTTGCTTGATTACAATTTTTTTTTTATTTTTTATGTTTTGCATAGGGGACTTTTTATTCATGTTTTTCTTACTCCTTTTCCTTTAGGATCTAGAGAGCTTGAATCTGAAACGGTCAGTACAGTTATTGCAACATTCTTTGGATCATGGGAAGACTAAAAATGGAAAGTTTTGTGCGTCTACCATGTGTAGTATGTTCCTTATTTTCCTCAAGTGTAGGAGAGGAATTCTGCTCTTTTACTTGGAAAGAATTCCTTCGCGTAACAGAAAATCCATCACTCCTTCTCATGGAATCGGATCCTCTTACCGCCGCGCCCCTGACCTCCCTCGTGACCGCTCGCCACGTAGCAGCAGGGGAGGTAGTGAGGTTGGATGGGAGTCACCCACACCCAACCTCACCACCTCCCCTACTGGCACGTGGCAGGGGTCATTTGTTACCGCCCTAAGAGGGGTCAGCAGATCTGTCCGCCTTCTCATCGCCATTTTGTAAATGTCAAACGCATAAATCAGCAACAATAGCAAAACCATTACAACAATATTCATTGATTACAAAATTGGCGGGGTTTTTTCCAGTGCAGTGCTTGGGTATTTCTCTCTCTCTTTTTTTTCCCTTTCACTTTTTCAAAGTTAAGTTAGGTACTTTTTTTCTTAACACATTAAGACATAGTTAATTTGCATGGTCTTTGTAAATATTATCCTTACCTTCGTTATCAATAAAAGTTATTCGTACGTTTCTGATTTTTATTTTTTCAAAAGTTCACATTTAATGGCAAATTAAACAACTGCATTGTGAATTTTACCAGTAAATGTACTGGTTTTCTAACAAAAATACAAGCATATAGCCAACCATAATCAACATAAAAATATGAATAATATTAGTAACATTAACCATGCAACGTTCAAATATGAAATGTGATTAACTCCACAAAAATTATCTTAATAATATAATTGTTCATCGCTATGAGACTATTTCTCCATTTATATGACATGAATGGAAAAGAAAAAACAAAAAGAACAACAACGTAAAACCTTCATCAAGAAAGAGGTTATAACACAACCGTCAATGTTGAGACTCCAATAGCAAGTTTTTGTGTTTAATTCTATGCGCATATGGAACAATTTTTCTCTTTATACTGGTTTGACACAACACAAGCATCCATCGTTTATCACAACATTAGCCTCCATTATTTTTCAAAACAGCAATCGACCTTAATTTTTCATATTTTGTTTTCTTCTCTAGTTTCTTTATTTTTTTTTAATTCTTGGCTTTTGTGGAAGGACAAGCAACAAAGCAAGGTCTTGCGTACAAACTAAAGAGATTGTTTGCTAGTCGAGTGTAACTGTATACATTCTATTTCATATTTTCTTATCTGCTTTAAGTTTAAATAATTTGCCTACCAATAAAGCAGTCCGTCAAAACGATTTTGCAGTATAAGAACTAAATAAAACAAAACTATCAACAGGGATCAGCATCATTGACAATGTTGAACGGGCATTAGGAAGTGATGATATTAAGAGAATGTTACGGTTATGAATAATCATCGATTTCTACCGATCATAATAACATGTGTCTAATATGGTCGTGTTACTAGGTCCACACGCGTGAAACATTATACGACACTCTAGATGTCACATAAATTAAGTAGAAGAAAAAAAAAACCCATAAATGTCTTGATATTAAACTAAAAAGAACGCTTTCAAGCTTCGAGACATGGCACTAACCGGATTGCCCTCCTTACCCGCACCATTCCTATATCTACACAGTACAAAGCATTACAACGACGGCATGAACATGAGATGAGCGAACCTGAGGTCAACGTAGTGTTTCTCGTTCTAGGAACTCAGCCCATCATTTGACGGACTGGTTATTGTTGACCATCAATATATGTCGTCTACACATTTTGAATAAAATTTTTACCGTACATATCAAGTCATAAATTTGTGATAAACTCCGGGCAAAAAAAAAACTATCGTACCCCTTGTTGGAATTTACTCCAACTTTATCATATTTTAAATGAAGAGGTGAACAACGGAAGAAGCCATGAATCAAGAACAATTTCATTGACCAAGCAAATGAACAAGACAATAGAACAAATGAATCATAAATTGATGAAGAGAAAATGTATTATTGCTTCTTACCCATTCTACGTTACATACTATAAATATATATATACAGAAGTATATGTGAAACGGAAGGAGTTCTTACTCTGCAATCTTCTAACCCTACTGTACAAATATTGAAAAGATGGAAGCCTATTTTCCTGTTGCAACGGTCGTCGGGCAGAAGATTGCAGCGGACAGGATGGATCCAGCTGGCAGGAGATTTGAAGTCCGGATTTCCAGGGATTTGGTCCATTCACAAGATATATATATATATGGCAAAATCATCGTACTTTGGCTATTTATTCGTTCGTCTTCTTGATGTTTAAAATTACATACTTAACGACACTATGCTTTTGGACGGATTAGAAAATAGCATTTTCAAGGAAAAATTTGACCGGAATTGATGTAAAGACATAAATGTTCATCTCATTAAATTATTATTATTATTATTATTATTCGATTTGAAGATGAATGGGAAGATGAATCACGGGTTCATTGTGGAAGCATTTGTAGATTTGCTTATAGGAATTACTTCTTCTGATCCTAATCTTAATCATGATGATTATTCTTCTTTTTTCTTCCCATTTCTCCTCCTTCCCCTTTCTCTCTGCTGTCCAGTTCAACAAGAGGATGACATATAAAATATACCTTATCCAGGGTTCACCTGGTTGGGAGCATTTATGGTAGATTAAGGAAGAAATCAATTTAAGTGGTTTTGATGTAGAAAAGCTTAGCATGACCGTTAATATGGCTATTTTCAAGTTCGATAAAGGGTCAAAAGAAAAAAGTGGTTTTCACTAGGGAATGAGAAGTTATGGATGGGCCGGTTGATAAGGGATCGTTCGAAGAATTAGTAGATAATCATAAAAGTAAAACTTGTCTTACCGGTTATGCCCCATGTTTTGCTCGAGTTCACAAAATCCACATGCTCCTAAACATCCTGCCAGATATGTTGGCGTAAAAAAAAAAAAAAATGTTCCA
>AP025040.1:0-45402 GCA_036186865.1 Eustoma russellianum | reverse complement strand
AAAAAAAAAAAAAAATGTTCCATCCCGGTATTTCCTACAGTACAAGGGTTAGTAGGAAAAGAAGCTCCCTTCTGCTGTTCCTGTAACAATTAGTTAGTGTAGTATCCACATCTGTCCAGGAACAATCCTGCAAAGAGATAAGAATACCTGCAGCCTAGTATTTTCCTTTGAAAAAGGAGACATACTTTGGAATTTTCTGTTAGATGCTTGGTGTTGAATAATATATAGTATCCACACTATTGCATGCTCACATTAGTATTAACAAGTATGAACCAAGCCATCACTTCATTCAGCTTTGAAGGTGAAATCACAGTGTTACATGAGGATCAAAATATTGCAGCAAAAAATTAAACTTTAAGTGAACCGAGAGCTTGAGCTGCCAACAACGTGCCACAATCTTACCAACTGAGCATGTGGCAATACAGCATCTAAATTGAAGTAGTTTTAAGAGTCACAAGCTGGCAAATAGGTGATCTTTACAACACATACATGTTTAACAGGTTTAATTATCATAGTGATGCAGTGAATAGAGTACATTCAAAAACCAATATCAGCCCAGTAAATAGATAGAGACTAATAGTTCAACAACAACATGATTATAAGCTCAGTTTATTAAACAAAATGACTCCCTCTGAAACAAATGACATACGACAAAAGACATCCATACATGATTAGCCAACCAGCGCACATGCACTAATGATGGGTATCATTGCCTTTGGATTGCTCTTCCGAAGCCACAACAAGGATCACAAGCAGAAAGTGATAAACACAATACCAATTTTGCATTTGCTTCTACGCCTTGTGAAATGAAGCCCCAAGTAGCAAATTCTAACCCCCTTGCCCTCAACCAAGAGGAACCAGCCTATGCAAACGAGAATCAGCAGAAACAACAAGGTACGGAAAAAATAGATGGCTAAAAATATGGCACCATAATGCAGAAAAGATTCACACTTAAAATCAAGAACTTCAAACACTAGAGCAGGGACGTAAACAACTGTATGACTACCAATTTCATCCCACATTTTCCAGATTTTAGTTTAGATGCTAGTTGGACACTCTACAGCACCATAGAAGATTTAAACAAGATATACAGTAGAAACTTAATTATCATGTGGACCGGCAACTGCACACCTATAGTTTACTTCACCAATCTTTAATAACAAGCAGATAAATTTGATCATTTTAACCAAACAATAGTACACCTATGTCAAAATCACCTCCAAAACAAATTTTAGGCATCAACAGGTATAAGGAAACACACATTATGGATCATCTTACCATTTAACCTTTCAGGATCCAAAGACAATGAATGTTATCATAAGTTAACTTGCCCATTTTTTATGCTAAGAACATCATCTAGACAATGCATCAACATATAACACCTAGGAAGTAACATCTTACAAACGATAATAAGGACATGTATGGCATCAACAACTTGAAAATTTGAGGAACAAATCCTCTTCAAACTTAACTTGAGGGGAACACAATCCTAACTTGGAAGTAGGGATGTCAAACGGATAAAACGAATACGGTAACACAGTATCCGTATTCGAATTCGTTTTTGTCTAACTATATCCGAATTTGTATCCGAATCTGGACGGATATTTAGGAAGTCATCCGAATTCGAATTTGTTCGGATTCGAATTCGGTGCCGGATATCCGAATCCGTATTATATCTATTTCAAATTTGTTCGAATATCCGAATCCGGATATCCGAATTCGAAATCAGCAAATTTACAACAGTGGTATAGCGGCCGTATACATATTTTCATATATATTTTTTTAAAATTTAAAAAATAAATATTTTTACATATTTTTTTATATATTATTATATATTTTATTATATATTTTTATTTAATTTTAAAAATATCTATTCGGATACGGATATTCGGATACGGTAATGACTATACCATATTCGTATTTGTTTTTCTAATACTATTCGGATACGAATTCGAATACGGTGAAACGAATGTACAGCTCTTACCATATTCGATTCGGACAGCCGAATTCGAATTCGGATGTCGGATATCTGGTAAGTTTTGACAGGCCTACAACTTGGAAGGGGACAAAGCTCTGCATCCAAGGCTCTTTTGGCCTAATAAAGATACAAATTTGGTGGGTACATTTGGAGTTTCCTCATGGAACTTGTATTTGTCTCTCCAATGCTTCTTGGTACGTCTTTGAAGGTTCTGTGGATGGCTTAAGGAGAAGATTTCAGCTTTGTCGCCAAGGCTCTTATTGCCTATTTAAGAGAAAATTTTGGTATGACACCAAGGCTCTATAAAGCTTGTTCAAGAAGAAGATTTCGAACTTTATGTCAAGGCTCTTCAAAGCTTATTCAAGACGAAAGCTTGTTCAAGACGAAGATTTCAGACTTATGCGTAGGCTCTTCAAAGCCTGTTCAAGACGAAGATTTCGGACTTATGTCAAGGCTCTTCAAAGCCAAGGAAGCAGAAGGAGCCTCATCCTTTGAGGAATTTCCTTCCTTTCGTTTCAGTCAACTGAGAGGCCTCAACAATAAAATGGCACTAGGTTTATGGCCTACGAACAAACAACACATACCCGACCAACAAAAAAAAAAGGATGCCATAACAAATGTCTTGTATCAAAAACAAGATGCTATTTAACATAAAACCATTCCCTTTCAAATGAATAATTCCTTCCAACATTTGTTTGAAGTAAAACAAGAAACTCCCAAAAACAGCCTGATTTTGACAATACTTTAACGTTAAAGTAATCGGATATCATACATCCCATAAGGCAAAACAAAAGAAAACATTCCACATAACACAAATTGAGCAATACAAACCTTAACAGGATAACAACCATATTGTATATCAAGATCAACACCTCTTATCTTATATACAGTTAGGATTATTATATATGAACTGTGAATACAGCCATCTTTATTCAGTTTTAACTGACCAAGAAGAACATAGAAGGTTCATTCATCATCATGACATCAAACCGTGAGCAGACCATAGTAGATATGCATACCAAGGGCAGATCAAGCCATCAAAAAATATCATTACACCAGAGGATGAATGAACATAGAGATGCTTTATTAAAAACAGAGCAAATTGATCAATCACGTCAATTAGAAGCATTCCACAGGTCCATAAAACGGTAACAGGGGCATTTGCATTAATGACCAACAATTGGAGTCCCCAGAGATTGTGACAATGAAGGGGAAATTGAAGCGATGATAAGAGCATACATAGGAGAACTAGAAGCAAAAAATTCTCTTTTCATAAGACTCGGCATAGTGTGTTGGACTCTTATACGAATGAACATGTTGAAAAAAGCTACTGATTTTGAACAATGGTCAGGAGAATTACTTGCTTTGAAGGGATGACATGATTATGGATGTTGCAAACTCATACTGGAATAGATATGTGGTGCTACTTGATCTTAACATTAGTTAGGACATCCTGGCGGTAAAACCATAAAGCCAACAATCAGAGAGAGAGATCATATACGAAATAATTGCTTAAACAGAGCAACCTAAAGACCAGACATCACTTGTAAGGGACCACTTGCCCACAACATATGTTGATCATAACACATGCTCCCTCTCAAGTGATGGCTGGTAAGTTACATAATACACAAATGATTTAACACATAGAACGTCCAAGGGAATATTGAACTGGTAGAACACACCTGGTTCAAGTCAAACGCACCAATACAGCTAAGCCATATAAGAGACTCAGTAATCAATAGAAAATTCTAACTCATCATCACCTTAATAGGTGAACCCATGTAATAATAATCAGGAAATGAGATGAGATAAGGAATTCCACACCGGGACATTGGCAGCTTAGACACAGTGAAGAGAATGAGAGTAAATAACAGCTGGTCTGGAGCAGTCAAACGTTGACCACAATGCACCATATTTAGACAAATCTTCAAACACCTTGCAGGCAAACTTTAGAGAGCATCGAACACCCAAATCAGAGTGAGTGATTAGGGATGAAGCACTCTGAGAACCACAGAGAAGACACAATTTCTTCTTCATGGCTCTGATACATGTTGGAATTTAGTCCAACTTTATTATATGCAATACTCAACCATGATTAAATGAAGAGGTGAACAACGGAAGAAGCCATGAATCAAGAACAATTTCATTGACCAAGCAAATGAACAAGACAATAGAAGAAATGAATCATAAATTGATGAAGAGGAAATGTATTATTGCTTCTTACCCATTCGAAGTTATATACTATAAATATATATACAGAAGTATATGTGAAATGGAAGGAGTTCTTCCTCTGCAATCTTCTAACCCTACTGTACAAATAATGAAAAGATGTAAGCCTATTTTCCTGTTGCACGCTCGTCTGGCAGAAGAGTGCAGTGGACGGGATGGATCCAGCAGGCAGGAGATTTGAAATCCGGATTTCCAGGGATTTGGTCCATTCACAAGATATATATACACCTTAATTTAATTTGTAAAATTCTCAAAAAAAAAAAAAATTAATTTGTAAACATATGTACAATTGGATATATAATTATGTAAGACATATCTTATGTCTTGTGTGGCTCCCTTATATACCACATCCGTCGAATAAGTGTATTTCTCAATATCCCTAAATTCGAAACGCAAGCTATTACTCCCCACGAAACTTTTTTTTTTTTTGAGTGGTTATTTTTGTCTTCTTGATACAACATTTTTGTTTTCTGAAGATAATATAACACATAAGTTGCTACTCTTATATTCTCTCTATTTCGTTTTATTGATCATCTAAATCTTGGTAACTGTAATATCATGTCTATGGTAGACTGATAAATCTGAGAGTATTAATCACCACAAACTTGGGTGTCAATAAAATATCATCGTGATCCAGATGCTTTTTACTGTGATCTCTCAATAGTTGCTTCTTGAAACATTGTGAACTCTTTATAGCCATAACTGGAATTTTAGTAGTTAATTTATTCAACATTGATTAAGCAGAAATAATTGTGTCCAACTGTTGTAGTTAGTGTGGTCAATCAATCAACCATCAGCGAATAATCAATGTCTTATTTTTTGGCAACCTAAGTTTTTGTTGGAACGTAACACCTGCAATAAACACCACTAGAAGAAGGGAAGTAAATAGTAGTTAGCGGAAATTACACTATTTTTAAACCCTTTGAAAAGTTTTCCTCAAAACAGAATCTGAAACCTCTCAGAAACAGTATTCGTTTTTGAAAAATTTAAAAGTCCCAGTACACAACTCCAAAAATTATGAAATTTTTCAAAAATCAATTTCAAGGTCTTCAGTTTATACAGTCCAAAAATGAGCTAAAAATAAAATCATTTGCCCCCTCAAACAAATAAAATAATTTAGATGGACAATCTGGACAGCTTTGGACATAATGTTTTCAAATTCTGAAATACTATAACTTTTTGTTTACTCAGCCAAAATGGTTGATTTTTGTGTCAAAACACTCCTTAGAATGTTCTAGTTTAAGTTTTCAAAAGATCATGTCCAAAAACTGTGTTTATTTAAATAAAAAGACACATTTTTTTTGAAACTGGTCAGATTGCTGCCAGAATGGAGCAGTAATCTTACAAAGACTAAAAGACTAAACTTTATTTGCTCAAATCGAATGATTCTTGTTAAAAATGAAATCTAATTATCTGAAGTAAAGGAGAAGAACAAGAACACAAGAGATTTATCCTAGTTTGGTCAATGTGACCTACTCCAGTCACGTGGAACTCCTTTCTTTGGATTTTCACTCTGAATCAACACCAATACAACGAATGCCGAGTTTGATCCTTGTGTTATACACTAACTCTATTCAAGATTTGTCTTATCACCTCTATGCAACTTTTATTGCAACACCTCTACTACCTATTGATGTAACCTTATAAAAATGGTTAATCAATCTTACAAAGTACAACATAAGAGGTGTAAAGTGTAGCTCTACAACAATTCTCAATGAAACACCTTAGCTATACAAAGAATGAGCAAGAAAGGATAGAAGAGAAAATAACAAGAAAATGATCTTCAAGTTGTAATTCTCAAGTTGTGTGTTTTTTCTCTTCACCTTGCCTCCTATTCATAGTGTGAGATAGTCCTTGAAGATAATGTCAATGTGTCACATTCATCATCATCAAGGCTTGTGTGTCTTCATTTCATTGGATGGTCACCTTAGCATCTTATATACACTTGGCAACTTCAAGATGAATGATTTGTTCACCTTTGCACTTTGACTTGGCTGAATTTTTCACCTTGGAATGTCTTGAAAAATGAAGATAATATGGAGAAGATATAATGGCATATTCCTTCAAAAATACCTCAACTCCTTTGAAACATAATAGGACATGTGATGTCTGCAATTTTTGACTTTAAGTCAGCCCCCCAACAGCCTTTATGACCGTTGCTTCCATCCTTAGAATTTCCATCTTGGCAATTTTTGCCAACTAGTTGTATTTAGTTGGTCCAAGTAGCATAATCTTGCACACAAATCACAAAATGATTGAAATGCCATCAACACATATAATAGGACGTTTTACATGTGTAAAAATATATAGAAACTCAGATTTGACGAAGAGACATAAATAGATAATAGTTGACATGACATAGTCAACATATAATTCAAAATTCCCACATTTTTTTCTTTGTAAGTTGTGGTGAATTTTGTTCCAAGAACACCTTCAATATCTCTGTAAAATATGGATAAGAACCTCCAATAACATATACGTGAATGTCTTCAAGAAGAAAATAGAATGTGAGATCGAAAACTGTCACATATTTCGTTGATGTCTATAACTTCTTCAATTTTGAGAATAGGGTGTATAGTCGCATAATAATCTTCAAGAAAACTATATGTAAACTCCATAATAAAGATAATATCATACTCAAGAATTGTCCATGAGCAAAAAGACCAAAATGCCATTGGGGATAGAATGACGAAAATACCTCTGAAGATAGAATATCCGCGTTGGTTAGAAATAAATATAAGAACTCCTCTGTAGTCATAAATAAGTCATAAAGAAGTCCTTGAATAATTTTCTCCATGTCAAGTACCAACAAGAACTCAAAATACCACTTTTTACCTTTTCGGTGAGTTACATAAACTTCCAAGGCATATTAGTCACAATAGATAATAATATTAATCAAAATTCAAGTAATAAAATCACAATAATCATGTATGAAACGTTAAAAATATATATGCAAACGAAAACAACTATTTTACCTCATTTTAAAGAGATTTTTCAAAACCTTAGTGACATCAATCGATCTAAGTGACTAGATTTTTTTATTTTTCTTTAAAAAATTCATACTCAGTTCAACACTAAAATATGAATTCCTCGCTCTGATAACGTGGTCAGTATATACATCTTTCTTCCAAAGACACGGCATGATCTCTAACTACATGTCCAAATACACCACAACAAAACAGGGTCACAGAATGAAAAAATCGTACACTTCTTGAAATGACCAGGGCCATGATGCTTGAGTTTCAAGTCCCATAAACATTTTGGCACGAGGCTATTGCTACATCTGCCTCCCTTCTTAATCGACTATCTACCAAAATTCTTCATCAATATACCCCACTACAAGTCATGTCCACTCAAACTACCATCCATTGTTTTTGACATTACCACCCTGAGTTTTTGGATGCTTGGTATTTAACCATATTTCTAAAACCAAACGGCCAAACTTAACCGTTGTGTAGTAAAATAAGTTTTTATTGGCTATGTCGTACATCATAAAAGGTATCAATGATACAATCATATCACTCATCGTATCTATATCACTATGGACTGCACGTTCCTTGATTCAGAGTACTTCTTTAGTCATCCATATAGTGTTTAGGGGGAGCAATCAGTAAGCCACTAGATCGGTTGACTAACATAAGTTGTTCAATGATTAATTCAACAGAGCATGTAGATAGAGCCAATGAGTCTGCCTCTCCCAACATAGAAAGGGCTGATGAATCATTACTGTTGTCTGAGAAGCCTTCTTTGTCAGATGTCCAACAACATGTAAATGAATCTCATTCAAATGATGACTCTGAATATTTTGGCCAACGTTACTAACGATAATTCATGAGGAAGACAGAGATTTATCTTACCTCTAAGGTGAAACAAAGTTGTACGTCATGAGAAATACTCACCAGCGCATGTATATCGCATCTCTAAGTACATATAGTCATTGGAAGAATGGCAAATGTTGTACAGGCATTCTCAGTCACTTTTCTCTCAGAACCCATTCCTAGGACTGCACATGAAGCAAGACTACAGAATGGGAAACACTATGAGTACAAAGATGGAGGCTTTAAAAAGGAATGAAGCATGAGAAAAATGTATATTACCAAAAGAAAAAGAGGTAGTTGGATAGAGGTGGTTTTTCACCATTAAATATAAGGTAGATGACATTATTGAAATATACAAAGCAATGTTGGTAGCCAAAGGATACACATAGACCTATAGAATCGACTAATTTAAAACTTTATCTTCGACTACAAAGATTGATATCATCAAGGTACTATTCTCTGTAGTAGCAAATAAAGACTGCTCACTTCACCAGTTCGATGTAAGAAATGTCTTTTTCTATAGACACTTGAAATAAGAAGTATACATGGACGCTCCACCATGATTTTCTGGTGAGTTCCATAAGGATGAAATATGTCAACTCCGGAAGGCCTTATATAGGCTCAAACAGTCCCTCCATACGTGGTTTGGAAGATTCACTATGATAATGAATCGGTATAGATATAAACATAGTAACTCCGATCATACTATGTTTTTAGAAAAACAATGTAACTTGGTCACTTACTTAATAATATATATGGATGATCATAATAGGCTGTGATACTAAAGAAATCAAAAGAATGAAGAAGAACCTGTTCACGGAATTCGAAATGAAGGACTGAGACAGACTGAAGTACTTCTTAGAAATTGAGGTTCTACGGTCCAGCCAGTGAATCTTTGTATCTCAGCAAAAATATATTCTGAATTTACTTACAGAGACAAGTACGATTAATTACAAACCGGCGTATAATCTAATACAAGTTAACCATGGACTACGCATGGAGTAACAAGCTAACCTACCAGAAAAAGAAATGTATCAACGATTGGTCATAAAACTAATTTTCCTTGCACATACTATGCGAAACATAGCATACACAGTTGGGGTTACATGCTAGTTTATGCATCGACCTCAGGAGGTTCATATAGAAGCAGTCATGAGAATAGTACGATATTTGAAAGGCATAATTGGGAGCGGAATCATATTCAAAAAAATATCCATCTAGATATCGAAGCGTATACTGATGCAGATTGGCTGGCAAACCCAAATGGCCGAAGGTCCACATCAAGGTATTTTACACTTGTCGGAGGAAACTTAATAACCCAAAAAAGCACAAAAAAGCAGAATTTAGTAGCTCTATCGCGTGTCGAGGCAGAATTTCAAAGAATTGCCGAATGCGTAACAAAAATATTGTAGATAAAGAAGAAAATGACCGAGATTGGTTTTGCAATGTGTCTTCAAACCAACTAAAGGTGTGATAATAAAACAACAACAATTATCTCAGGAAATCTAGTACAACACGAAAGAACAAAATATGCGGAAGTCGATCGACACTTTATGAAAGAGAAACTTGAAGAAAGAACTAGTTCCATTTGTGAAATCTAAAGATTAGTCAGTGCACATTCTTATAAAACAGTCAGTGGAAAGATATTTGACTCAACACTTTGTAAACTGGGCCTTGAAGATCCACTACTCAACTTGAAGAAGAGTGATGGAGAACACTAATCAACGGATATGATGGTGTAGAATCAAATCATATCAAATCAGTGTATTTATTGTATTATTATCTGTATTCATTTTCGATCATAGTTAGCAATAGAATAGTACTATAAGTAGAGCCCGTGTATACAGATAAAATCAATATAAAAAAAAATCATTAATTGAGTCTTTATTTAACAAAGAACAACTAAGATCTCCGGCATTCAGATGATTTGAATTATTATAAATATCAAAACACGATCTTAATATGATTTCAATGTGATCACAACCACTATAAATATTTTGTATTTATTTTCTTTGTGTACATTTATATTTCTAGTATGTATTTACTTTACAGTGTTTCCTAAAATTATTTGAAAATAAAAGTTTATAAAAACCAACACGTATTATTCATCCTCTACAGAAAAAAACAAAATAAGATATTAAGAACATTCGATTTTAATAACTTGTGTTGCACTTTAGATAAACTTAGTTTGAAGACGTTAAATTGGACGACCTAACTTAGCTCTAATGTTAGACCTCTTTATTTGCATCCTCCATAATGTTAGGCCTCTTTATTTGCATTCTCCATAATATTCCTTGAGACTGAAACGGTAGAGACTTTTAAGACTAATGCATCACCTTATGTTTTAAGATTACAAGTGCTGATGGGAGTGGGCAGTAAAGAAAGTACAAAAGAGATATTATTTTGTAAAAGGGAAAAAGGCAGTTGATGTAATCTTGTGGGAACGGGATCACCTCAGCCACTTTCCCATCACCCCACGCGTCATCGTACGACACATGGCAACAGAGGGGAGTGGTGAAGCTAGATACGAGTAACCTTCATCAAGCCTCACCACCCCTCCTGCTGCCACGTGTCGTGCGTCGACGCGTGGGATGAGGAGAAAGTTGTGTAGCGTCATAATTGATGGCGACGTAGTAAAAAGAGGCGGCGTTGTTACATAATTGATCCTGTACTGCCTCCTACCGCT
This sequence comes from Eustoma russellianum, assembly GCA_036186865.1. Classification (NCBI taxonomy): domain Eukaryota; kingdom Viridiplantae; phylum Streptophyta; class Magnoliopsida; order Gentianales; family Gentianaceae; genus Eustoma; species Eustoma russellianum. Next base: position 34,691 of record AP025040.1, on the reverse strand, counting down.
GACGGATACGGATCTCCTGAACCTGAAGATCTATATGAAAAATGACCGTACGCCATATGTGTAGCAGAGAGTTGTGAAATCGGATAAAAAATTGTTGGGGGTAACACTAAATACTAAATCAACAACACTTACATGAGTAGCGTAACATTAAATATTTTCATCCGTTTGCAGTTTTAAGTTGCCTGATAACTCCTCTCATTATATCCTAAACCTTTGTTACTATAAAACGCTTCCTCTTTTCTTTGGACTCAAGCTCACAGGAAATGACACACTGTTCTCATCGGCAGCAGAAACAAGTAGACCCTACTAGAGTCTAGAGAGAGAGAGGTGAATCTCTTCGTACATAACCATTGAGTATATATAGTGCAGAGCGTTAAAGCTTTAGAGCTTTAATTTCACAGCAAGTCATCAAAGAGAAAGGGGGAAAAAGGCCATTTCTTTCCCTCACGGCGTAATATAGGGATTGCATCGTCAAGTCTAATGATTGGGCCTATGACTTCCTTAAAATCAACCCAATTATGACATTAACACATGATCCCGCTGCCGCCCAAGCCCAACAAGTAGAAGAAGCCTCCGCCAACTCCAAACGTCGACCAGAATCCACTCCCAAGATGTTCTCCTGCCTCTCCTGCTCTCGCAAGTTCCTCACTTCCCAAGCTCTTGGGGGCATCAAAATGCCCACAAGCGTGAATGGGCCGCCACTCGTTCTACTACTATTACTCCCTCTCTCTCGGAACCAATGCCATCTCTGGGCCTCAATTCTTCTTACTGCCTCCACCTCTGTCCACGGCCAGCCGCCTCTTCCGTTGCTGATGTTGCAGCTGCCGCCGCTGATCATGAATATTCTAATCTCCATCTCACCCTCCGTCTTTGAATTCAGGCGTTTCTTTTAGTCTCTCGTACAATTTGTGCTTGGGGCCTCTTTTTCACTTCTTCATAAGGGAAAGCAAGAGATTATTCTAATAGGAATAAACATCTCCATTTGGAGCAGTCCTTACGCAAACCCAATATTCTATTACTTTAATTGGCCATGCTTTTGGAGGCACGTGTCTGCTAAAATGTGGCAAAATTTATGTATAATACAATCTTTATATGAACAAGTCGCTGCGATTTTTGCTTTTAAATTTCCGTGCATGCGTTATGCATTAAGAAGAGTAACTAATGTTACAATAAAATAATAACATATGAACTAACATACTAACAAAAAGGATAATTAGTAATTACAAAAGACGCATATGTATTTACAAATTTTGATTGCTTAAGAAAACCAATCATACTCATGCGAGAGTATTGTAAAATTTCTTATTACAATAAAAATTTTATGTTACTCTAAAAATAAATAAAAAATAACTAATGCTATAATTATTATAAGGCTACATAAATATTTGATACTTGAGAATGATTTAGGACTACGACCTCTGATGTAGTGGTGACTCAAGTGAATTCTTTCTTCCTCCTATCTTATTTCTATCCTATCTTGTCTTGTTGTTATTATTGTTGTTGTTATCGTTATTATTATTATCATTATCCCCCCTCTTTCCCCTAACCAGGTCACAACTTGCAAGTAGAACTTTGCCTGAAGTTGCCTAATATTTATTTACTTTCTTTTTCGTATCCTCCCTTTCTTTCCCTTTTTTTCTCTATTTTATTCTATAAATACGAACTTTGTTATATATATATATATGTATATATATATGTATATATATGTATATATATAAGCTTTTCAACGACAATAGTACCACAAAAACACACAAAAAGTTCGTTCCCGCAGTTTTATCTTAAACACTCTTCCCTAATGGCAAAACCACTGTACCCGTGACAAATTTATGGATTATGAACAGGCGCAATATAGAGTACTTACTTTAAGTAATTGACGCCTAACTAAAATCACAGACAATTCCTATGCATTTTGGATCAGAAAGTGTGGCATATTTATGATTTTTGTCTCACTTTTGCACCGTTTAACTCTAAGGGATGTTACATTCTAAAATCATGTATTATCAGAGTTAAAGAAGCTCTAGGACAGTCCATTATTATAACAGAGCCTCTCCTCTCTCTCAATCACCGAATGTATACAATAGTATGACAATTACCTTACAAACTCTTACGCTAGTTACATGATGGCAACAACTAAATCACGACATTATGATAACGAATAAAGTTTCAACTACAAAGCAACCAGTATCTAGCGGATGCATCAAATTAACGCAAGTGGTGGTATCATCCACAGACCTGGTAATAGCATTTCTTTAATTAGATCAAGTAACAACAAAATCTTCGCCTGTAGTCGGGTAAGTTTGAAATAAAGGGTAGGTGCCTCAGGCGACCAGTGGTTATAGTCGGAAGGTCGGCACCTCGCAATCAAAACCATGAGTAGCCTGGTAAGCCAAGCGAGCCATCACGCTCCTGTAAGGATCCGTTTCCCTTTTCTCCCTCAAGTAACCAATGCAACTTCCCACCTCTTCCTTTACTTTCAAATACAATTCATGAGCTGTATCTCTGCACTTCAACTCTTGCTTCCTTCCTGCATCATTACACAACAAACAGAAACTCCGCATGGATCATACTCATCTCAAAATAACAGATACATCATCAGACAGATTGCTCATTCCACCTTGCATCCCTTTGGTCACCAATATGCTTCTTCAGAGGCACCCATGGCATTATTACACCACCAAAATAGTTTCATCCTACCTAAAATGCAGAGACATACGTACCATCTGTCTCGATTGGCTTCCCAAACAGGAAATAGAAACGACCAGGTAGCTTGGGTACAATAACTGGAAGATGTATGTCTTGGTTACTCAGTTCTCCTCCAGTGTCGGTCCTACACTTGCATTAGCTCAATCACTTACCATGCAGCAAAAGAAAATTTTCTACAGATAAGAAATGATATTGTGCCTCCAAGAAGCTCAAAGGATTACTCTTTTCTTTTATTACCTAAATCTTTGCTTTTGTATTAACCAGCTATATAGAAAAAAGAAATCGATACGACATATTGCTTTAAAGATGTATACAGCCATGATTAATGCTCAGAAACACATCAATATTAGTTTTTTCAGTCTTAGAAGCTCAATGGCCAAGCCATCAGACCTTGGATTGGACTTCATTTATTTGGCCAAAAAGATTTGTTCGCTTGTGGGAAAAGGCTGAGCAACCAAGACAAGATCGTTGAATGGGGAATCAAGAGAGATAACCAATGTGTCTTGTGCTATCAAACGTGGGAGACTCATGAACACCTATTTTTGCATGCCCATCTTCAAGAAAAATCTGGAAGTATGTGTTCAAGGCACTATGTGTAAACAAAGGCTGTGAACCTGGCATGATTTCATAAACTGCGCTAAAAGCAGCAGCCGAAAGACAAAGTGTCAGGAGGAGATGTGTTGGCTGGCATTGGCAGCCATAGTCAACGATATTTGGCAGGAAAGAAACCAAAGAATCTAGACTGCAGAACAAATCGGCTCAGGTCAAAAAAAGAGAGATCCTAGATCATATTAGACTTAAAGTATCTACATGGAGGGATGTGATTTGAAATTGGGTAAACATGGAAATTTCAATGAATTTTAATTTATTGCAGAAACTTTTTCGCGACTTATATGGGGAAAGAGAGTTTTGTGCCTAGCCACAATGTATTTTGGTGTAGTTAAACACAGAGAAGGATTTTTGCCCGACCTCCTAAATTTATAAATCCTAGCCTATCTTATATAATAATAGTAAATTTAGTTACCAAAAAAATAGCCAATGGAAGTTATCCTGACAGAAGAACAAGATCCCAGTACCTTAACTTCACTGCTTCATCAGTAAGATTTTGTGTAAACTCCTTGAAGTACGGAAACTTCATGAGATCATCGTAATCAAAAAGTAACTGCAGAGAAAAAAATGCAAGAATCTCAAGTCCAAGAATTTAATGTCCGACAAAACAAGCCACATTAGATCCTCTAGAACTGGGGAGAAGTTTGCACAACGAAGACACAATACACCTCTAATGTTTATTCAAAAGCTATTGTTGATAGAATTTCATCACCATGTAAATATGGAGAAAAACTGAAAGTTATCAGCCAGCATACTAAGCCTTCATAGGGGGAAAAACAACCAACACATGAATGCTGACAAGCAGGCTTCTTTACCCATACAATTAAAGATTTCTAAAGAAGTGAAGCTGTGCATCGTAAAGAGAAGGCAGGAACCTGACAGTTCCACACACACATGCATACACGTGATTTCGGCAAAGGGAAAAGAATAAGGGGAACCTGACAACTTTCCATATTGATACTTCCATAAAAAGAATTTTGTTGAAAACATTCTAAACGCTTGAGATATTCTAGCAAGTGATTATGCAAAATCTACTCTTATCTAGGAGGGAAAGACGGTTTCCACGTTTTTGCCTCCTAATAGTATGATTAGCCAAATGATTTCACTAAATCACAATTTAGCAATCCTTCACATATAACTGAAAGTGCATGGCAAAGAACTTTGATATCATGTAGATTTAGATTTTAATATCATTCTATCTTCAAAGATATTCAATCAAAACTTCTTGCAACGCGGCTGGTGCAAATATCATATTGTTAAAAGACAAGTTCAAAGAAGTATCAGATCCACCTGTCCGATATCATCTTCTCCCATCACACCAAATGGAATAATTTTGGCTCCAAACCTGGCAGCCATTCTCACAAACTCGGACCGATCAGGCCAAATTAATTTGTACTCTTCACCCTAAGACAGAGACCAAAATTCACTAGATTAGCAGATAAAGTCAGATATATTCTTGACATTTAACACGTTCATGGACTGCAACAGCTTTCTAGAATCAAACCGTGCCTCTTATATAGTCCATGGTCCCCCCAACACAAAAAGCAATACTCTGCCTGAAGCTACAGAAAAGAATATTGGTGTGGTAACTTCAAGCAGTGGAAGGATCCAAAGGAATTTGCAGCATTTTTTGGCCGAAAGTGGTGCAGCACAGACAACCGAAGTAATTTCTTCCACGAAAGATAGTGTTTACCTTCCGAAAGATATGAAGGAATGTGACGAAAGATAGTGTTTACCTTCCGATGAAGAGCCTCCCTCATACCCCCTGGATACAACAGGATATGTGCTTTTGACGAACAGAGCTTATAAAAGTTCGTTGCAGATACTGGAACAGCGCCCATAAATCTGAATGCGTCATATGTTGATAAATCAGGCAACTTTCCCTCCTTTAACTTTCTAAATGTCAATGGATGTGCCATCCCCCGCAAAACAATCTTTCGATCTGTCCAAAAGCGTGAAACGAGAGGTACTAATTCCAAACCCAACATCATGTGGTAGCCAACATATATAGCCGGTCCTTCAGAAGGAATCCCTGAAAGGCCTCGAACAATCTTCCCATCATCCAGAGTCGAAAGCAGCACAGGATTAGTGGCTACCTCAAGTACTCTAAATTGCAATGATAGAGAACATGTCAATATTAAAAGGGATAAGCGTTATTTTTTTTTTTTATCATTGTTCTTTAATAATTCAAACTCATTAAACATATACAAAGAATGGAGCAAAGACAAAAAGGCTCTCAACCCTCCTACCAATATATGCATATGAAGTTGTAGAGATTTATTGTGGAAACAGCAGTTCAATTCAATGTCCCAATTTGTTTTGTTCTTCCTAACTCTTCTCCAAGTGTTTATAAAAACCTTATGTCCTTCCACAACTGATGGGAAAGCTTGCAAGGTTCAGTTTCTATGCCTGAGTGAAATCTAGTATCTATCCTTCAAAAGCCTTACACCATGCAATTTCTCTCGAACTTTGTCCTCCCAATCATCTACTGGCTCTTGCTACTATTATCAGTGACAACTTGCAAAGTCATAAAGCGCATGATACCTGTTTCTTTAAGTAATTCTTAATAGGAGAGGGCTTCCTTTTTCTTTCTTCCTTTTTCCCTTCGGTGATAATTTATTGTTAGTCGCAAAAAAGTCAAGTATCAAATAGGGCCTTTCCTTCTATAGAAGAAATCAAATTCCATAATTTCATTACCTGTATGGTTCATGAACTTGCTCAAATTCAGAAGGTTTAGGAGGCAAGTAATCTGAGACATAATCACGACACTGTCCACGTTGATAAAAACCTGTGCCCTTGATGACTGTTACTAGATCAAAATTGTCATCCTGTTCATAATAGTGAGGCAGCAGAATCTATTAACAATTGTCAGATAATAACCTGATAATTCCTTAAATCAAGTTTTCCAAGGCACTTAGTTCATCATAGATCAGGAAATCCAGACAGCAATCTAGCGTTAGCCTGTACAATGACAGCAATAAAGAGTGAAACATGTGTGTCAGCCAAGTTTGGCTGACTTTGTAATAGTTCAGACGTGTGTGTGCAGCTTCCTCCCCCCCCCCCCCAACCCTTTTCATGCATGTGTGAGTGCGTGCGTGCAAATTGGCAATGATTTCTCACACACGGAAGCAAGAAATAGTTTACAAGACAGGTAGCCCATTACAGAACACAGGTTGTCCCTTGGGCAAGGGTGGTAATCAAGTAGATACCCTCCCAGATTTGCATTGGTTTTGTGGATGCCTTACTGGAATAGATTGCCTACTCATGACAAACTTGCAAAATAGGGCTTGATCAAAGAGAACAAATGCCTAGTGGTGAGCACTCGCAGAAAAATCAGGCATATTTGCTTCTCTTGCACTTATTCAAGAAGGTGTGGTTACATGGTCCTCAAAGCCCTATAAATTGAAGTCAGAATATTCCAGTGGCATGGCATTTTGTATTGGATAGGAAGATACTATTGGAAGTCAAAGTTCCAGAAAGAAGTGGCAAATCTAAACCTATCAGCCTGTGTCAACCGGATGTGCAAGAAAATAAATCAGAGACTAACTACCCAGCAGCAGATTTTCTGTGGTATTTGGAGGGGTGTTAATAAAAATAAAACTAATATTGGCATATTGCAGTTAGGATGTCCACAGAGCACAGCATCTTTGGTAGCAGCACAGGGCATAGATAGGCCTATTGCTATTCCTGGCAGTTGAGTTAGTTTCATCTGAGCTGCATTTGGATTTTCTCTCTATAATCTGGTTTATATATAAAATCTCTCTCATTTACAGAAACATATACACACACCCACACACCACACATAAAGAGACCAATTTGTTTGTCTTCCCTACGACTCTCCAAAGGCAGCAGTCTCATATCATTCGAGATCTCCTGAGCCTTACTTCCCACCAAATTTCCATGGGAAACCTGCTCTTCCAGTAACAGCCAAGGGCCCAACCAAACTTTTATCTCTACTGACAGACTATCTGTTCACTAATCAATTTGTTACGATACACAACCACTCTTTTTAAAGGCTTATGTAAAAGGAAATGGGTGGCATCAATTTCTTACCAAGAACAGAGCATGGCCATTGTTGTTCAACATACGCATCTCACAATTTGGCAGCATGTGACGAAGTCTTTCACCTTCCTCCCGGCTTGGTAGTAATTGATCATTCCCGCTGTCAAAGTAGATGACAAGATTATCTTATCAGTACAATAATCCAGCAACAGAAGTAACAGCACTACAGGCGGATGTGTTCCTTGTCCCCAAAAATGTATGTTTCCTTTGCCGAAAAAGGTTTTTGTTAAACTTCAGGCTAATATAGGAAGTGCCGTATTTTGAATTTGATGCACGTGGAGTAGTGACTATAATCAAACTCCAGAACGTGATCTCATTTAAGTTCCTCTAACCAAAGATAATTAAAAAAAAAAAAAAAACTAGCTTCTGAGACATTGTTTTTTGGAAGGGTAAGGATCAATCAAGAACCACAGATTATTGAATTCATACAGAAAATGAAAAAGAGAAAAACAAGAATCCTTCCAAGAAATACATCTGACTGATCCTCCATAGTAAAACTGAAAACATAAAAGAATCAGATAACACCTTGAAAGAATTAGCGTCCTAGCTTTGACAGCATGAAGACGTGAATTAGCAAATGAGGCAGCTGACTTCAGCAACTTCAGCTTCCAGGTAAGTTTATCAGGGTTAAAAGCATCAACCATGACCTGGGATTTTTAAAACCACAATCTCGGATAAAGCTAATTTTACAACAGAGATGAAAAAAAAACAGAAGCATTGATGCAACGATAAGCATTGGATTACAGACAACAGCAGGAGCGAATCTGTGGAACACCACTAAGGGCATTTGAATTTTGATGTAGCCCATCACAAAAAGATATTTTTGCTCAAGAGGGGAATCAGAAACTATAACAAATCAAAAAGGGTGCAGTACTTGCTTCTACTGAAATTTGACCATTACAGAGATAAAAGATGAAAAGTCCACAGCATGCTGAGACGCCTTGCCAAAATTCAAATCCAGAGCTAGTCCTTTTTCCAATGTATTCATCACCAATTTCGAAGGATTACCTGAATAATAGATGATCTACTTCAAATATAAAGAAAGGTGAATATCAAATGTTGATAGCAAGGCATAACCATCTTTCAAAAGATTTGAAACCAATTTGTTCAAGGTAGCTTATCAATTTGCTTAATTGTTGTGCCACAGTTTACATAAGAGGGTAAAGAAACCGTTACAACTTCATTTCCTTATCAATTATTATTAGATGATAGTTGATATAATGATGAACGCAAAGTTGCACCTGTCATCACACTTAGCAAGTAAAATAAGCTTGGGAACACCGGCTGCGGCATGATCTCCAACAAAGGTAAAAACGGCTGCAACTGGGATTTAAGGAAACATGTAGCTACAACGAGGAGGATAACAAAGGATTATGATAAAAAGATATGCCTGATTTAGCAACAATGGAAGAAACAGATTTCTTACCAGGGTTGGCCAAAATCAGAATAAGATCTATATCTGGATTATGGGCAGCAAGAGCTAAAGCAAGGCATCCTCCAAAAGATTCTCCAACAAGATAGATTGGACAATTTGGTCGCCTTGAATTCTCTAATCTAACTGTTTCTTCAACCAGCTTCATCAGGTCTACAGGAAAATAGAGGATGGCCAATATTCAGTTCCATTAACAGTAAGGGAAGTCAACGTAAAAGTTTACACACACACATATAGATGTGTGTGTGTGTGTATGAGTATATATATATGCACATACACACACACTTATCAACAGATACATACATATATACATACGTAGACACACACATACATACATATATATATGTATGTATATACATACACACATATATACAAACATACATTTATGCATACATACATACGCCTACATACATATATATACACATATACATACATACACCCCCCCTATATATATGTTTACATATGTGTGTATGTGTGTGTATATGTTTACATATGTGTGTATGTGTGTGTGTGTATGTGTATGTATGTATATGTGCAATATATATACACACACATACACACATATGTAAACATATATATAGGGGGGGTGTATGTATGTATATGTGCAATATAGGCTAAAACTATCTACGTATCTTTTCTTCAATTTCCAGTCTTGTTTTAACCGCGGGAAGGTTAACTTTGCGATATGTAAACATATATATATATATATATATATATATATATATATATATATATATATATATGTGTGTGTGTGTATGTATGTATGTATGTATGTATGTATGTATGTATGTATGTATGTATGTATGTGTATACATATATGTGTGTATGTAAATATATGTATGTATGTATATATATGTATGTATGTGTGTATGCATGTGTGTATGTATATATACATATTTATACATACATACATACATATATATATACATATACATATATATGCATATGTGTGTGTGTCCGTCTATATACACACACGCATACACTCACATACCACACATACACAAAAAAACGATTGGCTGAATGTTTTTTTTCTTTGTAAGTTGAATTTTATGTATAGAAAGATTTACATAGTAGGCTGGACAAGCAGAGGTTGCTGGAAGCAAAGAAAACTGAATGTTCATGTAAATACAGAGGCATAACTGCATAAAACTTGGCAAATTGAAAGGGAAGTCCAATAATCTGTATCTTTGAATAATAGATACCAGATTTCTCCTGAGAATGCTGAGTATAAAGATTGGCTTCTAAACTTTCCAACACTCTAAAGATATAACATATCTGAACAAGAGCAGAAGAGATACAAATCATACCCAAGCAAAAAAAAATTATCCACAAGTATCAAATTCTTTAAAAAGGTTCTGTATGGAGATATTGCCATAAAAACTTTTGAAGTCGTTGTCCTCATATGTATGTGATGAATTATAGACACCTTCAAGCAATCTCCGAGCTTGATTATCAAGTATTAAATAGGCAAAATAACTAAATGAGATCCACGGCTTGAGGACAGATAGACCTGTGAATGGTGATTGATCCGTTAGGGGAATGTGCAGGCACCATATCTCAAAGATCCTTCATCCACATGAAGAAATTTCAAGGGAAAAAAACCAATTAGAACACTAACAGTTGAAATGCGGAGCAAATGATATGAAAAACAAAATGCAAACTAATATCCATGACAGAGAAAAACGGATTTGGAGTAAGTGTGAACCTCAATTAAGAATAAGTGAGAACAACAGGATACATGGCAGCCACGGTGGGTATGTATAAAAAGGTGCAAAAAGCATGTCAAATGTCCTATTTCTAGAAAATCAAAAGTTCACTTTTTTGTAAATGCAAATATACTGGCAAAGGTTTCCACCAGAAATAACCTTTCTCTCTCGACTTCGAATTGTAGTTAAGTGATCTTTGGCTGCTTATCTAAAAGTTGCTCTTTATCCTCATTCTAAACTCAGCTGGTTAAGGAAGCTATATTAGCATCCTTGTAAAGCAGATATTCCAACCATGCAGAACAATTTCAGTAGCAGGCAGAAAATTCCAAGGTCATCATATAACGAGAATGAGACGACAGTTAATATTATAGGACAGATCTACAAATTAAAAAATAATAATAATCCAACATACAAGAACAATTTGCCCGAACTTTTATAAGTTGAGAACGTACTCCCCTAAAGATTCTGATTGCAACAGGAGTGAAGTGCCAAGACCATCAATTCCTGGAAAACAGAACAGTTCACTTAATAAGACAACTTAATAAAGAACCTTCACGGTGGTAACGATAACGAGGAGGTGTTCCACAGGCAGAGGAATTGATTAGAAAATATAAGAAGTTTAACAAGCTGAAAGAAAAAGAGAGACAAGAGCGAACCTGGCAAATAGAGCAAAAGAGGAGTGTCTTGAGGACGAGAGCCATATATCAGAGGGGAAAACCAGCGCGGTGGTCCGCTGTCGGCGGAATTGATCAGTTGGATGGACAGTTGAAAATAGTCATACTTAGAGAAACGCCGCCTATCGTCAGAAGAGTTAATATGGTGGAGGCCGCCGAAGTTGTGGCGTGTTGGTGGCGTTGGATGTTGGGCATCCGTTAAGGTGGCAGAGACAATCGTAGATCGACGGAGTTGGAGGCGGCGGCTGGGCAAAATGTGGGGAAGAGGTAAAGAGCTGATACAATGGGACGCCGCCATGGTTAGGAGTTACCAAGCTGCGGCACCAGCACCGACTCCCACTACCCTGAATAACGCCGAGATCTGCTGCTACTGATAAGAATTAAGGGGAGCACATGTAAGTATAGTAGCACATGCACTAATGACAACCTACCAGATTGATTGCAATAGGCATGATCCCATCCAACCTATTTCAATTCAGACGGCCTACGACCCTCCTGATGCGTATGAGACCGTCTATGAAGAGTGTGTTAAACTAGGTCTTCGTTTTTCTATCCTAAACGTGCTTAAATTGATCTTAGGATTTTGTCAGCTGAGATTGCCACAATTAGCCCTTAAAAGTCTTACGACTATCTTCTACATCTCATTTTCCTCTGACCCATCTAGAATGCTTTCGAACTACAAATTTTCGGAGGCTTATTTACCTGTACGATCTGGTTCTGTTTCAACAAAAGGCCTTAGAATAAAAGATTTCAATATGTGGTTAACATACGCCGACTTTCAACAAAGAGTTGAAGGATAAATTCTTTTGTATGAGAAAAGTCAGCACTATGAGTGACACCATGTGAATACCACAAAGGCAAACAACAATAAGCCAAACAAGCACTACAGAGATGTTAAAAGTTCTGGAGATTTAGATGCAACTGTTGATCAGTCTCGAGTAGATAGGGTTGTTATCAACAAGGCTGATCTGGAACACATGGTTAGAAGTCCTAGCTTTAGGGGAACTAAATGAGAATGACCTGGAAATTGACCAAGGTGTGAACTTGATCTTGTTACTGTAGAAATTGTACTAATAAGACAGGGCCATTGTAGCCGTTGTAAAATATTACCGTTGGAAATCATACCGTTGAGGTGGAAGACCTCCTTCCCACTTGTATATATAGTTATCTAGGTGTAGTATTTTACCTCCAAGCAAGAACTCAATAATATTTGATTCTTCTTCAAACTTGTGTCCACCATTATTGCACTGCATCTTTCTCTTCCTTCAACATGTTTCTTCTTTTTCAATTCCTCCAAATTATCTTCAGAATTCCAACATGGTATCAGAGCATTGAGGTCTAATAAGATGTTATCTTCAAACTTGATTCAAAGTTATTTGCAGACGTGGATTTGCAGACTTGTATACTATCTGGAAATATAGAAAAACTCCAGGTAGAAGAAAGAGTCGTGCGAGGATGACAACTGAGGAAGGGAAAAGAGTCAATCATTAAACCACGCCTAAGCTGAGAATCCAATACACGTGTCCTCCACTTAAGGATACGTGTCTTTGACCGAAGGACACGTTTTCCACTTCCAATTACCTTCAATTAAAAAAGAGAGGCCACTTGCACCCTTTTTTTCCCCTCCCATTTTGCTTGTGGATTTCAAAACCACATTTAACTTCGGTTAAATTTCCGTCCGTGAAGTTTCCAAGACTTTGTCTTTCCCATAAAGTAAATCTATCTTATTCAATTATTGAGAGGACAACTGTGTTTTTTACTCTGCTTCCTCATCAAAGTACTTCAGTTTTCATTTATCAAGATTCGTTTCTCTGAAAAAAAATTATAACAATTCTTCTACAAAACACAGTCTTTCTTCCTCTGAAAAATCCCATATACCGAAAGTTTTTTTTTAAAATCACATCCATCAGCATTATTTGCATCTATTCTTCAACCACTCGGTTTTGAAATCTTTCTAATACTCTGACTTTAATCAATATTTGTCTAATGCTGGTGCATACATAATCTTTGTAATTAAGTTTGATTATATTTTAAACCTATATACATATCATTGATTACATTGATTCTATTTTTATGATCAAGACTGAGCCGTGCATCTCAATCCTAAAGTTGCATGTGTATCACTGTTTTTAATCCCTGTTGTCTGAGACTTGAGTGCAGATATTTTTGAGACATGGGTGAAACAGGTCTTTTCTGGTTTACTATTTCCCTATGGGAGAGTGTTGGAACAAGAACAAGACTGTGAATTCATGTCTTGTTTCTTTCCCTCTGGGACCAAGTGAATTTTTCGTTCAATGGAGGTCTCCTAGTCCTGCTTAATCAGATTTCTTGTAAGCAGAACAAGAATTCTCAAAATCTCCAGGTGTACACTTTTCACTTGTCTTCTTGTCTTGAATACCACTATTCTGTTAAATCAGTGCAGTAAGCTTTAAGCTCAAATTCTTTTTCTCTTCAGTAGGCTATAAAGAGCCTTGGTCTTCGACCGAAATCTTCTCATTTAAAAGGCTATGAAGAGCCTTGGCTTAGTGCCGGAATCTTTTTCAAGAGGCTATGAAGAGCCTTGGCTTAGTGCCGAAATCTTTTTCAAGAGGCTATGAAGAGCCTTGGCTTAGTGCCGTAATCTTTTTCAAGAGGCTATGAAGAGCCTTGGTATAAGACCGAAATCTTTTCTTGAAAAGGCTATGAAGAGCCTTGGCCATGAGCTGAAATCTTTTCGATATATCAGAGATGCTATGAAGAGCAATAAATTTTCAAGGCCATTGAGCAATCTTCGAAGGCCAGAGAGCCATAAATGTTTCATAATTTGCGGCAGTTACTATTTTTCCATATGACAAGTCTCTTGACCAAAGCTATATCTATTTCTACAAAACTGCAACCATCTATATGCATTTTTCCGACCAAATTCTTCAAAGCATCAAAACTCTGTTAAAGGCATACAGCCATTTCTTCAAGACCATTATGTCTATATACTTCCACATGAGACTATGAAGAGCCTTGGCAAATAGCCGAAATCTTTTCTTGGACAGGCTATGAAGAGCCTTGGCAAAGAGCCGAAATCTTTTCATGGACAGGCTATGAAGAGTCTTGACCATAGATCTGAAATCCTTTTAATCTATTTGATATGCTCTGAAGGTTTATCTCGAATCTTTATATGCAGATATTTGCTATATTACGTGGACTTATGTTTGATCTGTTAAAATGTTTTTTTTTTTCCTTTGGCATATTCCCCTGTTGAAATAAATAATTCAAGGGAAAAGATTTCTATTTGTATGGGTTCATTGTTCCTTTGTTAAACGAAAAAAAATGCTGCTTATATGATTATAAAGCTTATTACCATGAGTGCTTTGATTGTCAAAATGCATCCTGTTCACATTATGATCTGTTTTATACATTTTGGCATTGTGTTCCTTGAAGATACCTAATTGACTTCTACGGTAAGTCAGTTTTTTGAAGCTCTTCATGCCTATGATGATGTTATGCTTAACATTGTTACTTGTTGACATATTGGACGCATAGAATACTGAGGGTCACTAACTGTGTTGTTCATGTTGAAGAACATAGTCTTGTTTAAGCAAGTATGTTTGTTCATCTCACATTAAAACAGGTGCAAAGGTGATGACTTATATCAAATTGTTCGACCGGTTGAAATAAACTATGAAATTCTTTAAGAGTGTTCTGGTTGATGGATATATTCTCTACTTATTCATGGTTATCTTGCTCTTAAATTTCTTCAATGGCAAGGCATGATCCTATATTGTTATGGTTACTGTTCTAAATTTGACCCTTCCTAGTAAAGAACATTGATGCAGTATCTTGGTGAAGTTCAATCTTATTGTCTTACACTATTTTCATAAAGAATGTTTCTTTAAATAGAAAAAAAAATTCTAAACTTTTCTGGTCATCTTAATTTATAGGATACTCTATTTGGTACAATATGTCCCTCAAGTTTATTTCTCAAGTTTTTTGAAACTATGTGACTGACTATGTTTTTTTTTTTCAGAAAATTTTGAGCAGTTTTTTTGTTAATAGCAACAATTGTATTTGCTTGAACGTTCACACCAAACTTTTGTTCATATATTGGCCAGTATATTCTTGTATCATATGATTTATTGTAGATTTTTTTGCCTTTACTTCAGTGATTCAGTATTTAGCCAGAAATTTAATAATCATTTAGTGTGTTATGGCTTTGATGATACTGCTTGTTTCTTAGGAGCAAAATTGCTGGCTGAAGCTGCCATTTTATTGTTGATAGCAAGGTGCAGTAATTGCTTTATGATTTTTCTATATTGTATGTTACCAGAATATCCCTGTTCATCTAGCGTTGCTTAAACGACTTGAAGTTTCTTTTCTATGAAGTGTTCTTCTCACAGTTAAATCTTCATGTGTTAACATCTCTCATATATATGTGTGTCAAATATTTGAGGTGTGTAATTATAAAGAATGGTGTATTAATATGCCCAGTTATCCCTTGAGGAGGAGCATGTGTTATGATTAACATTATGTTATGGGCAAGTGCTTCTCAAGGATTGCAAGTGATTTCTGGGCATGTTGCTATATCCTATGATGTTTTCTCTATGTTTTCTCTTCAACTCAATATTTGCTCAATATTTGCAAGATTGCTGATGCGTTCTTCACCTGTAGCACAGTAATATGTGCTCACTTAGATAATATTATGGTAAACATAATGATTTCCTACAAAAACCGTACGCCTATGCTACTGATTAGGCATGTGCTCATCTTACCAAGTTTTTTATTTGATAATAAACCTGTTAAGTAGATCTTAAAAGTTTGTGAAAAGGATGAGAAAGTTATTTAGATACATCTTACATGTTGATATAAAGGTTTTTTGTCGTGACATTCACGTTTAGTATGATGGCCATTGTTGCCATTAGTTTCAATGGACAAGAGTTCCTCTGAGCTATGAACGCGGATAATCTTGAATTATTCCTCTGAGTCATAGACATGAACTCCTCTGAGCCATTTTATTAGGCTAGAAGAGCCTTAGCTGTAGAGCTGGAATCTTCTTAATTATTCCCGGTGTCATGCATGATCCTTGTATCACTTGTGAGATGTGTCCTAAATATCAAGGTTATATTATCATTAGCACTTCTAGTCCATGTATTTGGTTAATAAAATATTGTGATAACAAACCAATGGGATTTCATGTATGATTGTCTGATTCCTTATCTTGTTTTCTTTCTAAGGGTATCTTGTCTGTTCAATTTTTCAGGGATTCAATGGATCTTTACGATCTAATATGTGATTTGTATAATTGGTTGAATTATAATCCACCTATTGTTCACAAATATCTTATTATTTTTAGTTATGTAAATTATCTAGTATTGTCCGTTTAAGTTAACTTCTATCATAAATGTCTATTGCTCTATGTTTAATGTATGTAACCTACCAGCTATTCTAAAACTACTCTTTTATGAAGAATAGCAATCTAAAATAAATCTTCAACTGTTAGCTTCTATGATATGTGTCTGTTTTGTCGAAAACTTGAAGTGGTAATTGCGGTGATTCCCTTCAAGTCTGTCATAGTATTGTCTCGGACGTATTTGTAATAAGAATTTACATCTGATCACCCTATGTTTTTTGAGACTTGCGTGTGTTTATCTTTTCAATCCCTCATCTATTTACTTTTCAATTCCTCATCTATTTACTTTTCTAGATGTTCTGTTACATAAAGGATTATGTCACTAACAAATTGAACAAATTATTGGGATCCAATAGCATAATGAATATTGGCCACTTGACGAATATGCCCCAACAACTAACTTTTATAACGTGTCTGTTTAGTTTGGGTAACTATGTATGAATAACTGCAGTTTCTTTGATGATATACTCACATCAGCTTTACTTATTTCTCATTGTCTTGTCATACAGTGAAAAAAAAAATTGATGATACTATTGCTTAGCAATATAAATTGATCTACAATCTGTTTAAAAAAAAAACACTACAGTTTTTATAATTAACAAATATTCAGAGATTGTCTTTCCTCATGAAAAGTTTTTTGGACGGCAGATTTCATTACTTTTATGCAGGATTCTAGAATGACGTACTAACTGTTTCAGTGAAGAATGGAATGTAATTTTCTTGCAGGTGTTCAAGAAGAAATATCTGGAGCGATACACTAACATTTGTTTTGCAGGTAGGTATTCCAAGGTTTTATATATATTGGTATTTATCGTTGACTTTATTTTGCAGGTGCTTCAGATCCAGAAGCGTTGCGGATACTCACGTCAAACTGGAGTTGCGAATTATCTGAACATGCAAGCATACATATGGAGACAGCAAAAGTGAAACAATTAAAGATTAAAGACGTAACAGCTATGGAAGAAAAATTAAGAGCTCCTGTTAAGTATACATGTTCCAAACTTAGTTGCATCTACCTATGCACTAAGTTTGAGGGGGAGTGTAGAAATTGTACTAATAAGACAGAGCCATTGTAGCCGTTGTAAAATATTACCGTTGGAAATCATACCGTTGAGGTGGAAGACCTCCTTCCCACTTGTATATATAGTTATCTAGGTGTAGTATTTTACCTCCAAGCAAGAACTCAATAATATTTGATTCTTCTTCAAACTTGTGTCCACCATTATTGCACTGCATCTTTCTCTTCCTTCAACATGTTTCTTCTTTTTCAATTCCTCCAAATTATCTTCAGAATTCCAACAGTTACACTTGTCATAATTTTTTTCGTATTTTGCTGCTTGGTGACTAATGACCTTTGTCCTTTTCTTTGCAAGAGTCATATTTTCTTCCATCACCTATACAAGGGATAAAAATAAGACGGCAAGAGAAAAGAGAAAATGGTGGCCACCAGGGTATCCAATGTCGAGCTAGTGACGATGGCAGCTGAAAGGCCGTCTAAAGTCATGATAAGAGAACATATCACCCATAAGGGAGGAGCTCAGCTCATGGATGATCCTGGAATGCAGGAATTATATGAACAAACCATCCGCACTAGCCTATGTCTGATAATCTTCTTATTGAGATCTCGTTTGTACTCATAGAACAAAGCTGAACTAACTTGTGTTGTTTTGGTCAGCTGATGGAAGCATGATTCATTTCTGAAAGCGCCTTTGGCAAAGAGCTAGCCATCAGAGTTAAACGTATCAGCTCTATAGCAGTTGAAGAGGTCGAGGAAGATGAGGAATCTGAAGAATATTTGACATTAGCTCAGAGGAGAATGGTTCGTGTGGACAAAAGAAGAAGAGGTAAAAGCCTTAGGGCTCAGATGAGACCCAGTTTTACCTTCAAGGAGTGTCTATCACCTATTGAGCCTCCCATTGCCGAGGGGCTCAACCGCAAACTTTCAGTAACAATGATAGCTCCCAAGACCTAGAGATTGCTCGCCGGCTAAATAAGGATTCCATTCTCCTGGCCGACATGAGGGCATCCAAAGCTTTATCATTCAAAGAGTTGGTTGATTCAGTCCATAAGAACAAAGATCTAGTAAGTTTAATATATGAAGTGTTTTCAGTTATTCCATAGATCATGCTATATGAATTACTTGCTTATCTTTTTTTAGCACAGAACAAGAGAGATTGACCTCAACGGAGCTTAGGAGATGGACAACATGGTCGAAGACAAAAGAAAGAGGAAAGCCCACTTCGCCAAGCTGAGCAAATAGAAGAATAAGAAGATGTGTAAGCTATAAAAAGAGTTAGAGAAGTTGAGGAAAGACGAGGAAGAGTTTGATCTGGCATTGGCTACAACCCACAACACAAGAATACAATCTCCGACATGGACTTGGTCTCAACAAAGATTAGGTCGAATAATGACAACATGAAAAACATCTTGAAGAAGCTGACAAAGACAGAGAGATGTTGACCAACTTGGAGAGGCAATTATTTGAGTATAAGGAAGCAAAGGCTGATTTGAAAAGGCAGCTGTCAGAGATGAGCTAAGCAAATGCATTGCTGAAGCAAGATTCTGATCACTGTTGAGATCATCATGACAAGATATCAAAGACCAATGGTGAAGCCATTGTTGAATTCAAGAAGTTAGAGTTCCTCTCGGCCAACTTGGCTATTCTCCAAGCTTCCGCGATGGACCTTTCCTCGACAAGGAAGACCCATGGATTGCAAATATGTACAAATCAGCCGCCCAAATTGAATATGATAAGCAGTTCATCCTGTGCAGAGATGGGGCGGACTTAAGAGATATGTTGCAAGATGATGGGGTTGAAGAGACCATTGTCGCCATGGCTAACGACAAGTGATGAGCTGATTTGCTTCTGTTTTCCTTGTAACTTTCCTTTATTTCAACGATGTAATGAACACTGTAATGAAATAGAAAGCTTTTCACAATTCTAATTCTTGCAGCTATATAATAGTTTTTGTCTGCTAACCGAAAATTTACAAAAATTTGCACCAATTTTTACGAGTCTAATCATTTCAAATTCACCAAAGCTGAGCTTTATATATTAGCATAGGCGCCTGAAACATAGTATGATAAATCATTATACTATATTTCAAGTTCATAAAACATGTTCCATTAATCATTTGGAGCTCTTCTTTACAATTCATCGTCCAGGAAAGATGATCATATTTTGCCGTAATGACTAGCGTCAGAAGACCTGCTTCTCTAAAGTGCATTGTTTAGGTAGAATGATTAAGGCTTGTTGTAATCATGAAGTCGGAAGTTTTACTTCATTAAAGTCCTTTGTTTGGATAATATGATTCAAGCTTGCTGAGATCATCGAGTTGGAAGCTCTGCTTTGCTTATGCCCCTTGTTTGAAAAGGTGATTCGGGCCTGTTAAGATCATCAAATTAGAAACCTTGCTTCGCTTATGTCCTTTGTCTGAGAAAGATTATTCCTACCTGCTAAGATCATATGATGAAAGTCATGCCTTCTTTTGTATATGATAAGTTCAAGACATTCCAAAAGAGCTTTGTTATGTGGCTGACCTACTTCTGCTTGGAAATAATTGGCCAATTAAAAATTTGAAATTGATTTATTTGAAAGAAAAATCATAGTTATTATAGACAAAAAGGTTCTAAATTTGATACATGACATGTGTTTGGCATAGTCCTACCAGCTAAAGTTTCTAATTAGAAAGCTCAAGAGGAAAAAAACATTAACAACACAGTATGGATGTTCCCATTAAGGATTTAGCTTCCTAGGTGGTCTGAATTGACTGGATGAGTTTTTTTTTTCTAAGGACGAGATCTCTGACCTTGAAAAACACGTGTCAGACTCGAGTGTTGTAATATTGAAAAAGCAGGTTCCTGTACCGTGCCGTAGTGATATGAGTTTGTTCCTTTTTTTTCTTTCAACTTGTCCAAATTGAGAAAGAGACTTTGGCTGTTATTTTGATCAGAGTAATTCTCAACCTTAGTTTATGAAGCACCAATCTAAGCTGGTATCACTGTTTCAGATCCATAAACTAGGATGAATAGTTTCTTTTGTTGATGTGAGAGGAATTGTGAGGTAATCCCGTAAAATATTGGGAAGTTCATCAATTTATTCTGCTCCTACTCATTCTAATAGTCTTTTTGACCGTTTCTTTTGAATTGTAGTTAGCAATATCTGCTTGACTGTTTGACTTGAGGATAAGCCACCGAGGTAAACTATTGCACGATGTGTAGCTCAGTGCACCGGCTCTTAATGGATTCTATGCAAATTGCTTTCCATTGTCAGAAACTAACATCCTTGGCAATCCGAAACAGCATATGATATTTCTCGAAGAATTTTTTTTACGTCTCTTGTAGTCATCGATGCTATAGGCTATATCTCAATCAATTTAGTGAAGTAGTTGATAGCAATGATCAGGTACGAAACTGGCCATAAAGCACGTGGGAGAGGTTTAATCAAATCAACGCCTTATTAAACAAATATACATGGACTGATGATGGAAATCATATATTAATTGAGAACATGAATTCACAGTACATGCACCTTGCATGCTTGATATTCCTTTGCTAACTCAGGGGCGTCTTTGAGTAACATGGACCAATAACATCTGGCTAGTAATCATTTTCGAGCTAAAGACCTTGACTCAAAGTCATTTTCACAAATTTCCAAATTAATTTTTCTGAGAATGTAATCTTCTTCTTCTTCCTCTGAGACACAGTTCAGACCTGGTTGTGAGAATGACCTCCTAGTGTGTACCGAGCCACTTTGATGCGAAGCTTTTGGGATGTTTGTCTGTCTTGTGGCTAAATTACATACTTAAGAAATTGATAGTCTCATGCGTCTATGTATTATGGGAGTTAACTTATAATATATGAGATTGTTTGTAGGCTTGATGCTTGATGAGATTTACTGTAATGTTCTTACCAAAATAATATTTTTGGTATTTGTGTATCTAATCTGAGGTCCATGCAGATCTTTACTCATAAATTAGATTGGTCTTTGAACACTGTCACTTTCTCTTAGTAGAATCATACTAACTACCTCATGGCAAATGATTAAATATACGTATAGCACCTTATCTGGAATTAGTAACGCTAGCATCGACAACCCTTAATATTTTTTCAAATCATAAAAAGTATGTTGACGTTTGTCATCTCACTAGAACAAGGATTTTGTCTTCGATACTTGGAAGAAAGGGAATGATCTTTCTATTGACTTGTACACAAACCTAATTAGACCCGCATTTCTTTCAGCCAATATTTCCCCCTCTTTAACAATTCGAGGTAGATGCATGGCTTTTAAAACTTTGACTTTGATCATATTAGCTTGAATCTCATCTTTGACGCCATGTATCCCAAAAATTTCTTGTTGCATACTGTAGATGTGCATTTTTTTGGGGTTCAACCTCATTATTGAATCTCTAAAGATAATAAAAATCTCTCATAGATTCTAAATATATACATCAAGGGTCATGCTCTTGATGAGCATGTCATCAATGTAGACCTCCATGGTTCTGCTGATCTGGTCCTTAAAAAAAGAATTTACTAGCATTTGGTATATGGCTCCTGCATTATTTAACCCAAATGGCATGTTAACCTAACAACATGTGACAATCTCTATGATAAAGGATGTTTTATCTTGATCTTCTTTGGCTATGGTTATCTGATAATAACCCTTAAAAGCATCTAAGAAGTTGAAGACCACGTGTTTGATTTGTTGAATCTATCAATCGATCGATTTTGGAATATGGATAACAATCTTTAAGATATGCTTTATTGAAGTATGTGTAGCCTATACACATTCTCCAGCTTCCATCTTGCTTATGCAACATTGTAGGATTTTACCAATCAGATTGGACACAACACCTCAGTGATGAATTTGACGGCTATGAGCTTGCCGACCTCTTCGGCGATAACTTTATTCATTTCATAAGCGAAATTTGTCTTCTTTTGCTTAACAGGTTCAGCTTTGAATCTATGTTGAGCTTATACACCGCAAGAGTTGTAAGAATTCTCGACATGTCTTTTGTCGTCCATACAAAAATGATTGTAAACTCTCTCATCAAGTTTTGGAGTTGACATAACTGCTTGGCTGGCATCCAAGTTATGATCTTAACTACGTTGTCTGGCCTCTTCAAATTTGTGACGAAATCTTGGACCGATACTCTAATTTTTCTTCAGTTGGATGCACAATATCATCCATACTAACCTATTGCATGAGCATTTTTCTTTTGATTGAGACTGCATAATAGATTTGTGCCACTTGAAGATCTCTATACACGGTAGCCACCTCAGTTCGGGTTGAGAATATCATACTAACTCACAATTGAGATACTATTGTTTCCAATTCAATTAGTTCTGGCCTTCCAATTAGAATATTATAAGCTTACTCTTCTTTTATGAAAATAAAGTCAACCCATAAAGTCTTGTACTTTGGATGTTTGTCAAAGGTTATTGACAATAATACCAGTCCGGTTGACTTAACTACCATTCAAGACAATCCACATAACGGAGTAATGAAGTGTCCTACAATTCAAGTGTTTAAAAAACATTGTAGTACATGATGTTAGCTGTGCTCCCTGTATCAACATAGACTCTACGCACTTCAACGGTGTTTTCTTGAGTTAGGTTGATGAGAATATCAAACATCAACCCTTCATTTCTATACCCATAGAGTGTTGGATCCTCATGTCTATATGTTAACTCATTTGACAACTTTGCTTTCTTATGAGATGAGTTGCTTAAGCTACATCCACCTGCGGGCTTCAATCTTGTTCTCGGCAGACCAGGTCCACTAGTAATCGTATATATAATTGCATTTACCTGAAGTTGATCTTCCCAGCACTTCTCCTCAGGAAAAGATCGTCAAAAGTCTATCGACCATGTTATTTAAATCTAGAGTTGTAGAAATGTCTCAGATGACCTTTTTATAAAAATTGTTCCAATTTCTTTAGCCAAATGCCTGTAATTTTTAGTATCATATCCGATGTCTAGGTGATACTTGTAGCATAACTTAGGGTTCCTTATGAACCTTGATTTTGACAATGATGGTTGATCCTCTTGCAATCCAATTTTCTCCATTACGACCAAAGTAACTTCTTTTGAGTCCAATAGGGTAAACCCTTCGTACTCTTCTTCATAATTGATCAAAGACACTGCCTTTCTCCTCTGGTTCTCTTTGAGCTTCTCTCCTCGATTCAGCTTGGTCAGTTTTCGGTAAGCTTGCTCGGCTTTATTTTTTTAATATGTTTGCCTATTCACCTCAGACTAACTGATGAGCTCTCTACAAACATGCCCTCAAAGACTTAGGATTTTCTTCAGTAAGTTGACAAAATAGACGGCATGGCAAGCCATTCGTGAACGCGGCCACTATGCCCATCATCCCGTTCATTAACAACCAGCGATTCATCTATGAACTTTTGGATATAATAGAGGACTGACTCCTCTGGCCTTTGTCTTAAATACATCCAATAGGATGAATTCTTCACAAACGGTTTCGAAGACACAAACTGAGCCTTGAACTTTTGGGCTAGTTGCCTAAAGAGTAGATGGATCAAGTTGGTAGCTCTTAAAGGCATCTTTGGGCTTTCCCTCTTAGATAAACTGGAAAAATTTTGCACCTCAAAAGATTCAGAACGTTCTTCAAATTCATGACTGTCTAAAACTAGAAAAGGTGGTCTGTTGGATCCGAGGTACCATCATAAGTGTCAATCTTTATCACCTTGAAGTTGTTAATATAAATAAGGGTTAATTACCTTTTGTCCCTGTAGTATGCGAATTTCACCCTTTGCCTCCCTTATGTTTGAAATCACACCCTTTACCCTCCTGAACTATGAGACTGATGTAGAAAATGCCATTTCAGGTAAAATTGGGCCAGAACAGAATGACATGACAATTGCTCATGCCACGTGTTCCAAACAATTGCAAAATTGTTTGTTCAGGTCCCAACAAAATCCACAAGAAGAAGAGAGTCATCAATAAGCATGCGCCAGACCCAGGGAAGCACACACTGGCAGCCGCCACCTCTAGGCTACCTAAAGATTAACGTTGATGTCACAACAGGGGCAAGGGGCAGGAGCGCAATTGGCTTCGTGGTCCGAGACTGAGGGTAACTTAAAATGGTTTAATTGAGGGAAGAGTAAACATTTCATCTCCCGCTGTTCAATTAAATAATTTAGTTGAGTTTAGAATTTAGTCCAAAAAACATAAAGAGACTAAATGTGATTTGAAACTAGAAGAGGTCTATAAACCATTATATGTAAAGGTAGTTGTTTCAAAGATAGAATGATAACTTCACAAAAATGTGTAGGCATACTTTTTTAACAATAATCATGGTGGCTATAATCATTGTGCCACCCGGTACCCTGTAATAACTTTATGGTTGTTACGGTATAATGACAATAAAGTGCGCCAATTATTAAGTAATAATAACGGTGATATGAATTACTAACTCAATCATACACACATAACTTAGAGAGGAAAAGACACGAGAAACCAAAGAAGAAACTGAAAAAGAGCTGTAGATTGCATTAAATGCTTGCTGTGTTTAACATAGGTAATTGAAGGAAAAAAAAGGATGACATACTCCAGTTATCACATGATTTGGGATATTGTTCTAAAAAGATGAGGTGGACACACACAACAATACTGCTATTTGAGCCTGAAAGATAATAGTGTGAATGCGACCCAATTAGGTGCTGGACTTCTTGTGTTAGTTGTCAGATGTATTATCAATCTATAAACCCAATGAGTTTATGGAATTAGGAATTCGGCCTTTTACACAAACAAAAATGGAGAAAAAAAATTGGAGGCATACGGTTTGAGGGAGACTGCGGGTAATGTGGAGGATGGATTGGTTGGAGCAAATGGAAAAGCGCAACGAGTCCCTCAGCTATTTGAAGGCGGCGGCGTCTGCTAAGACTCCTATGGACCTAGTGGCGCTTCTACCTTCAAAACACTTGGAGAAAGAAAAAGATGCCGGACACAAAGCAAGCCATCCTCTGTCGCCCCGCTGCGTTTGCCTTTGCCTTTCTCTCTCCCTTCCCCCTATTTCCCGCATGTGTAGGTTCTTCTGTTCTCAATTTCTTGTTTTACATTTTTATCATTTTTTACAACACCATCTTCATCATTGTAACAGTATGAAGTGCAACACAAAAAGGGTGAAAATACATAATCCATTCAACCTACTTTTACTTCTAAAGACTTAACTAATATTCATAATGAATTTTGTAGTGGTTATTAAATTTAGCTGTTATTCAACTAAATATTTTTTGAAATTTCTAGACTAAACTTGGATCAACAGTTTCTCGCAAAAACTAGGGGCACTCTTGATTTTGCCGGTCGTCTTTTCAAACCTGTTATCATCTACTACATGTTAGCAATTAACAGAAATTTCGGCGAAGAAAACGTAACCATAAAATCCTGCAACCACAATGAAATTATGACATATTTCCTTGTCTACACCGAGGTACATGAAGCCACACACTTAGTACCTCGTCAATAATGTATTTGATACTTCTTGTCTCGTCTGGGTAAATATCCCATTGTTTACGGGCACGAGATGAGAAAATCAATATGCACAAGATCAGGATTGAGGAGTCTGATAGGTCATCATTTATAATAGGCAACTTCCCTCCACCATGAACATATAACTAACAAGAAAATAATAGTAGATTCTATTAATCAATATATTTATTTTGCAAAAGGCACACGTCATCCAAGCCCTCCATGTTCTAATTAGGTGTTGTGCCATCAAATCAAAAAATAAAAACATTTTCAAGAAGTCTAGCACTTCATGTGATTTCCAAAAACCTCTAGAGTATCAACACGATAGCATCTTGGTTGTTAAGCTAGCTAAGGAAAATATTAACTTAAGAAAGAAAAACTCTTCCTGGTAGTCTAGACCAAGAGATGATTCCGGATCCAGAAATTCAATGTGAAGATGACAATAATTGTTTGTCAGAATACTAAATTGCAAAAATCAACCTCTTCAGTAATCAAATTCCACCTCGAGTGCCCATCTATTCGAGTTTATTGATATCCTGCATCTCATTGTTCAAAATGTTTGGCAAACTGCAACATTTCCAGTAGTTGAGGCTTTGCAAGCTAATTAGCAGCAGGGGCCAGGGCTGGAACAGCAGCAGGGGCAACGCCACCAGTAGTTGGCCTGATATCCATCCCAAGAAAATAAACCAAATCAGGTTCTCCAAATCAGTCTGGACTCTAATGCAACATAGAATGCCAAAAAACTAACTGGTGATTCCAAGCAATAAATGGGCTGATAAAATGGGACCCATCGCATCCGACTGACGGTCTCTGTAGAACACTACTTAAAACCCGTGATTACGTCCTTTTTTTTCTTTCTTTTATTGAAATTGTCCTTGTTCTAAGATAAAAACAGTATTTCTTGCTGAAAAATTTACAAAGTCAAATCAGGATCTGTATTTGGGACCAAGTGCTGGCAACTGGATGAGAAAATTCCAAAGGGAGTTAGTATGGTTGGAAGTCTCAGCATTGGTATATAAGGTAGGAAGTTATCGTCTGGAGAGCGATAAAGAAAAACAAAAACAATGTGGTTGCATGAGTTAACAGAAGCATTGATCGTAGAGATTTATTTCAGTAGGATAATACAAGGAAATATTCTACTGTAATCCTGCTTTGAAGCTTTGGCATATTTTGATGATCTCTTAATATTAATAAAACTTGTGATCTAAGTGAACCACCATCACCACCCCCAAAAGAAAAAGCGCAAATGTTGAACCGACATGGACATATGCTCAAAGTAATTACTTACAGTCCAACAAAAACTTTGAAAGCATCATAGATTCCCCACTGGGCTCCAGTGAGTGTGCCAATCATGACAATACGCAGAGGAAGCCCACGAGTAAAAAGCCCCAAAAGACCCATCTTTTTGACCGCCTGCATAAACGAATGAGAATTGAATTATGGCGGACTGAACTGAGAAAGTAATACATGCTTAAACATAAAGTGATAAGACAAGCATTTAGACTGACATCGCCGACAGTAGCGCCCTTAGCATTGTTGAGGAAGGAAACAAGATTGTCAGCAGGGTGAGATACAATAGCACAGAAAACACCAGCCACATATCCACCAACAAAGCTCACACCAAGCTGCAGACCTTTGCTACAGTCATTTTTCGGTGTAGGAATGAAGTACTTGTAGAGCATTTCGACAATAGTTTCAAAGGATGCAAATTTCATCATGGTATCTGCAAGTAAAGGTGCCATATCACGTCATGTTCTTTTACGTGTTACATTATTTAGGAAAAAAATGGCCCCATCCCAAACCACATTACATAGAACATGAGTACAAAATGATTTATGGAGAGGAAAATGCGCTGGCAAATAGCAGAGAACGCTGAACATGCAATCACAAAGACAATATAAGCAAAACAAATGTTTAATTCTCGTATTTCATGTGAACATGCTCCAGAAGTCAAGAACATATGAACAATAATCATTGTAAACCATCTTCCCTTCGAACGTCAAGGAAAAGCTACAAGGTAATCATGTGTGCTCTCTTTATGTTTGCTTGTGTGCCTGTTAGTTACTGGTCTGGTAACATGCCTCACATCATGCAGCAAGTACAAAAGAGCAAAACATCAGTTATGTGGTAAAAAAAAAATTATCCGCATCTAAAGTGTAGGAAATTCAGCATGTAAACACTTGGTATAATCATGTGTATTCTTATGATTTTATACTGTATACGGTCATAGTATAGATACCTCAGCATTTGTATATATAAATCCCCAACATACATTGTATACACACACACATTCCTATGTGACTAAGGGGATTAGCAATAAGTTAGCCGTTAGGAGTTTATAGCCAGCCGTTAGAGTAGTTTGATTCCAACAGCAATGTAACTAGGCTATATAAAGAGATACTTGTACATGTAAACATATAACTGTATGAATAAGATTATTCTGCCCAATCTCTTCTGATTCACTATACTAAAATTTGAAAAATGACCACTCCCACTTCTTCTTTATTCTCTGAACATACTGAGGCCTTATACCTTTCTGATCAAGGGTTAGGACCAGTTTCTCATCTCAACTCTATTATTGATGATTCCTCTACTACTATTATAAATACTAAGCTAAATGGAGATAAATATTTATTCTGGTCAAGAGGAGTGGAAATGTATATTACTGGGAAAGATAAATAAGAGTATTTTATGGAACTAATCCAGTTCCTAATGAAATTGATCCTAAATATAGGATATGGAAATCCGAAAATAGGATGATTATTGTTGAGAAATATGTTTGGATAATTTTCAAGATTATGATTTTAAGTGTTGAATACTTAACAAAATGTCACATACGATGTTATAAATGATAAAAAGTTGAAATATATTAAACAAGTAAGAAAAATAACATCGATCTCTCAGGAAGAGATACATCGACCGATCAATGTATATCGATCCCTCACATTCATCGATCGAAGTAAGGCAGAGGAAAACCAAAACCTTACTGTAAGACATCGATATCTAAATCTGAGACACATCGATCAATCAATGTACGTCAGCCTCATCGATAGATC
The DNA here is from genome assembly GCA_036186865.1 of Eustoma russellianum. Classification (NCBI taxonomy): domain Eukaryota; kingdom Viridiplantae; phylum Streptophyta; class Magnoliopsida; order Gentianales; family Gentianaceae; genus Eustoma; species Eustoma russellianum. The sequence continues at coordinate 5,577 of AP025040.1, read as the reverse complement.
GATCTACATCAGACTCTCACATCGATCGATCGATGTAAGATAGATTTGAAAATAGGACCTCACCGTGAGACATCGATCTCTCAAGCAACGGCATTTTGATTGGTCGATGTCTAGGATTTTTGAAAAATTTTATCTAAAATGTGATAAAATAGTTGTTTTCATTTTCACATATGTTCTTAATGTTTCATTCATAATTACTGTGATTTTATTACTTGAATTTTATGATTATAAATGTCTTGTGACTAATGTGCCTTCGAAGTTTGTATAACTTACCAAAAAGGACAAAAGTGGTATTTTGAGTTCTTGTAGGTACATAAAACGGAAAAAATCATTTGAAGACATATTTATGATTTATTCATCATTACAAAGATGTTCTTATATTTATTTCTAGCCAGAGGATATTTTTGGAGTTTTCTATCTTCAGACCCCCAAGGGCATTTTGGTCATTTTACACAAGGACAACTCTTGAGTATCATATTATCTTTATTATGGAGCTTATATAGGGCTTTCTTGAAGAGTATTTTGTGGCTATATATTCTATTTTCTAAATTGATGACATTATTGACATCGACGGAATATGAGACGGTTTTCGGTGTCACATTCTATTTTCTTCTTGAAGACTTTTATAGATATATTATTGGAGGTTCTTATTCATATTTTTGCAGAGAATTTGAGGGTATTCTTGGAACAAAATTCACCACAACTTACAAGGAGAAAAATGTGAAAGTTTTGAATTATATGTTGACAAAGTCTAGTCAATTTTTATCTACTTATTTCACTTCAAAAAATCTAAGTTTGTACACTAATTTGAGCCTAAAAAACGTGTGTATCTATGTGGCAAAGGGTTTTATTCATTTTGTGATTTATTACAAGATTATGCTACTTGGACCAACCAAATACAAACTAGTCGGCAAAAGTTGCCAACTTGGAAATTTCAAAAGGAACAAACGGTAACAAGGCTGTTGGAGGATGATTTGGAGTCAAAATTTCAGCCATTCACATGTCCTATGTTTATGCCAAGAAGTTGAGGTAATCTTGGAGGAACATGCCATTCACATTATCTTCATTTTGCAAGAATTTCCAAGTCATCTTTAAGGTGATAAAAATCGGCCATTAGAAGTGCAAAAGCGGACAAATCATTCTTCTTGAAGTTGCCAAGTGTGCAAAGTGTTAAGGTGGCCCTGGCCATCCAATGAAGTGAAGACACATAAGCTTTGATGATGAAGAACGTGACACATTGGTATTCTTATCTTCAAGGGCTATTTCACACTATAAATACAAGGCAAGGTGAAGAAGAGAAGAAACACACTTTGAGAACAAACTTGAAGACCATCTCTTGCTATTTTCTCTTCTATTTCTTTTTGCTCATTCTTTGTGTTTCATTGAGAATTGTTGTAGAGCTATACTTTACACCTCTTGTTTCATATTCTGTAAGATTGATTAGCCATTTTTATAAGGCTACATCAATAGGTGGTAGAGACATTGCAATATAAGTTGCATAGAGGTGATTGAGTAGGGTTGGTGAATAACATAGGGATCAAGCTAGACATTTGTTGTATTGGTGTTGATTCATAGTGAAAATCCAAGGAAATGTGTTCCTTGGGACTGAAGTAGGTCATATAGGCCGAACCATGATAAATCTCTTGTGTTTTTGTTCTTCTTTTTCATTTCTGCATTTTGTCCGTTTTTATACTGTATACGGTCATAGTATAGATACCTCATCATTTGTATATGTAAATCCCCAACATATATTGTATATACACACATACAGTCACATTCCTCTGTGACTAAGGGGATTAGCAATGAGTTAGCCGTTAGGAATTTATAGCCGTTGGGGGTTCTAGCCGTTAGAGTAGTTTGATTCCAATGGCAACGTAACTAGGCTATATAAAGAGATACTTGTACATGTAAATATATAAATGTATAAATAAGATTATTCTCAGTTTCTATATAAAGTTATAGATCGTGTCGGAACAAATTGCCAAAGAATGATGTAAGATACTTTCAAGCGTCAAGATTCTTTCCGATAACAATGAAAACAAGCAAAGGTGAAAACTCTAATGCTTCTAAGAAAAAGGAACTACTAACCCAGACAAAGACCAATTTCAAGCATATGGCAGTATCAAATTCAAAAACTAAATAACAGGGGGCAAGGCCATCAGAAAGAGAGACAACAAAAAATTGATCAGAAACACAGCGAAAATACACTCCCTAAATGCCTCAACTTACAAGGGATTTGACGCCCCCATAAAGGAACCAGACCCTTGTACAGCCTGCAGTATTTAAAGACATTATAAAGCCAATGTCTCGTATCCAAGAAAGTTTACAGTTTATCACTAAAGCAAACTGACAATAATTACATTAACGGCTTACCCAAGAGCCCCTTCAGATCTGACAAACTTGGGAAGTCCATCACCCAATCCCCTTGCAAACCCAGGTTGTGTCTGGACACGAACCTTCACTGCCTCAAATGGACAAAGAGCAACATCTGCAATTACCTCTGCAGAAGCTGAGCCAGCAAGGTAGATCAGAGTCTTGTATTTTGCCGCATATTCAGGCCCAGCAATATCAGTATAGTACTTCTTGAAGAATTCATAAAATCCAAACTTGCAGGCACCCTGAGCACTATAACCAAGCAGGGTTGGTACCCAACCCTTAAAAAATCCCCTTACACCCTGCTCTTTTAGCAGCACACCGAATCCAGACGAGATGCTCTTGTATTTGGCAGGATCAATCTAACAAGAAACGAGTTAATGCTTTTCTTTTTTGTTCCTCCAACGAGTTAATGTTAGACATGGCATTTATAGGTCACGCCTTCCCGGTAATATCAGAGTCCTCTTTAGAAGAAAGCTGTAAGGGTGATCCTTATGACCATGATGGAAAATTAAACCATGAAATTAAATAAAAAGCAATCCACCCAATGCAATAGAAATTGGGACTCCTTGCAGGAATTCTCCCTTTCAATGCCTCAATACCTTATGCAAAGATTTAATTCCATGTGCAAGATTAAATTAAACTAAAATAAATGACTGAACATTATAGACAGAAACGGAAACATATACAGAGCAGGTGAACTTTTTTTGTAAATACAGAGCAGGTGAACTTAAACTCTCAGTTCCAGAGAACAGTCAGAACGTGGAGGTAATACCAGAAAGAAGAAACACACTGAATCTCGCAGTAGATCTAGTCGCTAGATACGCAAACGGATAGTATCTGAAATAAGATAAACCACGCGAGCGAGATGGAAATTTAAGAGAGATCTGTTTCGCTAGATCCATAGGAACACCACAAAGATAGCGATGCAATAACTTAAAATAGAGAAAATAGATGAGCACCTGCATGTTACATTTGACAAGGTCAAGAGGAGTGACCGCCATGTGGGTAAGACCGCAACTTAAGATTCCACCAACCGTGCAGGCGGCGTAGTACCGAGGTGAGTATAGCTCCACCTTAGAGCGTTCACTGGGAGCCGGAATTACAAAGCTATTTTTCAGATCGGACGAGGCTCCCGAGCCGGAGTTGAAATCTCTGGTCACCGGCCCAAGCCCCGAGGGTTTGGAGGCAAAATAGGAAGAGGATGAGTAAAGAAAAGCTGGAATGAGAGATGGCCGGCGACAAGTATCGGAAAGTTCCATGATGTACGATTGAAGAATGTAAGACGAATCGCAATATAGGCCGGAAAGAGATCGCGGCTGCCTGATTGCCGTAAATCCTTAAGTTCTTCCGCCTTGAATAGAGAAGCAAAAATGCCGGCTTTGTTGCATAAATATGTTCAGTGCGCGTTGTTTCTGCAAGAGTGGACCCAGCCAATTGAAATTGTTTACTGGCATTTATAGAATTCTTTTTTTTACTGGCCTTACCACAAATTCCAACTTTTTCATTTTTGTATGTTTATATTTATGGATCAATGAGTAATATAATTTTAGCCCTATACAATAATAATTGGCAAATAATTTTTTTATTATGTTTAATCGTGACATAACTATATATTTACTAAAAAGAACATATAGTTATATTTGTATTCAAATTCAATAAATCTGACAAGGTAAAATGTATGGATGAATGTTTAGTGGATTGAAATTCATCAGAATAAAATATTTGGACGGGTGGGTAGGACAATATTTTTACCTAAGTTTATTGTTATTTTATTTATTTCCAGTTTCTTTTCCTGTATATCATTTTTTTGGATTATAAAATATTCCTGTCCAAGTTTAGATAGTTTATACGCATACATTATGTATTAGTTTTGAAATATAATATAATTATACTGTATAGATTTTATTAATATGATTTGTGACACATGGTTCAGGTATAGAGTATAAAATTTAGAGAGACAACTATGCCCACTAAAATAAGATATATAGTTCAATGAATTTGATCTTTGATCACACGGCTGGGGATATTGCGTCATTTAAATACATTACACATGATGCAATTTATATGTTGATATGTGTGTTGCTATCGTAGTACTATAATCAATTTCTTTCAAATACTTCAATCATATAAACTTAACATTTACTTCCATGTTATACCCTGTAATTAAGGAAAAAAATAATAATAAGTAAAATGATATTATATAAAAGAAAATATATGACATAATACTTTTAAATAAATAAAAAAAACCTTTCAAACATTTCCACCATTAATACTCCCTTATCTTAATTAGCAAGGGGATGAATTTTTTTCACTCTTAAATATTGGTAAACAAAAATATATACATAGCACCACCAATAATCTGAGGAAGGAAAAGAATAAAGAAGAAATGATGAAAGAAAAGAGAGGAAGGAAAAAGAGAAAGAAGGAAAAAAAATGAAGAAGAAGCCAAACACCACCAAAACAACTACTAATATTGTTAGGCTATAATCAAGAGGTAGGCGGCTTCTCTCTTTTAGAGCCAATTTCATATATGTAACTACATGTTATTTGTTTATGTATTGCTTTATTTTATTTGTTACAATTTATGTTCTATATGTTATATGTGTTAGATGAGAAATTTTACTGCCGGAGGATGTGTGAAAACAGTATATGCAGTGGTGTTGAGTTCATTTAGTATTTATTTGATTGAATTTGTTGTTTAAATTTAAAGAATTTCAATTTAGTTGAAATTAGAATCAAAAGATTATGTATGGAGAAACAATTTGAGAATAATGAAAGTTTTGGGCTGAGGTGTAGTGTTGGCCCAAGTCGGAACATAAAAAAAAATGGTGTAGGGGTGCACCTTATGGGCCGGCTGAAGAGAAGAAAAGAGGAATAAAAGGAAGATTTGTAGGGTTCAGGGTTTAGGGTTTAGGGTTTAGTGTTTGGGGTTTGGGGTTCGGGGTTTGGGGTTCAGGGTTTGCGGTTTAGGGTTTGGGGTTTGGGGTTTGAGGTTTAGGGTTTAGGGTTTGGGGTTTGGGGTTTGGGGTTTGGGGTTTAGGGTTTTGGGGTTTAGGGTTTAAGGGTTAGGGTTTGGGTTAGGGTTTGGGGTTTAGGGTTTAGGGTTTTAGGGTGTAGGGTTTGGGGTTTAGGGTTTGTGTTTTAGGGTGTAGGTTTAGGGTTAGGGTTTTCGGGTTTTCGGGTGTCGGGTTTGGGTTTCGG